>JAPSGF010000001.1:49146663-49214582 GCA_035772895.1 Perdix hodgsoniae | reverse complement strand
ATACATATACATATACATATACATATACATATACATATACATATACACATACACATACACATACACATACACATACACATACACATACCCAAGTTCCTGCCTGCATTTCTCACCTAACTCCCTCACCCTGACCCAGCTTTGTGCCATCTCTCACTTTGAGGACCTGGGTCACGTTCCACACATTGTCTGCAATGACTGCCTGCATCCATCTACCCCACTGCCCTGGGACCAGGAGGGCCATTCAGAGCAGCAGGAGGGATTATTGAATGAACAAAACACACTAGCTTGGACACATGGGGCTCGCTGCAGGTTCAAAAGCCACATGTGAGTTCTGCTGACAGAATCTGGGCAGGAAATTTTAAAAATATGCCAACTTTCCTGTATAAATTCACCTCTCGCAGCAGTATATGCACAATTTGTTCAGACATATCATTATTCCATACTTTCGCCATTCTTTTTCCAATTTATTTGTACTACATTTTTATCTTTTCTTTCTTGGAGAGTGTGCTATCATTTCATCAGTGCAGAGGAAAAAAACAAACAACAACAACAACAAAAGAGAATTTGTTAAAAAGTAATGAAAAAGAATCCTAATTCAACCTTTTGTCAGTATGATGATGACAGAAATTGTCATAACAACTCAGAAGTCAGGAAGATCAGTTACTGCCATAGTCAGATCCTTCTGCCTTTTTAGAGCCTTATTTGCTTTATAAACAACTCTTTTTACACTGTTAGGATCTCAGTATGAATTAGTTACAGCTAATAACTAAGCTAGTTGCTGCTAGTGTATTAGTTTCTGCTTCCATAAGGTCTAAAGATGCGTGCAGTCTAATTAGTAGCAAATTAAGCAAGGATACATTCTTTGTCCATACCTTTTTTTTTTTCTTTTTTTTTTTTCTTTTTTTTTCAGCAATACAGACCTACGTATCTATTTGCTATGGTGCTCTGCCAAAAAAAAAAATACCATCAACCCTTGGTGTACCTGTACGGATAAGAAAGTATCTGAAACAGCCTGAGAGAACCAGTAGCAAAATGCTTGCAAGTGGGACAGGGCTTTGTACCACTGAAGCCGCAAGAGGTCTAAACAGGGTTAGTCAATGCAAAGGTATTTTTTAACAGATGAAGTGATAACTACAGCTGCATACTGCTTCCATGACTATGTCTTGTGTGACTAATTGGTGAAGGTAGAAACTTATGCCACAATAATAATTAGCACGCGTTGCCTCATTTTCTAGTTTATTTTTTCTTAGTGTGGATGGTGTCTGGGACGTCAGAAGAAGGCCTGGAAAACAAAGCTGCAGATCCCAAGCACACAGATTAGCTTATTCTGCTAGGATGCCAGAGCATTCAGATGTCCCTGGGTCTCACTCAGAGGGCAGATGTGATACCCACTGTTAACCTTTTATGTTTTGGACAAGTCAGCTCTTGCCTCCATTTCTCGATTTGTAAAACAGTGCTAATTATATGTTCATTCTTTTTGTCCAAATGCTTTGAAGACTACTTATAGTAAATGTTACCCACAGGGCTGGTAATGGTTATTATAATGAAATTGCAATCAAATTATATATGATGTTTGTATATGCATCATGATTAAATTATAATTAAAGCTGCCATTTAAATCTAATTTTTGCCTGACTTGACACAATACACACAACATATCCCAAAGAGGGAGAAGGTCCCAAGTTCTTTTTGTACAGAGCAAAATTGCCCTTTATTTTAAACTGGAGCTTTAGCATAAGCAAACCAACAAAGGAAAGCCTAAATTAAAGAAGGGTATCAAGAGATTCAAGAGCTGTTAGCATTCCATTGAGTATTTAAGTTGCTTAAACAGAGGTGCTTTTCAACATTGTATTGATGAACACATAAAAGTAGGAGAAACAGAGCTCAATCCTCTGTAACAAAAGGGAAGATATAGTTTTTGTCCATATTTTTGGTCAAAGCTCTGTATCCCTAATTCAGAACTCAGATGGATATGTTGACTTCTTCAAAACTGGCAAAAGGCTTGATTCCACTTTAACTTAAGTGTCTATTGGCTGCCAGTCAAGAGGAACTTTACTCCCTCCCACTGGTTTACAGAAAAATAATAATTCAAGCTTTGCATTAATTTGAAAGCTCACTCCTAAAATTCTGACTTCCAGTAGCTGTTCAACTGAATAAAAAATATTAAATGTAAACCAGGTTGATTTATATGTGGCTCAAATTCTCCAAGAGTATGAAGTCCAAAAACAGAAAAGCATTAATATAATGCAACCACTGTCAGATGCAGGACATAGTTCTCTAACTGAAGATGGAATAAATTGCTTTTTCAATTTACCAACTCATTGGTTGTCTTTGTTTCAGAGGCTACGTGACATTTAATGAGTTTGTCTTCTTAATGGGCACTGGACGCATTACAGAACTAGGGTTAGAGCCAGAAGAGCATTTAGCTGCTTAATATATAATTCCCACTAATTTCAGTAAAAATAAGGTACAAAAATATCTCTGTGGATAGGTCCGTTTGCATTTAGCTTCAGTTAGCATTACATGTTAGAGGAACCGGCTGCCCAGAGAAGTGGTGGTGTCATCGTTCCTGTAGATGTTCAAGAACCATGGAGATGTGGCACTGAGGGACATGGTCAGTAGGCATAGCGGGAAAGGAGTGATGGTTGGACTAAATGAGCTTAGAGGTCTTTTCCAACCATAATGACTTTAATGATTGTACAACTCTCTGATTCTATGAAAATCTGACTGTGTACTTGAAGTGCTTGATTCAACTTTTGTTTCATTTCTCGAGCATGTTCACCAAACTCCCTGCTGTCCCTTCAGATTTCCTGCTGCTCAGCTCCCTCCCAAGCCTTTGAAGAGCAGGGATGACGACTGGGGTCAGTAGGTTATAGATCATGGGACTCCCTCCTCAAAAAGACACCATCCATTTGTCACCGAGCAGCATGTCATCCTTGCTGCCAAACCATACTGAGGTATCTCTCTAACCTGCAAGTCCAGGATGTTTGTGGAAAATAGGAATAGTGGATAGGAGGAGGATGACAGCACTCAGTTCTTGCTTTGACAAGACCATGGTTTATATTACAGCTCACCCAAATCCTAGGGCTGAACCCATCCCTGCTGTTGAATGTTTCCTTACAGAATTGAGTAGAAGGCACAGCACACACAAAGCCCTTTCTGAAGGCAGGCAGCACAGAGAGTTCTGTCAACTTGGTTGTAGCACTTGGGAGCTATTTGTAACTGAGTTGGTGTGTTTAGAAAGCTGGCCTCTGCTCGTCTGCCTTCAAAAGCCCCTCATTCTGCACAAAAGTGGTGCTGGGAGACCACACCAGTTCTCCTGCATCCCTGATGATGGCAATGTGGTTCCCACAGTCACAGCCCAAATGTCATTCCTGCTTCAGGAGAAACTCTTGATATGTTTATCTCTTTGCACTGAGCCAGCTATCAGCATGGCTCTGCTCTATGGCTACTATGATTAGATTAATTACTGTTTTGTGGAAACTACGCCTGACGCACACTTCTGGCTCAATATCTGGAGGAACACGAAGGCTTTATTTAGGTTATCTGCTGAGAGGAGATAAAGTGCTCTGTGCACTTCTTGCTTAGACATGAAAACTTTGCCACCATCTGTGCTTTATGACAACTGTTCTGTGGTATTGAAGGTAAACTGGAGTCCCAAATCGAAACTGGAGCTCTCTGTTGGTGGATGCTGCAGAGGAGATAGGCTCTGCCATTCAGCACCAACACATCTAAATCAGCAGGAGGGTCATCAGGAGAAAGGGAAGGCTGCACAGAGTAGGCCCTGAGGAAGAACCTGACCACTGCAGAGAATCTTAACTCAATGGAAATAGGGAACCTGAATATTTGAGTGGAAATGGAGTCCAAGGGACATGCTAAAGATCACACATGGAACCTGGTATACAGTTAGGAACTGAAGGAAGTTCCCAAATAGTCAGTCAATGCTTGGACTACAGGGAAATTATCTGATACTATACTTTATCGTACCTTGAGAACAGCTGCATGTTTGCCCAAGAAAAAGCGGCAGAAGGCTGCAACTGGCATAACTTGATTCTTGCTGGTTTTGCTCTGTGAGAATTTGCCCTCTAGGACCTGTAAGATTCTTTCTTTTTTCTTATCTCTGCGGTATCTTGGCAGCCTTTAAGCCTGAGTAAGCATTTCCCAACTGTAATTTACAGAAATAGAGGTAATTATTTTTGACTTGAGTTGCTTTTGTCAGCAACAGGTGCTGCTGGCATATTTCACAATGGTGTATCTGGGAGAGTTGTGACTGGGGAGAAGGCAAGGAGGTTCATTGGAGACCTGAAGGCCCCTGGGCTGAAAGAAAAGTTTTTAAAGAACGTGCAAACAAGATTTTCTCTGTAGGGAAGGAACATGATCATGTACTTTGTCAAGATACTGTGGGCAACAGTTGATAAAAGCACTTCATTCTGTCAAAACCCAATGTATTTAGTTGAAACCAAGTTGGTGGGAAATATGGTGTTGGATCTGAGCCTCTTCTTTTTTTTTTTTTCACATCTCCAAGTAAGCCCTTCGTGGTGCTGCTAGGATAATAGGGATGAATACTTTCAAGGCTCATGCATACATCATGTGCACCTTAAAATGAAGAGAGGCTTTGAAAGAACTAGGAGAAATCGGGATTTAGCACGCCAGATAAAGGTGGAAGCTGCTTTAATTATAGATTCAGTCCACATTGCATTAAGGATTACTCAGTAATGAGATGGCCACTCAGTCCTCATATAACCTCATTAAAGACTGATACGTTTTTCTTTTAAACATTTTGTCTTCACTGTGCCAGATTTTAAATGGCTCCCTCCCGGTAATGCAGCAGTACCTATTCAGCAGACCTAGCTTTTTTTAGGTTATTGACGCATAAAAAAATGAATCTGCAGCGTTTTAAAGCTGAAGGCTTAGCCTCTCAGAGGACCTGTGGGGCAGCTGCTGGACTTCTAAAGGTTAAATTCTGCAACCAAATCTCATTATGTTTTTAGCAAAAACATCCAAGTCTGGCTGGCTCAGTTACTCACCTGAGGAGTGCTGCATTGACAGCTGGACATGGCTGTGTCTGCATTTCCATTTGTGAGTGCTTTCCCTGGATCTCTCTAGATCTACAGAATCTTTCCTGGCGGCTGTGAAAGCATTGCTGTGAATGTGAACCCACTGGGATGCTAGGAAAATATCCAGAGGTTGGAGAAAGGGTGGAGACCCACCACCAGCAACACCTGAGTGTTTCTGGCAAGCTCTTCCTCATCTTGAAATAAGCTAAGCTATTTTCTTATAGGAGGAGAAAAGGCCTACACCACTAATATATTGTAGCTGGAGTCAGTGCTGTCTTTTCCACAGATTACTCCTGTGCCTCTAGACGAGTAGCTTATCTTATTCTTGCTACATTCTCCTATAAAATAAGGATACCAATAATTTTTTCCTATGGTTTGTCTCCATTCAAAGTTAAGGAAAGTTGGAAGCATCTCGATTGGAGTTGATGGAATTGCAAAGATGTAAAGAGGTGAGATAAACAGTGACTGTTTACAGGTCTATTTAGAGGTAAGGCTGTACCTCACTGCATGACTTGTATACTTGTCACAGGATGTCACGGTCTCAGCTGGGGTCATTAGATGATCCTATCCAATCACTAATAAACACCATGTGAACATATTGTTGTCTAAACAGGCCATGCGAGGCTTCTAACAGCAGAGTATTTTTCACCCAATAGTCTCAAAGCATCCTCAGGGCAGTCCTCTGATTTCTACTTTAAAAATCTGTGCTTTTCACTGGTCTGGTGGAAATAAAACACTCCTCCCCCTTGTCTCTCAGGGTAGAGAACTAAGGGGAAAAAAAAAAGCATTTCTATGTCTCTGCATTCCTGCCAAAGCAGTTATCAGAATCTTTAACATTTACGGCACTCTGAAGTGAATCACCAGCCTACATCTCATCTGAGCATCTATTTTTTCACCATAATCTGCTTTTAGAAGGGCTTTTAACTGCATCAGACTTTTCTCTTCCATTAAAATGCTGTCTGGATGATTGGAAAATAGAATAGCCTGTCCTCATTGCTTAGTTTCCACAGTGAATGTCTGGAGCAAAGGTCTGCAGGATTATTCAATTACTGCAATAATGGCCTTTGACCTGGTAAAACAATCCAAAAGGCAGAATTCGTCTATTGGATTATTTTGAACATTAATCATATTCTATTTAGAAATCACAGTAAAAATCTAGGGCTCAAGACAGACTGCAAACTATTTGTGTGCACTGTACAGAAGCGACTTACATTTTTGTGAACATAATTACACAAATGATGTTTTCTGAGATTTTTTTCCCCTTCACACTTATGTACTTCACAAACTGTGTTTTGGACTGCAAAGCCTCCCATCTAAGCTGCATGTTACCAGCACTATCCACACTGACCAATGCGATGAGTGCTCTGTGCTGATACTAAACTGCTGATAAAAAATGTTCTGGATCCTGAATCTGCAGACGTGTAGGAGAATAACAACACCTTTTGCTCAATGCTGAATTGAATCAAATGAAGAGTGAACAGCCTCCAACATCTGTCTTGTCATTACCATGTGCCTGGGAAGGATATAGGGATGGTACAGGGGGCAGTGGGGCCCTGTCAGTTAAGCACTGTAGTCAATCATGAGTAGGTTTTAAGTTCAAATGCAAAATGAAAAATGTTCACTTTTCCTGCAAACTACTATAGGGTCATATTCCCGCACTGAAATTTCTGGAGGTTTTTGTTGGCACTATGCTGTACCAGTAGCAAAGACGCATTAAACAAAACAAACAAAGGTCTGGAAAAGGGATTCATGCATCAGCAACACTGGCAGCCCGTGGCTTCCCACCCAGCTGTTTTAGAAGCTGCAAAACACATCTGCTGGTAAGCCTGATGGCTCTAACAAAGACGAACACCTGGCATAAAGAGCATGGTGACCTGCTTCAAACACCTTCACCTCCTTGGAAAGGGGGATGAGTTATTCCTTGCCCACAGGGGAAATGGCACCAGGGACCCCAAATCCTCTGTTGGGGTCCCTGCAAGTGACACAAAGACCTGAATGCCCACAGCAGGCTGACACCCTATGCGAAGACCTCCAGTGTTGCTCGATGGACTTGCTTGGTACCTCTTGCTGGTGGTATAACCATGCGGCAGCATTTCCAGTACTCAGAGGAGAGCAGTCCTGCAGGGCAGATGGGAATGGAGAGGGCAGAGCATCCTCAGGGAGACCTTCGTTGTTGTGTGTGTGTGGCTGTGCCCTTATACCCAGGACAAGTGAAGTCCAAAGGGATTTTAGATGCTCAGTCTGTCCTGGCTCTGCTCCAGGGCTGGATGATTTTCAGAAGTCCATTTCAGCCCCCCCCCCCCCCCGGAATTTTTTTTTTTGGGGGGGGGGGGGGGGAGAGGTGGTGCGGGGATAAAATTGGGGATAAAATTTGAGCATATAAGCAAAAAAAGTACCCTTTCTTTTCCTTTGAATGAAAATGTAATTTCCCATCAGAGGCATACCCAGTTAATCACTGATGTCACTCTCACAGCAGGGTATATGGCGCTCATAGGTCAGGTATAAATGGGCCAACAGAATAATCTGCTTTGCACTGGGTAAAATCAGAAATAATTCAGAGTGGATGATGTGGCTTTGCTGAAGGGAAGGTGAGATGCCTGCAGCATGTTAGCTGATGGGAAGTGCAACCAAAGTTTTTGCTAAAAACCCAGTTCTTCATGCAGAGCCTATTGGCTCAGTGCTGCAGCCTCCTGCTTAGCCTCATACCCAGAATGGAGATCTACGTCCTTAGCTACAGAGGAGCATTTTGGTCAGCCTGCTCCCACCCCTGAGCTTCTCCTTTCTGCACACTAAAGCTGTGAGTGCTCAAGAGCAGAGTGCACATGTGTTTCTGTGTGTGCACCTTATGCAGAAAGGTACAGACTCCAGCCTGTCTTATTCTTCTCCGTTCCCCCCCAAAACTCGGTAGAACAGGAGGGGTGCAATGAAGTCCCTGGAGCAGGTCCCAGTTCATGGCACCAGTGGGAGCAAATGCACAAGAAAAGGTCAATGGCAGCAGCATTGCTTCCTGTCAGACAGGGACTGAGACTATCCTGGCCTTTCTGGGTCTGTCATTCACACCTCCAGCTCCCTAGGAGCACTGACCCCCAGAGCAATGGACATTTCTATTAGAAGCTATGGTAACTCACTGATCATGGGTGACATTTCTTCATCTTAGGACTGGAATTTCCAGTGCTTTCTTCTGCAGCAATGATTTTGCAGCTCTTTTACCCAACTGCCCAACACTACACTCAGTGCTTTTGGCCATCCAACTGTTCTGGACCACACAGCTGCTCAGGGCCATCCAGCTGTTTCAAGCAATCTTCAGGCAGCTGGAAGAAATCAGAGAGTTTAGGACTGGAGATGTGCAGACATTATAAAAAAAGTCAAGCAAGCACAGTAGCACAGGCTTCTCTAAAAACAGTGAGAGCTAACACATCTCACTATGTAAGTGCTGCTTTTGAGAGGGCCATAATTGGGAATTTTTATTCAGCATTGACTCTCTTTTATCAAATTCTTGTCTGCATAAAGTTCTCCTAGGTGCAGTAGAATGAGATTCATATTAGCACATTTCTGCTCTTCCAGGCATTTTCACATCATTTCCCCTCTGCAGATGAAATGCAACACAGCAATAAGTGTCATTTCTGTAGAATATGCTGCCTTCAGACACGAACTCCATTCCTAATTACTTCTCCCCATAGGGAAAATAACACAACTGAAGACACCCTGATAACAGCACCATGCCTTCAGTAGGCTGCTTTGATCCTGAAACAGCTCACAGAATTCCAGAAAGTCTGATCCTGAAGCAATGAACTGTAGAAACTGGGCCCAGTATTTGCAGGATGATGGTGGTTATTTTTTTAATTAAAACAACCATCATACAGAGACAAAGCCAGAGAGCTTCTGATTGTCACATCTCCCATGACATATTAGCATGAACATGGCGAGAGGCTATGAATAACATCCATGGATTAGCATACAGTCCAGGATTAATGCATTTTCTGAGGGGTGGCAACATGCTGTTGACTATGCAGAGAGGGTGACTTGGGCAGACAGAGCCCATCACACACCCCACCAAGGGAGAGGGCCAGCATCATGTGGGTTTGGGCATGTGTCTCCTACATGCTCTCCAACCAGCAGCTAGAGCTCAGTGCCTCTAACTTCTTGTTTTCAGGGCACAAGCAGCCATGCACAAATGGAGAAAGAAACGCATGTGAGGGGAGGTTCTCCTTTTCCATTATTAATTGAGCTTAGAGGCAGATGACACCAAGGAGGGGCTTTGCAGTCATATAGCACAGACTTGGTGTGTGGGGCATAGCCATGATAGCAACTTTAGCTGTTATAAATCAAGGAATGTATTTTAGCCTGGATTAGTCCCAACCCTTACTGTGACACTGACCATATCTAACATTTATAAGGGTGAACTGTAAAACACAGCAGGTATTTTAAGGAAAAAAAAGAAAAAAGTTAGGTGTCTGGCTCTCCTGGTGTAGGATATACAGAGAGTCTCCACAGAGCTCCTGTCCACCAACTGACTTGTGAAAGGATGAGCAGAGAGGCCAAGTTGTGGCACACAGACTGTAAACCCTGGAAACTCTCCTTGCTCTTATTCTGTGCTCTTAGTCTGTGGAAGAAATGACTTCCGTTGCCCAGCTCTCAGCCAGATTTCTTTTTACAATGTCTTTAAACACCACCAGCAGGCCATTGCTTCGGTGGGTCTGGTAGCTGCAGTTTGGCTTCTTGAGCTGCCCGGCTCAGGGAATGGAAACCAGGAGAAGATAAACAGAAAGGAAGGCAGGATGGTATCCCTCATCAGCTGGAAGTGGGTGGTTCCATCGCCTGCCTGAGAAAATCTTCTGAAAATCTGCTTTCATAAGCTCTCCAATCTGCTTTCCACTGCCTGGCTTGCAGTCACTTTGCTGGCTCTATAATGAGCTGTTACAAGAGAGGCTCCTGTAAATCAGATGACTCTGTTGTCATCTGATGCTTATATTGAGCGTGCTGAGTCATGAGGCCGGAGATGCAGCGTGAGGAGGTAACCACACAGATGGATGGCAGGCGGGCACAGGCTGGAAGGTGCAGGAGTTGAGTGGATGTGGTGCAGGGACGTAGGGTCTTGTCCCAGCCCTATTGCTAACATAGCCCTTCTGTCTGCAGTGGGAATGTCTGCTGCTGACAATAGCTACAGTGAGCTGCACCACGGCGCTCACACACCCAGGTTCAGAGCAAGGTCGGACAGGGCGTCCCAGCAGGAACTTACACAGAAGGCACTGCATTTTTCTTTAAAATAAACAACAACAAAAAAAGCCAAATTATGTTATTTTCCAAGCAGTGTTCCCTCTTAGCAGCCAGTCCCAGACCCCTCCCATTGGCTGCACATTTGCCTCCTTGAACTACAGCTTCACCCCTACGATTTCTCCTTTCCTCCACCTTCCTGATCCAAGACATCCCATGTCCTGTTTCCTTGTCTCCATGTCCACGTGCTGACTTGGTGATAACTGTGAGGTAACTTTCAGGATTCGTAAGGATAGAGGTCCTCACTGAAGAGCCTAAAGCAGTGGAGAAATGCTACAGCCTCTCTTAGAAAACCCCTATGCACTCGCAGCTATGTACTGCCCAGGCTATTGGTTTTGCCCACCTCTCACACTGAAACATAGAATCACAGAACCCTTAAAGTTGGAGAAGACCTTTAAGATCATCCAGTCCAATCCCAACCCATCCCCACCATGCCCACTAACCATGCCCCTCAGTGCCACATGTCCACAGTTCTTGAACATCTCCAGGGACAGTGACTCCCCCACCTCCCTGGGCAGCCTTTTCTGATGAATTAGCATGCTTTCAGAGAAGGAATTTTTCATATATCCAATCTGAACGTCCCCTGGTGCAACCTCTTTGTGCTTCGTCTGCTCAAGGTTCACAATGACACCATGCAGTCAGGCAGAGTGGAAAACAGCCACGTTATCACTTCATTTTCTATGAGGGTGGGGCAGCTTAGAAAAAGGAGCATTTCACTTCTTTGTTTTGAATCATAGAATAGCTCAAAAGTCATCAAGCTGGAGCCTGGACAGAGTCCGGTAGCTTGCTGACAAGCAGTGCTATGATATTGGCATCCTGATATCTCCAGTGAAATATTTTGCAGGTTGACTCTTGCAGGACACTGTCAACTTTCGGTTTTTCTTCTCATTTCAGAATGCAAGGAGATCCCAGAGCATCTGGGAAAGCACAGGGAAAGCAATGACTTGGATGATTTAGCAGACAAACTGCTCACCCACAAGAAGGGGTACCCTGCTCCAGAAATCCATTTCCTTATTTTCTCTGCTAAATAATTAAAGTAAAATACATGAAAGGGTTTGGCACCCACTTATATAGGTGCCAATAGCCATTTCTGCTCTGGTGTCTTCCCTGGCTTAACCAGAGGTGAAGTTCTTTGCTGCACAGCAGACCGCTTTCAGCAGGAGTAATGAGAAATGCCAGCAGCCGCCACTGGACTAACTGGTTAGCAAGCATGGATTTGAATCCACTCATTCACCAAATCTGGGCCCTTGTAAAGAAAAGATCTGAGGAGTTCTGTGAAAGACATTGTGTCTACAGGTACCTTCAGAAAAGTGTCCTGGATGTGCTTAATAGGATGCTGTGGATAGAAAGCAGAAGGGCAAATAGTCCGTGGCTAGCAGTCCCTTGCTGGCTGCTGAAGAGAGCTCTGTACAGGCACACTGTATCTGCCCAAAAGGCTTGGCAATCCCTGCCAGGCACAGTGCTATGCTGAGCACAGGGCAAAGACACCCTCACTTCTCACAGATTAGAAGGGTATAATTTCTTAGGGAGACAGAAAGTCCTTCATTATCTTCTAGTGTACAGGAATTACCTCCTCTTTCCCTCCTCCAGTCACATATTTCAGCTACATGACTGCTATTGTGTTTGGAATCACCACTTTGCTCATACAGACAGAATGTTTTCCCAGGGAGATCAACACAAGAGCATGACATCTTATTTTTTCCTCTCTTTTCTCCAGAAGATAGCGTTGAGCCAACCAAGGAGGAGAGCAGCCACCTCCGTGAGCCCTCCTGTCCATCTTGTGCCTGCAGCCCCAGGCTCTCGGTGCAGCGATGAGCAGTGGCCGCAGCGGATGCTGTGTCTGTGTGCGTTGGCAGCACGGCTGTTCCCGGAGCCATAAATCCTTTGCTGTGGTGGCTGAGTCACTCTCGTACTTTCCTTTCTCAGAGGTACAGCACACAGGAGATAAATAAACACCAGCAGCCCTGCTGAAAGGTTCCCACCTTCCTGAGGATCAGGTTAAATGCAGTTGGGCGGCAGGATCGCCTTTTCTGTGCGTCTCCCTCCTTGTGACCAAGAGGGGCAAAAATCCTGTAGCCACAACCAGTCTCCACCCAAGCAGGATGGGACAGCATGGGCACAACAAGGGTTGCAACACTGAAATGATCCCACAGCACATCTCTGCTATCTGGTCTGATAACAGCCTCAAGCACTGTCCCTCCTCTCCCAGTGCTACTGTGCAATATGAAAGTGCTGGGGTTTTTGGAGAAGAAACATTATATGCAAGTTGATCTCCATAGGATAAGTAATGATAATGTTGTCTGCTGGTGCCTGTGGGGACAGCAGTGCATTTCTTGGCAACTCTCACGTGTTGTTCAAGGCAGATTTCCTGCATAGATCCAGGCACTGGCAGGCAGCCACAAGTGAGACACAGATGAATGCGCCTGCTCGGGAAATGATAAAGGAATGAAACGAATGCTTTTGTTTGTGAAGCAGCATCATTTGGAGAGCCGTCAGATCCTCTTCCAGAGGTGAAGCATGGAAATCACGAGCAGCTCCCATCCTGTGCCATTCATCAGGTGTAGGCATGGGGAGCAATAGGCAAAGCTCCCAGCCCTGCTGGAGGTCTCATCTCAGCCTGGATTTGGTGTCAGCCCAAATCAAATAGGAACTTTCACCACCATTTTGCTTGTTAGGACACTTTTCCTCCAAGTGCTTCTTACCACCCATAAGGCAAAGGCTGAGCGTAAAATGCAAACACAGGAGAACAAAGCCATCAGCTTTCCCTGCCTGGTCACAGGGGAGTTATCACAGCTGCATGAAATCTGCACTCACCAAGCCAGGGTGAGAGCAAGGGTATCTGCTGACACTCCAAAGGGTCTTAATGCACTGTCACCTCCTGAGTGGACCCCTTGGGCATCCCATTGATGGGGAAGGGAGATGGCCAGGATTGTCAACTACTTGTTATGAAACCATTTCTGTAAAAGTAAAACGTTCTAGTTTAGTTGTTTGTTTGTTTTTTTTTCCACAAAGCCAACCTTAGGAGATCAAGGGCATGATTTTGGTATGGATGAGATGAGAGAAAGAGAGAGCAGATGCCACAGAGACTAGCAGCATGACAAGCATTACACATCCACTTGCAGTTGACAGAGAAGATCTGTTAGCAAAGACGGACTGGACAGTTTTCAGCACCGGGACAACACATGAGACCCTGAGGTTAAAAGGTTTTTCACATGTGGGAGATGAGTTCACAGAAATGAGTCACAATGAGCTTCACAAAGCAGGCATCCTCCAAGCAGCGAGCCCTGCAGCTCTGGCATTGCACAAAAAGAAGAGGCACCCACCAGGCAAAGCATTTTCCCAGGCATGTTAGATCCCAGTTAACGGAGAAGCACTGATCTGACCGCTCTCAGAGTAGAGATCTTTCTGCACTGATATTTTCTCTTCAACTGGGAAGAGACTGGAAAACAGATGTAGAGAAAACTGACAGGATTTTGATGACCATGGACGTTTCCCCAAGCTCACAGCACATCTTCATAGTCCAAGCAAAATAACAGTGAAAAACGTCTCCATGTAGAAGGGAAGAAATTTTTGTTATTGATTTTCTGGGACCAAAGCACCTGAGACAGATGGAGAAAAATGAGTTGTGCTCATAAGTGGATGAGTCACTGTGCAAATAAATTCTTATAAAGGTTTGGTATACTTGGGGTTGATAGATTTTACTCAGAAACATTCAGGTACATTTTAAAGAACCTTGCAAAGCTTTTGTTCCTACAACACAAGCAAAGAGAGTCCTTCTGGATAAAACACTGTTACATCTGATTGTATCAAAAATCAAAAGGGCTGAATTCAAACGCATTTTATGAGGAATATCTGTACTGCGCTTTTGTGTTACTATAGTTTGATGATGGTCCAGAAGACTAAGCTGGCCCAGGTTTTCTCCATGTTTTAGGGCAGTGAAATCTTTTCTGCCTAAGCCTTGATCTCTGTCTGGAGGCTTATCAAGAGACCAAAAAAGACAGCAGAAACCTCCTGTAAAATGCATTCAGAGGACTAAAATTTTGGATTCTGTGCATGCACAGCTCCAGCAGATGAGCAAATAACAGACATATTTAAAAAGAAGGGATGGAGCAGGAAGAAGGAAATTGAGGTCTTTTTTTTATTTTCAGACATAATAGTTTAATATTTTGTCTCTATTTTTTCCATGCACAACTACAAGCTTTGCATGCCTGGAGGTTCTGTAGGAACAGTTTCGGGCAACTTCTCAACTTGCTTCTGAATTATCTGTTCTGTTCTGTTCTGTTCTTGCAGTATTGCTTAAAGCAGCAATACTACAGGATGACAGAAATGAATGACACTCATTTGGCTCCAGAGAACTTTGTTGCCTTACTTTCACATGGCGTTTGTGCCAATAAAAGTTTGTGCATCGGAGATCAAAGCAGTTCCCTAAGCAGATTTTTACCCTGGGGAAGTGGCTATCTGGATGTTACCAGCAGAGAAGTCTGTATAACTCAGCAGATCCAAAATCACAAACGTCAGGTGGGAAGAGTTCCTGGAACTTGTCCATGACACAGATTAAAACACCTTATAGGCTAGAAAGTTAATTTAAAAAATCCAAGAAAATGCACAGAGGCACAGATAGGACAAATAAGACAACAGGTAATTAAGGAGAGGTTGCAGCAAGCCATCTTACAGCATCTCAAATAACTGAGCTGGCCAGACCATGAATCTAAGCAAAATAGACCTAGCAAATCAGGAGGCCACTGATGAGAGAAGGCTGGAACAGGACTTGATGGACCTTCTGCTGAGCATGGCAGTCTCAACATGTTTCCCAGGACAACAGAGCTACCTGTTGGCCCCAATAGATGTTGGTAAAAAAACCTCACACGAGCCATTTTCTGTATTTGCATGTGCAGTGGCAGCCCCATCCGACCACTTAATAGTGATTTAGAAGCAGTGCTAAGGAATGGAGGGCCTCTCACCATGAAAGCAAGGAAGAAGTGAAGGAGAAGAGATGAATCAGAGCTTTAAGAAGAGAAAGGATATTTGGCTTCTAGAGTGCAAATGCAGGGAGGAATGTCAGAATAGAAGCTGTCAGACAGTTGTGCAACCTGGGGAGTTATAACGCAGAGTGACAGTGACATCCGGTCCCACGGAAATGAAGGAACTTCTCCCACTTAAGAAACATGCCATTGGAGAGCAGCTGGAGTGCTAGAGAAGGCACTGCAAGTCTCACACAGCCAGCCCCACTAGGAACAGATGCCATGGCCAACCAGCCTTCCTCCAGCTGTATGTTTCAAAGGACTGACTGTGTTCACCATGTTTTCTCCACATCTTAGAGGATCAGGGAGGTATTCGACCCCGTTAACCTTTCAGTGGTATGAGAGTTGCCATGAAAGAGGACAGCTGGAATTCCTTCCCCTGTATATACTATCAGTGAGCAATGGCAAAGTCATTCAAACACATTTGTGTTGAGATGCAGTGAGGGCTGACCCAGCCAAAACTTGAAAAAATTGCTCAGGATACCTCCAGGAAGTAGATTTCCAGCCCAAACTCTTTGCTAGTACTTTTATTTTTGGCAAAACCATAGTCTCTCACTGTGCAACTGCCCGTCGATCAGCTGCAGGAGGGGATCAGGCAGATGAAACTGTCCCAGCTGGTCCATGCCCTGCTGTTGCCCTGTCTTTGCATTCCTGTGATGGCTGCCCTCCTTCAGCCATGCTGAGGGATGTGGTGCTCTGGGTGATCTTATTAAATCATGCTAGGAGAGCCCTACCCATGACTTGAACTAGGTCACAGATGTCCGAGCCTTTGACTTGCTTGGACTGTGCTGAGTGAAGAGGAATTGTCTTGGGTCACAAACACATTCTTGCTCCGAAAGTAATGCTTCCTATTTATTTCCATGGAAATTATGGCAGATAAAAAGAGCACAAGTACACTGTGTGGTGAAAAAACACCATTTTTCAACACAGTCACCACCATTTGGTATACATTTTCGCCAGCAATGAACAAGAGCCTACATGCTGTGCTCATAAAAATCTGCACCAGTGGAGGTGACTCACTGTCACCAGTGCTGAAATGCACCACCCATCACCTCACTGGAGGTGATTCCATCAAGGAATGTCAGTGGGTGTCCTCTTTTCCACACAGAGGAATTCAGTGACACACCTTTGCTTCATACACACTCCCATGTCAGATGCCATTCTGTCAGACTGCCCCTCTGCTGCCATCTATCACATATGGCAGCAAAATGTAAAGGGATATTGGTGGGAAGGTTTGATCTCTACTGCTATATACCACCAATATCCGCCTCTGACATTTTGGGCCAACATAATAAAATAGGAGGCATTGCTTGTGGAATAGCCCTTATAAAATATGCAATATTGATAATATATAATTAAGAAAACATTTTTTATTTTTAATATTTTTCTTTAAAAAAAATAAAGAAAAAGAGAGGAACAAAAACATAAAACAAGTGGGATATTCAAACCCATTTTTGTGAAACAAATGCATCGCTCTGATTTGATGGCACTGGCTGGTTCTTGTTGAGGTCTCAAAGTGTTCATCAGAGATTTTTTGATGAAATTTTACTCTTCCTGGCAATTGTTCATCATCAAAAAGTGATGACATCAACACAGCATGACTGTGAAGCAAAGGAACCCACCCAGTACCTCACTTTAGGGACTTTTTAGACTCTGAGAGGGGCAAAGGGTCCAAAACTATTATACCATTGACCTCCTTCTGTCATACAGTGATGCATCCTCACAACAGCATCGCTCTCTTGGTGGCCTGGTTGGGCCTCACAACTCCATCACAACACAACCAACTCTGCCTGCGCTAGTGGATCAAAGTCATGGCCTGAAGCAAAGGAACACTGTGCAGTAGATGGAAAAAGGCTATAGGACAGACAGTTTTCCCAACCATTGTCCATGGGGCAATTACACCGGAGGCTGCTCTTCCCCTGGTACAACAATTCCGGGCACAAAATGTCACAAGAAAGGTCTGTTATTGACTTTTTTAAATCTCATTCTCCTTCGCAGCCCCTCAGGGGGAGCGTTAGCACACTGGAATTGCTTCTCCCATTCTTCTGTCATCTGTTGTGTTTCCATGACACGCTTGCCCAGAGGCCATCAGCCTCAGCTGCCAGACCCAAAGGCATCTCCACCTGGCTGGATGTAATGAACTGTGGAGGGAGGACATTTTCAGAGCCTGAGACATTTGGGTTTTACAAAGGAAAGGCACACTGTCTGAAGGAGTTAATTCAGCAAGAATTGTACACAATGACACAATGGCTTCAAGAGGCAGTGTTTATCAGACTTAATACTCATGTCTCAGGTTCTTCTGAGATAAGGAAGATATGGATCCAAACCCTTGCAAAACAGAGTTGGACCCAGATCATCCACATTCCAGGAGAGCCTCCAAACACTAGAGTACTATTTTAGAAGCAGGCAACACCCTAAACCACTACACTGTGAGAAATCCAAACCTGCTAGCGTGGATCGATCGCCGATACAAAAAGCCCTCGAGAGGGCAGCGACGTGTCCTCAGCACCTGAGGCACAGTAGAGAAGGTAGTTCAGCTACCTCCCAGGCTGTCAAAACGTGGTGCTTTTGTAAGCTACCCCTGCCTGGACTCCCCTGCAAGGAGTCTTGTTATTGCTATTGGTGGTAAGTGCCAGGACATCTAGTGAACCCGGCAATAGTGTGAAGGTAGGGGACAGCAGGGTAGGGCCAATCATTTGCACCTCTTTCAGACCATTCAGAGGGACCTCGACAGGCTGGAAAGCTGGGCTCGGGTGAACCTAATGAGGTTCAACACGGCAAAGTGCAAGGTTTTGCATTTGGGCCGGAAGAACCCCAGGCACCTGTACAGACTGGGAGGAGTGGTCATTGAGAGCAGCTCAGCAGAGAAGGACCTGGGGGTCCTGGTGGATGAGAGACTTAACATGAGCCAGCAGTGCACTCTGGCAGCTCGAAAGGCAAATGGGATCCTGGGCTCCATCAGGAGAGGGGTGGTCAGCAGGGATAGGGAGGTGATTGTCCCTCTCTACTCGGCTCTTGTGAGGCCCCATCTGGAGTGCTGTGTTCAGGTGTGGAGCCCTCAGTATAAGAAAGACATAGAGATTTTGGAAAGGGTCCAGAGAAGGGCGACTAAGATGATCAGGGGGCTGGAGCACCTCCCCTATGAGGACAGGCTGAGGGAGTGGGCTTGTTCAGCCTGGAGAAGAGAAGGCTGCGGGGTGACCTCATTGCAGCCTTTCAATACCTGAAGGGAACCTACACCCAGGAGGGGTGTAAACTCTTCAAAAGGGCTGACAATAGCAGGACTAGGGGAAATGGATCCAAGTTGAAGGAGGGAAGATTTAGGTTGGATGTTAAGGGGAAGTTCTTTACAAGGAGAGTGGTTAGGCCCTGGAACAGGCTGCCCAGGGAGGTTGTGGATGCCCCGTCCTTGGAGGTGTTCAAGGCCAGGTTGGACGGGGTCCTGGGCAACCTGATCTAAATGTGTATGTTTGGTGGCCCTGCCAGGCAGGGGGGCTGGAACTGTATGATCCTTGAGGTCCCTCCCAGCCCGGGTAATTCTGTGATTCTGTGATTCTGTGATTACACATGCTTCAAGGGCACCAAACTTCTCTGGAGATCCAGCAGAGACCCAAGGGCTGAGGAGGCTCTGGAGTACAGAAAGACTGAGCTTGTCCACAGGTGTGCCAATCTCTTGGGTAACAAAAATGAAGTGCCTCCAGATTGTATTGATGCTCAGCATCAGACAACAGGCAAGCAGAGAGTTGGGGTGTTAAGCAGCACAGTGTTGGATTAATTTCTGCACGCATCATGCTTCAAGCTCCAAAACTTCATTTGAATCTAGTTCTCAACCATGGAACTCTTCCAGGTCTTGCCTTGCTGCTTCCTGGGCTGGATGGTGACATATTGTGATATATTCCTTCTACTCCAAATTTTCTGTATTCTACAGGAATTCACTGCTGCTATTACATGCATAAAATCAAGCTAACCAAAAAAAAAAAAAAAAAAATTCTGCTCCAAGAAATATTTTAGCTTTGTGGGTGAAGTTTCAAGGCTGAAATGAGTAAATAGGGGTAATCTTCCAGCTGAGTTGTGTGTGTTGTGAGAGTGCATGTGCTTGCACATGCATTTTTACTGGAACTGCTGTCATCTTCAATAAATAGTTTTCTATATTAAAAAATATAACTTGTAAAAGGCTGTCAACAGTAGAAATAAAAAATGATTTTTCATGCCTATGCTGCAGTAAGAAAAATTCATTTGTCAGATGCCACACCACTCTCCTGTTCAGCTGGTTTTGTAAATACAGAGAAACCACATCCTATGTGCACAAGAAAATATCCCTGAGTCACCTCCCTCTATATTCTGATTCACCTCCCTTGATCAGCAACAAGCAGTGGGGCTTTGGATCACCTCTGTCATCCATGGGTTTATGTCATCATAGATAGCAGAATATAAAGCTTAGGAATATAGAACTCTAACAAAGTATTTATCAACTGTTACTACTGCTTCAATTCAAGTGGTGACTTGATAAGCTATGCTGAGGCGGTGAATATCCGTTTCTTAAGCCCTCTGAGCTCCAGGTGGGTGTGAGGGACTCACACAAGTGGTTGTGATCTCACTGTTCCTTCCTACAGCAGAAGCTGCAATGGTCATGCAACTGGCCCAGTGCATCCAACATGGCCCAATGCAATGCAAGTGGCCCAGCATGGCAACAGCTGGTTCAGATGTGCTGGCGTATTTAACACAAACTTCAGTCCCATCTCTTGATCCTCTGCAGCTGCTCACATCCTCATAAGCAATCTACAGTCCCAAAAAAAGCTGGAGTGGAATTTCTCTCACCTGGCTGGACACAGATCTCTACATCTAGCTTGGCACTGGGGCCTCTAGGACAGGCCAATGAGTCAAGGGTCTACAGCCTTGGAGTCAAGACTGTAGGCTGCATGGTCCATAAAGATACTGAAGTCAAGAGCAGTCTCTTAGCACCAGCATATGGTTTGGTGACTACAATGGGACACAGGATACAGACATTTATTCTGTAGACATCTTAAGTCACAGGAGTTAACCCCTAACCTCAGAAGCCCATGTATCCCAATTCTGGTGGGAATTAGCACACCTGTGCTCTTTGAGGCACTGAATTCCTGTAGTACTGGCTGGGACCAGCTAACTTGTTTTATGGGGGTTATGCTCATTAAGGCGATGTGAGGGCTGGGTATGAGCTAACCTGGGTGCCAGAAGTAGTGCAGCTATGAGTGCCTTCCTGGGCATGAAATTCCAATCACAGGGGCATCACCCACCATCCAGCCATCCATCTCCAGCAGCAAGCTCTGGAGCTCCATCCTGACTCATCTTCCTTACCAGTACAGTTGCAGCAGTCAAAAACAAATCAGGGAGACAGAAGAGGTGCATTCCCTGCATTTAGCAGCAGTCACCTATTGGCTCACACTCGTTGCTTTCATGGAATCAAAAAGATTGGAAAGACCTCTAAGATCATCTACTCCTATCACTGACCTATTCCCACCATGTCTCTCAGTGCCACATGGCTATGATTCTCAAACACCTCCAGGGACTGTGACTGCACTGCTTCCCTGGGCACTCTGTGCCAATGCATTGCCACTCTTTCCGAGAAGCAATTATTCCTAATATCTTTAATATCCAACATTTTCTCCTCAGCTCTGACTGGTGTCAGAGAAATCAGTCCCAGTGATCTCAGTGGGCACTGGATCGGAGCTAGTATCCATGCTTGCACAGCAGCTGTTTCTGACTTCAGACTAGTTACATGTGGAACGGGCAACATAATTTACAAGTTTTGTAAAATTCAGTATTGAAAAGCACAGAGGGGCTTAAAGATTTCTTTGCCTGATGTGCATTTGCACTGATGTATGAGCAGTTTAACGAGGACGATGTTAAGATCTTGATGTAATTTATATCTTGCTTTCCATCCTTGGTTCTAATTAGCTGACCGTGAACCGAAGCTCATTCTCAGGCTGGGTTCCCCACTCCTTTGCTGGGAGACCAGGCATTAACTGCGTGATTTTTAACCATTAGCAGATGAGTGGGATCCCTTTTGCAGGCAGTGAAGGGCTTTGGACCAGGTCCTTTCCCACCTCCCAGGGAAGCATGCGGAATCTCACCCTGCTCAGCCCCATCCCCCAGGGGCTCCCTGGCTCTCTCCATCCCAGAGGCTGCCGTGCTCGCTCTCAGTTTGCCCTCTCCACAGGAGCTCGGGGAGAGCAGCAGCCAATCGGACAGCCCGGGTATCCTCCATCAATCTCCCTGAGTGCCTTTGGGCTCTGCTTGGAACATCCACATCACTCCTTTTCTCTCTCTGCAATGACCTGAAGCTCTGGCTCTGCAAGCAGTGATCAGCCAGGCATAATGCAATGCAGGGCAGCCCGGAATAATCTGGTTGGCATCCGTGGATGTATTTTCACTGGGAGTCTAAGGAGTGTGCTAGCATTTAGTTTCAGTCTAGCTGCACTTCTCCTGCAGCACAGAGTCACAAAGTCTCCATCTCCTCCTCTGGATTGGGACTGATTCTGCACGGGGATCCTCTGCAAAGACAAAGTTTTCCTCTCTTGTTATTGCTGTACCTCCATAACCTACCAAGATGTGTGACTGCTTTCATCTAGTTCTTCCTAACTGGCCAGGATCTCCAGCCAGTGGTGGGCTTACATTTTCTATACTTTTCTGTATTCTGCTTCTGCTTTTCTGTGCTCTGCTAGCTGCAAATCAACCGCCGAGGCAAACCCTGCAGCTTCTAGGGTGTGGCTTTTTCTGATGCTGCATGAATCAGATAAGAAAAAATAGTGTTAAGAAAAGCCTCCTCTAAACTTTCCTCAGTGTCTGCGTTATGTTGAAGCTGAGCTTGAGGAAGCATTTGACTCTGTATACAAATTAAATTCAATTGTGTATAAATTAACTGCTTCAGCTTGCATGCCTGAATTCACATGCTTGCCCTTCATTTCTCATAGCGATTCGGAAGTGAGTGGCAGGGTATGGTGCATGATACAATCTACCTGGCATTTACAGTAGCTAGAAGCTGCACTGCATAGTGTATGTTTGCAAATCCAACGTGTCCTATGCTCTGTATTCAATCTGTTGGCTGAACAATCCAGCACTCTGGAAGAAGGGCTTTTTTTCCTTGTGCTTCCCTGCTGCACAGCAGAAGGAAATTAGAAACGTAACCTATTTTTTAAAGGGGTAAATATACATATTTGAATATAAAATACTGCTGAAACAGAAAAGTGATGATTGCAAGAATGAGTCAAAAGAGTAATGAAAAGCAGTTTTTAGCTGGCAGAAGCATATCAATAAATCACAAATCTGCTCTTTAGTTTATGCACGGATTAGTGTGTTTTAAAATAAGCAACTAGTAGTCTTAAGGTTGCAGCTAAAAAAATGCTAAGAATCTGAACTTCTTACAGGATCTTTTTTTTCCTAAAACATACAAAATCTATGTTTATCTACATTCTGCAATAAATTTCTTTGCTATTTATTCTGGTTGTAATCTACAAAAAAAAACCTGTAAACATTCTGATAGACTGAAAGTGGAGAGTATATATTTTTTTAACTACATCTGATTATTTCAGGTTTCTTTTGTAAATAATTGAGGATTATATTTTCCACAGCAATGGAAAATCAGAGATTGCTTGTTAGGCTCCCAGCAGACAAAGTAGCATCTCATTGCTCGAATTGCCTTGTTGAAATCATGGAACCAACTCAAAGAGTAAGTCATTGCTCTCTCCACCCATTGAAAAGATATGTTCCAACTTTGTGCTGCTTACCTGGTGCTTGGATTAGGTAATTGAATTGGTGTAGAGAGATTATAGCAAATAATTTAGGGCTACACTCAGACAGTAATTCCATTTGATTTTCTCAAAATATACACAATGTAAGTTTTGGGGAAATATTTTCTTTTGTAAATGTGACTTTTTCAGCAGTATCATTTTCCTGTGTTTTCCCTGCCTGTGCAGATTTACCTGTTTAGCAAACAAGCTTGTTTCATGGCTTTTACTATATTCCACATCAGAGATGTGTTTTTGGGATTTCTAGGTGCTACCTAAGAGAAACAGAAGTGTAAAGCTATCAAGGCACTCCACATTGCCACCCTTGCAGGCTTTCCCCAACAGTTAGCAAAAAGCTTTGAGTATTTGTTGCTCAGGAAGCAGCATAGGAGCATACTCCCATGGGTTGGATCTCTCCAGAACCAGTTTTCCAGCAGTGTGAAAGGATGCTGCTGTGGGTCATGGGCAAGGGGAGCATCTTGGTGACCACTGAGGGCCATGCTGGGATGAGAGGCAGCAGGGATAGTCAGCTGCATGCAGAAGCTGTCAGGCATCTGTTTTCCAAACAGTTATTGCTGATGTTTCTTGCCAGCGGGTTGTCATCCCGAGAGGTCAGGGTGGGGCAGGGAGACTCAGGTCTGTTTTTCTCAGACAGGTAGGCTGGCCTGCTGCCCGCAGCATGTGATGTGTTTGGGAAAGCCTGCCAAGTACCAGAGAAAGAGAAAAGGGATGTTAGCATTGCAATCAGGCGGGCCCATCCGAGCAAGGGTGGGGAAAACCACACAGTGAATCCCACATCAAGAAGCGTATATTAATTCCCTTGTTTCCTCTGCAGCATGGAAGTAAAGCTTGTTAAAAATAGGCTAATTTCGTAAGTTGCTATCTCTGTTGACTATATTCATCTGCCCTTGCATTAGCTGACTGTCATGATGACAGAGGTGAGAAACAGATAAACAAAACTTTGTCAGTTTTCCTTATTAGTCAGGCATGAACAAGCCTGCACTCAGGCCTGATGTCTGGAGGATGCCGGGAGCATTTTGCAGCTGTTGATCAATACAAAGACAGTGTTTTCCATGGATAATTTTTGAGTGAGAATAATAAATAAGCAGGAAAATAGATTGTATCCATCAGCAAACAGTGGCATCTGGCCAAATTTGAAAATATAAAGATCTTTATAGCATAAATGTTTTCAACATTTATTCCTTATCTTCCCTGGGGCTTGGACTAAATCCCCAGAAATTAATGGCAGCCATTAAAAGACTCAGCTCAGTGAGACACTTGAGCAAGTTAGGATGATCTTAGTGGCCTTTTCTAACATTAATGATTCTATGATTCTATGATGGCCTCCTGATGGTCCCCCAGTGGCCACATGACTGGATCACAGGGTCAAAACAAGACACTCATTTTAGGTTTTTGTTGAATGAGCATTTGGACCACAGTATTGTTGCTTCTCAAATGCTAGATTTATCTTTGCATTATGTTAGAACAGCACATGAATGGATTCATGTGCCAGAGCTGTAAAAATCCATGGACAGGACTCCAATGCTAGCTGGTTGAATCAATGTCCTTGGAGGTGTTGAAGAAACATTTAGATGTTGTACTAAGGGACATGGTTTAGTGGGGAAATATTGGTGGTAGGTGAATGGTTGGACTGGAAGATTTTGGACCTTGGTGGAAAAGGTTGGAAAGGTAGAATCATGTCTATGATTCTATGACATTCAAAAAACACTAGCAGCTCTAACACAACCCTTTTTCTCTGCTACTGTCTGTAGCAGATGTGGCAAGGGCTGGGCATGTCCTCAGAGCTGCTGAATACAGCCCACAAATTAAGAGGATCTAAAAGAAAGCTGCATTTTTTTCCTTAGAAATATTTTCAGATGTTTGTCTACGTGCTGCAGCAGCATTTCTCCCATCCCCATTACAAGACAGATAAACAAAACCTGCAGGAGCCAGGCTCCCAGTGCAGGCAAGGAGCAACATCCCTGGCTCTCAGGAGAGGCTCTGACCTGACATGCTATCATATTTCATTTTCCTTATTTTTAACTCCTTTCATTGAGCGTAGCGTTAAAATGACACAAGCTACTTCAGTTTCAGTGCACACGTCTGAGTGTCTATGCTCACTGTCTGTCCAAACATGCTTCCCAAATATATGCTCCATCTGCCCATGGTGACACCAAAATAACTGCGATGCCAGCAGAGACTGAAAGGAAATCTGATTCATTTGGCTCTGGCAGAGAACTCCCTGCCAGCACAGTGAATCAGGTTCAGTAAATTGCATACCTCTGGCTTCTTTCTGTTCTCCCTCCCTAGAGCCATCTCATGAGTTTTTATTTTTGGTTATTAAGTTCACACTTCTATTTCCAATGGGTGCGCACCAGCCATTTTGGTGACATACCAGTGCCAAGTGGAAAAGAAACATCAGCATGACAGAGAATAAGGCTTTCTTTGTCCGTCCACAGGAAAATAAGCTGAACTGCTGTTCTTCATCTAACTGAAAGGAACCGGGATGGTATGTACCCGATAGAGGGACAGCACACTGTGTTTGTCACTGCTTCTGATTCATAAGAGGAGCAGACATACCCTAGAAGCAAACCAAAACCAAGTGAAAAATGTGATTTTCCTTGACTGCTGCATTTCAAAACTTCAAGGAAGAGGAACTGGCAGTGGTGTCTTTTGCAGGACCCTGCTACTGTGCAAGAGGTGGAGGAATGTGAAGAAAAGCCTTCACCATCTCTTGCTGTTCACTCTGGTGAGAGCTGCCAGTATGAGAGACAAAGGACACTCTCAGTTCAACATAAGGACTCACTGTCAAGACAAACAGTCAAATAAATAGCCGGGCTGGGCTTCTCTACAAGGAGGAGTGGCTGACAAAGATGCCTGGATCCTGTGCCCCTTGCCCTCACCACTATCCCATCGCCAGCACAACCATCTCTGGTAGCCTGGATCCCTGAAATGCTTTGGGGCTGTGATGCTTAGCAATGGGACAGCCATATGGATTTTTGGTTGACAATGGGGTTGCTGAAGGGTTATTGTCACCCTGCTCCAGTGTCGAGTATACCTTTGAGAACAAGGTGGTGCTGAGGAGAGGCAGGGGAAGACGTATCTGTAGTACTGCTGCCAAAGAAAAGGCACCTGAAGCTGTTCCCACAGACAAGGGAGCTTCCTCCACCCTGGCCAGCCCATGAAGGAGCCCATTCATTCTGGAAAATGAATGCCACCAATCTATCAAATACTGAGGAACAGCTGTCTCTCCAGGTTACATCTTTGTTTTTATGTCAGCACAGGCAATTATATAATTTAACTTTGTTACAAGATACAGGCAGTGTTTAAAATGCCTTCAAGATCCTGATTTTTTCTAGGCTTAACTCTATGAACTTATTAAGTAGTAGTATCTACATACCAAAACTTACAGGCATAACATCTTCATTCCATATAAAAGTATCTTTGGGACCATAAGGGTTGCACAAGTGTAGACTTTCGTTTCTCCACTAGTTTGTTTCTCTATGAGCCTTGCCAGCCCATGTGCCTGCACAAGGCCTTGCCTTATGGATAGCAGCCAGGTCTGAGGTTGGTGTAATTAGCTCTGGCTGTGCTTGCAGGGTTCTCCTTGGTACAACTGTACCATCAGATTTCTATCAGTGTGAGTTCCTCAGTCAGTGCAGGCGGGAAAAAGAAATATGCCCAGTTGATAAAATTACCCTGGGTGAAATTTATGCTGGTAAATACATTGTGAATCATAGCACACACACTATCTGCACTCAGTGCTGCATTTATAGAATACATAAAAGACAAGGACAAAGCTGCTTCATTTTTCTTTCAGCAACACAAAGCTTTCAGTCTCACCTCAGCATAGAATTTCAGTAAGGAAATGCACAGGTGGGACAGACTGCTGGATTAGCTCACTGAGAATGCACCTATGCACTGAAAGAAAAAAAAAAAAAAGGAACAGCCTTATATCCTTCACCATTTTCTGAGGGCACAGAAGGCAGCTGCACAGCATAATCTGGGAATTTTTCCAAACTCTCTACTTTTTTTTAAATTTCACAACACGCGGCATGAAGCAGCATACTTTAAGCTAATGCAGGATCACACTTTGCTCAGGAGAGGCCCTGAGAATGTATGTAAATTCAGGACAGATTTCCTACTCTTTTGGTTTCAAGGGCTGGCCATACTGAAGCAATGATCACATTTGTCTGGTTGCAGTATCAGTAACACCCACTGAGACTCAGCACCAGCAGAAAAGAGGTGAAACTACTCCCAAAGTCCTGGGGGAATGCAAATCTTGCTGCCACTCAATGGTAGAGGAAAAATGATAGCCCCCCCATGAAAGCCCGTGCTA
Source organism: Perdix hodgsoniae (assembly GCA_035772895.1). Lineage (NCBI taxonomy): Eukaryota > Metazoa > Chordata > Aves > Galliformes > Phasianidae > Perdix > Perdix hodgsoniae. Next base: position 49,187,128 of record JAPSGF010000001.1, on the reverse strand, counting down.
CTGCATGGGGTGGTTTGCCTCAGAAATTCACATTTGAGAGCATAGTTTTCATGCTGTAAAGGTGTCCTCTGCCACTATTTAACGTAACTACAAGAAGGGATCCTTCCACTGACCCTAAATTCAACACATCTGAGCAATATAGGGGACTCTTCCATGGCACTCATTTTTCCAGTAGGATCAATGTTCTGGCAGCACAGAGATGAGAGATAGGACTCACCTGCTGACTTGTATTGCTGACTCTGAGTTTATACAATCAACGGGGGGTTTCACTGCAAAGGTTGGACCCTTGATATGTGCCTTTGACAGTACTGCTGCCTTCTCAGTGCCTCACCCTGAAAATGAAAGCCCTCATCTTTACTGGTCTCCTATATTTAATTACCGTCTGTAAAGCATTTGGAGATGGTTATAGTAGGGATGTTAAGCAACTTAACTCCAAGTCTGATGATTGGTATCACCATTCCCAGGCTATGTTCTCTCTTTGATATTAGGAACAACAGCAAGAAAGATGCTGATGATGGTGGCATTGGTTTTGGCTCCAGCTGATGGAATCCATAGTCATCTCCTATCTTTCAATCCTGATTACACCAGCAGATTTACTCTAGATTTACACTAGTGCAACTGGAAGACGTAGCTGGGCCACAAAAAGCTTTTGTGAGTGGGATTTGAAGCTATTAGAAAAAACAAAAAGGATTTAAAAAGAAGGCATGGAAAAAGGTGGAAAGGTGATTCTCAGCAGCTGAGTGAGAAGGAGCTGGAACCCAAGCTTTTCTAAAATATAGAGCAATTGGTGATCTGGACCAAAGGTCAGTTTCTGAGCCTCCAGCAGCTGCTCACTGTATTAGAGAGAATGGCCAGGAATCGTAATGAGAAGAGAGAAGCAGGGCTGGGCTCCAGTCCCCACAAAGATGAGGAGGAGCAAGAGAAAATATGAGACTTGGAGTGCTGCATAGGTCCCGCATCACCAGAAAGGCAGCAGTAGCATTAAAGGGAGGAGGAAAAAAACATCCTAGAAAATCTTTGCCATGAAAAATCATGAAATTATATCTCAAGCAGCCTACAAGCTGTCTCAAGGAAAACTTAAATAACAAGACTTCTGTTCTTCTCTCCCTCCCTTTGTGTTTGCTGTTAAACTAGAGTGACCTTAGCGAAACAGCACAAAGAACAGTTGGACTCCACATAACTCAGTCTAAAGATAATTTACCTCCTTTGTACACTCAAATTCTACCATGCTTTTCTCTTACACTCTGATCTCTGCCCTGTCTCACAATGGGAGTGAAATGGAAAGGAGAAGTGATAACCTTCTCCTCAATAAGCAAGACATTATGGATGTGAAGGGACAGCGGTGCTTTGCCTGGCTGCTGCAACAAGCAAGCAGGGGAAAAGCTGTCATTTGCATGTCACTATCCTGATTTCCAAAAGGGAAAAAGTTGTAAAGGATAATCTTACCTCGCCCTCATCAATCCTGCAATTTGACTGAACTTTAGCAGAATATTTGCTGGATTATGTAATAGAGACAGATTACAACAGCCTGCCACATCCTTGAAAACTGCAGTTTTAACCCCTGGACAGACTGCATCCTGGTAGGTAAAGATAAAGAAGTCATGGAAATATGAGACTAGTCCAGATCAGACAAACCTCAAAAATACACCTTGAGGACCCATCTGGCAGCTCCAAATACCCGAGGACCCTCTACTTTCTGATTGTCTTGGCTGTGCCCAACCTTTTCATCTTCTTCCTCCCATCCCAAGCAGTCCCAGAGAGGTTCCCCCCACACCCCAGCTGTTCCTTTCTCAGGCTCCTCACCCTTCCTGGATGCCGGGGACCCCTTGGAGGTGACTGACGCCTTGGAGCTGTCCCCTTGCAGACTGAGCCTTCAGCATCATCCTTCTTTTGTGTCCTGCAGCTGCAGGTGTTGTCCAGATATCACCTTCATTCAGATTGCTCTGCAAGGACTAAGAATGAAGATGTCAACATATGGGCTGCAGGGCAGTGCAGAAACCAAGGCCCCAGCCCTGCTATGGTCATTAACCCCAAACCACCTGCATCTTGTCTGCTGCTGTCATCCCACTGGCTGGATGAATCTGTCACACAGCACGTGTTTGTGTGCAGGTGCAGTTTCACCTCCTTTTTCCAGCATAGCAATACGCACTGTGTAGACTTTAAGATCTCCCTACATCTGACCAGCTATCGCTTGGGCAGCGCTTAAAAACAAGGGAAGCTTGAGAAGCTGAGCACTGGAGCTAATGAAATAAGCCAGAGAGACATGAAGAACGTTTCAAAGAGAAGAAAAACAACAAATGAAGTGCTGGCTCGCGTTGAAAGGCGAGGTGGGCTGGCGAGAGCTCCGCATGCGGAGGAGCTCGCTCAGGAGGGCTGACAAAAACGTGGGCAAAGGGAGTTGGCTTCGGGCAGCGCTCACCCCGAGCTGCACACATGATGCAGGGCGGGGTTCGGAGCTGCAAGGGCCCCACCCCGGGCCTGTGAATGACCCAAAGCACCTCATTCATCACACAGGGACAGCTGCTGGACTGGGGACTGAGACAGAGCTGCCCGCTGCTTCCAGGTAGGCCCTGACATTCCCTTGCCCGGTCGCCGGCCAGACCTCACGAGGGCTCCGGATCCCTCACACGTGCAGCTTCTTGCTCCTCTGGGCATGCAGCACAACCAGAGCTTCCACCTGCATGCTGTACTTCTCTCTTTTCTCCATCTGCAGGGGCTTGGGAACTTGGCTGGGTGTGTGCTAAGGTGATAAGCTGGGTTAATATTCCTCCTCCTGGCACTGCTCTCGTGATGAACATGAGGAAAGAGGATCCCCCCATTCCTGATGGAGCAACCTACGTGCTGCTGTAGCATGTATGTTTGCTTTCTCTGCAAAATAGAGAGTGGCAGGAGCTTCTCGAAGCAGTTATGAATCATTGGACTTAACTGGCACCCACCCAGGGCCCCAGATGGGAGAAGAGGAGCTTTTTCTAAGCCCTTCCCACATTCTTGTGCAAATAGGAGGGATGAATGATCACCATCCCCAATGCCAGACAGTTTTCTGGGCCAAATTCACACACAAGTCTAAGGAAGCCAAGGGGAACTGAAACTGGTGAAGCTCTCCCTTCCTTCCGCTCCTCGCAATGACTATATTTCATACGTTCAGATCCTTCTGGGACTGCTTAGACTGACTTTGTGTAATTATTTTCATCCTTGGATTAAACAGCCCAAATATGTAAGCTGGATCTCAGCTTGCTGAGATCTTATTTTACACATTTTATTTCAGCCCATATTTTCTCCCTTTGGCATATACATTACACAGCTTCAGATTAGATTTAAGTGTTGGTTGTTTTTTTTTTTTCAGAATAAAAGCCCATCTTGGCTTGAGGGTGTCAATTCTTTAGTAATTATTGCTGCTGTATCTTATGTGGGTGCTTCAAAGGACCACAGAAAAGTCCTAAACTTTTTAATCTGCTCATACTGGCTCTCAGTAAACACACACAGTCTGACACCCTCCAGTCTTAGAGAACACACAGCTCACTCAGCCTACAGGTTATGGGGAAGCTGTGACTTGGTGCATAAGCCTGTAACTACAGCCTTATCTCTACCAGCTGTGCTCCATCCTTCTTTGCTTGCAATCACTGATGAGATGTGCAGAGGTGTACACATTCATGAGTGCACCTAAATCTGATGGATATCCCTCCTCTCAAATTAAAATGCTGATTCAAGTCAAAGATAAAAGAATTACAAAGGCTGTGGGATCCCTAGCGGAGGGTTTGAAACCAGCTTTCATCTTCCATGTTAAATGTGTGGGGCCTGTATGTATAGGAGAAGGGACAGAATTTCAGTGAATCATGCTTTGGAAAGTCCTGCAGTCTCTTCTGCGTGGAGTTGCACAGTACTTACACATTATGAAAGGTATGACATAGTCCACCTGCCTGGAGGGTCAGGGTCAACAGGTGCAGTCAAAATTAACAATATTTTTGATGTGTAGCGCCTTTCCTTCTGTTGGCAAAGTGCCACCTAAAGGTTTAAAGCTCCCATAATAGAAAATTATTTGCTGAGAAGCTTTTATGAGCAGCCAGAGATTTCCATGCTTTCGAGGGAAGTAACAGTAGTTTTGGTATCTCCAGCTGTGGCTCCTCTGCACTATGGTCTGTCTTAATTGTTCTGTGACCACTTAGAGTCTAAAATTAGAATTCTGTTCTTTGGTTATTGCGAGATCTTACAGTCCAGTGTCTACATTTACTATTAATATATGGTCACAACCTTCTTCCAGGCTCTTCTCTCTAAATTTGTGTGCTAAACAATTGATGAAAATACAGTGTGATGAGCAGAAACAGCACAAGGGGCAAATCTTAGCCACACACCTGAGTTGATAGTTTCCCACCAGTCCCAGCTCTCCTAAACTTCTTTCCTCATTTCTCCACACAATAAATTCCCTCTTCTCTGCACTGCTGATGTCTCCTAGGGGCTCAGGAGGTTTCCACTGTGCTTTTTTTTCAGCCCAGTTCAAGATATGCTCTTGGCCAAGGCTCACCTAGGTCCAACCTACAAGCCCATTTCCTCTAGAGATACTGCAGGAATGCCTACCATGGCTTTTGTCCATTCTCCTCTCTGTTCCTGCAACCTGCAGGTGCCAAGCAGGGGCTGACTTGCTAGCAGCACCTCCTGCCCCAGGAGATGGGAGCTCAGTAAAGGGACATGTTCTGACATGAAGCTGGTAATTTTTAATTAGGGGGAAAACAAACAACAAAAACAAAAACAAAAAAAACATCCTCTGAATTAATATAGGTAGGTGTTACAGCAGCAGCTGGGAAGGAAAGACTGCTTCAGGCTGCTGTGTGTCTCTTGTTGGTTTTGTCAGGAGTGCCTACTCCAACACCACTCGCCTGTTCTGTTTAATTTTCATAAAATATTTGTTTCTTGAAATTTAGGATTGCTTGGCTATTAAGGCTGTAGGTAACTTCTGGCAGGATGGGCTTTTTCTTTGTTGCAGATCCCTGGTTAATGACAGGGGGCCTTGTGTTGCCAATTCCCAAACTTGTTCTGGTTTGTAGGCACCCCAAGGGCTGTTCTGCAGTGCTGCTCTGTTGTAACTTGTTCCACTATTAAAAGTGAAATGTTCCCTCAGATTAAAAAAGTGTAAACGAAGAAAATGAAAGATTAATGCTGTACCTGAACCTAATCCCTCTTCAAAGCTTTTTTTAAGATCTCCCTTGCAGTTACCCAAGACCTCTTCAGCCTGCTCATGTTCCTCCATCATACAGCCGTTGGCCCCGCTCTCTCCAAGTTAAATGGAAAGTCAGCAGGTGCTATGGGGTGAAAATAAGCACCTCCTTCCTTCAGATCAGTGTGAGGAGTTAGATTTGCAGTTTTCTCTGAGATTTAGGCATACTGAGACTGTAAATAAAACACTGTTCAAACCTGTTTGCAACATCCACAGTTGCCTGGATATGCTGATCTTGCTCTCCTGTTTAGCAGTGAATTGGCTGCCCTGTCTCATCTCTTCCTGGATAGCATGACTCATGTTAGAAATTGCTTCACGAGTTTCTAATAACTTGATTACAGAGCGTATACATACGGCATCTTTTCGAAGGTCTCAGACCTTGTGAGATACAGCTAGATTTTCACAGAAACCACATGTGATATATAACAAAACTGATTAATTGGGCATTTGGAATATCTCACTCCTTTGTTCCTTTTCAGTTCTGAAGTTTCAGGCAGTTTTCTGAGGACTTTCCATTACCTCTGTGGGCTTCTGTGGCACCTGATCAGCTTGGAAACAGAAGTGGGGAAGTGTTCTTCACTTCTTTCTAAAAGATCTTTGAAGTAGGAATACTCTGGGAGAGGAAAGTCAATGTTTTGTCCAGAGAAAAAAATAGCCATTTCATTTTGGGTGACAATTTTGTATCCAAATATAAATCACATTTCCCTATTCAGCAGGGGAATGAGAGGGCCTTCCCAGCAAGGAGGGAGGATGCTCAGGAAGGAGAATCTGCAGTCTCAGCACAGCCTGAGATGAAAGGAGGAGGGGACAGAAGACTGTCAGAGCAAATCTGGGTCATCAATGTTGTTCTGTTGCTGTTTGTACCTGCTGGACAAAACCTTCTCCACCCTCTCCTCTGGGAGGACTAAGTCCCATGGAGACTCTCTGTGCTGTTTTCAGGGCTGAGAGGGAGACAAATGTTGCCATGAATGAGCTGAATTATTAGCCCCCGGTGCTGTACTTAACAGCACCACCAACCTACACCCAGCAAGGCCTATTTTCCACACTGCATGAATCACTTGCTCCTTTTTTGTGCTCGCTAGCTTCACATTTTAATTTTCCATTCCTCTGGCTTTCCTCATGTGGATGAATAATGGACCATTTATAATACATCAACAATATCAGAGCACACGATTATAGCCTCAGTCAGTGTAATCCCTTCAGACAGCTCACAGAGCACGAATGTGCTTTCTCTGTCAGGACAGATAAATGCCCATCATGCAGAACCACGTCCTGCTCCCACCCAGCCAGTAGAAGGAGATGCCAGCCTGGCAACTTGTCCCCTCTGCCACCCGAAATATCTCTCAGAAGCTGAGTCATGAAGCAGAACCCATAATAATGGGTGATTCTTTGAACCAAGGGACAACCATCAGCTGTGCTAACAATTACAGATGGAAATGGGCTTCAGGCAGCAGTTTATCATCAGGCAAGCTGTGCCCTTCTATTGCTGTAAATAAATGCCTGGTTAAACTTTTACTGAATTTGAATAATTAAGGCAAGGCAATTCCATTTGCCTACTGCGTGGCATTAGGGGCTGAGCCTGTTCCTGCTATGCTCACTGCAGTGGCTGTGGGGTTCTGTGCAGAGGCAGCCTTGAGGATCGAGCCCTGCTGCTTGTCCTGTGCTGGATGCTGGCTCATTCATCCTTATCTTGTGTGGATGCTACTTGAAGGATGGCACGCTTCTCTCTGTGCATCCAAAGATCTTCATCAAGGTCATTAAGATGAGGCTTAAGCATAGAACTTGTACTAATCACAGTTTTGCCTTTCTATTTCCTTAACAAACACCTTTCTCTGCTGAATTTGTTCAATATTTGGAAAATACATATTTTCTTGAAGCCAGGATTTTGAGTTTGGAAATCTATAGGGTGAACACTGCTTAACCAAATCACTCCATACTCAGTATACCACCAGCAGGAGGTGATGAAATGTGCTTATTTAGCATGAAATGGGAACAGAGGAACAGAGCCACTGTCACATGTGCTGGCTCCTGACCACCCTGTGCACAAACCCAGGCCTGTGTTGCAGCTGCCTGCGGGACTTGGAGAGAGCCCCAGAGCCTGTGAGCAGGGAGCATTGCATGAGCAGTTATACCAGAAAACAAACACTCATGTGAACCAGCAGCTGACGGAAGAGCCCAGCTCACCTCTGGTGGCTCCCAGTTTGCTGTGCTCTCACAGAAAGGCTTTGCTTCCAGCCCCCAGGCCATCTGGGGCTCTGCCATCTTCCTTTTCATCCCCCGTTCACTGAGTTTGCATCAGAAACTGAGGGCACTTCTGTTGCCCAAACTCCAATATATGTAATCTCTTCTCTCAAAACAATGAGAGTTATTTGCTCTCATTTTGGTGATTCCTGTCTATGACAAATGCAGCCGGAACCAGCATGGCCCCATGTTTTGTGCAAGACTGAACAGTAACTTTGTTTACCGTCATCATTATTATTAAATTAGGGGGAAATAATTGTGGCACATAAGGATTCATTCAGTCACTTGGGTCGTCTGCAGCTGAACTCGAAGGCAACAGTGCAGTGTGGGGAAAAGATTTTTGCAGCATGTCAGCGATACCAGGGCTGCTCTGTGTAGCGTACAGCTCCAGGAGGAGGGTGCCTTTCAGATGGGACCTTTCCAATAGTTTCACAACAGCAAACATGGAGCAAAGAAGCCCGGATTTACAAAGCACCAAGATGCAAAGAGGAAGTCAATGTCCTTCTGGGGCACTTGCAAGCTGCTTCAGCTGAAAAAGCTGAGGTGCCAATGTCAGATAAATTTACAAGTTATCTGATCTTGTATTTCCCCAGCAGTTCTGGCTTTTCCCCCCACGAGGGAATTCTGTCACTCTCTGGTGAGTGGTTCATTTAAATCAAAGTTCTTGATCGCCGAGGATCGCCGCTTCGGAGCTGTTTCAGCCAGAGCCGCAGCGGCTGATCGCGAAAAACACGTGGATCTCCATCGGTTCCCTCTTCCGGGGGTTTCCGAGACAACAGAGAATCCCGTCAGCTCTCCCGAGAGCGGCTGACGCAGCTCAGTCGCTGAGAGAAGCCTGAAGTCTATCAAGGAAGACTTCAGGGGACTGGGGCGGGTAGTTGAAGGAATGGGTGTGCAGGTGGTTTTTTCTTCCCTACCTTCAGTGGCAGGGAAGGACACCGAGAGCATCCAAAAAACCCACCTCATAAATAAATGGCTAAGAAGTTGGTGCAAGCACAGGAACTTCGGTTTTTTTGACCACGGGGCAATTTACTCTGCGCCTGGCATGATGGCTGCAGATGGAAGTAACCTGTCTCCAAGGGGTAAGAGGATCCTAGCCCAGGAACTGGCAGGGCTCATTGAAAGGTGTTTAAACTAGGTATGAAGGGGGAAGGGGACAGAATGAGGGCCACTGGGGTTGAGCGGGTAGTTCGTGGCTCAAAACGGAGTTCGATGTGTGAAAAGGGTGGAGTTCAAAGGGATGGAGAGAGGCAGGGGGGTGCTGCTTCCCTAAAGTGTCTATACACTAATGCACGCAGCATGGGAAATAGACAGGAAGAGTTGGAGATCTGTATGCGGTCTCAAGGCCATGATCTCATTGCGATCATGGAGACGTGGTGGGACAGCTCGCATGACTGGAATGTTGTCATGGAGGGCTATGTGCTTTTTAGGAAAGATCAGCTGGCGAGGCGGGGTGGTGGAGTTGCTCTTTATGTGAGAGAGCAGCTAGAATGTATTGAACTCCACCTGGGGGAGGGTGATGTAGCAGTAGAGAGCTTGTGGGTGAGAATCAAGGGGCAGGCTGGTATGGGTGACACCGTTGTGGGTGTGTACTACAGGCCCCCTGATCAGGAGGAGGAGGTTGACGAGGCCTTCCACAAACAACTGAAAGTAGCGTCACAATCCCAGGCGCTAGTGCTTATGGGGGACTTCAATTATCCAGATATTTGCTGGAAAAGCAACGTGGCCAGGCACGCGCGGTCCAGACGGTTCCTGCAATGTGTCGAAGACAACTTTCTGATGCACATGGTGGAGGAACCGACGAGGGGAGGGGTGTTACTGGACCTTATTCTCACAAATAAGGACGGGTTTGTTAAGGAAGTAAAAGTTGGGGGTAGCTTGGGTTGTAGTGACCACGAGATGGTGGAGTTCAAGATCTTGAGTGGAAGGAGCAAAGCAAAAAGTAGGATTGCTACCCTAGACTTTAGGAGAGCCAACTTTGATCTCTTCCGGGACCTACTTGGAGCTATCCCGTGGGCTAGGGTGTTAGAAGGTAAGGGGGCCTGTGAGAGCTGGTTGGCATTTAAACAGCTCTTCTTCCAAGCCCAGGATCGGTGCGTCCCTGTGAGCAAGAAATCAGGAAAGGGTGGCAGGAGACCTGTGTGGATGAGCAAGGAGCTCATGCGCAAACTCAAAGGGAAAAAGAAGGTCCATGAAATGTGGAAAAAGGGTCTGACCACTCGGGAAGAATATAGAAATGTTGTCAGGGCCTGCAGGGATGCGACGAGGAAGGCTAAAGCCTGCCTGGAATTGAATCTAGCAAAGGTGGTAAAGGATAAAAAAGGCTTTAAGTATGTTAACAGTAAAAGGAAGACTAGGGAGAATGTAGGTCCCCTACTAAGTGAGGGGGGTGTTCTGGTAATGGGGGATGCTGAGAAGGCGGAGATACTGAACGCCTTCTTTGCTTCTGTCTTCAGTGAAAAAGCTCCCCCTCGGAAATCCCAGGCCCTGGTGGTTAGTGAGAAGGTCTGGGGAATGTTAGACTTCCCTTTAGTCAGGGAAGAGGCGGTCCGAGAGCACCTAGGCAACACCAATGTTCATAAATCCATGGGACCCGATGGGGTGCATCCACGGGTGCTGAGGGAGCTGGCAGAGGTGATTGCTGAACCGCTCTCTATCATCTTTGAGAGGTCTTGGAGAATGGGGGAGGTGCCTGAAGACTGGAGGATAGCCAATGTCACTCCGGTCTTCAAAAAGGGCAAGAAGGAAGATCCAGGTAATTACAGGCCAGTCAGCCTCACCTCTGTCCCTGGAAAGGTGATGGAACAGATTGTGCTGGATGCCATCTCCAGACAACTGGAAGAAAAGGAGGTTATCAGGAGTAGTCAGCACAGGTTCACCAGGGGGAGGTCGTGCTTGACCAACCTGGTAGCCTTCTATGATGTTGTCACTGGTTGGGTGGATGGGGGTAGAGCAGTGGATGTAGTCTACCTCGATTTCAGCAAGGCATTTGACACTGTCTCCCACGACATCCTTATAACGAAGCTGAGGAAGTGTGGGATAGATGAACTGGCTGACTGGCAGAGCACAGAGGGTTGTCATTGGCGGTGCAGAGTCTGGTTGGAGACCTGTAACCAGCTGTGTTCCCCAGGGGTCGGTGCTGGGTCCGGTCCTGTTCAACATCTTCATCAATGACCTTGATGAGGGGATAGTGGCCACCCTCAGCAAGTTTGCTGATGATACGAAGTTGGGAGGATTGGCTGACATGCCCGAAGGCTGTGCTGCCATTCAGCGAGACCTGGGCAGGCTGGAGAGCTGGGCAGTAAGAAACCAGATGAGGTTTAACAAAAGCAAGTGTAAAGGCAGCAATGACCCTGGTTTTCTACAGAACACCCTCACTGAGTCCCAGCAAGGGAAGGACAAAACAGGGCAAACATTCACAGCCTGGAGGTGGGCAGTTTGTGTGATAAGGAAGAAGGAAGCTGGGGCTGGGTTGTTTGCAGTTACATTTTCCTGCTCACCAGGGCTTCCCAAGGGCCCCCTCATGTCCACAGATTTGCTCAGAAGAATCGCCTTTGTCATAAGCCCTGACTGTACAAGCCCCCACTCTATGGAGTGCTTGATAGAAAGGAAATGAGCCAAGAACACCATAGTGAAACAAACAATTTATGATTTTATTTTTTTTTTTACAATAACTGAAAACTTCTCTTTTCCAGTGAGGTCTGAACTATTGCATGGAATGTTTATACTCTACTTTTATCAGTGTCTGTTCTTTATACAAGATCTGAAAACATCAGGGATACATCCTTGTAACTTCAAATTTGATAGAAAAAATGTTTCTTGCTCAAATACAACAAATGTCCCGCAAAAATTTTTATGGTACATTTCTCTTCAGAAATATCCAACTCAGTATACTGTCACTCAAAAATACAGAACTTGTTAACAGTGTATTTACAGTTTGGCAGGTTTTAGGGCATTTTTCCCTTACGGATGTCCAAACTGAAGAAAAATGACCAATCTGAGCTGGTAATAAAAGAGAAGGATTTCAGACAGACTAATGACATCAGCGAAAACAAATAATTTGTTTTAAATCATTCCTTTCTCAGATACTTGAGCATTGCCACCTGGCACAATTGGGTTATTTGTGGGCAACACCCTTCTCTCCAGCTTGAACTTTTGTTCTTCTCTTGTCAGCTGTTTGACGCTAATTTTCACTTTTCAAGGGCACTCTCGGTTCTGCCTTCTGTCCAATATTGCAGGTTCTAAAATATTAAAATAATAAATGTCCAGGGTCAGCCAGCTCTGAACTGTGGTTGAGAAGGGAATTAAACACAGCAGAGAAAATGAATACAGCTGGTTGGAGAGAACACTGTATAAATATTAACTTTTAATTAAAGCCCTTTGCAGCATGCAGTCTGGAGGCAGGTCTCCAATGGGAGAGGAGGAGGGCACTGGCTTTTAGGTGGACCATCAGCCAGACTCTCCTCAGCTCCATATGCACACTAATCCACAGCTGATGGGGCAGGAAGAGAAGTCCAAAAGAATTACCGTTTTCTTCAATTCCTGCACAGGCCCTGCTAATTATAGCAGTTTTCCCCCAGGTCTATGGCTGCATTGGCCCTGGGTCTGGCTGGCTCCTTTTTTCTGGTTCATTCTGTCCAAGCCACTTTGTCAGTAGGAGGTCTATGCCAGCGCTGCCAGGGCTGGTGAAACTGCATTTGGAGGACAAAGGGAGATGGAGCATATGCCCCAGGACAAAGTAAAAGAAGCTTTCCAGAGTGAATTGGTTTCCTTTTTCTACTCCTTTTTCATTTTCTCCTATTCATGAAATGATTGGTCTTGGAATTTTCTCATGTTGTTTCATTTCTAAATAATGCTTTCTCTGTTGTTGGCAAAGCTTTTTATTTACACTTGCAGATCAGCATTTTTAGCTTCCTTAATTTTTTTTCTCTCCTCATCACCAAGAATATTAACCACTAAATTGAAAAATATATATTTAGGAATCCCAGAAGAAAACATATGACTTTCTGAAAATACACAATTCTTCCTTGGGTTTGTTTTCCTTTAGCCCAAATTCAGTTTCTCCACCCCAGATACCGTGGAGTTGACGTGTGTTTTTCTTAACAGTGGAGAAACCTGTCACTACATGAAATACTAGCATTTCCAGCCTGCTGTCAGTGCAACATGCAGTGCTGGTAGAGCCCACCAAGAGCAGGTGGACAGCGGAACTTCTTTTGGGTAAATTCTCAGATAAAAAGATCATAAAGAGCACAAGACTAACCTGTTCCAAAGATAGATTCCAGTTAAGTTTCAAGATATGTGAATTACACCCATTCATATTTTTTTTTCGAGGGGGGGGGAATTTGTTTGTATTGCCTAGCTTCAGAATGAGGTCTTTGAGTTCAACACCAAGGCTTCTTAAAGGGAGCAGTGATGAAATCTCATTTCCATACCTGGCTCTCTCTCTGTTTATGAGGTTATATACCTACCTGCAGATGGATGAGATTTATGCAAAAAAGGTTTGGAGAAAATCAAACCGATGGCTGATGTATTGCAAAAGAGAAGAAATTCAGAGGAAATCTCTGTGGCTGGCTAATGTATTTTTTTACTTCAAACCTCAAGATTATAAAATATATAAATTTTCTTATTTTAATAACACGTAGAATCACGGCTGACAAAGGTGTCTACAAGTCAGTAACTACAGTGATATTTATCTTCTGGGCTGATCTGAATGTTGGTGGCCCAATTCCTCCACATCTATTCATCTATTCATTCCTTTTATGGCTTGTCTGACATCTACCTTTTCTACACCTTCTGTTCACACTGATCTTGGTTTTCCTTTCCTTTTTCTTACCTTACTTCTCTGGTTCCTCCTCAGCCTACTTCCCTTTAAGCATGAGGTCCACAAATTTTTAAATCATTTCTGAGTTAACAAGTCCATTTCATGTAACTGGTCTCTGCTTGAGACCAGTCTTCTTCCCTTGAGGAAGCTGATGACCTCCTATAAGCAGCCAGAGCTGCTTATTTATTATTTGTGTCTCGCACCCCTTCACCTCTCACCTGTCTGACAGCATGCAAAGAAACAGGCAAATGCTTCTGCAAAACAAGGAAACCCCAAGTGAGACCTCTTGCTGTGATTTTTCAAAACTTCAGGGAAGTGTAATCTGAAGAGGGAAGAATTCCTCAGATAGGGAGGGAGTAATCAGCTGTGTTATGAATTCCTTGCCCTTGCTGGGGGTGGGGAAATAGCAACAGGTGAGAGGAGAGCTGAGAGTTTGAGTAAAGCAGTTCCTGCTTGTGCTGAGTGGCTTTCTGCATGTGTTGGTGCTGCAAAGTGTGCTGGCACCCCAAGCTGTGAATCAGGGTAGCAGTGAACGTGGTGCAAGGTCTGCCAGCTCTCAGTTCAAGCTTTTAGAAAATAATTAAACTGCAAGTGGGGGGAAAAAATGATAAGAAAAAAAATAATGTGAAGAGGACAGGGGAGCAGCCTTGAAACCCATTCGTGCTGTGCTGTTTGTGACAGACTGTATCCTGCCTGTGTGCATGCTTGCATGAGAGTTTACTAATACATATAATGTTAATTACCCACTTATGTCCTGAAGCAAGGCTGGGAATGAATTTCAGGAAAAGAGATGTTTGTTTTGCACCAGCGCCCACATCCCATATACTCTCGGTCACGAGGAAATTGCCCCGTACCTCCACCCTGCGAGTGCTTGTTCCTGCAGCTGTAGGCACCGAGCAGGGAGAACCCACCGAGCTCACAGGAACCCCTGTTCCTCTGCCTCCCCCACCGTGGAAAACTCACTCTGGAGCAAGCCCTGGGTCTGTGCACTGCTCCTGCCCCAGCTGAAGCAGTACAGCTGTTGCTTCAGTAGAGAAAGGGATTGGATTTCACAGGCTGTGTAATCTGCGACAGAGCTCTTTGGCTTGGGGAGAGCAACAAGCCTCACCCAGGCTTAGCCATCCCCTTTCTACCCGTAGAGGAACGCCCCAGTTGACATAGAAGGAAAATTGTTTGCTGAATTTCTGCATAGCCCTCCTTCCAATTGCTGGAGAGAGAGGGGGGAGTGAGAACGAGAGAGAGTTTAAGGCAGGCTCTGCACTGGTGTTCTGGGCTATTTCAACTTCAGGGCAACTTTAGAGAACTTCAGTTATTTTTGGTAAGTTTTTTTTTTTTCCCCCCCTAACAAAAGTCTCTCTTTTTCTTTTTTATCTTTGATGCACAAGTTTGTAGCAGACAACGGGCTTTCAGTACTGCGAGGAGATGTGGGCGTGTGCGTTTGGTTTGATGCAGAAACTGAGCATTCTGAGTATAAAATCATAGTGTTTCCAGCTGCTGGTTAAGTGAAACCTGCAGCCTCTGTGAGCTAAGTGTTACCGCTGGGGGAAGGCACAGTGAGCGCTCCAGCTGAGGTGCATCCCACCTGGCACGTAGTTTTGTTTCTTTCTTGTGGATGGGAAAATATACGGTCAGGGATGAAATGTGTTCAGCCTGCCTGAAGTGTCTGAGCTCCTTTGGTACTGCAGGAGTTTCTAGTTTCTGTGCTCAGCCTCCCAAAGTTTTCCAAGGGATGTTGGTTCTCAGTGCCATGCACACCCTTCCATTCAGTAATCTCTATTCCAGATCACGCACGTTGTTTTTCTGACTTCTTCTCCCTGTACACTTAACCCATCGTATGATCTCAAACATAGCAAAACTCTTTCTGTAGTACACAGAGCCTTATTCCCAATTGTTCCAATTGTTGCAAGGTGCAAACTGTAATTTATGTACTGTGAGGTTGTTTTCTGATGAATATGAGGGGTTTCCCCATATATATATATATATTCAGATGTTTATAATATCAGTGCTTCTGCAAGAGTAATTTATTTGTCTGGATATCTAAAGAAATGCCATTTGCACTATATATAGATATCATGATAACGGATTGACTTGGAACTAGAATCTCTGTACGTTAGTGGTATTTGAGACTTAAGACCAACCTTAAAGAATTAAATAACGGAGATAAGTGATGCTGTCTATAGAAGTGGAATCCCGAATGTCTTCATTGCAAGGCTGATGAGGCCAGGTGACAAAATGCTAGTAAATATGCTGGGTAAAAATTTGCTGTCCACCTGTCTAGGTCCTTTGCCTTATCCAGCACCTTCGTATGTTTCCGAACACATATCAGTGACCACCTGTAGAAAAGCTGAAAAATGTTCTTAAAGCTTTGAGAGAAAGCAGAAAAACCATTATTCATGAGAAAGCACTAAAAGTTTATCCTTCTACAACAAAAATACTGTCCTTACAAAACAAGAAACGCAGAAAGTTGTAAGGTGACTCTTTAATTAAAGAGACAGAGGACTTTGCAATCACCTGTTGCATACACAAGGGAAAACTTTTAAGTATTGCTTTGCTCTGCATCTTACTACAGTAAAGAAAAACTATAAGGAATTGTGCAGGTCCAAGCAAATTAAAGGAAAAGAAGCTTACGGCAGCCAATTTATTCCCAAAATCTAGCTTAGCAGTTCAAAATCCCAGTGTGAACTGGTTACAGATGTTTAGCGGTGCAGGAAAACACATTGTGTCTCAGAATTTATTAGGTTTTATTAGTTATGGTTAAAATGATAAGTGTGACTGGAGCTTTTAATTGCCATAACTCTATAACAATGGAGTTAACAATAACTCTTCAACCATAAATTGAAAACTATAAATCTGCGTGAGGCCCTGTGCAGCACTGACATGTTCTGTGATGGCTGGAGCTTTTCTATGGAAGCATGCAGATTTGTTAGTGAAAATTGCATTTTACTATCTTTGGTGTGGCACTCTCATAAAGTAAACTCTACTATTAGATTACGAGGCTTGTGTAAATCTCCAGCTGAAGCCAGCCTGCCTCTAGTCAGAGCCTGTAAGTAATTCATTGGGGATGGCTGCCTTCCAACCTCTGTGAAGAGGGTGTTAAAGTCTTCGCAGGCAGACGGGGCAGCGGTAACTTCTAGCACTGATTTGCCAGGGATTTGGAGTTGTGTGTGCTTTATGCTTTTAATTGTCTTGGACGCTCAATCTGCATTCACAGCTATGAGGTCAACGTGCCTCTGTTCACTTTTGGCTGTACTTGAAGCTCATCACTGAAACTAAATCCAACCGTCTGTAATCCATAGTCAAGGGAATCACTGTGCTCTGAGTTAACCTCCTGCTGACTTTGGTGCGTTCAGTGCCCTGTGCTCAGTGCAGGGAGGCTGAGCTGGAGCCACTCTTCTCCAGGGTACAACACTGGGAACTTCACTGACACTTTCCATATTGGTATCAGTGTCAGTGGAAGGGTAGGATGTACGGTGTTGGGATCGTGTGGAAGTATTGTGCCTTCTGTGAAGCTATAGGAATGTATATTGTTTTGGTTTCAACCTCTGAAAATGCACAGAGGCTTGGTTTTATCTTTCTTTGAACCTTCTACTAGGGCAAAGAAGCCATTCCACGCAAATATAGTAACCAAGGGGCATAAGTAATTTTTTTCTATGATTCCTCTAATGAGGAGCTCCAAATAGTCAGAATACCAGCCCATGCATTCCAGAAGTATGAAAGCTACTGGTTTATATTCTACGTAAAAATTATTTTCCAGATAGCATCACCTGACAGCTGCTGCCTTTCCTTAGCTGTAACTACCAATCTGCCTGGCAGGCATTTGCCTCCAACGCTGAGCAGAAGTGCGGTGCTGAGTGGAGGGTAGACCCTGCTGGCACCATGCTGCTGTCTCCATGCAGGTGACAGATAGGATAACACTCCTGTGGCAGGAAGGATCCCTCAGATGACCTGCAGCAATGGCAACTCACTAAATCTATGTGTTCACTAATGCCTTGTGTTCAGGATGTTAAGGTAGAGGTTGAAATGCATTTTTTTATACTGGGGAAACAAAACTGCATGCTAGGGGAGGACCTTTTGCATGCTAAACACTCCTTGCCAACATATTTATATTCTGTGAGGAGGCTACAGGTAGCTAATTGAATATCTGGAAGGAAGTACTGCCCTACTACAGAGCCTAAGTCTATAGTTTGTTGTCAGAGAAGGAGGGGCTATGAGTTTGCCATCCAAATCTGGACAAATGCATTTAGAGAGGGTGAAGCAAAATACATTAAGGTTCCTATGGCACATAATAAGCCAGGGTAACCACTGCAGGATACATTGGCTCCCACGTCCCAGGGACTGCAGCTCTGTAGGGAGTGAGTCCCAGGTTGCAGGAACAGTCCCTGTGAAATTTCACTAAGCAAGAATGCAAGTGCCTGAAGAAAAGCCATCACCTAGCCTGTCCACTCCATTTGCCCAGTAAAGATAGCATTGTCTTCAGGGGGCAAAGTTATCTGTTTTTTTGTTTTGTTTTCTTTTGTTTTGTTTTGTTTTGTTTTGTTTTGAATTTAAAAGAGGAGATAAGGTTTATATGATTTCCAAGCCCACTGATAAATGCTTGAGACTCCAAAGTCATAGTAACTTCACTGTTGGACAAATGTTATTTCTCCTCTGTAGCTAAGAAAACAAACAGCACTTGATTTTGATAGCAGTGACTGTGTCTGATATTTGCAGAGTCAGGGAGCAGCTGTTATCCCTGCTGTCATCGAATTTTAAATACCTTTCTACCTGTCCACTGACCTCTTGACTCTCCCCCCTTGACTAGTGGTATGTTTGCATCTCAGCCTCCCAGCATCTAAAAGCAAAGGTTCAAGCTGTATGCATTTCTTCTCATTTCTGCATATTGACAGAAAATCTTCACCATGAAATGAGTCCTAGAAGCTCCCACAGTTCACCAGTCTAATTAACCCTGTTTTTCCTAAGTATCCTCACACTCCATCACTAAAAAGTTAATGCCATTCCACTTTCCACAGGTCACTTCTTCATTTGCTTGCTGTGTGGTTTGCCACAGCACCCAGACCTTTGATTCTCAGCCAGTCTTAACTCTCCTTTTTCCTCAAAATAAGTACATGCCTGAACTTTTCTTTTCTTTGCCTCACGTTGTTCTCATTGTAATCCAAAGATCCAGCTTTGACAGAATTATTTGGGGCAGCGAATTAAAAAAATCAAATTTCAGCTTGAAGAAGAAGCTCAAAGGAATTCTAAGATGTACTTGCTACATAGCAAGAACTACTTTAAACAGTGTTGGCATTATATTCCAAAGGGGAAAAAATGCCTAAGAGATATTAGACATAATTTTGAGAATTAGTTAGAAAACAGCTTTTGGTGAACCTCAAAGAGGTTAACAGCTCGCCCTCAGGTCAGATAAGTATCCAGAAAGTTGTGGGCTTTTTGCTTGCTTGAAATGTCTTTGTGTTTATCAGAAGGCTTATGAGCTGGAGATCTGTGAAACTACTGTGAGAAAGCTAGTGGTTTCGATTGGTGATATTCCTTGGTGTGAGCTGAGCTTTCCCTGTTACCATTTCTAAAATCAGCCCAAAGCAGAAAATTTACAAGAATGCAAAAATGTCATTAAACATTCCCCAAATATTTTCATATATGCCAGAATGGGTCTGATTTATGTTCTAGTGAAAGGTTGCATTGATTTTTATATGAACTGTGTCCTCACCCTCCTTAAGGTTGGCTTTTTTCACATAATGGGCTTGATTGTGAGGAAAAAAATGACTTGTGCAACAAATAGCTTGAACAACTCAGTGCTGAATTAAAGTGAACTCAGTTAGTCAGAGCCCATTTTGGAGGCAAAGTGGGCATTTCCTCGTGAGAATGACTACATGCAGGGTTTGTACTCGTGGTGATGGATGACTACAAATGCAAATAATGTGCACAGTTATGAGGATAACTAATTTGTCATGCTTCCTATGACCAGGGTGCTGGAGGTGTTATGAAAGGCAGTGTGTTCGTAGGCCTGGCTATTACTCACTACTTCTGGGGAAGGTGTTGGTCTAGAAAATTATCAACTTTGGTGTAAAACAGACTTCAGAAAATTATTTCACACACCGGTATTTACGAGAGGACATTTCAGTTATTCTGTGAGTTGCAGAGCTGGATGGAAGCAGAACCCCACAGATCTATCACGAGGGGAACACATTTAGTAATAGCACAGAAATCACTGATCTAAGTCAGTATTTGGATTCTTTGTCCTCAGTGGATTTAACAACCATTTCAGTCAGTCTAACAGGAATCTGTGAATGAAATGGGTTGAGTAGAGATAGTAGGAAAAAATTATTTCTTTTTATAGTTATACCTCCTTAGAGATTAAAGAAAAGCTTTTGGATAACTGTACTGGATTATGCCAGGAAAGCTCATTACAGGGTGTAAATTACATATTTATAATGTATATGCTTATGCTTTACCAACACTGTATGCTTTGCACTGCAACAGAAAGATATATTTGGGAGCAGGGGAGCCCACTGTGTGCTCCTCTGCCACAGCCAATACCAGTGCCTGCAGACCTTTGTGCTGCAGTGCAGGACAGCACACATAGTTACAGCCTTATGAGCCCAAGGGGCTTCCCCTTGCAGCAGAGCAAAGAGAATAAAGAAGAGGTACAAAAAAACCATGACAATTAGCATTTTCTCCTTCCCACAAATCCTTTTTTAAATACCCGATAAGAGATGGAGAAGGAAGGAAAACCATCATCCTCTAATCCCAAACAGGAGCTGGCTGTCACCCCAGCACAAACAGACCTGCTAACTCCTCACTAGCTCTGTTCTTGTGAGCAGACAGAGATGGACTGTGATAAGTTTTTGGCTCTCAGACACACTTGAAAAATACAGGCATGGACAGCCAGGGCCTGACCAGTTGCAGCAAGAAGTAACGTCCTTAATCTGGCTGCACATCCATTGGAGAGAAGGAGAGATGCTTTTCTGCTCTGAAGAGGATTTGCAGAAGCAAACACCTCTGGGAGGAGGGCAGAGTCAAATCTCTCAGAATTACTATTGTTTTACAAAAAAGCCACAACCCACTTACGTTTCTCAAGATTTATTCCTGTCATTTATTGCTGCTGCAGGCTGATGGCAGGTTAATGTTCCCATCACAATAAGTGAAAAATAGCCACCTACTGGATGTGCCTCAGAGGATTTACAAGCTTCGTGTCCAGCCAATCAAGCTAAACAGGGGCGGCAGGAATGAGGAAATAGTTTTACAGGGAAAGGAAGGAGGCTTTTTTGGGCTGTGTTTTGGTTTGTCTCATTGTCTAGAAGATCCGAGAAATTTGCAGTAATAATAAATCCCTGCTGGTTGGAGCAAAGCTGGGGATGCTGTAATCCAGCAAGTGGGTGCTTGTGGTGCAGGCACACTGAGTGGCCGTGTGAATGCTGTGAGCTTGGCACGGCATACCTGAATGCAAAATCTTGCTTTGAAAATGTGCATTTGTTTTCTGAAATAAAGGGAGTCTTGCAAAAAGAAGCTTAGTATTATAGGTAGTCTGCAGCTGCTGAAGTTTTTCTTCCCACTCTCAAGTTGTGCCCCGTGAGTGTTTGGAGGAAAGACGGGCACAACATGTAACACTGCATTTCCTCATGACGTCTGTCCAGCTCCTCTGAAGTCCCCTCCAGTAGCCACAGCAGCTCAGTGGCAGCAGAGTTACGGCAACACAACACAACACTTACCGCTCTCTGACAGACTTTTATAAATACAGGCAGGAAAAAGAGAGCGGCTTTTGCCTTGAGGATGAAAAATAGTTAGAGTGCTTTTAACTACTCAGAGACCTGAACTCACCTTGGGCTGAAAGAGGTAATGATATTTCTGCTGGAAGGGCACGACTTGTTCTCATGAAATTAGATTACGTTGGTTTTAGAAAGTACATGGAACTGGCCCTTTGCAGAGTCTCCACAGGTAGTTCAGCAACCAAATATTAAATAATTGGACACTGTTGAAAAAATAAACAGATGGAAAATTAATACTAATGAGACACCAATCTTTAAGCAGAACTCAGAACATTCAGTCCAAGAATTGTCCTGTCAGATTCTCTACTTTTCAACACAATGCAAAGGTACACAGCCTAGATTTAAACATGTGCTTATAAAAATAATGATGCTGCTTCTTTTTATAATAGTAGATAAGTGTTTGCTGGCTGAGTTGCAACTATAGTGTTTTTGCAATTAGCAGTTCTTTGCAAATATCTTTATATGCAATACATATCTATATAATATGTGCTTAGGCAAGTTTTGCACTGATAGGCAAGTTGGCAGAGAAATCAGTTTTCGTTGTCCATCAGGGCTGGATTCAATGAAAATGTTGGCTGACTTCATCACAAGCCTTGGAAACCATTAGAGTATTCAAGACTTAGGCAGTCAGATGCCTGCTTTTATTTCTATTGACAAAGGAAGAGGAGGGATGAGTAAATGTAAAACATTTCCTTTCAACATTGAGCTCAGAGAAGCGTGGTGCAGGGAGGAGGTGGGATCCAGGACATCTGGGTTGTATTTATTGCTGGCTTTGCTGCCAGCTTGCTTTGTGACTTTGTGCAAGTCACTTCTTTGCTTTGCTACCTCACTTTCTGTGAGGCAGGGAGAGCTGGTCACCTTCATGAGGTGCTCTGGGCTAGTGCAGGGACTTTCTTGGTGCCCATGGCTAGATGCTGCAGCATATCTACATGCGTTATATCGGACAATGCTGGCTAGCTGATCAGTCCCCCAGAGTATGCCATTGGAGAGCCCAAAGTGAAAGTACTCAATCCGTAGCACTGCACCAGTGTAAATACCTACCACAGGTAGTAGTGACCAGTGCCTTCTGTTACTACAGATGGGAAGGTCATTCACGGCATGAGTCAGGTTTGCAGCCTCTCATCTGTGCTTATGATCTTACAAGATGAGCATGCTGTAGTTTCATTGAGGCCAATGGATGTTTTCCTTGTGTATGCACAGAATGAAATCTGAGTGCTTTATGATTTGATCCTGTGATACTAAATGATCAGCAGGTATCGTCCTGCAGAGTTTTGTAGACTTCCAGTTGTGACATTTTTCCTATCTATTTAGCCTACTGGTGGGTCAGGGTAGCTTTCATGAACATCCCCTTGAAAATGCCTGGAACACTAGAGCTTGGTCAGACTGTCCACTCCACAGAGCTGTATACAGTCACAGCTCTCTATTGAGTGTTGGGAGAGACGATGGGAGAATTTGCCATGAATTGTGATAATCCTATATTTATTTGGAGTAGAATCTGTGAATAAAGATGCAGAGTGCAGTCTAGGGCCAAAGTAATTAACAGAAAACACCGATCTGTTCTGTTCTGTGTCTGTTCACTATGCAGCAATAGTCTCATTTATTTTTTCACCCATGAAGGAGAGAAATTATTAAGAATAACAGAGCAATGCTGATACAAATTTTGTCTGGCATAATGTAGGTTTGCTGTAAACTATTCTAGATAAGGAATCACTTTAACTGCATTGATCTTTCCTCCTGTGCAGGGTAGACATGAATTCTTCTTCCCATGATAACATACTTGGCAGCCTGAATCAGGCAAGGGAACTGGGGTGTGAGACACCTGAGTTCATCCTTATGTTTGGTAGTAGCACAGTCACGTTGCCTCTCATCTTTGCTTTCCGCTATGCTCTGTCCACCATCCTCTCCCCCTGGCTCTCCCCATTAGTTTGATGAAAAGGCTCATTGGGATAGCATTGTTCTTTCACTGTGTATTTGTACAATGTAATGAGGTGTAACTCTTGGGACAGGTTCTTGGAAACTCCCAAGGTATAAATCCTACTAGAAATTAATGAAGTGAATACCACTGTCTTCGATGTCAGGACAAAGTGTAAAAATTATCTCCAGTAAAGTGATCTGAATGTTTTATAGTGTGATCCAAAGCTTCTCCAGACTTCACAGGCTTAAATCCATCCCTTAACACCCAGCCAGGACTTCCTGCAGGGTACTCCAGTGCTACACAGACAAGTCTGTAATGTGAAATAAAAGTTGTGCTTGAATTGCTGAGGGTTAAAGCTGGTTATTCCCACAGTTCCCATTTCCTAATGTTTTCCATTCTTGATGTTCTTCACTTTTAATGTTCGTAGTAGCTTGTGCCAAAAAAGGTGTTTCCTATCATGTTCTGCTCGCATTGTGTTGCGAGGATTTTGTTTTTATTCCATATTTTCAATCCCCAGAGAGCTAAGGTTAGTCATAAACTTGCTTTTGGCTATCAGATTCATGTGTGGTTTGCTATAGCAACAAACAAAAGCATTAGTCAGAAACTGGCATGAAGCTATAAACACATTTTTTTTGGTGATATTACCCAGAGTTAGCTTAATTTATGTGGTACACTGTTGCCACACAACTGAATCCCAGTTAGACTACTATTGTAGAATATGAGCTTTATAAAAAATACGAAGAATATATTACAATGAAACGATCAAACCTGTGAACTGATGTTGTCATTTGAAGACTGTAAGCTGAATTTTGCTATTGCACTGTTGTAAGTCAGTCTGAACTCCTTCATCGTGTATACTTAGGTCGGAGGACAATATCTCAACCTGGATCTGTCGAACAGGAGGACAATCATCATCAAGCAAACAAAAAAGCACTTTGCCTTTGCTGTTTCAACTGCATAATTTTACTGCAGCAAAATGATTAGAGGTAAGCATTATCAGATTGCAGTAGATGGATTCAATCCATTGCCAGCACAGTTGGAAAGCATTATCTGCAGCATGGCAGGGATGGGGAGGCTTGGTTAAAGATAGCCTCTCTCCGGATGTGTTGATGCAGCGCTGGGAAGGTGCGGTTTGTGCAGAGCCACCATCAGTCTGGCTCTGGGGACGAGAGGAGTGGCTTGTGCAGCAAGCACTGGCATCTCTGAGGAGCTGGCTGGGTTTGTGCAGCATTCACTGAAATCCCACAGCTAGACAGCTACCAGTCCATGAGCCAGCTCGTTTAAAGGTTGCCTCAAAGGGTCTGTGGAAGTGGTGATTACTGCCTAGGCAGGACAAGCGCATTCCTGCTAATGCTTTATTCCAACTGTTTGTCTTCGCTGCACCTTTTCAGGAACGTGAGCCCTCCTTGTTTTTGACAGCTGTATTTAATGCAAAACACATGCATGAGAAATGTGTTTTCCAGTCTTCCTGGGCTGGCATTGTTCAGAAAGGAGAGCTTAGACTTCCCTAGAAACTGTTTGGATAACTTTCAGACCCATCTCTTCAGACATTTAGCTGCAGAAGTGTTTGTGACCTTCCCCGCTAAGATGTATGCAGAATAAGATATTAATACTATCCACACGTGTCCAAACAATGAGTAACAACTGTCCCAAAGACTTCATATCCTTACATGATGCTAATACCAGTCCAGAAGTTCTTAAATGGACTGGTGGTTCCAGCTGCAGCAGATAAACCCACAGCAACGTTTACTTTGCATGGCACTCTTAAAATGGGCCTTTGACATCCAGGGATCAGGAACAAGATCTAGCACCAAGTGTTGGCAAGCTGTGTTCCAAAAACCAAAGAACTCTTTTCCCTGACAGAATCAATCAGTGGAAGAACATGTCCCAGCTGACCTTACATTTTTGCCCTGGCCCCGTTCACTATGCTTAGCTTAGCATAATGGCCCTGAGTTCTGAGCACTGGTGTCTTTTCAAAATCTTTTGAGATAATCTTACCGTATCAAATTTGCCTAACACATAAGTGTAAAGAGACTTATTGTTCAGATAGCAGCTCCTGAAGTAGGACTGTCTGTAGGCAATGGATGGGTTACATTTGTTGATTTTTCCATCCATGCCCAATTGCATCAAACCATGCACTGAAAAATGCCAAACAATTTCTTTCAAAACAGGTACACACTGGTTGCTTGTCCTCTTCAAAGATCAGCCTGGACATTTTTCTGTTTCCTTTTTTCCCTTTGTCAAAAAGGGACAGACCTTTCCCATAGGAACGTTCAAAGGGTGTTGAGGCACTGGCACAGATTGGCTAGAGAGGTGGTGGATGCCCCATCCCTGGAGACACTAAAGGTGAAGCTGAACAGAGCTCTGTGCCCCTGATGGAGCTGTCAGTGTCCCTGTTCAGTGTAGGGGAGTTGGACTGGCTCTTTAAGAATCCCTACCAATTCAAGTGATTCTATGATTCTCTGAAGTAGTGTACAAAGTACTTGTAATTAAGAAAAAACAAATTCTGCTCTCAGAATAGTTGCAGAATTCTGTCAAACCCAACCCCAAACAGTACTGTATAAAGCAAATAGTTCAGTCATTGCTGAAATGTTATTGACATCCACCTTCACAGAGAACCTTGGGAATACAGAATTCAAAAATACTACAGTAAGATAATGATGATACTTTTGTTTTTTGACAGTAAATTGAAAATTATTCCACCTTATGATTTCGAGGTAGGAATCATTTTCCTTCTCAGGCTTCACTGAAAGCTTTATGTGGTTTATACTTTCTTTATACTCTCTTATATGTTAGTCTCAATCTAGAACAGCTGTTCATAAAGAAAAATATTACAGTGTGCCTTCAAAAGGAGCACATCCTGTTTTAAATGAATTGAAAAATATTTACCCTATGTGTGAACAGACCATTATGATAAAGAAAGTCACTCATTTCCATAAAATAGCATTATTTTCTTATGACAAGAGGAGCTCTGAATGTTTGCAACTGTTATGATTCAGCCCTAGGGTTGATAATCAAACCCAAGAAATAGCTTTCTTGGTGCTTTCAAACAACTCCACCCATCTCAATTATTCCCCCAGTTACTACATGGATGAACCTCAGCACAGTTAATTTCTCATTATTTCAGTCTTTAATCATAAAGAAATCCAGGATTGTAGTAACGAGTCTTTAAAAACTGCTTTGTTTTTTTTTTCCCTGTTGTTTATACTAGCCTCTGTGAAACATAAAACTGAAATCTACTTCCTTAACTAAATTATGCTTTCATCTAATCTCTTAGGCAAGCATGCTGCTTTGTTATTTTTGGGTGCCTCAGTGGCTGTCTAAAATGGTGTGGAGGGGAAAATGAGATTATTCAAATAATTCTTCTTCTATAACTTAATACATAAATCCAGTGCTTTTCAGCCTCAACTATTTGATTCTAATTTCAAAGAGTACTGATTAAATTCACAAATTGAATTTGTAAATGAGAAACCGTTATCAAACTGGAATTTAGAATATGCTGAGGCAAGAGGGAATTCTGGTATACCTTTGCTAGGGAAAGCCTTCCAAAAAAAAGATGAGCACCAAGTAAACAAAACAAAGAGGCAGTGTTTTTAGAAAGAATTTGGTAGGTCACCTGTTGAATTTTTTTGAACGCTGACTATTTAGGGGCTCAAAACTCAGTCTGTAGTTCACATTTGAACTACACTGTGTGAATAGTGCTATATTAATACATTTATTAATTGACTCCGTGCATGAACTTACCTGAAAATGAGCTTTTGTGCTTTTGTAAACTCTCAGTTTGTTTCCAGAAATTCTTAGTTTTTAGGGAGACTTCCCTAGACTATATAAAAACAAGAGAAATTGGGCGGTACCAAATACTGCCTTGCTAGCATCACTGTTTATTGACAGAAAATATTTTTATCTTAACAAAGTGAGGGAATGACTAACTTTATCTTTGATGTAAAATATTTTCCCACAAGTATTTTCTGTCACCTTTTCCCCATATCTCTGGTATTACATATACATTAAGGAACTTAAAAGCTTAGAAGATATTTTCTTCTGTCGTGATTTACGTCCAAACAAGTTGCCTGGGGAACTCTTTCTCAAACAGAAAACCTGCTTCCAAGGGCTGTTATTTATATAAAAGCCCCCATAAAAGGTTGTGAAAAAGCTACAGGGTTTTTTCCTGCATTCCTGTTTTGAGAGGGGCTATACCCAGCATACCAAAGAGACATGCACAGTAACCTCACTCCATTAATACTGCTAAATCCAGGAACTTAATTTTGCCTGAATTTTATCGGTGGAGTCAAGAGAAATAAAAGTCTTCCTAGACAGCAAAAATCTTTAGCTTAAACCATGTAAATACACAATATATAAATATAATCATAAAATCATAGAATCACCAAGGTCAGAAAAGACCTCTAAGATCTTCCAGTCCAATCATTCACCTACCATCAATATTTCCCTACTAAACCATGTCCCTCAGTACAACATCTAAACAGTTCCTGAACACCTCCAGGGACAGTGACTCAACCTGGGCAGCCTGTTCCAGTGCCTGACCACTCTCTTGGAGAAGAAGTATTTCCTAACTTCCAACCTAATCTTTTTTTTAAAACACATTGATTCTGGTTATGATGCTTCTTAAGTGGTTTTGAGGAGTGATCCCTTTTGAAAGTGATCCCCTTTTGTTTCTAACTTGGAGTGGTAAGTGGCATTTATAGAAAGCCTGTATGCATTGGTTTGGGCTTTTCACATAATGTTAGTAGACCTTCTGAGACATGTTCTTAGGGGAAGAACGTGCATCCTATCAGGAGCACTGAGAATTAGCATCCTACTTTAATGTACCAGTGAGAGAGCAGGCAGTAGTCAGCTTATCCTGCTATTTCCTGAGGGTCGTGGTTTAGTGGTACGGTAGAGATGGGTTGATGGTTGGAATAGATGATCTTGGTGATCTTTTTCAACCTTAGTGATTCTGTGATTCTCTAGATCACCACTGGGCTACTTTAAGAGACAGCCATGGGCTATGGCCGCTACTTCTCAAGCAATACTTTCTCTGAAGACTGAGAAATTTAGTTTCCAGGGCTGTCAATCAAGACTATGCAGGGAGAATGATGGCTTTTAATATATTTGTCTGATTGTTTCTAAATCTGGACAGGGCTGTGTTTTGGCAATGTAGCAGGCAGTCTGCTGTGGGAAAAACCTAGATTCTTGGGGTGATGAATCAGTGAGGAGAAGGAATGTGGGAAAGTGAATTCATGTGAGCTTTGTGGCCCTTATCTGTAATAGGCACCCACCTGCCACTGCTTCTAGGCAAGCCATGATAGGAGTTGAATTCACAACTATCTAGTGGGGAGAACAGCAAAAGGAGTGCTGCCCATGGGAGGAAGGCAGCTTCACACTCACTTTCATAAGGCTTGTTTGTTATATAGATGGAGGAGTTTATTTCTGAGGAACCATCCCTGGTTGTTTTGTTGGTGCCAAGAGCGTTCTCCAGCTGCCTTTTTCACCCTGTCATTTTCGGTTGTATTTTAGCCAGCAAGACAAAGGATAAATCAGGAGAGAAAAATTCAGGTATCAGCCACTACCGCCCTCTTTTGCTGTTTGTTTTGGACATCATTCTAGCACTGTTCTCACAATTTGAGTAGGGAGTTTCTTTGCAAACACTCTGTCACTCCTGTAAAATATTCTTTTTCAGTACTAGGTGAAATATTGGACTATTCAAATATTTTACTAAATATTTTATTCTATCACCAGAAGAATTGTATGGGTCCAACTTAATGCTTTCATTGATCATGAGAACTACTGAAATCATGTTGCAGTAATTTTCACCCAAGTACTGGAAAATGGTGATAGCTGGATCAAACCTGGGAAATTTCAATTTGGCAAAAGAAAAAAAAAGGGGAAAAAAAAACCCTCTGTGCTTTTCTTGCTTAAATATGACTCAAGCTGAGAGTCTGTGCAGAACCCTGTTAGGGTGCTTTTGTTCTGATGGTCTGTAATGTCCTATGGATTCTATTAAGTTTATCTTTACGATCAGAGGAAAGATGTACGACTGTAAAAATAAAGAGCTCCTTTCTGATTGCTATCATGAAAGGTTTTGCTCACATTGTGAAGTCTGAGCAGGCATGCTTTTAATAGTTTTAAATCTGTGGACAGAGCTTATCAATAAACACACACTCATGGGAAAGCCATTCACTCCCCTTTTCATCTGGGGGCTGTGGGTTTCTCTTTTTATGGTAGTGTTTATATCTGTTCTTAGATGCCAGTGCTCCTCCACATCTTCCCTGATATTTGTCAACCTGTAGAAAATGCTCTGCTAAATCCTATACAACCCAGTCTGGGGTGTAAGAAACTTTAGCTTCCTGAATGCTCTTTGCATTCTCTTTGAAAATAGGAGCTAACTTCACAAACAGGCTCTCTGGCTGGGAGAGGAGGCTGATGATTGTAACATGTGCATTTTCTGATTTCAGAAGATTTTGAGATGAGATGATTTGAAAGCTTTTAATGGAGTACTCTAACTGCTGACAAGAGCAACTTAACATACCAAGGCTTTGATTTGAAACATCTTGTCCATGCCTTGAATGGAAGGAAACTATTCACACGGTGATTATTTGGGAGTAGCTGCTCCTTCAGCGCTGCTCCAAGCCCCTGCTTTCAGCTCGAAGGCTCAGTTACATTCATCACGGTGCAAGTATGCAGCTAAGTGACAGAGTGCAGCCAGGGGGTTTTACCAAACCAAATGCAAAACAAAGGCGGGAGTAGAGCTCAAACACAGACCAAACTGGTTCTGGTAGCATCCTGCAGATAGGAAGGCCTGTTAAACCCCTTCAGCTGCATGCATCATCATTATTGCCATTCCACAGGCTAGACCTTTGGCCTTCATCCCACAGAATCCTAGAATTTCAGGGCTTGGTGGGGAGGGTCCCTCTCCCAGCACAAGGATTGCTATTCCTCGTTGTATCACTTTTTCTGAGGCAAAATGGCTGTTTTTTCCACTGTGGCAACCTTTTGTTTGGGAGCTGACAAGTTAGTTAAGCTAGGTGGAGCACTGGGTGCCCCCACTCTCTCTCTGGCAGTGGTTCAAACTAAGTAACATAGCATTCCTGGCAGAGGATGGGAGAGGCAGCCTTCTGCGTGACATTGCACCCGCACCTCCCCACTGCCAGCAGTGTTGCCTGGATAGAGTGACAGGCAAAGCATTCCTGCTGCAGTCCTGCCATGCCCTGCAGCTCTGCCCAGCAGTTGCTGCAACGCAGCCCATGGGATCTTGCAGGACAATGGAATGAAACCAGCTCTCTGAAACGTGCTTGCAAGTTTCTGTAGAAAATGGACCTCTTGGTTTTTAGCTGATGCTTCTCCCCAGCATAGTTGGACATGCTTACTGGTGATGCCTTGAGGAAGCTTCCCTAAGGAACATGGTGATGTGTATGGTTCACTTGCAGCTCCTTTCAGATTCTTACCTTCACCAAGCATCGCTTGCAGGATAGTTTGTCTCACAGACAGCATTGTTTGCTTGGAAGATTGTGGCTGTTCCACCGTATTGCCCAGGATGATGTGCATGGTAGGGATAAACAGCCATACCAAGGCCCTCGTGCTTAGCATATCCCTGTATATTCTTAGTTGCTGGGTTTGGGGTTTTTTTGGCTGTTAGTTTTTTGGTTTTTTTTTTTGTTTGTTTGTTTGTTTGTTTTGTTTTTACATTAAACTTTGGCATATATATTTAAGGAAATTTGCAACTGAATCCAAGCTATGGTGTTAAGGCAGATGCTCTTTGCCACGCAGTCTGCAGGCAGCAGATCTGCCACAGGTTCTTTTTAACAGCGGCCCTTGAAGGCCTCTGGTCTTCTTTAATGTAGCTTGAGGTCATCACTTCCATATGTAATTTGAGCTGTAGAATAAGGCTCTGGGGGAAACAAAGAGAAATAGTACAACATTTGAGGCCACTGCTGATGCTGAGTAACTATTTTTGTGCTTGTACATACCATTTGCAGAACATTATTTAGCAGGGGGATTTGGCAAATCATGGCTCATCAAGCCAATTGATGCAGCTAAGAGAACACAAAGATCTCCTTGTGGGTTCAGAGATCTGTAGTACAGCTAAGTTTGGAAAGTAGTGGATGTAGTTTTTTAAGCGCCAAGAATTCATTTTCATATTGAGAAAATGGTAACCAAGATAGAAAAGATTTTTTGCAGTCAATATAAGCTTGTTAAGGCTTTAAAAAAAAAAAACAACAAAACAGTTCTAGACTATTTTTCAGTCGTGAGCTTAAATACTTGATGATGCTGCCTAACTGAAATAACATTCTAATTAGTTGGTTGATCTACATTTATTCATCACTCCTCAGTCTCCTGGAATATTCTTGGAAATCCAAAGAACCTAGTGCAAGACACATGCATTAATTAAGTAAGCCATCAAAATAATTTAGACCATGGATCGGGATAGATAAAAAATAGAATTGGGTGTGGAAAACACTGAGGATGCCAAAGAAAAAAGTAAAATATTTGAATGCTGCCTTTTTGCTTAATTACCTCAAAGTGAAGATTTTCTCTTAGCAAACTAAAGTCAGGTGAACTTAACTATCAGAAAATGTACTCTTGAGAGGTTGAGTTAAATGCTAAGCATGTGCATAGTGTTCCTGTTATCAAGTGCTTTTCTGAACTGGGAGCTAGAATTTTAAATATTCTAATTATTCTAATTATTTTCTATTTCAAATATGAGAAGTGAATCAGATGGGACTGTGAGGCTCTGAGTGAAGAAAAGGAATCCAAGCAATTGTGATACCTGAAAGAGGGGGAGCATGAGCCATGGACTAAGGGTTGGGCACAGTGTTTGTTTCAAGAAAAGCATTCCATTTAGAAAACAGGAGCTAAGCAGTGTCGAAGCATGAGTCCCGGCTGTGGACTCGAGGCTGTTATTTCCATAAAGCCAGGTCAACAATGGACAAATGGAAAGGTTTCTGTTTTACCACAGCTAAGAAATGGTAGTTAGTATACACCAAATCCTAGTAGAGAAAAGGCACGGTTTTGTGTCTTTCATATATTAACAAAGAATAATAAATGAGTGAGCAAAGCATAAACATGTCTCATATGTTTACCACAGCTCAGGTTCTGTCTATTAAGAGAAACCCAGTGTTGAAGCAAAGTTGGATAATTCATGCCAGTCAGTACATAGAAGAATGAAACCTCTTCTCCTGGGTCAGGATCTTACCTGAGGATGAGCAATGCTTAATCTTTGTCAAAAATATGTGCACTGCAATGAGTGCTCAGATCTCAGATTTCCCCAGTCTAGGTTAAAATCCCAGGGAAAACAAGACAACAGTGGCATTTTAGTTTGCTCCCACAAAAATGAACAAATAAAATAAAACAAAACAAAGCCACTTTTGGCAGGAAATCTAATGCCAAAGGAGTTGATGCAAAGAAGAGTTGCATACTTAAAAATAAGAGTAGACTACGTCAGTTCATTAAATTCATACGCAAACATAACTGTACTGTGAAACCTTAAGAAGAGCAGAGAAGGGAATACAATCTGTAAGCATTTGATCTGGAATGAACAGCAAAATAGTTTAGTTTCTTTTTTTTTTTTAACAACACATCTGGTATTATCATTTGCTGTTATACTGTTAATCTGATTTTAAAGCACTTGGGTTATGATAAATTTACATACTGGTGTCCCAGTTGAGGATGGGTTTCTGTTTAGTTTATATAATACATTAACACACACTTTTGCTCGAATTAGATGACACTGTCATACTTTAAATTGATTGTAATATCTCAAATGTGTTTTTGGAAACTGTTACCCACAGAATGCATATACCAAAAAAAAATAGAGCCAGTTTTACATACTTGCAGTTTTACCCCATCTGGATTGCTAAATTAGAAATAAAATATTTTTTAAAATGTGTTTTAAAAAGCAAACACAATTTTCAGTCATACGATATGAAAACGTCCCATTCTATATAACTCCTACTGCCTACTTTCAAAAAATTCCCTTGTTCTGAAGTCAGTTCACTATTAGAAGCAGTCACTGATGTAAATTCCATCTTGTTTATGAAAACATTCTGAACAAAGCATTGATTGTCCAGGATTTATAAAAAAAAAAAACCCTCAAACCTATAAAACATTGGCATCACTACTATTTGGGGCATGAGAATGACATGCATATAAATCATAGTTTACTGGCACAATCTTATATACACAGAAAGAAGCTTTGCTGAAAATGGAATTCACTGATGTACTGTAAATCCCCTCTTTTACAGATTTGCTTTTAAGGAAAAAAAAAACCTGAAGCAAGTCATAGGCCTACTCTACAGTGGGAATGAGGGCTACCAGCCTTCTATGACATAGATTGACTATGGTAGGAGAGAGAATTAATATAGATAGAGTCTGGGGAAATTAGAAGGTGGCTGAAAGCTCGCAGATTTGCTCAGGATGTTTCTGATGACATTTGACATTTTGTCAAGACTTGATCCCTAGTAAGGACAATGAAAACAACCACCTGTCAGCACGTGTCCAACCAAGTAAAGCTACCCGTGTGCCCTTTGCCATTAAAATGGCTGATGAAAAATAAGAAACATCTCTCCTGATCTAGGCACAGATGAGATATCATCTAGGCCGAGTGTACCTTTCCACATCCACGCTAAACAAGACTTGGCAGAGTATTTTGTTGTTTTAAAATGTAATCCTGATGGGAAGTAAGTGTTCAAGTTTCTCTGCGGGAAGTGATGTAATTATCCTGGGGTTATGAGTAGCCTGCTCTTAGCAACAGGAGGATTTTGAAGTTATTGGCTGCCTACTTATTCTAAGTATCCTTTGTTTAAAGCAACTGGTTTTAAAAGTTTTACTTCTGCTAGAACCTGTAGGATATACCCTAGTGGATGGTGAGATGAATCAGCTGTGCAAATTGTGCGGGACCATTCAAATCCCAAGAAAGGAGAACCCCACAGTTGCAGTGCTCCAGTTCTAAACAAATAAAACATCACTAGAGTAAAACAAGAGAAACAGCAGTGAATCAGTCCAAGAATCCTTCCAGATAATTCTTTCCTTTTACTTTTCCAGTAGTAAAATCATTGGCATCCACCAGGGATTGATGCAGAATTAGCCTTAAATTGCTGCACTGAAGAGCAAACATTCTAGCAACCCAAGCACTATCCTGTTAAGTCATTCTAATGGACTTCAAAGCTTGTGGGTGGGATTTTCCCAAGTGAAAAATATGGCAATGCCACAAGTCTAAGTCCCTACTGTTTCTTGGAATTTTAGTAACAGCCATAAAATTTGCTGTTGGCACCTGAATCTTTAGAAGCACTAAACAAATTAGACAGTAAAACCTCAGTCCTGCAGGTCTTCTCCCAGTATGATACTTATTAATGTGGATGTGGTGAAGAATTTCATGAATGAATTCCAGAAATTTAAACAGAAATGTCTAAAATCAGGTTTCTAGATACACATTTGAACACTCATTTTCTAATTCTGTTCAGCTTCTGAAAACTGCATATACCAGAGCTTTTGAAAACATCACCAATTTCTGTAGGTATTTAATCTGAATTTTGACCATTTTCTGAAATTTTCTAAGTTGATCTTAGTTCTTTGGAGCTAAAATGTCATAGGACAGATAGTTAAGGTGATTTAAATGATGAACTTGGCCTCGGATTGACATGGAACATTTCCATTGGAAGCACAATATCACCATTCATCTTAATGAAGTAGTCCACCACTGATTACATGGCAAAGATCTTTATGGACTTGCCAACACTAAGTAATTTTCATATGCAAAAAAGATAAGGAAAAAAAATAAATGTAGAATATCAGTAAACTATGAAAACAAGCTATCAAAATCACAGCCATTTTAACAAGAGCTTAGCAACTTGTAGAGGGATTGCATGCAGATATGAAACATGCTAGCTTGTCTGCATATACAGGATTATCCACAGACAGAAATATTATTTTCCAGCCCAATAATTGTTTAAACTAGACAATGAAAGAGTCATGCAGTGTTGCTTATGGCTGTCTTGTCCAGCGTTCAAGCATATTTTTAAGCCAGGAGATATGTTTAGGCAAGCCAAAACTATGTATGATAATGGCAGTTGCAGAATTGATCCCGAGAGAGAGAGAGAGAGAAAGAGACAGCCCAATGCCTTGAAAATAACATATCATGGAGACAGAAAGGAGGTATGATCATCAGGACAAGAATTTCTGTATGTATGTAGAATATCCTGCAGATCAGGGAGTATTCATCTCAGCCACACTGTCAGCTACTGGGTAAGCTTGAATTGCTAAAAATGATGATATATCCATTCTAGTTTTGTTCTTTGTGGCCCAACTTCAGGCATTTCAAAATAATCCTACTTTCAAACAGCACGTCTCTTTTACCCCATCCCTCTCTGCCCTGGATACTTTAAAACCCATGAAAAGAGAGTTTGTGTGACAATCAAAAATTCATGATGCTTACTCTCTCAAAATCACTTTGGAAAGATCAGCCTGATGAGATAAGGAATTTGAACAAAAGCAGTCCTTTCTACAGCCAGCCATGAACATTTCCCAGGTGTGCTGCTTGGGGGTTGGCTTGGCAGCTCTTTGCTCTCTGCTTTGCACAGCTCCTATCAACTCTAACAACCTGTGTGCTGCTTTCAGGTTCTGGACGACAGCTGAGACCAGCAGAGCCTCCGGGAGATGCTGATGCTGATGCTGATGCAGAAGATGAAGATTCTGTGAGTTTTTTAGGTTGTTTAATCCCAAAACCTAGCAAATTATGGCTGATGATTGCAAACTCTTTTCTTTAAAGCCTTATCTGTGGTTCACCATCGACTGACTCCACAAGGAAGTATGCTGAGAGTTCGTTAGCCATGTTCCTTCTGGGACCCCTATATGGTTTGCTTGTTTATAGAGGGCAATAAAGTTGGAAGTTACATGATGCAGAGTTTAACCATACAAAAAAAGCAAGAGATGGCAGAAAGATGGCTTTTTAATTGTTACTAATTGATCTGTTAATACTTTTAGTCTGTTCAGCCCACAGATGCACACAATTCATAAAGAAAATCAAAGTCATTCTACCAGCTCTTCTGTCAATAGGTGCCATTTTTTCCACATAGAAGAATTCAGTGATGCATCTTCTCTGATGTAGTGAGCCAACACAATGAAATAGGAGGTATCACTTTCAGGGCATCCCTCATATTGTTGACCAAAGAGTTACTGGTTTATCTTCATTAAACGTTACTAATGAAAGATGCTTACACAGAAGGAGATGAAAAAATCTCTCCTAAAAAAACTGGGTCTCTTTTTAATGGTGGATGAATCTTTCCCACTCCTCATTTCTTTCCTGCAGGTTAATGAAGTGGCAGTAGAAGACATCCGTCCAAGGCCACAGGGATCCTCACCAGTTTATGAATATTCTGTAGAAGAAGAATACTTAAAGGTAAGTATATTGAGGTTTTATGCAGGCATGGCTTTATAGGATTGATTCAGAGGGCATTAGCTCCCACAGCTAGACAAAACTCCTATGTCACGTACATAGTGTAGTTGTAGCTGTGCTGTCTTCCTACCTACCCTCACCAAAATTCAGGCCATTTTCATTGATGTTGTATTGGGTTTATTGTTGGCCAACTTTTTGTTTCTCAGCAAAAAATACAATTGACTGCGTTCTTTAAGGAATGTGGAACAGAAAGCATCAAAAAATTGCAATGTTTTCTATACTTAAGATATTTAACTGGTTTGAATCTAGTATATATTTCAAAATCACCTGTATTGGTTAATTTTTCAAGAGTAAAGATTTAATTATTGCAGTCGTGTTAAGTAGGCAACATTTTGAAATTGATGCTGAAAGTCAAATAAATGAAAAACATGTATGTTGTTCACAAAGATGAAAGCACACAAAAGGTGTTGTATGGGAAAAATTATCAATGTCTTAATACAGCTGATCTCCAGCATTCATTTCTTTCAAAGGCATCTAATTTATTGCTGGGGATAATATAGTTAAATCACTACCACTGTACATCATACTGGTAGATTCCTGTTTTGCCTCTGTTGCTAATAAAGTCAGCCTCAATTCTTGGTCTAAACCAGGCTTTTTTACTGAGGCAGGGATTTTGTTGTATGTTATGACAGCACAACTTATAACTGAAATCTGTGTTTCAGCTGCAAGAAGAAAACAGAAAATATACTACTGACAAATCGAAACAGAGTCATCCACAGGTCAGTCTAAAAGTACTCAACTGTTTTATGAATGTGGTCTGAAAAAAAACTGTTACAACACACATGTTGGTGGGTGAACAGAAAGAAAAAATGGGTAAAGAATGACTTTAGACTTATTTTGGCCAAGAACTTAACAAGTTGTTCAGATTTGGCGCAGATATGTGCATTTAATTCCTAGTTTGGAGTCCTTCTGTAATTCTTCTAAACACTCTTTAGTCTTCTCTGATTTGAGTACAGCTCAGCAGTAGCTCTTACTCTGACCGATTAACTCTAATTCAGGTGTCTAGCATCTTCACAGAAAGTGCAATCTTTCAGCCCTAAGAAATTCCATATGTTTCACATTTTTAAATTATAATCTATTTTGCCTGTGGCTCCAATGCAGCATGGCCTAATACATATGCTTAGTTTAATTTAGAACACCCACACCAAACAGGTGCATTCTCTGCTTTAAATATACTTTCCTGAGCTACAGAAAATATACTTAAGGACAGTAATTGTATGAGCTCAAACACTTTGATACAAATTAATACTTTTAAATTCACATCTTTTTTTATGCCTAGGAGACAATGGAAGTGACCTTGAAAACAGAAGTGGAAGCTGGTGCTAGTGGTTTTAGCGTGGCTGGTGGAGGAAATGAAGGAATATTTATTAAAAAAGTTCTTAAGGAATCTCCTGCTTCAAAAGTGTTTAGCCTGAGAGAAGGTACACTCTGATTTTCTGATATATTTTTAGTCTTAAAATAATGAGGCACGTAGCTGTGCTTGCCTATGGATACTTTCTGATTTGTCATCTCTTTGTATAATTGAAATAATAAATGCCAAACCAGCTAATAATATAACCATTCCATATTAATAGTTCTAAAATTGGTTCATTCAAGAGTAATGACGTGAATTGTTTTATATACTTATTTTCACTCAAATGGTGAAAAGAATACGCAGAAAGTAGTATACACACAATAAAAATGTAAAGAAAGATCAACTTATTCCATTCACAAAGAACCTACATTTGATTCTTTTGCAAAATACTATGCAACGAAACTACAATAAATCATGATTTAATTAAGAACAAATTCTAAATGTTGAAAAATAGAAGAAAATAACATTATTGTCAGGGTGATCAGACCCTAAAGAAGGTTGCCCAGGGAAGTTGTGGAGTCACCATGCTTAGAAATATTCAAAACCTGACAGACCTGAGCAACATGCTGTAGCTGACCATGCTCAAAGCAAGACCCTGTCCAAACAGAGCAGTTTGACTAGATAATTTACGGTTCTGTGATTCTAGACTGTGAACATAATTTTGAATATTAAATGAATGGTAGGCATTGATTAT
Organism: Perdix hodgsoniae; assembly: GCA_035772895.1. Classification (NCBI taxonomy): domain Eukaryota; kingdom Metazoa; phylum Chordata; class Aves; order Galliformes; family Phasianidae; genus Perdix; species Perdix hodgsoniae. The sequence goes on along the minus strand of JAPSGF010000001.1, from coordinate 49,148,684 downwards.
TTTATTCTGTGTTTGAGCATGAACACAACAGAATTTGAAGAATCAGAAGAAGATACAAACTAATTAAAATAATATCCATCTGATTCCTCTTGCAGGTGATCAGCTTCTAAGTGCTACAATATTTTTTGATAATATCAAATATGAAGATGCACTCAAGATTCTTCAGTATTCAGAGCCATACAGAGTCCAGTTCAGCCTGAAAAGAAAAATTGCTGGGAAAGAAGAGCTAGAACGTTTTCACTCTACAGCTCAGTACGAAAAGGAACGACTAAGTCAGGTCATTACTTGTCTTATTTACAAAGTTTGGATAATACTATAATGACATGCTGTGTGGAGATGTAGAATAGAAAATACATTCACCTGTCTTCTTAAGACATAGCCATGTGTTTAAACTTAATAAAATTTAATGCTTGTTGGCATAAAAGCTACAGTATTGATGTAAAGTGGTGAGTCAGCATTGGTATTGTTGTTACGCCCACTGACAAAATGAGCACAGATGAACTGTACTATTTACATTCAATATTCTTTAAAAATGTGAAGTACCAGTAAATATTTTTCTCAAAATCACTGTGAGAAAATTACTATTAAATATATGTATAATCCCTGATATTTACATACACAAGGGCTCCCCACAGATCTTCACTGCATTCATAGAATCACAAGGTTGGAAAGGACCTGTAAGATCATCTAGTCCAACCGTCCTCCCATCACCATTACTACCATGCTACTAAACCATACCTCGTAGCTCCTCATCCATATGCCTCTTGAACACTTCAAAATTCTTTCTGTAAATATTCTCATCATACAAAAATGAATAATATTTTTACAAGCGTTATTATAAATATAGATTATAAATATAGACAATTATTGAAACTTCTATTTACTGCAGTGTTTTACAAAGAAGGTACACCTTAAATCTACATATTACATTCACGAAATACATTTACTTAATAGAAATAGTAATCTACTTTATTATCTACTCCATTTTTACAATTTTTAAAAATGTAACAGGTAGATAATGTGAAACAAAGCTCAATTTTCTACATATTTTATATTTCCTGATTTGTTATGTGTTGTTTCCTTATTATTTTATACTTGATTTAGTAACTACCATTTGTTCTTTCAGGATAAAGAACTCAGTGAAAGCATTCCTGAAGAAACACTGCACGTTTCAGGAAAAGCTACTTCAGAAGATGACAGAGAAACATTAATTGTAAACCAAAGGGTTGGAAGAAGCAAAAAACCTAAAAAAGATAGATTATCATGGCCAAAATTCCAGTCAATTAAAAATAAAAAGATACTGGGACACAGAAGATCTCACAGTACATCAGATGCGTATGAGCCTGCTATACAGGATATTTCCCCTACAAGCACAGACACAGAGTCTCAACAAGAAATTCATATCAAACAAAAAAAAGGAAGCCAAAAGAAGCTGAAGTTCCCTAGTATTGGATTCAAAATGCACAGATCCAAAACAGAACATCAAGACAAGCAAAAAAAAGAAATGAATGCCACATTGTTATATGAAAAACAAAAAATACACAAAGAAGATATCAGCCTGGAAGGTCCTGAAATACCGACTGTTGAATATACTGCTTCTGCATCTGAAATGAAAACAGAGGAATTAAATGAAACATCAACAAAAGACTTAAAAGATGTGGAAAATGGTATTCCCACATATGCAAAAAAGTGCCCTGAAGTTGAAATAAGCATTAAAAAGGAAAAGGAAAAGGAATCAGCATTGAAGTCTACTGCACCTGAAGTGCAAGATATAACAAGAAAAGTATCAAAGCCAAGTTTAGAAGCAGATCTGAAAGAAACACCAACAAAACAAACACCAAAAACCTCATCAAAATCCCGAAAAAAGAAGCAAAAAGGAACGGAAGATAAAATAGAAGGAGAAAATGGAATCAAAGTAGACATAATGGACCACACAGCAGAAGTATACATAGAGGAAACAGATTTAGAAATCTTGGAGGCCACCAAGGCAAAAGACAGCAAGTTCAAAATGCCCAAGTTCG
>JAPSGF010000001.1:49103299-49146653 GCA_035772895.1 Perdix hodgsoniae | reverse complement strand
TGGTCCAGCAGCAGAGAGGCCAAGGGCACCGTAGCTGCCGATGTGGATGTGAGCCTCAAGGGTCCTTCAGGTGCCATAACCCTTCCCGTGGCTGACATACAAGCACCTGACATAGCTGTTATCTCTAGTTCATCCTCTGTGAAGGATGATTCTGCTGGCAAATGTAAAAGTTCTTTATTCAGTATGCCTAGAGTTTCACTTTCTAAAAGTTCTAAGCATGAGCTTCAAAGTAAGTCTAGTACTGAATGTTCTGAGTCAGAATCTATTTGTTATTCTGTTACAGAGGAGTCTCCTGCTGTGATTTCTGGCAGTGTCAGAGGTAAACTTGGTCCTGACTTTAAGGGGGACAGCTCTTCTAAAAGCAGTAAATTTAGAATTCCTAGTTTGGGTTTCTCCAAAGTTGATATTAGTTCTTCTAAATTTGATCAAGATTCCCCCTTATCAAAAGGGGATATAACCCTTACCAAATATCAAATGAATGTAGCAGAATGTGAGTCAAAAATTTCATCTTCTTCTGATAGGAATATTTCAGTTACGGATTTTGAAATTTTGAATGCGGAGGGTTCTTGTGAGCAAGGAATTATGAAGCCAGGAAAAGTAAAAACACCACCTCCTGAGCTGTGTGTTGGTGACTCAGAATACACAGTTAAAATACCTAAGTTCCGAAAACCGAAGTTTGGATTTTCTTGGTCAAAGGGAGAACCCCCAGAAATTGATGTTAGTTCCTATTCTGATTCTCAATTTTCCAAGGAAAAGATGAGATCTGAAATGTTTGATATTGAAAATCCAGCTCAGATTCCTGAATCTGAGTTTGGCCTAAAAATGCCGAAGCCCTCACCTGAATTTGTTATGGGTGCTTCAAAGTTGGATGTTAGTCTCCCAGCACCAGAGGTTACCATGTCGAAATTAGAAATGGATAGTTATGGTCCAGAGTGCAGGAAAGAGCAGGAATTAATTTCTGGTGAGAAGGACACTGAGGAGAAAGAAAGCAAATTTAAAATGTCAAAATTCAAACTACTGTCATTTAATTGGTCCCCAAAGAATGAAGCTATTGCTCCTTCTGAAGCTGAAGGACATCTGGAAGAATCCACTACTTTATCTGAAGACACAGAATCATCTGACAATCAAGACCTTCATGTGGAATTAGATTCTGCAACAGAAAAAGATGGTGAAACAGGCAAAACCAAGAAGTCTCAATTTATTATGCCGAAGATCTCACTTACTAAAGTGAAGGGTCAAAAAGTCCAGAGCTCTCTGCCCATATTAGAAACTGATGTTTGTGATCTCAAACAAGAAAAATGTGGGGATGTTTCAGTACAGAAATCTGACAAAGGGAGTAGTGAAGAAAGGGCAGAAATGGGTGGAAAGATGCCAAAAGTTAGAGTTTCAACTCCGGAATTTTCCAAACCTGAAGTTGAAGGACTCAAAATAGAAATGGATATTAGCATGCCTGCAGGTGAGGTCATACTTATTGCTTGTGAACAAGATGACCTGAACCAGAAATCAGCTGCTGATGATATTCCTTTCTCAGATACTAAGATGACAACTGAAGCCTCGCTTGAGGTGAAGAGTCCCGAGACAAGTGTTAAAAGAATATCAAGTGAAATTGTCAGGAGTGGTGTAGAAATAAAAGTTGAAGGAGCTCAAGGGAAAATAAAAATGTCAAGATTCCAAATGCCAAAGTTTGGAATGACAAATTCTAAAGGGAAAAGATCAGAAAAAGAGGTCAGCCAAATCAAATCAGAAGCTAAGGTTCCCCAGCTAAAAGCAATGATAGAAATAGCTGACATTGCCATGGAAGCACCAAATTTGGAGGTGGAATGTGGTGAAGGAAAAGTATCTTCCAGCTCTAAACTGAAAATAACCAAAGCTGACAAGAAGGCTCCAGAAGTTGATACTCACTTCCCAACAGGTGAGATTTCTATCTCAAAAACAGACAGTGATGTTCACGATTCAGATATGGCAGTGAAAATTAAAGAAGAAACAAAGCACAGGAATGAAGATGAAGAAGAGAAAGAAGGACACTTCAAAATGCCAAAATTCAAACTTCCATCCTTCAGTTGGTCACCAAAGAAGGAAGCAACTGTTAAGGCAGATTCTGGAGCAAATTTAGAAAACAATCAAGTTGCTGTAACATCAGGTGGAATAGACACAGAAGTGGAAGGAACTGTAGCTGATGATCAAGGACCCAGGCCTGCCCTTGATCTGGAAATAACTGCTGGAAAAGATCAACAAAAAAGTCCAATTAAAAAGCCTCAGTTTGTCATGCCTAAAATTTCTCTTTCCAAGATCAAGATTCCCAAATCTCAGGGACATTCATTAAAAGTTGAAGCTGGAAGTACTGTAACTAAAACAGAAAGAGATGGAGCTGATTCAATACAGATACATGATATAGAAAGAAGTCATTCCACACAGACAGAAGAAGGGGCACAGATAAGCATAAAAACAGCTGCAGTTAAGATCCCCACTTTGGAGCTTTCCAAGACAGAAGCCTTCCAAGCTGATTTGGGAGTCAGCTCAGCCAAGATTGATACTGCTCTAACTGTCTCAGAGGAGAGCTTTCAACAGGTTGTCCTAAAATTGAGTTGTGATAAAGATTCGATCAAAAAAACAGACACCGAGTTCCCCAAAGGAGAAATTTCAACTGAACTGAGAAGCACCAAAATAGCAACAGAAGGATTATTAGTTATGGATGAAAGAAAGATGAAATTGGAAGGTCACGATGTACAGATTAAAATGCCCAAATTCCAGAAGCCGATGTTTGGAATCTCCCTGACAAAAGGGAAAGGCCCAGAGCCAGAGATCAGCTCTCCAAAATTAGAAGCTGAGCTACCTCAGCTAAAAATGACAGCAGGAGTTGCTGACACTGCTGGGAGTGTGCCAGCATCAGAATTTACATCTGATATGTCAGATCCTGGGCTAGAGGTTTATGCTTCAAAGGCAAAAACACCCCAAGTTCTTATGGCTGTCACTGAAGTTCCAAAGGCAGACATAAGCCCCCAGTCAGAGTCTAAAGCAGTGACAGAGGGAGACAATGAGAGCCTTAAGGAGAAAGAAATCAAAACAGAAGAAGAAACGAAAGCTGAAGAAGCTCAGACTGAAGAACATCAGGGATGGTTTAAAATGCCAAAATTCAGAATACCTGCATTTGGCCGCACATCCTTAAAGGAAAAGAAAGGTGATACTGATGTTGAAAGAAGTCTAGAAAAACCTCAGGCAGGCATTCCTTCTGCCAAAGTACAAACTGAAGCTGAAATCACTATTGAAAAAGAAGAAACTCCAAAATTAGGAGGTTCTGTGGAGAGTTCTATTATTAGCTTGCCTAAGGTAGAAGGAGATATTTCATTATCTGCAGAAAGCAGAGAGAGTAGAGTAAATATTCCAAAAACTGAAACTTATGCAGACATAGTTAAGCGTGGTGCTGAAGGACAAAAAATGCACAGTTCAGAATTCACAGTGTCTTCTGTGGAATTATCTGAAGCGGAAATAAGTGCTTCAATAATTGACAAAGATAACAGTTCACCAAGTAAGTTCCCTACGGGTACACTGACTCTTCAAGAGCAGAAAGCCAAGTTACAGGATTTAGATATTCCAAAAGTAGAAAGTTCTACTGAACTGAAGACGTTAAGTGCAGAATTTAAAACATTATCAGGTGAAATTACTCTGGACAGAACACAGGAAAAAACAGATGCAAGTCTTGCAAAGGGAGAATTAGACCTTCAAAATCAAGGGGCAGTGATTAAAACAGTAAAGATAAGGACAAGTGAGATGAAAATTACGGGAAAAGACAGTGAATTAAAATGGTCTGCAGGTGAGTGGGCTACTGCAAAGGGATCAGAAGATGCTGTTTATGTTGCAGCTAAGATGGAAGATGTAAAGGTAGATGTTCCAGAAGTGAAAACGGATGTTGAAATTGGGAGGGTAGATCCTAAAATGGAATGTCAAGTGAAACGTGTTGAAAAGGACGTGTCTGCAAATGTGGAAGCGCAAGTAGAAGACAGAGCAGAAACAAGTAAAATTAAAACATACAAGTTTAAGATTCCAAAGTTTGGAGAAGCTTCAGAAGCGAAGGGTTTTGAAGATGATACCAGTTTGCCAAAGTCAGGAGCTGTTTCAGTGTCTAAAACTGAAATAGTCAGAGTGGAAACGCAGTTACAAAAATCAGAAGGATCCATTGGCCCATCAAGTCCAACAAGAGATCACAAAGAATCATCTGCTAGAATAACAGTGGAAACAGTTGACAAATCACAAGATGGTCCAGAAGTAAATATAAAAATTCCCAAATTGAAAATACCAAGATTCACTTTCAGAGTTCTCCCAAGTGAAGCTGATGTTTCATTGTCAAAAGTGGTAACAGATCCAAAAGGAACTAGTGCTGACATTGAAGTGGTGCACTTGCAAGCAAGCTCTACTATCCCTGAGGAAATACCAGAGACTCTGGAAGGTGATATTCAAAAAGCAAAAAGCAAAATTCTAACACTGATTGAACCTGACATTAAAACAGCACAGATGACTGCTACCATAGATTCCTGCCTTTCAAATGCAGGGCAAGACATTCATTGGTCATACATAGAAGGCCAAGAAGTGAGAGAGAAAGTAGAACCTGAACATGTTTCTATTGAAAGGTGTGAAATTTACTCTACCCAGATACTGAAGGAATCAGAGATTCTCTCATCAGAAGTTAAAACTGCTACTTTGGGATTTTCATTGCTGAAGGGAAAGCTGCCTGAATCACACAGCAATTTAGAAGTGCAAGTCCAGCAGAGCCCTTCAATGGAAAATACATCAGTGAACAAATCTGAACATTCTGATGAAAGTTTTGCAGTAAGTACACAGAGGACTGTCATTGCTGAGCTTAAAGTATCTGACAAACCACACAGTGAGACTGAAGAATCTAGCGGAATGATAGGCTTACCAACATTAAAAACAGAGCCTTCCAGTAAACCTGAAGAGTCTCATCCTGATAAGGCACCAGAAAAAATAAGTGCAGCTCCTTCCTCTAAAGATGAGGATATAGTTGAAGCACAAGAAGATGAAGAAAAGTATGTAACTAATGAAAAAGAAAAGGCTGACAGCAAAAGGTCTCCTGGAATATTCAAATTTTGGCTTCCAAGTATTGGCTTTTCATCTTCTGGTGATGAGACAAGCTCAGATTCAAAAACAGAAGTAAAAAAATCAGAAGAAACAAGGTCAGAAGATATGAAGCCTGCTGACACATCAGTTAGTGATTCTACTGAGCAAACTGAAAAAACTGGATGGTTTAGATTTCCCAAACTAGGTTTCACATCTCCTTCCAAAAAAGCTAAGACTGTTGACAAAGAAGAGACAGGTCATAAAGAAAGAAGAATATCAGATGAAGATAGCACTTCAGATAAACTTGATGTATTTTTTGATGCACAGGAAAGCTTATCACCTAAAGAAATAGCAGAGAGTGAAGAACAAGAAATTGATGGGACTTCATCTAATATTTCAGTTTCTCAAACTATTGTTACATCTTTAGCAAGGACTGAACTAATCTTGTTGGAGGAAGAAAAAGCTAGTCAACCTAATATCCCTGGAGATACAACCAAATGAAGACTGTCTTTTGCCAACCACCCAGAGAAAACAGAATAATCTACACAGAAGAAAAAAAAGAAAAAAGGAAAAAAAAAAAGTTTTCCTAATTTTCCAGTAACCAAAAATTAAACGAAACCTACAGGTGATATTTATGAAAACAGTTCCTTGAAGAGAATTTACCACATCTAAACCTTCCTGTACTTGAATGTGCTATACTGTGTAGTAATAAAAATAGTGATCTTTCCAAATCTGCTCCAAAGGCAAGAACAAGTACAGGAGAGTTCATAGTTCTAATAAGGTCTGAAAAGGTACGTGAACCATGAAAATAAACCTTTGAAAGACCCAATGACAGCAAAATGTCTTGTTATATATGCTTCTCAAAAACACACCAGTTAGGATTAGATGATATATTATTTGCAAAGCAGAGTATAAACTAGTACTATGAGAATTATATTTACCTGTTTAGGTTTTGGATCTCTCTGACTTATTTTTGCTTTCTTACTAAAGCATCTTTCTTTATTTCAGCTAAAGTAGACATATACTTCACAATCATTTTAAAGAGCAAAATAAGAACAAAATACTAGTGTAGACAGACAGAGGCTTTACCCCTTCCTCTCTTCTCATGTTTTTTTATTATCATGGTGGGTCATAGTTAGCCTTAAAAGATTAATAAATTCAAGACAAAACACACAAACAAACAGATCTAATTATTTCACATTTTTAAGGTACCCAAATAAAAGTGATAACTATTATAAAAATGTGGATAAATACATTTTTATGTGTATATTTACTGAATAGTTAAATGCACAGAATGATCTCCCGTGCTTTGGTGGAATTGCTTCAGATATTTTCTGGAAAGGAGATGTATATAGTTATTTACCTCTTTGTTTATATTAATGCTTCTCTCAAGTGCACAGCCAAAACCAGAGTGCATATATGATGGCCTTCATATGTATCATTAAAGCACTACATTCTTAATTCACAATAAATTCACTACATGAAAAATAACACAAGTAGCCTGAATTACTGCTAGTGCCACTACTGTTGGCTCACTCTCAAAACTACAGCTGGAAATGCCAGCCTAAATTTGCATAAGATTTGATCATCACCCACCCTCTGCTGAAATGACTGCCTAATGGCAGCATGGTTTCTAAATATGATGGTGTTGGATACAAACTAATCTAAGACTTTTCACCCATTGCATTTCTGAGTTCTGTAGATTTGCGTGTGCAGTCCTGCTTCCTTATGGTGCTTTTCTCATCCTGTATTTTCTTTCTCCATATCCTATTTACAACAGGGAAAACAGACAAAACAAACTGTTTCAAAATTTAGTTATAAAGGAAACGTACTTGGTTGTGTAACCACGTGGGACTTGAGGTTTCTCCATTTCTGCATCTTTGCAGAAAGGGTGAGGTCAATTAAAACTGAGCTCTGAGACAGCAATAACCACAGAGCAAGACTCACTACTCTGTTTTTAAAAGATGAATGCACTAGATGAGTGTACAGTCAAGGAAAGAATAATATAATTGAAAAGTATTAAAAAATACTTGCACTGCCCGCAGCCAGAGTTTAGTTGACCTCCAAAATAGAGGAATCCATCTGAAGCTAGTAGATGGTAATTAAATATACTGATTAATTACATTTGGGAAAGTCCTTACCTTACAGAAATCACAATCTAAATGAGACAAACAATGGGTGGGAGGATAAGGGTAAAGATAAATACTGTTTTGCAAATGGAAAAATGAAAATACTGAGAGATTCAAGGCCCAGTTATGTTCTACCTTTTTAATACCGATTAGGCAAAGATACCAAGAAACCAACCTCAAGTTCCACTGAGATCCAGTTAATTGTCTTAATTACAAACGTCTCCTTCATCTGCGGAGAAAGAAACAAGACAGGTGATGGCAGTAAAGAAAATAAAGGTCATTCTAGTAAGCAACCATTTTTCCTTTGTAAGTTGCACCTTATCCCAACATTCCATTCTCTTATCTTACCCAGAAACTGCTCCACTGCACAACTTATCCAGCACTGTCAGGTTTGAGCTCTTAAGGGAAGGAGAGAGAAATTTCCCTATTTATGCAAAACTTACCCTCTCAAAAGCAGTGAAAACATAGCTTGGAGTGCCATCTAGAGGAGCGCACTCCTCTGTCGAAAATCGTTACACTGAAACACATGAAGTCTCAGAAAGATTTTCAAAATCAATGACTGTTCACATATGTTCCTTGTAGTGGGTCAGATCTGAGCAGATGTTGTTCCTACATACATGTATTCCTACACTTTGTGGCTAGATGTATTTGTTGGTGCAGGATAATAAACCTGTGAAGTACAACTGGTGAAAAGCAGTGATTTAGAGTCATAGAATCATTTGAGTTAAGGGCCACCTAGTCCAACCCCCCTGCAGTGAACAGGGACACCTACAGCTCCATTAGGTGTCAGAGCCCCATCCAGCCTGATTAGATTCAATATTTATAAACACATACATTCCTTGTGACACAAGTGCCTAGATGCTTTTAAAAATCTGACCTTGCTGTTATAAGTAATTACTTGCATTGCTCAAATTTTACAGTGACCAGGACTTTATTTGAAAAATGTTTAACACACGTAAGCAAAGACCGTTGGTGGAACGTTATGGTTGAATATATGGCATCCCAAGATAAGCACAGTACAGCAATAGGGATGTGCTTCTCTAGTCTATTCAGATCTGATCATATCTTCTGTGTTCTCTTTAATATCAAACAGCATATGCATTTCATTAACTCTGGGATAGGCTAATGGTACACAGCAAAGGAAACGTCACACACTGGCTGATGAGGAGGGAGACTCAACTACTAGAAGTTCCCACATTGTCAGGCAGTGTGGACACCACCAGGAAGAAATTTCTCTGATAAAAGACATAAATCTGCTCTTTTTGCACAGGGAACAACATCCAGATACGTATTTCTTTCTAAAAAATGTATTCTCCTGTTCACTTCAGAGTCTGTCTCTCCAGTTGCAGTCTTTCTGACCTTGCACATCCTCCACATTCACTGAATATTTGGAATTCCAATCTCGCTCAAAAATGCTTTTTAATTGTTCCTGGACAGGCTGTTGCCTTCTCTGCAGGTTGGTTGAACTCTGCTTGATAATTAGTCCCACGCCGGCTGTGTTAGTGAAATAATCTTCTGACCAATTGGAAGTCCCTACGTAATGCAAAAGGGGCTAATTAGAAAACATTCAAACAGCGATTTGTTTGATCTCCATACTTGTTAAGTATACATTGCCTTGCTTTGCTGAGGTGCTGTACAACTGCAAATCTCATGAGGGCCAACAAGCAGCAAAAATCAGGTCAGCTCTTTCTTATTGCGCATCTCGAGTTTTAGAAAGTCGGTGCCGACTGCTGCCCAAAGGCTTCTGATTCCTTACCCTCTGTTATTTGCTCGTTATAAATGTAGGAACAGAATGCAGTGTTTGCATATACAGAGGGTAAAAGCTGATGTTTGATATGGGGCTCTGCATTTAAAAACAAAAAATCCTCAGTCTACCTAATTGTTTAATCTGTGGGGCAGCATAGGACCAATAAAACAGCTTCAAGCACTTCATATTCCATCAGAAGCAAAGGCTTAGCAAAAAAATGAGCTTCAGAACAGATCTTTATATGTTAAAGGAAAACAAGAGCTATTTTGGATCCCTGATCAATACATCCTCAGCAGCTGTTCTGAGCTCAGCATGCAGTGCCTGCTTTTAGACCAGGCAAAGCTGGGATCCACCTGTAAGCACTGTGTACAATCTCTCCAAAACCACCACCATCCAGAAAAAAAAAAAAAATCAAACACTGTGTAAAAAAATACATATTTTAGCACTTAGCATTTCTTCTGGTGTTCACCTTTGCCAGAAAAATCTGTCGATTGCAGAGGAGAGTTTTGGCATGAAAACAAGTTATCTGCATACCTATCTTCAAGAAACAACTTCATAAGAAGCAAGGTGCCATTAAGGGTGATTGGAGCTGCAAGTCCTCAGCCTGTCAGCAGGTCAGGCTGGCTGCACTGCTTGGCGCATGGACTGGCTGAAAAGACAGACCCCTTCTGCATTCCCTTTTAGAGGCATTTGAATAAAAGTGCACGAAAATAACACCATCCCGATTTTCAGGAACAGAGCAACAGCTGACACTAGAGTTTCCTCATTTCCATTCCTAGAATCCTGTTCAGCAAATAGCGCGTGGAATTAAACCCTCCCAGCAATTCTTTTTTATTAAAGCACAGTGATGTTCTATAGCAGAGCATTAGCTATCGCTGCATCATTCTGAGCACACCGTTTGTGAAGTTCCCACTGTGCTTGTTTCAAACTGCACACTCAGACTCAGCATACTCTGTTCTTAATGGTTCACAGTCGTATGAGATAACCTCCTGTCACGGGGTGCTCTCTAGAGCTCACTCCGTGACAGCGGGGACAAAACCCGGGGAGAGAAGGCACAAAGCGCCTCCCTTCTCTAGCGGCGCGGCGCGGCCCGGCCACGTGCGCTCCGAGAGAGGGGAAGAAAAAAAACGGCGAGTGGGTCTAAGAGGGAAGGAATGAAAAGAAAGGGGCGATCTGAGAACGAACGGCAGTTTAATGAACCTAATGATACTAAACAACAACAGAGAGTTTCAACAAGGAGAGGAACAGAGCTAAACCTCACCGACGAGCTGTAGGAGGCGGGAAGCTGCAACCACGTTGTCTCCTCACGGGTAATCGCGCGCGAAGAAGAAAAGAACTCCATCCCCTTTTCCAGTCACTCCGGCACTGCTCCCCTCCCCCCCCCATGCCCAATTAAGGCAGTCCATAGGGAAGGGAAAAAAACTCTCTCCTTAATTCCCATTATCCTGCATGATGTTCTGATGTGAAATAGCAACGCAAACCAAGGAAATTACAAAACCATAACACCTCCTCCTGAACTTAACCTGCATTATGTCCTCTCGCTTTTCCACCTCTAATCCTATACCCAAAGCAGACATTCTGACATAATATTTTGTTATGTTTATCAACTTTCTGTGGCAAAATGGGCTCCTCTTTGATATTGAAGCCCATCCCATCCCAATCTCAGCCCTACATATCTGAAGATGCTTTAAGCTGTCGTAATCACAGAATACGCACCAATATAGGCTGCTTTATCTGTGACCATGAATTTGTTGTGATTCACTCTCCCATGAGGAATATTTGTGTGATTCAAAACTGGAACAATGAAGAGTTTCTGGACGGAGAGAAGTGAAAACATACATAGAAATATCATATGAGAAACAGGCAAGTGCAGATTTCCTCTATTTTCCTAGAATAGAATGCTAGAGAAATAAGAGAGTAATCCACACTCTAGTATTAAATGTACCATAAAAGAGATTTTACTTTTATCCAAGAAAACTAACAAATACTATTTCCACTATACATAAAATTTGATAAGCAATTGAGATCAGATAAGGATAATGTTTGCTTTACAATGTTCCATTAGTGACACAGCTATTATCATTACAGGGCAGACAATTAAATGCAGTTTTAGGCAGCTGTTTAATAGTTCTGCATTTACCACTGATTGCCACTCTTATTTTGTGCTAAAATGGGCTGATCACATGCACAGGGAGTACTGCAGATACCAGTAATGCCAAACTTTCTGTGTGAAATCTTACTGAAATCTAGATTTCTGCTCTTTTTTTCTTTCCCTTGGTAAAAATCTCATTTCTGCTATTTCTTTCTGTCCCGGTAAGTGCACTGTGCTGGGAGCTTCCATATCATATCATTATGGTTGGAAGAGACCACTAAGATCATCTTGTCCAACCCCAGTCCACCCTCACCTGCCTACTGACCACATCTACCCTTTTTCTGAACACCTCCAGGGATGGTGACTCCCCCACCTCCCTGGGCAGCTGTGCCAATGCCTCACCAATCTTTTGGAAAATAAACATTTCTTAATATCCAACCTGAACCCTCTCCTCACTCTATGCTTTCCATTCTAGTGCCTACAGCCTGTGTGTAATATTTATTGTAGAAAAAAGTGCCTCAATATATAGAGGCAGGTAGAAGAGCTCTCGACTACCAGAAAACTGATACTAGAGCCACCTGAGATAATCCACAGGACAAGAAGCCCATCAAGTCCTCATTCAGATGGTTACTGTCATGTTATCATACCACGCTGACACTCATGTGGGTGTGAGGGTTGTTGAGAGCACGCAGGGACCTCAGGTAGTGGAGCATGGATGGGTCGGTGTGGGTCCAGCAGCTGACCAGAAGCCGGATTTGTACTCTGTAGTTGAAAGCCACACGTCTCAGAGCATTGTCAATGGCTGGCCAGTATCTAGAGAAAAGCATGTAGGTAGAAAGAAGATTTTTGTAAAGATCTCTTCTTGCTCCCTTCAACTTTAATTCAGCTTCCATTTTTTTGGCATATTGGTTCCTAGTTGATTAACACTCAGGCATTAGGACAGCAGTTTTATTCCCCTGCCTCAGCTGCTGGAAAGACCAAAGCTGAACTAATCAGCCTCAATTCACCCCACTGCAGCTGGTTGCTGTGGAGATGGCCAGAGGCTCAGCACTGCTTCCCCTCCTGTTCACATCAGATCAGGCCCTTGATGTCAAAAACGGTAGATTTAAGGCTTCAGATGGAGTATGAGAAGTATTAGCACTTCCATTCCTAAGGGGGCAAAAAGAGTTTCTGTGAACCTAATCTTAGTTAAAAGCAGGAAATGAAAAACTCACAGGTTCAACAACACAGAAACTGAAAATCCTCTCAGCTGTTGGATTTACAAAAAGATCTTCCAGGAGAAAACTGGCCTTAGAGGTTTTATTTTCAGGACAGCAGAATTATCTCTGTTAGCCTTCACACTTCATGTTTAACACTCTGCTTCACAGCTGAATAGCACAGGCCACAGTCATTCCAGAGGACATGATATGCATGATAAAATTATGGCAAACTGGTAACCTAAGGCTCACTCTATTCTTGACAAGCCACCCCACATGTAATTGGTTTGCTTGAGCTACTTTCTCAGTCAGATTATTTAGATGATTGGAAAGCCCACTAATGTTGTGAGCAGGTAATACTCAAAGCCTTTTGTTGCACATATACATTCTAATTCAAGCATATCAAAGAGGATTTGGAATCTTTGTGGCTGACCCATGACTCAACAGCTTTTTGTTGCTCAGATCAGAGCTGATGTATAAAGTACACATAATTCTGCTGGGACCTTGGGCAGCTCAGTAGTCCACCAAACAATTTAGTCACTCCAGGTGACCACTGCACCTCCTCTGAGAGCTTTGCCTCCAAAGATCCCTGACAAACTTAGATGTTCAAGATGAGATAGTAGAAAAGGAAAATAAAAGCTCAGAACTTTTGTGGGGAGTACCTCAACTATCATTGCAGAGATGAGCAAAAACAGTTAAGAACCGGGCTCTACAGCATGACAGTATTGAGCAGGCAGCAGAGCAAGAAGTCAAGAGTCCTCAGAAGTGAAGAACAGAAAGAAAGAAGCAGAAGAAGGAGGCAAAACAATATTTTCTTTGAGAAGTCTGATATCATATCTATTTCTTCTGTTCCCATTCCTTCCTCTATTCAAAGAGCTGGTGTAGTGTATTTTTAATAGAGCTACACCCAACTGCCCCTAGTCTGGCATTTTGTGGTTTTCTTGCTGCTTGAAGGGCAGAGGAGGCTGCTTCAAAATGCTAGAAAAGCACAGGGGTAGTATGGTAAAACATCCTTCCTGTACATCACAAATTGCACAGTCTACAAAGCAGTCATGAACGTGGAGCAAAGCCTCAGCTCTTTCTACTCAAAAGAAGTTGGATTATTTTCATTGCAAGTTGGTGCTGGGGAGAGAATCATATATTTTCCCTTGAAATAGCCCAAGTTTGGCAGCCAACCAGTTTGGTTAAGATTAAAATCATACCTTTCTGGGTGAACAAAACGGCTGGTAGGGAAATAATCCATCACAGAAATATAGACAAATTTATGTGCCGCACTGATAACACTGATAATAGCAAAGAGATCATGGGTGCGACCTTCTGGACAAAATGCAGGAGGAGAAGCCTGTCAGAAGAAAACATGCAGGTCAGTGGCTTTATTCTTTTGTTAAACTGCAATGGATTCACATTTGAGTCTGTTCAGTTTTCATTGCAAAACCATAAAGCATTTAAGGCAAAGTATTCCTCATGCTTTCCATGTCCCAGTGGGTCAGACACTCACTGATACATTAAGCCCACAGGAGACCTGCACCCTATCCTTACTGGACAACCTGATAGACCAAGCCATGTTAACCCATATTCCTTCAGTAGTAACCTGTTGACTTAATCATTATCCATCTAGAGCAGAACCAGCTAAGGAGCACTAAAAGCACTTCTCTGGTCAAACCTTAAACATCGTTTATAGTCTGTCTCGTTATTTTAAAGCATACTTACAGAAAAATAGACTTTTGTCAAGGTTCCATTAAATTCTACTTCCAGAGGCCGAGTGTTGTTAATGTGGGTAGAATAGTTTTGAGGCCAAGGGGATGGGATGGTAGCACTAGCATGTCCAAGATCCCAGTAAGTTTTAAATGTCTTCCAGAGGTCTTTGGCTAAGCAGCTGCAGTTGTATATCACAGCACCAAACTCTTTTACCTGCAAAGACAGCACACTGTGTCACAGCCCCAGAAAGAACCTCCTCCTCCCTCAGTGGGTTCTTTGCTGTTTGTCCCTCTCAGTCAACATTTGACATTGTTAGGATTTTCTGTTGTGCTCTTGAACGTTAGTTTTCCCCCCAGTTTGAATATGCAACAGCAGAGCTTACCTGAGATAAAGATCTCCAGTCCATATTTGCACTACCAATGTATATGTGTTTCATGTCTATGATCCAGAATTTGCTGTGCAATACTCCTCCTGTCAAACGTCCAAAGTCAATTTTTTTTATATGAGCTCCTAAAGATGGGGAAGGAAGAAGTAAGCTTAGATAGAGGTGGTATACAGCACTGTCTCCCTGACAGCCAGAATGTGCAATCATAGAATCACAAAATCATTAAGCTTGGAAAGATCAGTAAGATCATCTAGTCCAACCATCAGCCCATACTTGTTATCGCTCTAAACCATGTCAGTGCCACGTCTGCCCTTCTCTTGAACAGCTCTAGGGACATTGTCTGCACCACCTCCCTGGGCAGCCTGTATCAACGCATCACCACTCTCTGAGAATAAGTTTTATCTAATATCCAACCTGAACCTCCCCTGTTGCAACTTAAGACCGCTACTTCTTATCCTATCGTTATTACCTGAGAGAAGAGGCCAACCCTCACCTCAACACAATTTTTCAGGCCACTGTAGAGAATGATGAGGTCTCCCCTGAACCTCCTCTTCTCCAGACTGAACCACCCCAGATCCCTCAGCCACAACCCATAAGATTTGCGCTCCACACCCTTCACATCTCTGCTGCTCTTCTCCGGGCAACAAGTCTGGATCTCTAATGCCATTTGCAACCAAAACTCACAAGGCCCGATTGCTGGGCATAAATAACTTGAAAAAATATACATACAAAACATGAACTTTCAGAAAAAAAAAAAACAAACCAAATCTTTGAGGGCACGACAGCATAGACAGAAACTGAGAAGCAGTGAATAGGCAGCGCTCATTCCATGAACAGCATGGCTTCAAGTTCAGAGCCATGGAAGCACCATGCTGGCATAGGTCCCAGTGGCCAGTTTTTCTCAGATGCCTTTTAGCAGTATTGAAGTTCAGAGGACACCACTGAGTGAGATAATTACCTTTTCTCTCTAAAAGCTCAAGGTCAGTTGAATTCATAGCCAGAGTTGGCATACTTGCTGCAATGTACAGAGAGACATTCTCTGCAAGTAATTTCTCAAATCTCTTCAGAATTTCTTCACCCTGCACAATGCATTGTGTGTTATTTGTTGCATTTTATTATATAACAGAGACAGTGCTGGACTGGGCTGTCCCTTGAAAGGAGACAGGGCTCAGCCCCACATCTGCCACTTCTCAAGTGCAGGATGTGAGTCAACCTACACCACCAGGCCACCTGGGAGGAAGGGGCTGGGGTCCTGAGGATGATGAGGATTTAGGAGGAAGGCAGCAGCTCTGCCCACAGCAGCAAACAGGACTGTGGCGTCTGCTCTCTGCAGAGGAGCCAGAGTGTCCAAGAGAACAACTCTACAATAGGAATCCCCATTTTAAGTGGATTAAGGCAGGCCATACAGTCAGTCTGCCACCCACCACATACACAAGATGTACAACCTCAATCACTGATTCCAGCCTACCTGCTTTGAAGATGAGTCATTAACGCCGATGTCTTTCCCAGTAAGGGACCAGTAGTAAGAAGCCACGTGAATTTCTTCCTGGGCTATACCAAGGAGATTCATCCAGGCGTGGTACAAGGGTTTGGCTGCAGTGCTATTTATCTCAAAAGGTAAGTCATAAGGAACGCTTTCCACAAGTTCAAAGCTGCAACAACAATTGTATAATGTGAAGCTAGCAGCTGTGACCCGAGCAGGAAAGCATGCACCTGCCATAACGTACAGTACTTGCTGCTCAGCCTGCTGCCACTCGTTCTGCTGCAAAGGGAGGATGATTAGGGGTATGTTGAACCTTCAAGCAAAGGACCATAGTAGAGCTGTGTTACTATTCCTACCACCCCTCCAGCAGGAGATTACTAATAGTGACCCTGTATCCAAACAATGCTGTTGTAGCTATTTCTCCACCTGGTGATTACTTCTCCATGAGCCATTAGGCCTAGCTTACCTGCAGGAATCACTGGATCTATTTGTGTCCTCCTCATTTACTGCGGTTCTCTGGAGATCTTCATAGAGTTCTTCATCCTTCATCTCCTGGTAAACACTGACAACTGTTCCTTCTCCCTTATCAACTGTGCTGTCTGCTCTCATGAAGTAAACAGCCATCAGGGCAACAAAACCAAGCGTCAGAATTACCCCAGAGATTTGAAACTGGAACAGAATCCAAACAGGATAAGAATTAAGCACCCACCTTAGTCACCCATACAGCAGCTAATGGATAACTACTGCCACATGTGAGTAAATTTAAACCATTGAACATTAGTTCTTTCAACTGCTGGCAGACAGTATTCCTAGACACATTACTTCAGATGAGGACCACGACCTAAATAGGGGTTGGTTTGTGTGAGGACCATGAGTCTATCTTTTAATTTTTTGTGTGCCAGCATGTCAAAAATAAGCTTTTCCCCTCAGACCTTCAGATTAGTTTGACATTGACTATTTTTAGTTTAGTGTGGGACAAATGTGCGTTCAACAGTAACTCCACCAAAAAACAAAGCAAGAAAGTCCACAGCACAAAATTAACTGCGAGATCAAGTGCAGTAGGACCATAAAGAGGAAATACATAAAATCATGGGGAAAAAATGGAGCTGGGAGAATTCCCCACCCCATGGAAGGCAATGTGCAATTCAGAGCTTGAGCATCTGGACCCTTCCAGGCAGGAGAAGTGAGTCTGGGAAGGAGAAGTCAGGAGCCTGTAGCTGTAAATGTGAACTCCTGAAATGGCACATATGAAAATTGAGTGGAAGCCAATTTGCTCTAAAGCATCTGTTTCTGTTTCTATGTGTATGGAGTCTCTTACTTTTCATTTTCCATGCTTTTTTCAAGATCTACAGCACTGCCATCAATTTCAGGCAGTGATTTGACCTAGATAGAGAAAAATGCTTTTAAACCAACTATCAACTTAAAATTTTGCCTTCCTGCTTGTTCTCCTTTTCATTGATGGCAAAGAGAATCCACCACTTTTTAATGGTTGTGAATTTCACCCTGGGAAGAGTGAAGGAACAGGTCTTAGAAGACATTTCCACTGTGTTTTGAAATCATATCTTGGCTGACACCATACTCTGATGCTGTAATGCCAGGTGCTACAACCATGCTGAATTAATCAAGTGATTCCAGAAGCCTCTTACGGTGAGACCAAGCCTGAAGGACAGTCTGCCCAGGGTCAGACAGCACAAGGCTTTGCAAGGTAGAGTGAAAAGGAGTGAGGCCTTAGAATGAATTTCAGCATGATATATAGACCAAATTCCTATTGTGTTACATGGAACTGTGTGTAATCAGTGTTTATTTACATCAGGAGAAGAAATACCACACCGTTTACTCACTGGGCTCTCATTAGCATCTGTGCTAATGAAGGAAGTGAGGCTATTTCTGCACGAGCAAGGCTCACTGCTCTGAGTGAGGGCTGCGGGATTGGGGCCCACATTACTCCTGCTTGGTAAGGTTTGATCATTCTACTGGATAAATCAATGAGGGGTTTGTGACTCACTTGCTTACAAGTAGGATTAAAACCTACAAAGATTACCACAAGAAGCAATAAAATCATTCTTCTTTATCTGCTCTGTCTTTTCAGAAGCGTCAGCATCACCTCTGCTCTTCTGAGCAAATGTAGTGCATCTCAATAATTACCATTTTGACATCTTTTTGATTGTTCACACTTAATTTCACGTTGGAGGACTCATTAACCATCGGGGATGCTTTTAATGCTCTTTTTACAATCTGAAAAACAGAAATATATGCAAGGGAGAAAATAAAGCTTTATGGCAGCATTTGTAGAAAGCCAGTTACAGACTGAAAAAGCAGGTCACTGCCATTGCTTTATATAGTGCTCTGAGATTAAAGCACAAATGTGTACAACGTTCTCTCTGTGTTATAGATCTTGAGTGACATTCACAGATTCCAAAGGGGGAGAGAGAGACAGTTCCCTGCAGTTTTTCCCTGTGCTGTCTACACAGAGAAATCTCTGCAGTAATTAATGTGTAAACAACTGCATCACTGCCTCTTCAGGTTATCCTCTGACACCCGCGTTGTCCCGCTGTAGGCTAACACATTTGCCAACCTTTAATAGCTAAGTGCAAAAACCATGGGTGATGCTGTATGGCATCAATGTCATTGCATGTGTGACTGTTATTACAGAATCACAGAACCGTTCAAGTTAGAAGGGACCTAGCAGGATGAGGGGAAATTGTTTTAAGTTGAGGGAGGGAGGATTTAGGTTGGATGTCAGGGGGAGATTCTTTACAGAGAGAGTGGTGAGGTGCTGGAACAGCTGCCCAGAGAGGTTGTGGATGCCCCGTCCCTGGAGGTGTTCAAGACCAGATTGGATGGGGCCCTGGGCAGCCTGGTTGAGCATTAAATGGGGAGGTTGGTGGCCCTGCATGTGGCAGGGGGTTGGAGACTGATGATCCTTGAGGTCCCTTCCAACCCTGGCCATTCTGTGATTTTGTGAAAGGCCATCTAGTCCCACTCCCTTCCATGTGCAGCTCTCAGACTCCTTCTTTCTTCCTAATGTGCACGAGTTGTCTTCGATGCTGGTGTCTTTTTCAGAAGGGATTCTGTTAATAGGACATGAACCAGATAGGACAAAATCTAAACTCCTTCCTTACTCCTCCTTCCGTCCATAATCATGAGGCAAGGAAATTAGTAAACTTCTTTTCCAGACAGGATTGCTCCTACTCTTACCACCAGAAGAGGCAACCACAGGAGCAAATCCCAAAGCATGTCCCAACACAAAGCAGGTGGTAAGGCAGGGTAGTTAGCCACCTCCCTGCTCTGCCTTCTCAAACGTCCAAACCTTTCACACGTGCCTTTGAATGATGCCTGCATGATAGCACTGCAGACACCAGAGGTGAACTTACCCACCGGAGTCAGTCAGCTGTTGTTTATCATGCTGAGAAGCAAGAAGCACATCCTGAGATATGGTAGTGATGACAGATGATACCACCACCTGTCAGGTCCCCAAACTATAGCTTCCTATTTCTTAGCCACTGGGCATTTGTAGCCTGAAGGTGAACATGCTGTGATGATACAAGATGCCCATAGCTGTGTGGGTGGTCATACTTGAGCTAGTTGTAGATAGTTTTGTCTTGCCAGGCTCGTCCCATCTATCTGGTCTAGTATTACATATGGAGGTTGGCAGCCCTGCCTGCAGCAGGAGGTTGGAGCTTGACGATCCTTGAGGTCCCTTCCAACCCAAGCCATTCTATGATCTTGGATGCAGCACAGGCATAGCCCCAAAGTCTTCTTGTGGGGCCAACTCAGAGGAACGAGGGGGAGTGAATAAGAGATGGAGGATGTCCTGGGAGACAGGGGAGGTGAGTGTGAAACGCTGACTTGGGTAATGCAGGAAGGGTCACATGGTGACTGTCAGCTCCTCATGACCTTGAAATCCCATTTCATGTTTTAAGCCTAGTAGAAAGATATGCTCCACTATCCCAAAGAGCTTGTAGTTCAAATGGAGAAAGTTGTGACTACAACACAAGTCCGGGTTGAATGCTGAGCCCAGGAGACTTAGTGGGAAGAAAATATGGGGCTATTAAGGCTGGAGAGACCAAGGAGTTTGGTGGGAAACTGAGGCAGAGGGGTTTGGAATGAGGAGCAGAAGAATAACAGCAAAACAAGGGCAGCAGCCCTTCAGTCCAGGCCAGCGGAAGCCCAACGGGCCTGCAGGTGTGATGGCTTTAAAAGGACTGAGCTTTGAGAAACAACTTGTTTCAGTTCTCTTTTTCAGCAACAGCCACAAAATGGCTTCAAAACAAGCAGCATTTCTCTCAAAATATGAGAATGAACAGATCCTGTATGTGCCATAATGAAATCATCTGCCATTTGGTTTAAATGAAGTCCTTTTCTTGATGGTTTTGGCTGGGCTGTGCTCCCAGCTGCTGCGAGGAACTTGTGAGAACTGTATTAAATACATGGGGGTGAGAAGAGGGGGAGGAAGGGAGGGCACCACTTGGAGTTTAATTTTCACAAAAGACAACACGGCAGACAGGCAGAATTCTTAAGAATAATACTGTAGCGGGTCAGTAATTAACGATGGCTCCCTCTAAGCTTTCAGGGCTTTACCAGCTGCCAATTTCAAGAACAATAAATACAAGTGCTGCTTAGTGCTGCTCCACAGGCAGGAACACAAGTCTGCACCACAACCTGCACAGCACACACAAGCGACTGCTGTTTCCAGCTTAGGTTGATTTCTCCCAGCTCCCAGCCCAGATATTTTTTTGTTATTTCTTGTCTCCATCAGCATCAATTCTTTTTTTTTTATTTCAAAGACAAGGATGAGTCTTTTTCGGTACACACTATCTTTCTCAGCAGGTGATTGGAAGTTCTCATATGTACAAAGTGCATCCCTCCTCCCATTGCACTCTCCACATCCCTCCACCCCAGCACTCAAGAGCTCTCCCATGTACTCACCATCCTGGAGGACCTCCTGCGTGGCTGTCCTGCTGCAGTCAGATGTTGTCCAACCACGCACACAGGAGATGGTGCACACACTTACACCAGCAGATTCATTTCAGGTTCTGCTTTCTTCCTCCTCAGCTGCAGATTAGTTCCCCTTAACCTCCGAGTTTCATGATGCATACTAATAGTTAAGAGTCCCAAATTGCCATCTAAATGTTGCTACTCTGTTCTTAGATGCTTACCTCCACCTGCTTGATATAATTATACTCCAGTAGGGCAAAACGGATACAAAAAGAAGGTAGTGGAGCAGATGCAAAGCCTGCTCGCCATCCTGCTCTCTGCTGAGTTTACTTCTTTATACAGATTACCCACCAGCGGGACCACCCCACTATTAAAGCAAGGCTGGGTCAAGGTGAAGGCTGCTGCAATCCTTTTATGCTCAAGTTAGCAGAAAGCTAAAGTCAGCATCATGCTGGATCCAGGTTTTGTCTGCCCTCAGGGAAGCGGTAACTCCAGCGAGCAGCCATGCTAAAGGTCCAAACTGCTTCTGAAAAGTGCCCATGTTCCCCCTGCTGTCCTCTGCAGACGAGCCAGTGCTTACTGCTCCCTTCAGTTTGGGATCATAGAATCACAGAATATCCCAAGTTGGAAG
Organism: Perdix hodgsoniae; assembly: GCA_035772895.1. Classification (NCBI taxonomy): domain Eukaryota; kingdom Metazoa; phylum Chordata; class Aves; order Galliformes; family Phasianidae; genus Perdix; species Perdix hodgsoniae. Next base: position 49,125,281 of record JAPSGF010000001.1, on the reverse strand, counting down.
AGACCCACAAGGATCATCATCAAGTCCAAGTCCACAGCATCACCCAAATCCAATCCTATGTCCGAAAGTGGTGTCTCAGCACTCACTGAGTTCCCTACAGCTTACAGCTGTAGCTGTGATTTAGGATGGAAGTGGGTTTGAGGAGCAATGTACAATGGTTTATCTGAGGGGAGAAAAAAAAAAGACTGGCAAGGTTCTAGGCAAACAAGTGATTTGCTTCATATCTCCACTTCTGTTTTGCAGACAAAGCTCCTTCTAGCAGTTGCCAACTTCCCACACACAAAGTAAATACATCTCTCACCTTACAGCCATATGCACTCCGGTTAGCAGACTCCCTCTAAAAACCATGCATGGTCCCTGGTTTGTTAGAAACGTGTATTAAAGTACATGGTGAAGGAGCTTTAAAACACGTATGCTGGAGGTTTGCTATGAAGAAGTTGCCAGCTTAACGTGCTCTCATCTCAGAGAGCTAATAGAACGTTGCTACCACTGCAGAGATCACCACAAAATCACACTCTGGTTTGCACGAGGACAAAGCCGCTGGGTCTGGGCAGCAGTGGCCAACAGAAGGATGGAAGTAGAACAGCCCGGGTCCTCATGCCTGAGAGGAGAAATGCTCTGCTTGTGCTCTGTGCCAAAGGACTGTAAAATTAGCTGAAAGAAAATGTCACTTCAGGTCAAGAGCGCTGAAGTGGTCCAACTGACAAGCCTACAGAAAATTCCAAAGTCTACATAAAAAGATGGCTTTCTGTTTGAAAATGTTTTTAAAGATTTAGTCAATTTCAACTGTTTTAATAATTCAGAAAATACCATGAAGTATTAACGTCAGACGTGAAACATTCAGCACTTCATATCATAGAACCACAGAATCATTGGAGTTGGAAGTGACCCTTAAAGACCATCTGTTCCTACTCCCCTGCACTGGACAGGGACACCCACAGCTCCATCAGGTGCTCACACCCCTGTCCAAACTGACCTTGGCTGTCTCCAGGTATGGGGCATCCACCACCTCTCTGGGTAAGCTGTTCCAGGTTCCGTATCTGAAATAATTCTTTTCAATACAAAGCTCAGAGTTCGTTAGCTATATTTTGGTTGGAGGAAGCACTAACTTCAGTGTAAAAGATCAGCAACTGGTGTGGCTCTGAGTGCTCTTTCAGAGGGGGCTTTTCATTCTCAGTCACATCACTCCTCTTTCATTGCACCTCCAGCTGCACCTAGGACCTACAAACATTAGGAAAAACTTTAATATGATCTACCCTTGCTTTCCAAATATTCCATTCCTCCTCTTTGTTCCGCAAAACTCCCAGTAGCCTCACTAATTCCCAGCAGTTGCTTTCCCTGGGTGAAGATGTGCTACAGCTCTTACAACCCCCCAGGCCACCGCAGGCAGAAGAAACCATTCCCTTTGAGACCCCACCCCCAACTGCCACTGTTGATTTCAAAAGGCTACTTTGCATGGCATCCAAACTCAAATACCTCAAATACAGCAACAGCACTGCTGCGAAAGCCCATGGAGAGTCAACAGTGAGTGCAACAAAACCCTGTGCTCTAGTTTGCAAAGTGGGGCAGGTGAAGCTGCAGCCAGCTGAAGCTGTGCAGAGGGAGAGATTGTTCATGAAATGCCAGGAAGGATAGGAAGGTCAGAGAGAACTCCAGGAAGAAAGGAGGACAGGGACGTAGCAAAGAGAAGACTTTCACAGATGTAAACTCCAACACGTATAAATTGAGGGCACAAGAGTGGGTAAAGCCACCATTTTCTATCATCCGTACTGGAGCAAGAGCATACCTAGCTGGGCTTAACCTTTACAAATACCACTGTTAATCATGACAACACAATTAAATAGTACTAAAACCAAAATTAATGAAATTAATGATCACTGTATCACACTCAGCAGTAGGACCACCCTCAAGCAATGGGACACGCAGACTTTGCTCCTGTACCTCTGGGGGCAGAGGTGAGGGAACCCCCATGTACCATAGGCCTCTATGTATCTGTGCCAGCCAGCTGTCAGCAGAAGGGATCCAGGTGCACTGTCAGCCCCCAGCTGCTCCAATCCTTTCCCTAACCTGTACTTACTGACACCAATATAAGCAGGCAGCTGAAAAATTTTGTATGAGCATACACTCCCCTCCCGCAAATTAACCACACAAAAATCCAGAGTTGTAGTGTCACATGATAAAAGAATGATTTATTAGAGCAACTTTATGATAAAATTATATAAAATAACAATTTATTATTTTTTTTTCTTAAAGACGTCCACAATATCACCTTGGAACAAAATGTACAGATACTGCCTATAATCCAAACAAAAATAAATTACCATCCAAAAAAAAAAGGCAAAAAAAAATCAGGGTAGGATAAACAAATCAAAATTGTACACGGCATTTCAAGAGAGTGTGGGAAAGAGAAAGTCATTAATCAGTTCAAGTTATACCGACGTGTTTCAGCTTTACTCTCAGACAGCTCAGCTTGCATTTGTGCTGCATGCAAATGGAATGATCCAGTGAACAGTTCAGAAGAGCAGAATCAGCAGCATAACGACAGCAGATAGTGAAATAGGCACGATTTAGCACGGGGCACATCGACGTGGACAGGTAGCTCTGTCTGGTCTTTGCAAAAGCTATACACATTTACCCAACTTCAAAAATAGCTACTGTGATCCGCAACACAAGAAAAACTAGTAGAATCTTGCACTTATTTACATTTTTTTTTACCCTTTTTGTTTTTTTCCTTTTTCTTCTTTTTTCTTTCTTTTTTTTTTTTTTTTCCTCCTTCCCAGTAGTCTGGATGTAAACATTCCACTAGTTTTACCCTTACCAAAGAAATCGATGATGATGCAGACTTCTTTTCTCCTGGAGCACAACCACAACAGGACATGGCTGTAAGTTAAGGTCCTCCCTAGCAAAGCTCCCACACATTCTTGCAGGAATTTACATTCATTCCATCAGAACGAAAGAACAGGTTTTTTTTTACATTTGAAAGCGCTGAAGTGAGAACATGGTTTTCAAGTATAGCAGAAGAACAGAGGATTGGGATTTTGAAAGGTGCTCATGACATCAGGCACCCGAAATCCCTTGGGAGCCCAAAAGGGCCTGAGCACTTGCTTCCCTGCGGCTTTGAAAATCCCACCCTTTGTTACATTTCTTTAGTCAAATACAAAACACGCGAAAGCAAAATGGTATGAGAACTGTCCATGGGTCAGGGTCGCTCCATCAAACTCCACACACAGCCTGCCAAAGCCATCAGGTTTCCTACACACTGAGCCTGGGGAGCAGGATACACCTGGAGAGTTACACTGCAGTCACACACAGGCATGTTTTCATGGCCATGCACACCGTAAGAATGACCAAAGGATAAAGGAGCTGAAGTTGTGTGGCTCACTCTTTGGCTTATTGGAGCAGACAAGTGCAAATGGAGTGTATGTATTTCAGAAGCAGCGAACACAAGAAAAGACAGATCGCATTTCATCACTAACAAGAGTGTTTTGAACGCAAAGATCCAAGCATGAACGCTGTGTCAGCACACAAGCATTGTGTATTTTGGCTGAGTCACAAATAAGTCAAACTGTGCATCTCCCCCAGCCCTACACAAACACGTCCAAATTGTAAGCAGACATGGACTGCTGCATCCTGTACTTGAAGAGGTTCCATGTTTGGTGGGTTGATGTCAGGTGGCTGCAGGCTCTCTCTCAAATTCAGAGCAAAGCAATCAAGGATGAAAATCCACTCCTGATGTGTTCACCAAAGAAGGAAGAATCAAGTAATTCTCAAGTGAAAGTAAACAGAAGTCACGTCAAGGACGCGTTGCAGAGAAACAAAAACCACCAGAGCATAGCCAGGAAGATGCAGAAACACAGTGAACAATAGAAGTCAGATGTCTGAGTAATCCACGTGTTTCTTTAGCAAAACTGAAACTAACAGCAACACCTTATCTGTGAAGGTCCTTCAACTCCTAATGAGTTGGGGTAGCACCTGGACATACTAAGCCCTAACAAAGAAGGGCCTGAACACACGTGTCATATGTCAGGAACAATACCACCACGTAGGATATTCATCACAGACACAGTCAGGCATCTCAAGAAAAGACAGATCAGAATAAACAACCAAATGAACACATTCAGTATATTACAGGCAGAAGAAGGTACAGTGCGTATATTACAAGCAGAAGAACATAAAGGGCTTTTTTTTTTTCTCTTTTCTTTTATTCTGCTTTCATTTATGTGAAATTCAGCAGATTTCTTCATGGAAGAGCACAAGCAGATGAGTCTTATAACTTGCTGGAGGTCTTGGAAGGGTATCTGAACTTATTCTTTGTCAGCCAGCATTCTGCAGAGTCAAGAGAAGCTAATGGCCTGCTGGCATCCTCCCATCACAGGACTGATCCTGTTTCTGCTGAAATTTACTGAAATTTCCCAGTGGCTTCACCAGGAAAGCCCTCATGCTCTTTGCTAGTAAGATTAAACTCTTGTGAGCATCCCTACTTATTGAAATTGTTTTAGCTGGCTGCCACTTTCACGACATTCTAGCAGAAAAGCTCAGGTAACTACTGAAGCTAACTAAGGGATCCACTACCACCCCAAAATATAAAGTCACACAAGAAGCAGCAGTCAAGCTTGGGGTTCCATTTCCACTGGTTAAACTACACACTGTATGAGGGCAAAGTGGAACTCATCTGCTCACCTTTCCCAGCAAATGTTTCCTCCATGACTATGGAAGGATTTCTCTACCTGATTACTGCTCGTGGACCAGGAATTAATGACTAAGGAATTACTACAAGATGGAGAAAACTGGAAGCAAGCATCTGGAAGAGGTACCCTCAAAAAAACCAACCTTTTGATCTTAAAGTAAGAAAAATTGCTTGGGGTTTTGTATGAAACTGAAAGGGTGAACACAAAACGCAATGCTTTTTCAACAGGAAACTGCTTAGTGCAACTGCATGTAATACTCATTAATGTCTAGGAGACGGACAAAAAAAAGACAAAACCCAGACAAAAATCCCAAATATACCAAGTGCTTGACACTGGCAGGTAGTTCCTAAGGAATAGCACAGAATGGTGATTTTCAAGCACTTTTGCATTGAATAAGAAATTTATAGCAGAACTAACCATAAACAAAGAGCTACATTTCTGCCATTCTTTTTTGAGTGCCATCAAGTGAACACTAGTTCACAGCAGCTATGCAATTAAGTTTATTACGTAAGCCAGTGGAACAGATGTTTCTCTTAACAATTAGCTAAATCACAGCCACCTCAGTCTTTGGCCCAGACTGGAGCATTTGTAGACTATTGTGAAAGATTGTACAGCAAATCTTTTGAACCTGTAAAGGCAGCAACTGTACCAAAAATTTGGCAAGCTAAACCATAATTTGACTTTTTTTTTAACCTCCAAATAATTTTGGGACTGAAACATGAAAAATAGCAACTGCATTAGTAGTCGTTACATTCACACAATTAACAACTCTTACACTTGACCAAGAGGGAAGAAAAAAAAAGAAATTATGTCTTGTTTTAGTTTTGGGGCTGAAAAAAGAACATAAAAACATACAACTTCAGTGTGGTTGCCTTTTTAAGACTGCTGAAAAGGACTTCTTAGAGAACTGCAGTGAGAGTTTCTCCTAGAAACCCACTATATTGCACCATCATTCTGTTGGATTTGCACTTGGATTCCAACAGAGCTGCAATGCTCACTTACACAATTAAAACAAAACAGCAAAGCAAACAAAACCAAAACAAATCTAGTACCCCAAAAAGTGTTTCTTAAATTGCGCCTCGTTACAACTGAATCATTATGAACAGGCTGATGCAAGAGCACTAGGCAGTACTGAACAGAGGGTATGCAAAGCCTGTTTGCTTATGGCACACTGGAAGAGTGAGTAAATTGTTAAAAATCAGTTTGCCTCTATGCTGAACATGTGCTGCTCCACAGTGCTAGTCCTGATTCAAAGGCATACACAGACTTGCCATTCACCCTCACAGCATAGATTCCTTTCTTTTGTGCAATGTATTAGCAATCTAAACAACTGCTCCACACAAACTGTCCACAAACCACTCACACACAATACTACAGTAGATTACAAGATGATAGCAATACAAAATATCAGATCACGTATTTCTCCCCATCTGGAATGAAGTTTGAATCTTGCAAGCTAGAAGACCCACAGTTTGATTTCTGTGTGTAGTTTCTCATCTGTGCTGGGGACAAAGTCTCCAGTGTGGATCCAGAAGTGTTAGCAGTCCTGACTTTAGTGGCTGTTGATTGTTTAGCAGCAGAAGATGCTTTGTTACTGGCAACTACATCCAAGTTTCCAGTAGGGTCAATGATAGCATTTATCACTGGGGAAAAAAAAAGAGACACACATATTAGCAGCACTTGGCAGTTTCCAAACAGAAATTTGCTTCCCTTCATTTTGAAGGCCACAGAACTGCTGGCAGTACCTGCGTTCATTTTAGTTATATTGTTTTCTTCCTCAGCCTAAGCAGCTTTAATAAGCAAAACCTCTCCCAAACTGAAGCTATAAGGCCACCCAACTTTCTGGTTGAATTAGAAAAGACAAACTACAGCAGTGAACTGCATATGGCAGGAGGCTGAAATGACTCCTCTGTGTTTTTGTATGTCTTTATTAAGCTTCCAGATGATGTAAGAGGCAGCTACTGAGATCACCTTGCCACCTCTCTGTACAGAGCCCTATGTACAAGATTCAAGTCAATGTGAACACTTACACAGTCCAAAAGCAGAACACAGCTTACTGGTGGAAAGAGCTACTAAATACTTCTTCCAGCGGAACAGACCTTTGCCAGTTCATCTCATGTGAATAATTACCACAAACAAAGCATTTCCACAGCAACAGTTTCCACATTTCAGAAGTCAACAATTTTCGAAAACTAAAAACCGGCAGCACAAAATAAATGTACTGTTTGTTCTACATCCACTCAAAGGGCACAGAGCAAACTATACTTGCAGCCCCTCCCAGCTTTCACTGGCAAATCAAGGCACATTGTTTTATTCTGTAAAACTTACTAACATATGAAAGAAAAAACAGATTTCAAATGACCAACCTTCAAGCTGTTTTTGAACTCTCCTGAGCTCCTTCAGGATAGAACTGATTTCCTAGAAATAAAAGCATGAGAAGAGAGTTAGGGAAAATAAATTATTCAACTAATTGAATAATTAGTTCTGCCCTCTCCTAACAAAAATATTCCAAGTCAGTTCCAACACTGCTTATATAACAGAAAAGACAAATATAGCATTGTGGTTGGACTCTGTGATCTTGAAGGCTTTTTCTACTCTCGACAATTCTGTGATCTGTATTCAGGTGTATTTGGTCAGTGTGTGGGACTTCTGCTCTGCCTTCTTTTCCCCAAGTGCTACTACATCACCCAGTTCATAGCCTCAGTGGTTTAGTAGATTTGAAACGTTAGCCAGATGAACTGCCCACATAGCTGGACACTTAGCTGTGCTAAGGCTCGTTCACACTCCTTCACCACCACATATACAGGATGTTTGCAATCAAAGCAATTGGCCATGTGTATACTAGTGTAGCACTGAACCTTTAGACACAGGTCCTGCACACAGTTATATGTACACTTGGTATCAGTCAGGCTTGCTGAGACCACTATTACACTGAAATCCGTGCTGGCAGTCCCCATAAATAAGAGTAAGAAGTTATGAAAGCACAAACACCCTATGGATAAAGCACATTTTTATTGCCCTATTATAGAATTGTAACAGGTGAAAAAAATACAGAAGCACCACTGTGCAATTAAAGCTGTGGCAACCACATGGCAGGTGATGCTTTAGAAGATGTTTAAATGGAATCTAATGACCCTGAATATCTGCTAAGGGACTGAGTATCCAAAGATGACTTAAGGCTGAGTCATCCAAAGATGACTTAAGATGAGAAGATTTTCGTGAAAGTGACTAGCAGAACAGCTGGAGGAACTCACCTTGTCATACTGAAAACAACAAGAAACAGCAATTAAACACATGCAAGTGTACTACCGATTTCAGAAATGGGTTTCAGAAGGGTCAGAACTTGTTCTTTTCATTTTTCACAAAGCTTTCATGGACACAAGCCCTCAGCAGTGTACTTGTTCACATGTACCTTGTTTGATGTCTTCAGAATTGGCACTTCGTTTTCAGAGTTAATTTTGGCCTCCATCTCCTCCCAGGTCCTCTCTGAGTTTTGAAACAAAATCCTGCAGCACAAAAATGTGAAACGGGTCTTAAAATTGCCATCCAAAAGCTGATTGTTTAAAAGACTTAATTATCACAAGATGTGGCAACAAAGGAGATTAGTGGATTAGTGACAGGACAAAGCTCCTTTCAGCTGATTTAGGGAAGGACTTTGGATTGTTAGTAACTGATGGCTTCTGGAGCAACAAGAAGCTTTGTTGTTGCACAAACCCTGGTGATCTGCAGGCCTTATGAGAGCCTTGAGAGAAAAGAGGAGACAATCCACCAACAGGAATACAATTTTTTCTCCTCTCTTTCCCCAGGCAACATTTCAAAGTTAATGCAACAACGGGCATTACAAATTCAGCACTAGAATTCCAACAACCACACATCTGAAAAAAGAGATGGCAAATAATCGCATTACCTTTCCCTCACCACACACTCCATTTCCCACATCAACTCCCTGCACCTTGATAATAAGTCTTTCCAAAATGACAATTTGTTATCTTCCACAAGCAGACTGGCAGTATTTCAGGCCAAGGACAGAAAGTTGCTTACTTCATTTTTTCAGCTAGGTTTTCTGTATTTTCACGGATTGTGTGTGATAACTGGGACACCGGGTTCAGCATCAGGTTGTCAAAGATGACCTAAAATAAAAGAGAAAAAATCAGATAAAGCAATTTTAGTAGAACTGACACATTAAAAAACCTGGAAATTTTCAGAGTAAATGATCTTCACTGAAGCATCTTTATCTACAGGGATGATATTCAATGCTCAAGAGAGATTAAATGATGCACAGCTTTGTTGCAGCACTTCGGCAGAAAGATTAACAGTTCAGATTATCTAGAAGAATAGGGGAAAACAGCACTGTTTGAAGACACATAACTGCTTTCTATGAGACTTTAGAAGTCTCGCAGAAAGATTCTCTCCCAAAAACAAGCAGGGAACCAAGTGTGCATACACACAAACACACACACACACACACACACACACACACAGCAAAAAACAAACACTCACAAGCCAAGAACTCCCACAAGCAGTCTCAATGAAACCTTCTAAAGTGATTTTATCAGATTTCAAGCCACTCTCATGGTCACGTATGCTGGCATTTGGCCAGGCATATCCTGACTCTGGCACGGCTGTTCCAAGGGCAGCTCTGGCCAGCATGCCCTCTGCAGAAAAACATGGTGCCATTACTGCTTATGGAAGAGTATTCATGACACGAAAACACTGACGTTGCACATTTCAAACTTCAGACATTTGTGATTTTCCTTACTACAAAACAGTGAAAGAGCAAGGTGGGCACTGCCACTAAATGTCTCCTTCTCAGTGATCCAGCCTCACAACTTAGTGGAGGAAAATTCCGGTTAGTATCAGCTTTAAAGAGTGATTCTTTTGTTCCTTTTATTCTCTTTTTAATGTTTCTCAAGAGCTCTCTTTTGTTGATATAGATGTGCATTTTTTTCAGCAGTTGCCTTTGGCAGCTTAGAAGAGCATATATGCATACCGCAAGTAATGTCGTAAGTAAGTTAGAAAGTAAAGAAAAAGTTGGCTTGCCTCCTCACGGTTTCTTGTCCTTGTTTTTTTGGACAGATCATCTTCTCTATTATCATTCATATTTTGGTCAAAATTCTTCAGTTCCACTGATCCCGGAGGCACTTTCTGGTAGTTCAGACTTGCTTCTGGAATGTGCTGCACCAACTTGGAAATAACGAGTAATGAGTCATTAAAATTAGTAGGGAAGGAGGCGCACAGCCACTCACTGCAGGTAACGCAGATTTTCAGGCAAGCCCCAGGGGAACACTGATTCATTCAAGTCTTGTTCAGACATGTATGGGTTCCTAAGCACAATTCTAGACCCAATCCTGCAAACTTCTACCCACTGGAGTCATTCTATGGAACTCAGTGAGGCTGTTCCACTTTATGCTTTTAAGACTTGAACAAGCAATTGAAAAGAGCACCTTTGACTTTTAGGAATATAAGCTAAAATTGAAGAAGGCTCTGTTTTCCCACATCTTATCTTTTAATATATCAAAGCAACATTAAAGTGACACTAAACTTAATGAGAAACCATTCAGTAACACATGGTAGAGATGAAAAAGCAATACAAGACCACTGATAATACAGACAACACAAAGAACAGAAACAACAAGACAGCTACCCATGTTTGACTGACTGACAGACAGAAAACTGAAAGAAGATGAGAAAAACAAGAGCAATGAGACAGAAACACAAAAATAATGGGATGGAAAGTGCACCTGAGATGGATATGCCAGCCGAAAAGATCTACGAGCAATCTGTGTTAAAACAGAAACAAAGAGATCAATGCTACTGAATGATTATGACAGCAGGTATCATAGAACACGTCTTGTTATCTTGGGGTGACATTCCCAAAAGCGCATTCCAAAGGACTGGCACTCAAAGCCCAACCCACCAGCATGCACTGAAGCCCACAGAGATCCTGGGCACCAACCAGTTTTGCAGCTCCCACTTGTGGACAGTATTGAGAGAAATCCAGCAGCTCTCTGAGCACCAAGAATGGGCTAGACACATAGCCCAGGAGGCTCTTTGGTTGGCAACAGCACTCTGCTTATGAGAAAACCATCTAAGGTCTAGGTTCCCCAAACTCTATGCAGCAGCACTTGAGTTACACTCAGGCAGAAAGCATAAGACATTACGCTATAGGTGTACAACAGCCAAGATATTTAGCTAAATAACCTTCCTTTTTTAAGCATCTTTTTGTGAAGTGCAGTGAGATAGGTTGGTTACACCAGTGAAACAGCATGAGAAGGGAATGAGATACTCCAGTCTGGCAGGTCTCAGCACAAGCAGGTGATAACACAGTAGGAGCAGTACCAGCTTCACCACCACCAGGGTGTTCTGTTGCACAGACTCTTAGAACTGTTTGGGCTGACAGGGACCTCAGAGTTTGTCTAGTTCTAACCTCTTTGTGATGGGCAGTGCTGCCAACCACTAAATCAGGCATCAGCTCAGGCTGCCCAGGACCCCATCCAACCTGCCTTTGAACACTTTCAGGGATGGGGGCATCCACAACTGCAAGCATTTCCTCCCATCATAGCAACAGTCACATCGAGCAAGTTAAGCAACAGCTTACAATAAACATAAATGGGATCTTCAGTTCTCTGCTAAATCAATATCAACTTTAAAGAACACAATTGTGCAGGAGTCTATTGTGAAGAAGTGGTGGTGCTTTCAGCTGACCCTCTTGACTACCCATGCAGCGGCTAAGCTTTCAGCTTGGCTGCACGGCTCTGCAGAAAGCTGCGTCCTGCGACACCTACTCACACACAGCCTAAGGCTTCAGAAAGCAGGAATAACAAAGGTTTCACTCTTGCTGAACACGTTTTGGTTTGGTTCTGCTTAATTTGTAGCAGGATTCAGCTCTATATTACTGGAATCTGGATTACTGTGTACTATACAGCTGACAGCTGAGAAAACAAAGCCACCGTAAACATGCAGGGGGGAACTGAAAACCTCCCTGTCTAACATCCAAGCAAACACTGGACCTGAAGGGACAGAACATGAAGAATAAGGTTTAAATCTAAAGCTCCATCTTAAACTTTCAAGAGAACACACACAATTTAACTTCTAACCAAGCACTGTAATAAAAGCATTTCTAAAAGCAATTTGTGTGAGGCTGAGAAATGTCACAGCACACACAGGTCTAAAGTGAAGCTTCTGGTAAAGTACTAAACCCTCAGAAGTTATTCCAGTATCAGCACCTGTTTCTGAGTTTTCCTCCCAGTTTCTTAGAGCTGGTGCAAGTATTTAGTAGTAGAAACTCAAGGGCTGGAAGAATGGCATACAACACTGCAAAAGCTAGAGCTACAAGAGGTGAGCACACAGTAAACATTGCATATTCATGTATTTTCTGTTACCAGATGTTTTGTACGACATTACTGTTATTACTAAATAGTATAGTAGTTTCTCATCACTGTGTCCTTCCCTAGAATATTCAATATGAAGTTGTTCACAGTGCTTAGCATCACACCCCTCAATCTTCAGAGATTTTCTATTACCTTCCCTACATTAAGCTGAAGTAATTATTAGAGCACCAATTCATCAGAACCCTTCAGAGGTAGATCTGGAAGGATGCCCACTGACTGTAGTCCAGTTCCAAAGATGTGATGTCTATTCATTATATTCCACATCAGTTTATATCACTCCCATTCAGAACATGACCCTGAAAAGCACAGTTCAGGACCCAAAGCTATTCACGATTATTCAGCTCTTTGTCTCAGCATCAGCAGCAGAAAGCCGTGGTGATTTAACCAGTTCCTGGCTATCACTAGTGCTGGGCAGCTCCACCAGTGCACAGCAGCAGTTGCTGAGCATTATCTACAACACAGCTCTGCAAAGTCACATCACAGAAAAATCCTCAAGTAGCTTGCATCCGTCCAAACCTAGCAAGCCATTACTACCAGGGGCACTGAAGCCCAGCATTTTGCACAAAGTAAAAGCACTCTCAGCCTGAATTCTGCAGGTATCACTGCTACCCAGCTGCAGGGAACCACCCTCTGTGTAAGCTGACTGAGGGCCGCACCCTTCATTGGCACCCTGTAAAGATGTAGGCGAGCTGCTTTTGTGGAAGGAAGTGGGTGCTGGTCATTGCCAACCCACAGTAAAAGGTTTCATTTGCAAATCAGAAGTAAGGTAGATTTGTCACCTTGGCTGCTCAAAAAGAGCAACATAAAAGGCAGTTTTGCAGGTGTGGCATTTGCATGTAAACAAAGCAATAAAACACTGTCTCAGAGCCTGAACTTATTGTGAAATGTTTGTGTACTCTGGCTCAAAGCTAAACAACACCTGGGGACAAAACCCTCCCCTGGAAGGCTGCAGCTGGCTGGAGTTCAACAGGAGCACAGCCTTCCCCACAGTGATCCCGCAGGAATCTCCCCAGACTTCTGCTCTGCACCTTCAGCAGGGTCACAGAGCCTCCAACTCCTCTCCTAGCAGGGTAACAAGTTTGGCCTCTGCTTTGAATCCTGTTTAGTCAGGCCTCTATTCTCACAACAAAGACAACTGAGGACCAACAGGCCCACCTGAACAGCAAATTCAAAAAAAAAAAAGGATAGAAAGATTTTTGAACCCACTCTGGTGATAGACAGGAGGGAACTGGGATTTATAGGCAGCACAGGCAGTCTTACTTTAGCAGCTGGAGCTTCTAGGTGACTTTACAGATGAATTTGAGCTGAATTCCTGAGCAGCTGCACTGATTGAGTCAAATTACAAAGTGGCCTCCATGCTCCCCCCAACATTAACCCCTTTCATCCTTGCTTTCATTGCTCACCCCATTGGCTGTTCGCAGGTCCTACACACTTGCTATGCATTCAGAGGCCAAGATTTCTGCCCTAGGGGATCTTACCTCTTCTCTTGCTGATATGGTGGAAGCAGGAGTGTTGGGCACAGAGCTGAGAGAGGTGCTTGGTCCTGTCCCCGACGAACTCTGTGAGTCCCCATCTCCAGCAACATCGTGAATCTCTCGAGCAAGGATGGCCACATCCTTCACCAAGGTCTGGCTCAACCTGAAGTACAGCATGCAGCACAGCAGTTAGGACTCATAATACAACAAGCCTCATATCTGTAAAACATCAGCAGAGTAGCCACAAAAGACTTTTTTACTGGCAACCACAGAAAGTTTGCATGACTTATAACCTCTGTAAAGCTCTGGGTGCCTTGGCACAGTACTGAGGAACACTGTCTGCATACACGAGTAACAAAATAAATCCTCTCCTGTATCCAAGTTTCAACACAAACTTGAAAAACAAACTCTAGCGACTACACATTAACAAAAAGTGTTGGAGAATGATCCATAAAGAAGTTCTACATTGTTTCCCACTTTTTTTTTTTTTTTTTTTAATAGAACAGGGTCACTTCTTCTACTTGGGAGTTTTGCTCTCCTTTAAAAAGATCACAGAAGGAAAGCAGGAGCAACAAAGCCATTGGTGACCATTATATTAATGGCTTATTTCCATGCTTAAACTGTTAAAGCAGAAAAAAAAAAATGAAAGCATTTATCCATCATTCAAAAGAATGAAGAACAGTAAGTTCTTCAGCCTTATGTAAATTATCTCAGCACAGCATTCGACCGCACGGCTAGAGCCCTTCTGAAAAGAGAAAACCTTTGTTCTTTATCACATAAACAGTAAAATCCTCACAATGTATTTCCTTTTCCACTGCGGTTTAAAAATCAAAACATGCCTCAGGATCTCCACAAGGGATAAGGCACTGCCAGGGCTATGCAGGACACACCTCAGAGTGATGTGACTGTCAAAAGCCTCAAACCCCTTGCCAGGTATGCAGAGAACACTCAGCAACTGCAGCACCCTGCTCTAGATCTCAGAACCAGTTTTTAAGACTCTGGATTGTTACAAGCACAGACTGAAAAAAAAACCAAGATGCTCAGAAGCAAAGCAGTCTGTAGTTATAAAAATAGTCTTCCAGCTAGCTAGCTTCAGCGAGAGATGATTTCTCCTGTAATTGGAAAAAGAACAAGCAATGTAATAAAGCTGTCAGCCCATGGAAACATTTCCTTGGAATGCAAATGTGTAGTTGAAGTAAGAAAGAGGAGTCTGATCTCTGCCTAAGGTGCCCTGACTGTGCTGATTTCGGACAGAGCTGTCACTGATTGCATCCATTCTGTGATTCGCTTTCTGTAAACAAGTGACATTTTCCCTTTTAACTCTCCCTGTCTTCTTTAAACCCCTCCCAGTTAATTTGGGAGTCGCAGCGGAAATCAGAACGGCAATTAGGAGGCAGACTGTGACCGAGTTCTGCAGTGTGCTGAGCCAGACGAGTCTGATGCAACTGCTTATTTATAGCTCCTGCAACCCGGAGCGCCCGCCCGCGTCAGGAACGCTGCTACGAGGGAAGAACACATTTTGCACATGCACACTCCTACAGCGCAGGCAGGGCAGCTTGTAACAGGCTGCCTGCAGTGTTCAGCAAAAGAAAAGCCTTTGGAGATCCATGCAGCACGCGCTACATCTAACGTGGAAATGCTGACCCAAAGCAGACAGAAGACAGCTCCCTTCGTGCAAAGTATTTCAGCTATGGCAGCACAATGGAAGACCAGTATTTCTGGAAAGCTGGCACAACGCAGTCGCATATTAGAGATGTCAAACCTCAAATGCCACTGTGTAAAAAAAGCTTCTATTTGCTTTGCTGGCCGTGTCCTCCAGGCAACCAAAGGACCACCAGGACACAATGGCTTCGTATCCACAGACATCAGGCTAAGCAACAACTCATTTAGATACAGATTTTCTTGTCTGGATTCAGTTGTGCCAGCCAAAGAGGTCTCTGCCTTGCAGTGACTGCTTACTGCTCCCTCACTGGCTTCAGGCAAAGCAGCTTCACCAGTTTACATCCTCAGCCTCTGCTAATCCATCTGCAGGGAATTAGGGCAGTTCACATGAGCTGGTCCATGCACACGGAAGCCTTCCAGCAGATAGCAGTGATAAGCAGATAAGAGATACATGTTTTGACAGACTCAAAGCTGAAAGAGCATACCTGTCCACAGCTCAAACAAGCAATAAACTCAAACACAACCCAGCTTCCCTGCACCTCAGCATTTTCCAGGCAGAAGACACAAACAGCACTGCCTAGCACAGGCTGTACAGCCCCATGAAAATGACCCAAGGGGTAGAACACCTCCCCTACGAGGGCAGGGTGAGCACCAGGGCTGTGCAGCCTGGAGAAGAGCAGGCTCTAGGGAGAGCTGAGAGCAGCGTTTCAGTATCTAAAGGTAGACTGCAAGAAAGAAGAGAACAGGCTCTATAGTGGGGTCTGTTGTGATAGGACAAGAGGAAATGATTTCAAACTAAAAGAGAGGAGATTTAGACCTGATATAAGGAAGAAGTTGTTTTACAATAAGGGTGGTGAGGCACTAGCACAGATTGTCCAGAGAGGTGGTGGACGAGACACTGAAGGTATGGCTGGACAGGGCTCTGAGCACCTGATTGAGCTGCAGGTGTCCCCTGTTCACTGCAGGGAATGTTGGACTAAATGGCCCTTAGAGGTCCCTTTCTACTCCAGTGATTCTATGATTTTATTCTGTGATAACATATCAGTGCCCAGATATATAAAAAAAAAAACCAACAAACAGACTGAGTGCCTCTTCCTACCTCCACTCCCAGTTTTGAACACTAATGCAAACCCAGACAAGAGAAAGCACGTGGCCTGACGTCCCACCTCCTCACCTGGCTATTTCTGCTATCTCTGCTGTCTGTGCCATGAAGTTGTAGGGGTCGGGATGGTCAAAGTCTTCGTCGTCATCTGTCTCTCTGCCGTTGTGTTTCTGCTTGCCCAGCCCAGAGCCACGTATCCTCGGCGTCTGTGTGGCTGTTGAAGTATGGGAGCGTTTGTGTTTAGGGGAGCTGTGATTTGAGCCATATTCTTCCTCCGAAGTAGAAGTGTAATCTGAACCCTGCGGTCTCCGCCTTGATGCTTATAAAAAATGAATTGGTTTCAGACCAAGGAAAGTGAAGAATCACTACAAAAGGGCACAAAGGTAACACAACACTAGCCCAGGAACACAAAGGGAGGAGAGCTTCTGTGCAGATTTTGAGTCTAACAGTGCATTCTCAGAGCTTAATTCAAAGTTGAGCACTTTGAATGGCTCCCATCTACTATACAAATTTGGAGGGGGAAATTCGAGTGAAAAAGCAGAATGACTGCTGACAGCTCCAATGCATTTAATTAGTACCACAGCCTTGGTTCTCCGTGCACAGAAGCTCTGTATGTAAGCAGCACACATTTCAGACTCCTCACAATCCCAGAGAAATCATTATCTGGAAGGAGCCCCATTTTCAAGCCTGTAGACACCTTACCAACTCTGAGAACAAGCAAAAGAAGGTTTGCTCTTTTTCTTTTTTTCTTTTTTTTGAGTGAGGGAGAGATGCAATGTGTGGTTCTATTTGTCTGCACCCCACATTGGTCTCCTGCCTCACCATCCCTGTTAATGATACCCCACAAAAAGCACCCACATGGGCGGGCAGGCAGGACTGGCTCCAAGCCCTGCAGCCAAGCAGAGCACCCACTTGTCCCAGCCAGTTCTGAGATGATCCAGGTCCTCACTGCATGGCAAACACTGAGGTGCTCAGCAGTAAACTCCTTGCTTAAAAATGTGGCTCCCAGATTTCCCCCATCTCAATGCACTCCTCACAGACAGTGCTTCATTCCCTTCTGTCTTTCTCTGGAAAATGAAGACCCACCAGACACAAAGCCAGACAGGTTATTTAAAATTACAACACCTGAAAGCTTCACTGTGTTACAAAGATTATCGCAATGCTAAACCTTTGAAAGTGAATGAAGCCAGCATCATTAATCATGCAAACAAAAATAATGAATTTGCCATAAAAGATGGAGATTGAGACTACAGACTGTTACCACACAGAGAAAAAAAAACATGTTCCTAGACATTGTTATCTCAGCTATTTAAAGATCTTGGCTTGGGATTAAAAATGTATGTATATACAAAAAAATAAATCAGCGCTCATATTCCACCAACAGAAAGGTATTCTGTTTTTATATATATTAAAAAACAATAATTAAGAGGTCACCTGTCCCTGAACAGGGATTTCAAAAACTAAGGGCCTGATTTACCAACCCTATACACCAAGGGAAATCAGAATCAAGTCCCTAAGTACCAGTCAAGTTACCTTGCAGCAAACAAATCGGGTACATGGGGGGTAGGAGGGGGGGGAACAATCCTTCTTTTCTTTCCAAACTGATAACTTGGATTATTCTGTCATTATCTGTGCTTTTCACACAGTTATCTTGGACTGCCTGACAACCTACTGACATCTCCTGTCCCCATGGCAGATACTTCATTCTGCTCCTCCATTGGTAAGATTAACTTTCTCCCACTGGGACAGCTGGAAACCATAGCGGGCAGCTAAATGCTTCCAGAAACCCTTGAATCAATCCACCACATCTGCCTCCTCACTCTCAAGGCCTGAAATTTGGTATTTTCAAGGGTTACTGTGTCATGCTCAAAAACCTCTTGATAGAACAGTGCAAACTTTTGTTTTTGTCCCAGAAATCAGGTTCTGGGCGTTCATTCACAGTGTCTGTAACAGTACAGGAACATGCACCACACACCCACTACAGCACTACAAAGCACGAGGACGCCTAGTTAGAGCTTGTGCAAGATCCACAATCCTATCAAGGAATTAGGAGGTTAGTACTTTAAGAGCAACTAATTGAAAGAAAAGATTAGCATCATCTGCTGCAACTATGCACAAGGTGTTAGGATGCTGCTACAAAGCTCCAGAAATCAAAAACCAATTCATTTAAAAAAAAAAAAACAAAACTGGCCAGCTCTTATCATTCTTCTCCAAATGATTTGAAGTACGTGGTCCAAAGGCAGGGAGATGTGAAGAGTACCTCCTGTTTGGAAAACTTGGACCACGTCATCTTCATTTGAGTTTGTTATTGATTAACACAAAGTCAACAGTAGAAACATTTCAGAAAAGGCAGGAGAGAGACTGTACACACTCTTAGCTTACTCACATTCTGATTTACATGCATATGCAAATGTATAAGAAAAAAATCATTAAAATAAAGGGAAGCTGGATGTGCTGAAACAATTCAAAATTAAAACAAGCAGCAAACAACATGTTTAGCGTGCAATAAAAATGAGCAGTGCAAAAAGGATGCTTATTTCAAGTGTATGAAAGAAAATGAACAGAGCACATCCTGTACTCTGAAGAAACTTCGTAAAAACACAGATCTGCTCAAAATAGCATCCCTTTCAGCAGCCTTAAGAAACTCAACCAGTGGGGTTCTTCCTGTCCCTTCAGCCCCCCCAGTCATTCCTAAAAACCTGAGCACATCTGCTTCATCACATTCATGGTAGGTTAAGGAGTCTGGGCACAGAGCAGGTCTTAGACCAAAGGTGTAAGCAATATCTGGGACAGTTACCAATTGCCAATTACCATGCCAGAGCTGTCTTTCACACTGTCCCCTCCCACCTCTTATTTAAAGGCTAATTTAAATATGACAAATGTTGATGTTGGGAGAGTTTGTTCGCAATGTTGCTGAGTGCACAGCTAGAGGGCAAGAGAGCCCCCCGAACCTCATTCTTGCGGCTATCAACTGTGCATCTTTCTTACCATGGCAAAGCTGCATGAAAGAACTCAGCAGAGGGAATCTCTTGGAGCAATCTAAGTGAAGTGCCCCATTCCACATTTGCCTTTACAGGAAGAACATGGCAACAACCTTCAAAACCTGTGGACGTTTATCTATCTTGCTGTTTCAGATGCCTTCAAACCTGCTACCTCGGACATTAACTGTCATCAACAACGTCACAAGCATCCTTGCAGCAAATTTCAAATCTTAGAAGTCAAAGAACTGATTTGGAAAGGCATTAAACTCTACGTTTTTCAATAACTGCAACAGGCTAACGTTCTCCTGCTAGATGGTAGCTGGTTGCTCAAGAAATTAAGTCAAGGGGGGAAAAAAGCCAAACTGCTGTTTGCAATATCCTCATGGACAACACACCATTAACATCTCCCAGAGTATAAGAGCTGCTCTGTTGCCTCCAAAGCCCTTTGCCCAGAAAGTGTTGCAAAAACCGCACTGTCCAGCCTATAAATCTGAAATACAAAAAGGCACTTACTGGAGGTGGAGGAATACTTGACACTGCTTGAGCGGGTCCTACTGAACGGCTGCTTGGCAGAAACAGCAGCTGCTGTTTTCCTCGCTGCGGCTCGGATCTCCGACACAGTCGCCTTCCGATAGGAC
The DNA here is from genome assembly GCA_035772895.1 of Perdix hodgsoniae. Classification (NCBI taxonomy): domain Eukaryota; kingdom Metazoa; phylum Chordata; class Aves; order Galliformes; family Phasianidae; genus Perdix; species Perdix hodgsoniae. The sequence continues at coordinate 49,105,344 of JAPSGF010000001.1, read as the reverse complement.
TCCACACTCCGGCCAGAAAACCCCGTCCTCGACTGTGCTGTCTCAGAGTCACTGGGCACCGTAAACGAACCTGCCCGTTTCCTCGGCATGGCGAGGATGTCAAGCCGGGACAGCTTTTTTGTCTCTGAGGACTGCTTGGAGCCCGCAGCAGCAGCTTCAGGGTTGGAGGCTGTTTTCTCGGTATCAACACACTCGTTGTCTGAAGCATCTCCGAGCCGGGCACGACGCAGCTTTGAGGCCCTCGTGGGCCGCGGGGTGGATAAGCTGTTAGAGCGGGTGAGAACTTGCTGGATCTTCTGCACATTTGCCGTTGCTTTGCTGTGATCCTCCTTGGCAGCCTGAGTAAAAGGCTTCCTTCTGGGAGCAGGTCGGGGCACCGAGTGCTCGTGGTCAGACACCACCGCATCAGGGACTGGCAAGTAGGGCAGACTCGAGCTCCTCTCGTCATCTGTAAAGTCAAGTGACCCCCGAGTTCCAGCACTCCGCTTCATCTGGAAGCGCTTGGTGGCCTCCACAGACCTCGGAGCCTCTGGCACGTTGGCCTTCCGCTTCTCCGTCAGCCTGTCCCGTGCACTGGGCTGCCCACACTGGTCCTGGATGGATGGTGAGGAGGACGATTTCTCCTTCTGCAAGCTCGCCACTGCTTTGCGTTTTGGGGCGCTTGCGGGGACATTTTTGCCGCTCACCAGACTGACCGTGCTGGCTGTGTCCACATCTGAGTCACCGGACAGGGAGTCCTCCAGCTGACCAGCAGTTTCCGAGGGCTCCAACTTTTGGCTTTGACCAAGTAATTTGGCTTCCAGCGCTGCCAAGGCAGTTTCAGTGTCCTTAAGAAGAAGATGAGTGTCCTGTCCAAAGTCCATACGGTTTGACCGAACAGCCTCTAAGTCTTTAAGCAAAGGGTGACTTGAAATATGAGGAAGCTTGTTTTGAGGAACAGCACTGCTTGATTTATCTTTGGTAAAACTTTCCTGCCTAACAAAAGAAATTTCCTTTCCTGCCATGTTTTCCTGATCTTGAGGACTCTGACGAACGGAAATAACCATTTTTCCTGCTGCGTTAATGTAAGCACTGACATCTTTGCCCAAGGGCTTTCCAGGAACAGGCGTGCCACTAGACTTGAAGGAAAATTCCTGATCCTTTCCCTCTTTGTCAGCTCGAGCATGGGCCATGCTCAGAGAGAGCTTGGAGGGAATCCCCACATCACTGCTGTCATCACCAATGTAGAACGAAGTAGAAACCGTCTCACTCACAGCTCTCACATTCGCAATCCGGGGGGTTCCTGGCTGCCAGCTCTCCGATTTTGTGTCTTCCCCCATCTGCTCTAGCATTTTATTGTTCTCTTTATACTTTCTGCCTTTTTCTGAGCTGAAGCCATCATCAGATCTGCTGGCATCGCTGAGGCTATCTGGATCTAAGTCTTCCTGAATGAAGAGGTGGCTGCTGTGATCGCTGTAGGCTTCCACACAGTGATCCTTGACGATGGTTCTCTTTGTAACCTCGGAATAGGACTCCTGGCAGACCAAAACTGTGGGCGTGGGGCTCTCTGATTTATCGCTTGGTGGAAGCTGGGGAAGAAGACGCCTTGTTCTCAAGGGCACAGCATTTTCGGGTTCCCCAGATTTTGGGGCTACACCGCTTTCTGAAGGGAGTTAAATGGACACAAGTCAACTGCTGTACAACTTATTTTTTTTTCTTTAATTGTTTGATCCCGCAAAGTGCAAGGCCACAAAAGCACTCACAGGTTGTGCTCAGAACTAAGGCTGTACAAAATGAACGCCAATAGGGCCAGGCTTCTCTCAGTCCCTGCAAGTTTATCAATAAAAAAAATACTCAAGGTAAACATATACTTTTTTGCTGGATCAGACTACTACAAACTACTGCAAACTACCCTCCCTCTCAGTCTGAAATCTGTCTGGATATTTTCCCATCATCCACCTCTCAGTACGACCACAAATGCTTAAAGGTCATCCTATGAGTGTGCTGGCACTGATCTACCATAAGATCAGGCCACATGAAGGACACGAAACACCATCAGCCAAAAC
>JAPSGF010000001.1:49042286-49103289 GCA_035772895.1 Perdix hodgsoniae | reverse complement strand
CAAGACTTCCTATCTTATCCTGCTTTTAAATACCTGGATGACTGGTTAGATGGCTACGGTAATATCGCAAACACTCTGGTGCTCACATAGGGTGAAAATAGTGATAGTAACCTCCAAAACAAAGGTTCCTTCTAAGCTTTACTCTATCTGTAGCTGTTGATGACATAAAGATAACAACAAATATTTCCAACAACACAATGAAGAAAAAGGTGAAAGCATTTACAGAAGCCAACAAAGCTCTGTTCTCATTTTCTCACACATCAACAGGACCTGGAGCTTTGTAGGCTGTCTTCCTAGCTGCAATGAGAACCTGGCCTCCTCTCATTTACCTTTCTCTCTCCATTCTGAGTTTTCTATGCTAATCTTCACATTTCAAACCTGCCACTTGACAAACCCCAGAACAACCTAAAATTCTCAGCATAGCCAGACATGGGAGACACCCAAAAAAGAACCAGTCTGCAATTATGCTCCAGGACAACTTGCATAGGTTTTTTTTCTTTTTTTTTTTTCCTGGCATCATAAGGCAGTCTAAAGAATTACCCAGGGCTAGTTAACACCCAAGGCCCTTACAACCTTTCTATTTCCCGTGTGCCTTTTAGTCATGCCAAATATAACACCTAAGAACTTCTTGGATGACTCTGAAATGCAAACAAAAAGCACTTTCTATCTTCAGTCCACAGGGAACAATTCACTCAGTCCTTCCCACCCTCAAAAACCATAACATAAAGCAGAAAATAAACCGCAGCCAGACACATGGAAGGCCATAATTCCTGTTTTTCTTATCATCCTGATTTAGATTCAGCCACCTCCAAAGTGTAACATCAGTGTGACACTTACCTGGAGCTCCGTCACCTTGTCCTGAGACAGATCCAGAGTCAGAATAGCTGTCAGCAAGACTTGCCCACCTTGACACCCACTTCTGACTTCCTTGAGATGCTGCAGACATCTACAACAAGGTGGGGATGTGGCATCAGAAAGACTGTCTGCAAAACACAGCCACACAATCTCTCCTCTTGTACACACATCACCCAGTCTGTTCAAAATGGAAACCAATTCATGCATCACCTTTCCATTCATCCAGAAAAATCAATATTCACCAAGTTACCAAATCCACCTGGACTGCCCATACCTGCATGTCAGCCTGAGACCCACTCACAGCTTTTGAGGCAAATGCCTGGAGCAAGGGTGACTTCTGACAAGTGCCGTTTTCACTGACTAAATGCTGATGAGAATCAGAGTCGTCTTTTTCACCTTTTATTACTGGTCTAAAAGCTGATGATATTCTGGAAAATTCAGGCGACTCAAGAACACCAAAAACCTGAAAAGGTGTTTACACAGGAAAGATTAAAAACAGATAAAGAAATCTTAACCCAAATTCTAATCCACAAAGCGTTATTCACACACAAACCATGATCCCAAAACGCCAGAAACACTTGCAAATCCTTCCATACAAATTGAGAAAACTACTCTCTTCCCTACTCTGCAGCTTTAAATACATTTATTCATAGAATCCCACTCACACCCACATCTTCTCTCATCCTCATTATTTTGGTGCACTGCATTTAGCAGTAGTAGCTTTCACTGACTGAGCCCTTTTTCAGCCCTAAGAAATTTAGGATGAGGGTTAGGAAAGCTATTTACCATCTAATCCATGGCAAATCAGGAAAAAACCTGGAAAGCTCTATCTCTGGGGTCTTTCATAGACTGTAGCAGAGATTGGGGTGAGAAAAAGTAGCTTTACACAGCCATGGAGGGACCTGGGAATGAATGTATTGCCAAGACAGGTAGTTAAACTAGGTGGTCAACCTCTCTGGAGATAAACATCTTTCCTATGAGGGCAAACAAAATCTATGCCAAAGAAAGGCTTGTTTTTCTCTCCTGACTATAGATTCATAGGAAGATGCCACCACTGACAGTATCCAGGTTTGGACAGACTAAAATTCTCCACTATCCCTTCCATTAAAAAAATTAAAAAAGTATGTGTGAGGGTCACCACAGAATCTCAGCAAATCCAAAATTCTGATCATCTTTCTTCCTGGTCAGAAATACAGAGGTCTAGCATGAGATATTTTCCAAACAGCAGATCTACACCACACTACATGGCAGTCATGAGCAGAGTTTGGGCAGCTCGCCTGCCCAAGGAACAAACCTGCCAAGCTACTACCCAGAAATAATTCTATTGTTGTGGTATTTTCTTTGTATTTCCTTTTCAGAGCAATTAACCATCATGTCAGGACTAGAGCCTTCCTGTGGCTGAAATAACCTGCCCCAAAAACTTTCAATCACATTTCAAACAAGACATAAGGAAGAAGCATAACAAACAAATGAGGGAGACCAGATCTAGGCTCACAGAACACTATACAAAGCTCTAAACCCAGGTTCAAGGCTCCCTTTAAAGCTCACTCCATCCTTCTGCCCACGCTTCACTAACTCTTCACAGCAACCTGCCAGTTTTGTTTTCATAATAGACCGCAGATGAAAGTTAAATCTGAAGCCAAACTTTGGCTTGCCCTGGGGTTGCTTAGTTGGGTGGGTTTCATTAAGCCTCACCCTCATTTATTTTCTGTAAGGCTATCATTCACCTTGCACAATCTAAACAAGTATAGATCCATGTAGGATTGCCTCTGCCCTAGACCACACCCTTTGCTACCTCAACTAGCTGCCACTTGCCCTCCCAGCAAGCACCATTTTCCTAACGAAGCCACACTAAATGCAGAATCACCCACCACCAACGCTTGCAAATGATGAAGACAATCAGCCCATGGCCTGCCTTTCCTCTGGCCTACAGATGGCAGCGGCAGCAACGGGCTGCAGCTCCCATAATCATAACAGTGGTGATATAAGGCCAAGAAAGAGGCTTGTGAGAGTCCTCGAGAGCAGAGCTACTCCCAGCCAAACACTCAGCAGGACCAGTCTGATCTCAATACTGCTGGTGCCTTTCCCTCTAAACATATGGCAAGCCCACTTGCAGTTTAGCATTCAAATCTCATTTTGGAAGCAAGACAGCTCTTTGTCGATGGCTTACTTTGCTTTCTTGTATCTGGTGAGTTTTTGTTTGCCACTGTAACTTAATTTTTTTTTTTTTTTTTGAAGACTAGCCTCACAGTTTGTTGACATCAATCCTTAATAGAGGTCAGCTAAGATGATTTCCCAGCCTCTTATAAAGCCCCTCTGCACCCAAGCAATAAAGGGAGCAACCCTTCCTGGCAACTGCTGCATCCAGTAAAGCTGGACCCATCAGCAACAGCTGCATAAGCCCAAACCTGCAGCTCCCAGATCACAAACCAAGCACAGAAAAGCAACATTTACCTGATCAATCATTTTTCGTGCTTCCTCCACCTCCTTATCCTGTGACTCTGTCTCAATGGTGTATGTGCCAGTCTCGCTCACGCTGTCTTCCTCATCATTCCTCCTGCCCTGGGCAGCCTTTAGCTCTGGGGATGGAGCAGAGGCAGGCTCTGGCTCTGAAGATATGACCACACGTGGAGCCACTGGCACAGGCTGAGGTGCTGGTTTCTCAGAGCCTGCCTTCCCAGATTGAGCTGTCTCCCTCAGGTACTCAGCCATAAAATCCTGAGCCATTTTAGACTTCCTCCCAACACTCCCATAGGCTCTGCCTGATGCTCTGGAGGCAGAGGAGGATGAAGAGTTGATTCGCTCTTCTGTCTTCTCCCTCTTGAAGGAGCTGGCTCTTTGGGTCCCAGAGGAGCTGTTGGTGGCTTTGCTCCCTTGTGTCCCAACGTGAGATGGTGGCGCTGTGCTGCCCTGCTTCTCCGTTGGCACCGCGTTCTTGCGTTTCTCAACCTTGGTCTTGAGCCCAGGATCGGTGTCGCTCTGAGAGGAGTGAGCACTGTGTGTGAAGGACTGCGAGCGCTTCTTCCTCGGCGTGTCCTCAAAGAACTCAATGACAAACGCCTGCTTGTTGTGCAGCATCTCGTGGGGATCGCGCCTCATCTGGCGCTGCAGCTTGGCTTGCTCTGTCACCCGCTCACCACCCGTCGTCGGCTCCTTCTCTGCCTTGGGTGCCACGGGGTCTTCTGAGTCGCTCTGCGTCCCGTCCTCGTGCCTATTGCCTGGGAACAAGTGGTGCGTATTTGACTTTCATGCTCTCAGACTCTGTGACCCTGTCATTACTTTCCAACTTCAGTCAAAAGGAAAGAAATCCTATAGGAATAAACAACTCCAAAAGACACCTACTACACTACAGGCTTTGTATTCTCTGGGGAGGAGGGGAGGGGGAGAAGGGAAGAGAGAGAGAGAGAAGATAAGGGGGCTGTCTCCCAATCAACTTTTCACTGGTTGGCTATCAAACTGTTGCAAAATACTGCAAGAAATCATGGTAACAGCAAGGGATTTTGATTTTCTAAAGCAGATTATTTTCAAAACATAATGTGTTGTTTCTTTTCTTTTTGCAATTTAAATAAAAGCAACGACATTATTTTACGACTCTACCTATTACTGCAGAACAAAATGAGGTGATCTTGAACTCTCATACTACAGAGCAGAAATCTTTACAGAATCAGCAAATAAACCCTATGCTCTGCATCCCACAGAACCAAATCCCAATGATGACAAAGCCACCAGGTCAGCATGTTATGAGCGCATGTACCTCTGAGCACCCATGTTATCCCTCTCTACAAGGAGGAATAAACAAACGCCAATAGAAGAGGGATCACACCATGACAGCCCAGAAGTCACACCATCCAATCACTAGCCACGCAAACATTAAATCATTCTAAGCTTAAAGTAAGTTTATCCTTCTTTTTACATATGTTACTGACCAGCATCTTCACAACCTTCCTTCTGTATCATGGATGCTCTGCACCTCAGCACCTTAGTTCAGGACCCTCATAGAGTATGTTAAAACAAAACAAAACAAAAAGACCGAACACAAACCTTTTTTTGGAGAAGGAAACGGGTGTGAAGACACACAACTTGATTCAGTCAACGAACAGGAACCTGTCATCGGGAGAATGGGGAAAGAGGTCTCTGCGCTCTCGACTGTAACATGCAGCAAGACATACTGGCTAAAATACCACGTGTTTGACAGAAAAACTGCTCAAACCTACTTTGCAAGTTCTCCAGGCACAGGATGAAGACCATTTATTATCTCAAGTTAACTGTGAAAGATTAGAATTTAATACAAGACCCATTTAACCCAGGAGTCAGTCCTCTCAGGAGTTTCCTTCCTGAAGAAAGCCAGCAGCCTTTGTATTGTGCCTTGAAGTTGATAAGCCTTGTCTTTGCAAGGGAAAGCTCTTAAATTAAAGGGTCTTGGCTAATACCCTGCTGAATGCAAAACTGTGAGGACGCAAGTAAAAACACCTAGTGTCTGCAGACCACCCAGCAGAACACCATGCACATCCCCTCAAACCTGAACTCCCTATTCTCAATACCAGGCTTTACATACATGACATTGATAATAAATGAAACAAATGTTATTAAAGAACACCAAACAGGGGCTGTCTCTGATTCACAAAGCACAAACCTGGTAGGCAGCCAGCTGTAGCCTCCAAGACATCTTCAAAATTAGCCTCACAAGAAGAACATGCTACACAACTATCGCAGATAAATGACAGGCTGTCCTCTGCCAAAGCAGAGGTAGATAAACTCCTGAGGCCACCAACACTGTATTTTTTAATCAAATGTCCAAATAGTTGATTTTTTGAAATGCAAATGCTGCATTAAGTTACCTCAGCTTCTTTCCATGCTTTATGGACTGTAAAGCGTGGCCAGCCTGGTATCCTCTCGTACATTGCCCAGGACAATCCTAAGAAGGGCTGCCTAACTCTCTAGTTTCTCCCAAGACAGAAAGTAGAGTGACAGAAGCCCGTTTGAATCCCTGACAGACTATGTTCTTCAGCAAGTCAACCAACAAACAAAACCCATACTTTCTATCAAACAGCCAAGACAACGCTGAAAGCTCAGGCCACCTCAATATTGTTCTATAATGATAGCAAAACAGTGCAATTCCCATGTCATGCTTAATCACATCTGGATAGTTGGGACCTTCTTAACCACATGAGCTTCTAAAAAACCATACACCAGAGCAATAAGTTGGAAGCACAATAGATAAAACTCTTCATATTGAAAGACAGCATTTCTCCAGCACTGAACAAATATTCCTTTGAGGGAAAACACGACCGTTCTCTATAAGAGAGACCTCAAGCACAGGTAGGTCTGGTAACTTTCAACATGGCTTCAGCAGTCCAAGTCTGCAGATGGTAGTAATGCACTTGGCAAGGCTGGAAAAGCTGAATACAAATGCAGTGTGAATACAGCAGACCATGGTCTTTTCTTCGCTGTTCTGTGCACAACCCAAGAGAGGCATCCAAGCAAATTCAGATCTCAACAAATACATTCACAGTCACCTGAGAATCATGCAACTCCCATTGTCTGCAGTAAGAACTGGGTTCAAAACTACACTTCAAAAACTACAAGGAATTCCTCATAGTACTACAGTTAACAGGACCTAGGTCCACAAAACTTGGCATTTTTGAACAGAGTAGGGTTTCAGAGAAGTTCTAGTTTAAGAGAAGAAACCTTCTTTCACAAACACAATTTCCTCCGCTGGTGATCACGCATATCTCAGGTCTGTTACCAATCTCTATGTCAAGACCTCTGGTCATTGGACCAAGTGATTCTAGTAACTGCATGATAATTCTAGGATACATCACACTCAGAATCTTCATCTAAAAAGAAAATTCAGTCTTTCAGATAGGAGAAGCCAAGAAAACAAAACCAACTGCATACCTGTGTTCACTAGCTTGCCAGACCACGTGAAAATGATTACAGACACTTAAAAACAAAATCGTTTTCTCAATCACTGCTACTGCCAAGATGGAGATATACAAGTGGAGGAACCAGATTAGAGAGTCCCCAAGGCCAGCGTCACACATTACTTCAGGACTGGGTGAAGAGCCCACTAGCTGTGTTCAAAACCATTAACAGTCATTAAAGAAATATTCTTCATTGTTTACAGTTGGTGCAGAGATAAACGAGTGCAGTGCTCAACAGGCGGAGTATTTCCCCCTTTAGTATGTTGCATTTGCACAGTCAATAGAGAACACTGTCCATATAAGAAGACATTCACTCACCTTTAAGTGTCTTCACATGAACCGGCAGGTCACTCTTGGTGCTGTACACATCTTCCCCTGGAGACTGCCGTCTAATCAAGCTTGGGTCATTCTGGACAAGCCAGTCAGCCACCTTGCTCTCCGCTGACATCACTTCTGTGTGAGCTGGTTCCTTACTATAAGGCCTTCTCTGCCTAAGCGAAAATTTAGTTACATGATCTTTGATCTTTATTTTACCAGGGGTTCCATCATCAAATTCAATGGTGAAAGAGGCATGGCTTTGCACAACTGGGGCTACTATGGCATCAATGTCCTTTGTCGGGATCTCGTGGACCTGTGTTTCTGGAGATTTTGATGGCTGCTGAAATTCTTTAGTTGGGATCTCAAAATAACTTGGCTCCCTCCGGAAAGCAAACACAGACTGTTCTTGGGAATCTCTATAGGTAGAAATATTACCGTTCAGCTCCTCTTCATGCTGGGTCATCTCTTTTGATCTTTCTACAAAAGGAAAAAGAATTGAATTAACGAACATTAATCTGAAGTAACTAAATGAACTAAAGAAAAAATACCAGTTCTGTTTTGTACTCTGGCCTCTTCACTGAAGTGGGTGATTTCCAATGACCAGTGTTTCTCACATTCACTTTACCCTTACTCCCATTGTTCTCTAAAGAGTTAAATACAAGCGTGTGCATACACACATGTACATTTTGGCAGAATCTATGTGGCTGGTGGCATTTTAAGATTTTTGCATGCCTTTCTCATACATACTAAGTTACTCCACAATTGTTTTTAACCTTCACTTACTGTAGTGGAAATGTTTTAATTTTCCCTTATCCGGGTTTCATCGGCAGCAATCTACACGTAGCAACGTGCAAATACAACAAGTACAAAAAAAAAGTGGTAATTAAAGCCCTAAAGCAGGATGACTTCACACAAGAAAGATAAGAAATAAGCAGAAATTTTGTCACCCTCCACCCCCATTTTTTTCCCCACAAAATCACTTTCATTACCTGAGTAATGCTCTTCTTGCCTTCTGTCCTCGTTGTTTGCATCATCCTCTCCCCACCAGGAGGGCTGTCCATAAAGAGGGGTGCGATAACTATTGGCCTCTAGGAATAAGATAAAGATATTCATAGAACTCAAGCACACGCCAGAAGGGGAAAAATAACAGGATCAGATAAGATCATGTACCTGTTACACTACAGTTATTACAACAGCAAATTATACATAATAATGAGAGTGTTCAGCTTTTTCCTTTCCTTTTTCACTTTCAGCCAGAAGAGGCTGACTCCACCTCCCTCCACTCTTTCATAGCTGTGATACCCAAATACTGGCTTTTCTCCCTCTCCAGACTCATTATTCACAGGAAGTGGAAGATTTTCAGCAGGACAGACTACAAAATGCCAACCACAAACTTATTTGCAATTCAGGTGAAAATCGGACTTTTATCCTGATCTTAATTAGGAAGACTTTAGCTATGCCCTTTTTTGCTCCACTGCAGACTAGGTTGCTGTCAGGCCAGAGATTTTCTCCAGCTATTCACTCCTCCCACTCTAAATGACACACATCCCACAACAGGAAATTCTTGAAGAGTTACAAATTTAGGGAAAACAGTAAAACGATCTCCTTACACGTACATAAAGCAGAAGCAAACTCTTGCTCTCAAAAGCATAAAGTCAGTCAAGTGGATTACACAGTCACTGCAGGACAGAGATTTTTTCTCACGGAGATATTTCTTCCAGAAGAGCCAGACTTCAATCACTGTCTCTACTCAAAGAGCACTCAATGAAGATCAGCAGTTCCTTGCACCAACAGGTACCGGAAAGAACTGATTCACCTCTTCTTCCTTTGTCTACTATGAAACACTGTATTTTGGCACTGCCTTAGGCTGCTCCCATTCATGTTTCAAGAAAAAAAAAAAAGAATACAGCTCAATTTACCTGCGGTAATAGTCATTGTTATGTATAACAGTTTCAGAGAGGCAAATGAAGTAGCTTTTCTTCTTTCAACTAGAGGTGATAGAGATGCAAGTGCAGGTTGCGGTTAACACCCCAGTTTCACTCCCTCTCTCCATCAGCACACACTTTACTGAACACGTCAAAGCCCAGCCACCAGCCCAAGCCACAGTTGGGCTCCTACCACCAGCTGCTGCTCAGCTCGTGGCTTCATAATCACACTCTGCCTGTTCCAAGCAGCCCTCACTCATAACCCTGCCACTCTGCATTCCCTGCTTTAATAGGGCCAGCACAGACAGCAGTTGGTGGCAGGGAGGAAATGAGGAGGGGAGGGGGAATTAAGAGTCAAAGAAAAAAGAAGCCTGGCTTTACGTTGCTGTTTATAAAGCTACCCAGACCCAATGGCCACTGCCTAACTTTTTTTTTTCTAGGACAGTTTCAGAAATGCATAAGCTTATATTTTATCAGACAGGGAAAAGTTTTGCTGTACAGATCCAGCCCACAGGACCTTTTCAAGAGACTTTCATAATTCAAAACTAAACGCACTGCTTCCCTTCACACTGAGGATCAAAAGAGTTGAAGTATTACTCTCTGCCCTGCCTAGAATGCACAGAAGATAAACTGAGTTCCCATTATGTAGGCAGCCCTTGAAAGTTCAAAGGAGGAAGCATTTCTCACCATGAATAAAGTGCAACTGCCAAGCAATGCGTGTCATAGCTAAAAATGGGTAAACCACTCCAAGAAGAGGGGGAAAAAAGCAACCAACCTATTCAGAAACCTGTCAAAGAGGAGAGGAACCCAAAGGCAGGTTTGAGCTCTGCTAGGCTGAGATCTGTCCTGCTGGCTGACAGAGAGCTCTCAGCCACTCTTCAGACTCGTGGAGCAGACCCACATCCCACACCCACGTGGGACCTGTTGTGCCCACTGCTTTCAATGGATGATCCCCATCTCCATCAGAGGCTTAACCCCCAAGAAATAAAGGACACTTGTCTCAGATTTGTATGCTCAAACCTGACCAGCTCAATACTCATTTCTTCCCAGTTGCTGGTGGAAATGCTTAGTTTTCACAGGGCAGAAGCTAAGACAGCCCACTGTATACTCCAGGACAAACCTGTCCAGTTGCTGCTCCTCGTGTCTGCAGGACACAGGAGTTACTACTGCATTTTGCTGCAGGGGAGAAGGCAGCTAGGAAATTAGGTCAACCCTGCTCAGACCCTCCTTCTGAGGGGGAATTTTGGGATTGCATGTAAAGCCAAAAAGGATTTAAAAGAAAAAATAAAATTACAGAGTAATCACCCACTACCTTCTCAAATTTCCTCCACTAGCCTAAAAAAAAAGCCCTAATAGGTGCTTGGAAATTCCCCAAATTCCCTCTCTGACAAAAGCCAGCAGAAGGCCAAACCCAGCATGCTTGTGGTTGGGCAGAGCACGCAGGGTTCCAGCAGGGCAGGGGCCACTGAGAACACACCCTGCACACACTGCACTGAGGGCCAGGGCATGAGGCTCCCAAGCCCCACCAGCAACAGTCTGTAGCAGTGCATGTTCAGTGCAACCCATCAGATCAGCTATTTTCCCTCCCTCCCCTCTCCCAGCCACCACCACAAACTGAAACTTCATTTTGAAGACTGCAAAAAGCACAGATGGGAAACCAGGGAGTCAGTATCTTGGTACTGGAGGACAGTTTCAATATTTTTTAGAGCAATTAATGTTTCCACAGAGGCTTCATGTTAATGTGCTTTTTGATTAACATTATTAAGCGATGCAGACTCAACTTCTGCTATACGTGGTGAGATTCTGAGCCAGAAGAAAGTATCCATGACTCTAGAAGAGCTCCATGAATTTGCCATCCTGCTCCTGTCAGAAACCACAGCCCTTCTCATCCTCCAGCAGAAGTGCCCTGATGCCCTCCTCCTGCTGCAACACCATGGAGCTGTACAGAAGGGGTAGGAGGCGCAGGAAGGCAGCTGAACAGATGGCAGTGACAGGTGCAGGCCAGGTAGCAGCCACATATGCAGTGGTGCTGCAGGCTACCCACTGCCAGCTGGGATGCGTTTTGGGTAGCGGTCTCAACCTGGACCAGCAGCCCAGTGCAGCACATCTGCCCGTGTCCTGAGCCACACATACTGCTACACGGCCTGCCTGATGGATTTTGGTGTGAGCTGGGAGCTCTTAGATGCACAGAGGCTCAGGGCTTGCTCAAGTTAGCAGTGAAGCAAGGAAGGCCAATGAGAACTAACAGTCACGTTAATGATATGAGACTTCCTCCAATTGATGGCAGCTCGTTACTCCTCTCGATTCTGTGCCAGGCTGGCCAGATGGTGCCAATTCATTTAGACATATTCCTTGGCTCATCAATTCAGGCAGACAGCCTGAAGACCATCCTTTTAGATAACTGAATTGAGGTCAGCACGAGCGTTCAGCCAGACACACACAGAGCTACCAGTGACAGTGCAGTACAGGGAAAGCACTGACGTGCACACGTTCTGCTCCTGGATTTCAATCTTAGGAGCAGCCAATCAGAAGGAAAAATGAAGGCTTTGTTAGTACAAAACAAGGGATGCCCACGTGTTTTTACAAGTTTAAACTAATACAGAACTATCGATCATCTGAAGAGGCACCAAAAAAACAGAAAATGGGCTGCTTCAACGCAAAGGATATACTTAGAAGTGAATCACAGAGAACAACACAAGGGCAGGACCAAAAACACAGTCCAGGTGATGAAAGGGAAAGCAGAAAGTCTGCATTAATGCTGCTCTTCATCAGCAAATGGGCAGAAGAGATTTCACGATGAGCACAGCTCCTACCTACAACACCAGTCTGATGGCCTTTGAAAGTGGCTGCGAGGTTGGGACAAGAATGGGTCCACGCAAAGCTTCAGTCTCTAGAGAGACACAGACAGCAACAGCAAATTTCTGCGCTGACAGAAGCACACGCAGCTTTGAAGCTGTCTGCAGCAAGTCAGAACACCAGCACGAGAAATCCAGCTTGCTCTAAGTCAAGCTGTTTTTGATTCATTATTAATAAGGTAAATGTCCATCTTTGGAAGATACAGAGCAGGCTTCTTAAGGCAAGGGCCTTGGGGAGAAAAAAGGAGAAAAAAGATGATCCAGCTTTAAAATATTTTAAAAACTAATTTCTGACATCTCTGCTTTTTTCCTCCTCTTCAAAATACAGAATTGAAACATAACAGGAACAAACACAAAACAGCTCTTTGGCTCTGTACTGCAATGCTTATTTCATGTGTGCTGCAAACCTAAATCTGGGACTTTTGTACCCACTGTGAGTGCACAAAAATCCTGGAGGCTTTGAAATCAGGCTGATAATCATAAATTTATTTGTACCAATTACACAATGAAGCCTTCAGCATGCTGCAGGTACCACCAAACCAGCACAGATGAAAAGCAGATACACCACTGCTCTCCTGCATTAGAGGCCAGGGTGAAGCTGTGTGCCTCAGTAGCTATTAGCGTGATCTCATGGGGAAAGCAGCCAAGGACCATGGAAACACTCCACAACCGGCACAACTCCCACTGCTCCCTGCAGACTTCAGCACGGACACGGACAGGATTTGCAAAGGGGCCACTAACCCAGCAAGGAATACTGTGTTGAGAAGCTCAAGTCCTGCTCCTGCAGCTGGCAATGCCCATCTCAGCCGGAAGCTGTGGGCAGCCTCCATGCCTGGAAACACAGGCCTGCAGCAGTTCTTCAGAGGTTAGTCATCAGCCTCAGCGTTATCTAGTGCCATCAGCCTGTGAGGGCTTAAAAAATTACAGTAAGTTTAAATCAGCCTGTGCTGACAGCAGACCACAAAGTAGCTTATCTCACCCCCCACCTCGGCTCAGGTAGCAACAGATGGGGAATGCAAGTGCCAGGTACAACTGAAGGCTATACCTGGCCTCCTCATCACCCCAGGCTTTAAGCACCAGAGCTGATGGCCATTTCTAGTATTATCTAGCTAAACTGGGTGCTTTTCTAACTCATACCAATATCCAACCACAAGAAGCTATCAAGCTTCTTGCCTTAAAAACATCTCACAAAGACTGATGGTTTCCTGCTTACAGGCAACACACACCAAGAAGCTGCATGCTCAACAGCATAAAGAATAAATGGCTGAGCTGTTTCCAATTCCCTCTGCTGGATCTCTTTATCCTCACCCCCCCACCTCCTCCCCTTTCTAAGCAGCTCTAATTGTTCACATTGTTTTGTTAAACCTCTTCCATGAAAGCTTGCATTGCCTCCACCTCTTTTCCAGCCAGGCCCTGAGAAGAGATCCTTCTAAAGGCTTTTGTCACCCCAGACCTTACTTTAATTAGTCAATGCAAATTCCTAAATACCTACGGGCTTAGCAAAACAGCTCTCTCCCCAAAGCCTCTTTCTGCTGCCATAAGCAAGCCCTCTCCCCGTAAGAACACAACGTTCTTCTTTCCACTAATCATTTAACTTGCAGCCACTCCTCCAAGCACCACAGAAAAGCTGTGCATGTGTACAGCAGTAGACAAGGTGAATTAGTCACACTGCAGATGAAAAAGGAACCCACTGATCATTCTGTTCACGTGACAGAGATGCTCATGGGAGAGCAAGGCGCTGATTGAATGCTCAGGCTCTTTCCCCTGCTTCACAGGCGTCAGTCCAACCAGCAAAATAATTCCAACAATACATTCTGAATTCCCCCGCTTTTCAGCAGGTTAGCAGCACCTCAGACTTCTCACATCTGCCCATCAGCCCCACTGCACGTGGCATCCTTCATCTAGCCCTCAGAAAGTGCTCACAGCCTTTTTTGTTTTGTTTTTTGCCTTGGACCTGCGGTCTACACTCGCTACCAATGACAAATACACAATACATACCCATGAGTCACACGATGAGAAATGGGTCACCCTGATGAAGTGTCACTCCATGTCTGACTTTGAAGATTTTCCAAAATATCAACCACTTACGCTATGTAGGTTAAAACCAGCCAGTGTGTATTTTGGAAGGTGGCAAGAATAAAAATGAGAATATTCGCGCAACAGAGCAGCAGCAAACACAAACTGGTTCTACCTGGACCTCACAGACCAGTGACAAGCAACACCTTCCAGAACACAGCATCCTTCACAGCACAGCTGGAGAGCTCTCCACTAGTGAGGTTCACCTCCTTTCACCCTCCACAGTGTCACAGCTAATCACCGACTTCATCCTTTTCAGCCCCATGCTTGTGAGGCAAAGTCACAAATGCTCCCCTCTCGAGGGGAGGGCGACCCATAAACACATCTAAATCAACACACAAAGGTTTTACAATGTGAGAACAGCAGTCACACACACAGGTGTGTGCATTTCCCTGCACAGCTGCAGGGAACAAAAACACAAGCAAATATACGAGAGAGAAATATTACTGTTTTAGTATATTATGTCAGCTTAGAGGGACTTCCACAAAGACAATACAAAGGAGATTAAGGTCAGCCAACCCACTCCAATTAGGTATCAAAAAAGACCTTAATGGATTTACTGAAAGTTGTACACATTTCTAGAAAGCTGTTGTATCTATGAATAGATCACCTCTTCCAAGATTCTGTCTCACTCATCTTTGCCCATCACCTTCCTCTCCTTACCCCCCTTCCTCAAACAGATCCATTTTGCACACCGACAACTCCCAGTCACTCTGCCATTCTGGTAAGCAAGACTCCACTCTGTCAGTCATCAGTCATCAGGATGCTTTAGAGCCGTATTTCTTCTTCTTTTCACGTATTATCAAGATCTATAAAACCACCAACTGACAACTGAGCCAAACAGGGAGAAGACGTACCAGGGCAGTACATAAAGGAGGTAGGAAGCTCAGAAGCAGGGAAAAACTGCTGGGGATGTCTTGGCCCACCATGGCAGGGAACAGGGAGATGCAGGTATAAAAAAAGGTCTTCAAAGGAAGGTAGCAGCAAGTAGAGAAATGTGCAACAACATAAATTTTTCCAATGGACATGATGCAGCCAGGTAACAATGAATGTAAAGCAAACATCTCCCAGGTTCAGCAGTCAGTTTCAATCTCACATAACAAGGTGTTAGGAAATACAGTAATTTAAGACTATACAAGACTCTTTGCAACAAATCCCTTGCCTGCCAGTACCATGCTGCAGCAGCCATGCATCTTCCACTCTGAGTCACTACCTCTGTTCAAACACCAGCTCATGATTAAGAAAATAAAAATAGACCAGACAGGTGCCAAGGAACTCACCAAACCTGCTCAGCTCACAGGCTCTCCAGCATTCACAGCAACAAGACATGTGCAAACCACCATGCCATTTTTTTTTTCTCCTAAAACTGAGAATGTGAAGTACTTAGAGGTTGAGAAAGATGATCCCTTAGTACCAGCTTCTGTACCGTGTAACATACCACACTTGATTCTGACCCAGTGCAGTGATCAAGCAGCACTTTGACTGTTGTGAATCTTGACTAACTGGTTCCTGAGCAATTACCTGTAATTGGCTTCCTCTCTCCTTTCTCCAGCTTTGCTTGTGGGGACTCAGTGTAGACACTGTGCTCCATGGGCTGCTCCACCCTCTTCATGGTCGTGCTTTTGAAATTCATCTGAAGCTGGCTGGTGTACTTCTCGTGCTGCAGAGACATAAGGACAGCTGCAGAGTGCCCATGCAATCTGCATGGCAGCTTGTGGCAACGATAACCTCCCTTGCCCACAAATGTAGCAATGCAAAGGCAAATGCTGCGGCTAAGCTCTGTGGCAAACACACTGTAGTAGAGGCTAGAGAACACAAGTGTCATCAGAGAGGCTTTCAGATACCTCATCTGGAAGACAATAAATGACAGTTACAGTCCATGAGGTCACTGTAACACAGCCCTGCAAAACAGCTAATTAGAAAACCCTTTAAAGAGTAAACTAAGAACAATCAGAACTTATGCCATTTTTCATTCAGAATTCAAATTCTGAAATCCCCTTTGTTCTTAAAGCAATATTATTAATTCTTCCCATGCCCCAACTGCATTATCTCAATTTTTCTGCAAAGGCAATTAAGATATATTTTAATTATTTCTCTCCAAACTCTCTCACCAATGAGGAAAGCAATGAGCCTGCCTTAGAGCAGACTCCATATTAACTTGCGGCTTTGTAAATGGGCTAATTAAAAGTGGGTTTATTACAAGCAAATTAATAAAAGGGTGTACCCATCCAGATTGCCCCCTGAGTAAAGTCAGTGACTCATTTACCTAGTCCTGGCTGTTACACTTCTGATCCTCTCCAAGTCCTAAATCTGAAACCAGGGCTAAGACAACAGCATCTGCTAGCCAACAGGTGATACCAGGCACTAGGGACTGAACTCAGCCTTCCTGCCTCTGGGGGTTGTTTTTCTGCCTTACATTAGGAGATGCCTGCTTCCTGAAATACTGAAATTTTTGTTTAAAGAACACTTTACTCTTAAGAGGACTGCTCAGTAAGAAAGACTGGGGAGCTCAAAGGCACAAATGAGATAGTGGGAATAAATTAAGCAAAGTTCAATCTGCTGGAGGAAGTGTTACAGAGCTGGTCAATGTCACCATTCTCAAGGAAAGGCAACTGCTCTCCACTCCTGGGGCAGAACTAATTCTGCTCTGCTTCACCCTGAAGTTAATGCACTGACATTTCTTTAACACATTACGGCTTTAGTAGCCTTTTTGTTGGCTGCCACAAGATCATAACTAACTTGATCTAAACGTTAGCAGCAGAGTAAGAGAGATCAGATGCAAGAAAACTGGGAAATGCATCTGCCATCAAAGTAGGGTTTTGGCAAGCCGCAATCCAAGGACAGCGTAACAATGTGGATCATTTTGCTGCTGTGTTTTAAAACTTCAGGCAGCATGATCATTAGTCAAGCATCGAAAGAAATGACACCTGCACCCACACACTCTTTGTACCCACACACCCTTACCTTTAATGCTTCTTCTGGGACCTTGTGCTGAATTTGCTCCAGGACATACATGTTTGAATGTACAGAACTTGTTAAGGAAACACCAAAGGAATCGGATGCAGAGAGAAATTTAGTGTTTAGTCATAAAGAAAACAGCATAAAATAACAACAAGAGGTGCTGAAAGCTGCCTCAGTTGCATAGCAAGACAGTCTTTGATGTGTGTATTTTGGAATAGAGGGTGCAACTATATTCTCCTGTCAGGACCCAATTGGAGAACGGCATGCAATAGGAGCAGAGAAGGAGTTCAGGGAAGCACAAGCAGCTCCGTACAGGATGAGGGAGCAAACAGAGCCCTGGCTCAGCTTGCAGCCTGCTCCCAGCTCCCAGCAGCATCCTGGCCAAGACAGAGCAGACTTGCATAGTCAGAACAAGGCAAGGCCTTTTATCCAGGAAACAGCAAAGACTGAAAAGTAAATCAGGTTATGAGCTGCTGTGACCTCTATGGAAGTGAAGCATTCAACATGTCTGAACCTAGGCAAAAATCCCCAGCTACACTGTGAAAAGAAAAAAAAAAAAAAGCAGAAAGGAAGCATCTGACTGTGGCATCACAAACAACTCAATCAGGACAGCACAGCACAAAAAGGACGAAAGCGGAAAGATGGAAAATGTTAAACTAAAAATAAACCAAGAGATACTGGCTGAGCATGGAGACTCCATGCAGTCTGTGAGCAAAGCTGTAAATGGAAAAAGAGACAGCTCTTATGCAACAGAGTGCTGCTGACTTGAAGGCCATGGGAGATGCTGCCATTGCCACTGAGCTGAACACAGTCAACACAGAAACCACTGCTAAGAAGCACAGCACCACAGCAGCAAAGGAGAGGAAGAGACTCCAATAGCTATAGCAATCATGCTGAAAAAGAGCCAAGTCTAAAACCTACATCCTCAAAAGCTTTCCAGTTGAGGGTAATAAATTCTACAATTCATAAAAGCAATCATTCATTTCACGTGAATAGCCATGTAAGGGCTGCAGGACTAAGCACTTAACTCAGCTGCTTAATGCTCAGAATTACTTTCTATAAAAAGTTTAAACCTGTATCACAGCCACTAAAATATGACCTCAAGGTCTTAAAAAAAAAAATCTTTGTTTCCACCAGATCCAGGACTGCACATAAATCTGTTTAAGCATCCCTGTAGCAAGTGTTGCAGCTGAGAACTGAGGTACCTGTAGGCTAGCAAGAGCACAAAAGAGGCTCAGCCTTCCCTTGCAGGTTCTGCTCGGTTCTAGCAAGGTCTGGAGTATTTCAAGGGCTGAAGTATAGCCAGGCACACATACTTTATCATGGATACAACAAAAGACACAAGAATGTGGCCTTGGGGTCAAGGATGCACAAGAGTTTTCCAATCAAACCCTTTTTTTTTTTTTCCCCACCCACCTCTATTCTCAGAAATGTCTGGGTTGTTTTAATCAAAGTTTTCTTGCAAAAGCAAGCAAGAAACCTGGAGAAGATGCTGCTTCATAATCCATCTTGAGTGGATTAAGTTTGGCAGTTAGAAGGAACTGAAAAAGAGTGTATTCCAAAAAAAAAAAAAAAGATTTGATAACACTAAGAAAAGGCAGCAGCAGGGGTCTCTACTTCTGTTGATCTACAGCAGTCAAACAACCGCCACAGGATAAAAAGGAAAGGGATGAAGGTAAAGGCATTTTAGCAGACACCATCAGAACTTGTGCCTCTGTAAACAAAGCAGTAACAGCAGCCTGGCCTCCCCCAATAGAGGTGACATTTGCTACTGCTAAAGAGAGTTTCATTCTTGCATTTTGCGGCACAGCAATTTGCAGAGGCAGCCTTCAACTGATAGAGCCAAGGGTCTGTCTGCAGGCTTCCAGAGCTAAATGCACCAAAGACCTGCAAAACTGTCTGCAAGCAAGCAGTTGGAAGCAAAGAATGATGACTTTAAAATGTTAGTTTTTTTTACAAAAGCATATGAAGTATGCCTGCTCCCAGGCTTTTATCAACTACACATGACACTCACAGATCTCAAATGAAAAAGAAAAAAAAAACAACAAACAACCCTTCCTTTGACAGAGACCTCCTCAGACACTATTGTTAGCACAGTGCCTGCTTCCAAGTCCAATGGAGGCAGCAGGCATCCTGATTAATATGTTCTGAGTCAGGTCCACGGTGGAGAAACAAAAGCTGATGAGCCATCCAAAGGCTGCAGGAGGCAAAACAAACACCCTTAGTCATTAGCCACAACTAGCACATTCAACTCTCCATGCAATGAACAGCACAAAACACATCTTCAGAGAGGAAGGATATCATAGCCAAAGCGAATGACATCATTCAGCTTCAGGGTGATGTACTTCTGGTCGGGAATCCTCACGTCATTGACAAATGTCTGCAGAGAGGAAGCACAGGTGTGATTTTTGACCCAGGATACATGCCCATCTGTTGAGGGCATTGCACATGCTCAGGGTGCACCTCAGCTCTGCAGCCCACCAGCACGGAGCTCCCATGGGCAGGTGTGAGCACCCCCAGATGTGCTTCAAAGACAGGTACTCTTCTCACCAACTGCAAATGAAGCTTTAGTTCCTGACCTAAAGATGTAAATGAGGTGCCTGAAGTCAGGAACCTTGGGTGCTCTTGGGTCTTCTCCTCCCTTCCAAACCAGCAAGGGCAGTAAATACAGGAGAGAAGTTGCTATAGCTTTTCCATCTAACTACTGAGCTGAGAATGAGCTCTCCATCAAATACCAAACAAGACTCATGCCAGCCTCAAGGCCTGGTCATTTATCAAAGCCTATCACATAGGAAAGGGAAATGGAAACACACAGAGAAGCAGGTATTTCAGTGGAATCACTGTGGTATCTAAGGCCATGCTGTCCAAGACACCATTTATCAGTACAAAAGGCGTCTCACCCAAGAGATGCACTTGCTCATTTTTTTTCTATGCTACAGACAGTTAACTTAGGCCTGAAGAAACTGAATTATCCTTCTAAGGTGCAAAAAAATATGCTTCACAGCTGAGAACAAACATTTCAGATGTCTCAGCTGCCTGCACTCTGAGGTGAACCCATAAAGAATAATTCTTACAGAACAGCAGATCAAGCACTCATAGATATCTTCCACAGATGAGCCCATGTGCTTTTGTAATAACCCAGGCCAAATAAAAATAACTCAGGAACTCAAGTGAAGCAACACCAGCAATGCTGGTGGGGCTCAGGCACTCAGCAGCTGCAGACCCCAGAAGTTACCTGATCTTGCAGCAGGGCAGTGACCTGGCCTCACAGACCTGGTGTCTACTGCCGGGTCTCTGCAGCCTCACTACAACATCAGCTGAGCTGTGAAGAGTCAAAATTATGCTAGAAAATGAACTGACAAACTTTCATCACCAAGGCACAGTTTTCTCCTTTTACTTTCCCACCTTACTCAAACACACACTGTAAAACCAAGCAGTAACCAGAGGGAAAAATAAATTCTAGAGCAGGAAGCTGGAACACAGGAGG
This sequence comes from Perdix hodgsoniae, assembly GCA_035772895.1. Lineage (NCBI taxonomy): Eukaryota > Metazoa > Chordata > Aves > Galliformes > Phasianidae > Perdix > Perdix hodgsoniae. The sequence continues at coordinate 49,082,888 of JAPSGF010000001.1, read as the reverse complement.
TAATGGCAATTTGCTTCCTGGCAATTGCCAGAAAAGCTGGAGAAGAGGCCTGTAATTTCAGAATAAAAGCGTTGAAGCCGGTTGAAAGACAGGCAATTCCTATCTGCATGGAAGAAAACTCCACAGTAGACAGATCTAGAACAAAACCAACTATTTGCTGGATTTTCTGCAAAAGAAGAGTCTGCCAGAAAATCCATTTTGATTGTTAGCTGGGCATTTAAATAGCCTCAATAAACAGCTTACTGCAGACAGAAACGCTATCTTCAAAAATCAAAAGGCACAAAGACTGCAGAATCAGCTGCCTGAACATTATAATAAAACAACATTTTTAAAAGATCTGATAACATTATGAACTATATTGCCTGAAGTCATATAATGCATTGTTGAAAAAGTGGAAAATAAATACAAAATAAAAGCAAGTGCTGAAAATTGAATTAAAATCAAAGTCCCCCAGAAGAAATTTGACTTTACCCCTGCAAATAACATTTCCATGAAAATTACCAACTATGGACCTATTTACTTCACACAAAATAAACAGAGTTGGCCACAACAGTCTTCTCCAGTGAAGTCTGTTGGACCAGCTGCAGAAGACAGGCATTGCTCTCACTGTGTTCAATCCACCTCTGTAAGTGTAAGTCTATTACCAAAATGCTGTAAATTCTTATTCATGAGCCTATGAAGAAAGAAGAGAAGCAGTGACAGGAACCTCTCCTTTCTGCAAGCAGGATTTTTGAGCTGTTCTTTATTAAGAGGTTGTGAAGCAAGAATCCAGGCAGAGCCCACAGCACTTAGCAGAAATACTGACATTTCAGCAGGCTCTCTGCCTTCAGCTATTAGGCTGAGAAGGATTATCACTCACTCTAGCTGCAGCCAGATGCCAGAGGAGACAGAAAGGTTGATGTCTGCTTCACCCACAGTTTCTGTATGAGTTTCTGTGTTTGTCTCATGTTTTTCTGGCAGTGATGGTGGAGAGCTCCTGTTTCTAAGCTGAAAACAGCGACTTCAGTAAAAATTCTACTGCGAACACAAGCCTGTGAATCTAGCTGAGACTTGCTCCACAAGAGGAATAGGTCCACTGGTGTGTAGCAACAGCCAAAGAGAGGCATGCATGATACGAGGACAGTTCTAACTCTCCCACTGTATTAAATAATCACAGAATTCAGGGGCAAAGCCTCACCAAGCTGCCTAACAAGACCGAGTCAGGGTCACAACAAGGATTAGAACTGAGGCAGGCTCTGCTCTTGTTCTGGGTTCACATTTTTCCTCAGTCTTAAGACAAATCGAAACAGGTGAAATACCAATCTTCATTACCAAAAAGAGCTGGTTTTAAATAGTTTCTCCCCAAAGAAATTAAACGGCTCATCATCCCATAAATCACTCTGCACACTGACAACACAGCTGATAAAGGTCACCCTGCTCATGCTGAACAGCTGCTCCAGCTTCACTGGTTCAGTGTTAACATGCCCAAAATGAGATAGAAAAGAGCAGGAAATAAATTCAAAGAGACTCTATGGTTTTGTGAATACTGGAGAGTTCTGCAAGGGCACTAAAAAAAAAAAAAATTAATTTATCAAAGCTTTCCTCTTCTAAGATGAGATGCTGCATGACCTCTGTCTCAGGCCTTGCAAATAATTATACATTTAGATTAATTTATGCCAACAGCTAGAGTAACCCAGGGGGTCTAGCAGTAGAGGGACATAAATGCTTACAGATTCAGCATCGTATGCTGGCCTCCCTTATCCCAGAGGTTTCCTACTTACCCCATTTAAGCTCCCAAGATCCTTCACCCAGTGCTCATCTTTCTCCTTGTCATAGTTGATTACAGCGTGCTGTTTATCGACACTGCGGGACTGGCAATGAAAACACAATAAATGTGAGAGCAGTCTGCCGTAAGAGACACTGTTATTCACAAAATTTATACATGAAACTAACCTGATACGGGATGAGGGGAGAGAAAACAGGAAAGATTAAATATCAGCGTTACTATGAATAACCAAAAAATACAGTTAAAGCTTCCATGGTTGTTCTAAACAGTCCACTGAAGACAATACAATATTTACTTGAAAAAAATATTATGGAAAGCTATGTCAGCATTTCAGTAAGCTGTATCAATACATGCTGAAAACAAAACCAGTCAAATTAAAGGCCTGGGGGGCAGGATCTGATCCACTGCAAATTGGAAAAGCTCATTTCCATAATCTGGTGGTGGTGGCCTCACCACTTAGGGACTTTCTATTTGGAAGGATTTCTTCCTAATTTTCAAAGGGAAGAAGTATTTTCTTGAGTTCGAGCCAAACTCATTTACAATGCATACTGTTCCCAGAATCACGTGCTGGAGTTGATTTAAACTCTAGGATGTTTTCCAGCTTAGAGGATGGTTAGGTAACTGAGGATGAAAAAGCAGCTCTAGAAAATTTAAATGGTAAGCCTGCTTTGAGGACACTGATCAGAACAGCAATTTTGTCCCAGCAGCTCTATCCAAATGCACATTACCAAACATCTTATCTTCAAAACAGAGCATGACACTTCAAGAAAATACTGTCAGACCATTTCAAGGCAGAATCGTTAAAGAAAAGCCTCTGAAGAGTTCTGAAATATGGCATAGGTGTTGTAGCTATAAGCCAGTCACTGGAGCCACTCAATCCATCAGGATGTGCATCCACTGCCAAAACCTCCCTGAGTCTCAGAGCAGGGGAAGGCATGCTGCCCCAGCAGGGAGTCCAGCCAAACTGAGCACACCTTCCTCCTAGGCACCAACCAACAAGCTCTTGTTGAAAAATAAGTCCTTCCCTTTTCCCAAGCATGAACAGGCTGGTTTCCACAGCACCGCTCTCACTAAGCCGTTACCCATTTTCTTGTGGGCAAGCAGAGGCAAAGACTATTTCAGGGGAATTCCTTGATGAAAACACAGAGGCTTTATCCTTACAAACCAAACCATCTGCAAGACTTTCTTCTTCCCAAGGACTACCACACACAAGTATCCCACCCGCACAGCACAGATGCATGCACGAGGTACCCCTGTGTCCCTCAGCAACCCAGTGCTGTGGGTGGCTGTCACTGTCCCCAGTGGGACAGGAAGGAGAGCTGAGTAACTGGTGTAGCAGTATTTGCTTTAGCATTTTACAGCATTCATTTAAAGATCAACAGAATTTAAAGGCGGAACAAACCCTTTAGCCTCCCTCCAAGGGCTGAATGTCTTCTGCCTCAAGAATTTAGACAAAAAAAAAATTCAGGCAGATTTTATCTTGCACCAAGTCACAAGCCATTTAATAAATATACAGGGTTTACTTCAGGAAAGCAGCTGTCTCCTAAAATTTGGTCTGCCCTGGACCTGACCCTGCTGTAAGTTAGCTCAGCCTTTGGACTGCTGTATTTTACAACAGCTGACTACAGCCACTCCCGGTCCCAAAACAGACAAGGATCAACCCAGAGGGCAGAGATGTATTCCAGCACCATGATATTCCCCTACATAAAAGCAAAAGTCACCGACGGGACCTATTCGTGCCAGAATTTCCCATCCTCCACAGAAGTTTTAGCTGCGTTCAAGACAGCCCTTTGCCAAAGCAGTCGCAGTGGTAATACTGTATCTGACCCACAGTCTTGAAACTTCTCAGCATCCCTTTAAAGAGCATATTAGGAGCATGGCAAAGTGGTGTACAGCTCACAGTCCTGTGAAATTTCATGACGTTTTTTGTTTTGTTTTTGAGAATTTTCTCAGTTTTGTTTATGTTAGAGCAGCGAACATCGCAAGAACTGGCAGCAGAAGTTCCTAAGAGCCTGTCTCCAAGGAAACTCAACCTAAAATAACTAGAATTGCACACCTTATTTATTTTGATGCAATTTGCCAAAGGTCACTCTGGAGAACCAAGGTGTGGTTTATTTCAACATCAGTCACACTCAACATGAGCTGTTCTTTCTTGCAGTGACAGCAGCTGCCTTGAGGCTGATAGTGTTTTTGTTCTAGGAGAAGAGCAGAATCATCTCTGATGATGATTAACGCCTCAATCCCACTTCCAAGCAAAGCCTAGCCATATTCCACACTGGCAACAGATGAGAGCACCAGAAGGGACCTGCTGAAGTCACTTCAGCTCAGCAAGCCAGCAGTTTCCAATGAATGAACCTCTGAATCACAAAAGGTGAGTTAGGAAACCAGAGTGTATAAACAGAAAAAAAACTGCAAGCCTTAGTTTAAAAGCACATATTTACAAGATAGTAAAGCTATCAAAATCTCAGTTGAAACTGGGGGGGAAGAAGCTAGGGAAGGAGGGTCTGCTGCTAGGCACAAGTGATCTGGAGGCAAGAAGCAAGGAGAGGGCATGAAGGAGGGCCTTCTCACCATGTCCCAGCACCAGTCCTACTAGCAAATTAGAACAACTCTCAGGAAAACACAGAGCATGCCTTCCTGGTTAACAACATGTAACTTCTCTAAAGGGAAAACAGACGCTGATTTCTTACCATACCGAACTCATGCAGCTTTTGCACTTCCAGACATTCAAATCACTTCCTAATGTAAGGCTCTCTTGTTTCTCCCATGTAATGCCTACAATGCACTGCGTTTTAAATATCCCACAGATGAAATGCACATGCTGCACGTATCCAAAGACAGAGCTATTTTACAGTTGCCCTTTCTTCCAGGATGACATTAAAGAGAAATCATCTCCAATACCAGATAGGAACAGCATCTCCTGGTCTGCCAGTCTCCAATCTGTACCAAAATCTTGCATCAGTCCCCATCATGCAAGCAGCCAGCAGCCTGCTTGTGATTCTCATAGCTGTACACATCAGGTCAGCAAAGGCTCTTGCTTAGCATAGAAGCAGCTTTCCAAATGTGCAGAAGTCTCCACAGAAGCAAACATCGCAACATTTATGTGTGCTGCAAACAGCAGATGATCACCAGCACTGTGTTTGAGGAAGGGTCTGATGTAAGGAGCACGACATGCAGGGCAAAGCAAGAACCTGCAGAGACACCAAGCAAAACACACACGGAAACGAACGAGACCTGCTAAGGCAGGCAGGAGGAAAAAATAGAGTGAGACAGCCTGCATTTCCCCACAGGGTTGGGGAGCAGACGCAGCTCAGCTGTCTATGCAGATACAGATGCTGTTTTTTTTTTCCCCAGCTGAATTACCATGGGCAAAAGCCTACTGCTCAGGGATGAGATTTGGACCTCAGCCCTGCCAGTGCTGTGAGGCATCGTGGTGTTGGAGATAAAATAAACAAACAAGAGCAGTTTCCCTGTTCCTAACCACAGTCTGTTGTGCACGTCTGGCACAGGATAACTGCAGCATTCTGGTGGCAGCATGCAATAAACACTTGCTTGAATACTTTCCACAGTGAACAGGTTACAGTTCTGCCAGCGATGTGCTCTGCACAAGCATCCCAGTAAGGAAATACAAACCTCTCCCAGTGCCCCACTATAGAAAGAAGAGAGGCAGAGCCAACATCAAACAAACAACAACAAAATAACCTGGCACACTGGCCTGAAACATGGCTTTTTGCCTTAAAATAAAATCCCGGTAACTTTTAATGATAGCTGTAAACACTGGGTCTCCCTCTTTCATCGCTATGTGTTTCATAGAGTTGTGCATACTGGCCACTTCAGTACTTTTCCAAGATATATATCCACGATTTGTGAATGCTCCATCCTGCCTCATGCTGGCTGCAGACAAGATGTCCCTTCAGAAGGCAGACTGATGGCTTCCAGGGACATGGGCTGGCTTCTGTATGACTCCACACAAGTACACAGGCCTCTCTTCAGCATGAGAAGCCACCCCCATTCTGGAGCTGAGCACATCACAGCCCCTGAGCTGCAGGTTCCTGCCGCTAGTTTTGCTGCAGCTAAGGTTGTGGATCTGTCTAGTGGATCCACTGCATGGCCGGGGCCTGAGTATTCATGCAAAAATAAGGCACTGAACAAACGAAAGAAATCCCTCAGGAAAATGAAACCGTAATCCTTACAGCTTGGCAAAGGGATTTGGAGGCTGGCACAGTTTCTGTAACAATTTAACCCGTTATTCTGGGCTAGAATCATGTTTTGCTTGCTAGTTCCTTTCTAGAAGCAGGTTCAAATGATCCAAGGGTTGGTCCTCACCTGAGGCAGGGAGCATGCAGCCCACAGGTAGGTTTGCCTTCCCTCCATTTTGCAGGGCCACACAGGAGGCAAAGGCAAGCAACACCTCTGGTGTGAGAGAGAAGCCTTTACATTTTCAGTACAGCTGCATAACAGTCTGGATCAAGACCGTGGTCAGCTGCAGACATGGACAGGGTCTCCCTGTCCCTTGTATCCTCCCTTTTATCCCCTCTCCAGTCCCTTGTAGCCCTCCTGTCTTTTATGTCACAGGGAAGCAGTCACCTCCTCTCATGGTTCGCTGGTCCCGCCGTTCTGACTGCCCTACACGGCATCCCCTCACTGGGCACAGCCCTCCCATCAATTCCATATTAAGAGGAAACAACGGGAGAGACAAAAACCAAACAGCAACTGGTCTGGAATTGCCACAACTGTTCCCCGGCACCTGAAAGAACTGCTGAGCAGAAATCTGAGGCTTCCCAAGGCCACATCTTTCCCTTCTGCCTTCAAGACACCTTCTTCCTTTGTGGCACCTCAGGGATGAAGGTCTCAGAACCACTGCAATTCCTAACACCCAGGGACAGAGAGGTGCTGGTTGACACCCTCCAGTTAACGGCACAGCCCTGTTCTGTCTGCAGCTTCCTCCTCCACCCCCAGGCTTTCAGGAATGAGGTTGGGACACCAGGCCTGAGGTCCCCTATCACTCCCAGAAAGAACTTTCAGTGCAGAAAATACCCCTGCGATGGAAGGGTCTGGCTTCTGCACAGCAGTGCATTCACCCAGAAGCATCAGAAAAACACCTACTGAGTTCACACCACTTGCTTCCTCCCAGCACAGACAAGCTATGCTGCATCTATTCACACTTGTTTATGTAAATGATTATCAAGCTACATCAGAGAGACATTGTGTTATCAAATACAGCCCAGGGAAGGCAGGACACGTCAGGTTAATGAAGCCTTAATTCAACTACCAGTCACACACACACAGAGCTCATAACTACACTGTGTTATCTGCAGAGTGCACCATGCACTTCGTGTATTGAGCACGGGGCAGGTGTTGTACAGGTAAAACTACCAGATAATGGCACAGGAACAGATTGTACCTTCATGCCTATGCACACAGGACAGAAGCAGGATCACGCAGACAGTCTTCATACTGGACATCCTAACTGTTCTGCAGTTATAAACACTTGATGTAGCAGCCATAGGAATGCTCTTTCAATGCCTAGGATGCTTGTAATTGCCTCACTTTTTACCAAAACAAGCTAAAAAAAAGGAAAATGTCTATTCAAACAGTATCAAGTTAGCATTTATGCCATTTGCCAGAACAACCCTGTGGTAGGGGTTCATGAGCTGAAGTGGCTGATAGCACAAGCATCACGTGATCCCCCATATGGACCAGTGACAGATACTTGGCTGGTAGCTTCCACGGCTATTTGCTGACAGCAGAGCAACAGCAAGCCTGAAGCCCACCTCAGGCTGAGGGAGATGCTGCTCCCCACTGCATACAGCAGTGCCCATCTTCCTCATACTGAGCTACTTGTACCCTATGTTCACCATGTCCTAAGCCCTGCAGCTTCTCCTCTCTGTGCTCCTTCTCTATGCATGCACACAAACCTTCTTGTCATACCAGCCAGCCTTAATTTGTTGGCTAGTTGCTGTGAAATAGAAACCCACTGACCAAAATGAGAAAAGAGCCAGCAATTAGCTCTCTGAAACATAAACTGTAGGAAGCTGAGCAAGTACTGTACCAGCTTTCTCGAGAGCTGCTTTGACCACAGCCCAAGTCAGGACACTGGGCTAGATGCACCTTGATGTCATCTCACCTAGGGCAGCTGCTCACAAATAGAAGAATGACTTAGGCTGGAAGGGACCTTAAAGCCCACCCAGCTCCAACCCCCTGCTGTGGGCTATCTGCCCTCCACCAGCTCAGGCTGTCCAGAGCCCCATCCAGCCCAGCCCTGGGCACCTCCAGGGATGGGGCATCCACAACTCTCTGGGCAGCAGTGCCAGGGCCTCACTGCCTTCTGAGTAAAGAATTTCTTCATTATACCTAATCTAAATTTCCCCTCTCTAAATTGAAAGCAACCCCCCCCTTGTTCTATCACTATTAGGCCACGTAAAAAGTCAGTCCCACTCCTCGTAAACTCCCTTCAAAAACTGGAAGGCTGGAATGAGGTATCCCCAGAGCTTTCTATTTTCCAAGATTAATAAGCCCAGCTCTCTCAACCTTTCTTCAGAGGAAAGGTGTTCCAGACCTCTGGTTATTTTTGTGGTCCTCCACATTAGCTCTAACAGTTCCACACCCTTCTTCTCCAGGTCCCAGGCCTGGATGCAGTACTCAAGATCAGACCAAACAAGGGCAGAGCAGAGGGGAACAAGCCCTCCCTCACTTTGCTGCCACCCCTCTTTTAATGCAGTTCAGGATGCAGTTTTTTTCCCAGGTAGCAAGAGCAAACACTGCCTCAGACTCAGCAAGAAGGACACCCAAGTCCTTTGCAGGGCTGCTCACAATGAGTTCTTCCCCCAGCCTGTACACCTATCTGGGATTGCCCCAACCCAAGTGTAACACACCTTGCACCTGTCCTTACTGAACCTCATTTGGTTCACGTGGGGCCACTTTTCAAGCCTGTCCAGGGCTCTCTGGATAGCATCCCTTTCTTCTGTTGTGTCAACTGCACCACTCAGCTTGGAGTCACCAGTGAAGGTGCTGAGAGTACACTCGATACATACCACTGCCTGTGTCATTTACAAAGATGTTGAAGATTACTGGTCCAACACAGACCCCTGGGGGGCACTACTCATGACTGGCCTCTGCCTGGACACAGAGCTGCTGACCACATAAATATCAGCCTTGTACATCCCTGCACCTAGCCCAACCTGTCCTCCAACCCATAACCTCACCAACCTCACTCCCAGATGAAACATCACTAAAAACAATAGTCTCTAAGCTGCCCCCACTGACTGCACGTGAACTTCAACCTTGTTCAAAGGTCTGTGCCTTAGCCAAACACATTCAGGTTATCAATGAGAAAACCCATCACCTGCAGATTTCCTCTTGATAAACATTACCTCCAGCTCTGCAGCACAAGAACTTCAAAGTACAGGTTAAATATACTTCTAAATAGTTAACATGAAGAAAGCAGTGTTTTCCTCAGACCCATTCTCTAAGAAGACCAAAGAAAGGAGCTGATCTATTCCAGAATACTCTGCCTAAAGCAGATGCCTGGAACATAAACTTGCACCTTAAACAGCTAGAAAGTTTAGCGAAGTTGTAAGCAACTGAAAGCAGACGCTCATAATAGGAAGTGCCAAGCTATCCAAATTGACAGGCAGGACAAAGGCCACACCTGAAACAGAGGCACCTACTCCTGCTGGAGTACAAACTGAGACTGTGTAGGACAGGAGTGTGCCCAGCTGCTGCTCTACAGGGAGGGAAAAACACAACAGAACACAACACTGCTTAAATGTTTTCCTTTCTCATTTTTCCCAATAAACATCTCTCTTTTAAACAACAACAGGGAAATCACGATGCTGCTCTCCTTTTCATTAAATATTTACAGTTAGCAAAAACGACAAATATGCTTTGTTTAGGGGTGGAGGGGAAGGTTTCAGTGGTTAAGCAAAAACTTTGCACTACATAAACATTTTGCTAATGCAAGTAAATATCCATCAAATTAAGCAAATGATCACAGCTGATAAAGCTGGCAATTATATTTCACATGAAAAATGCAGTGGGGGAGGGAATTAGTTCACTCTACATTGTCAAAAAAAAACAAACCACCATAACAAGCCACCAATACAACTCTTTCTTTTAGGAGGAAAAAAAAAAGGAAAAAATTAAACATTTTCAGAAAATTACTTCCCACTTTCACTAAGCTTTATGAAAAACCTGCTAGAGCAAATTAGCAAAGGTTTAAATTTTTAAATTTCCACACTCTTGCTGTTGGTTGACTTATCCAAGGGGAGCAAATGGATTCTAAAAGGAATCAAATGATGATCATCAGAAAGTGAGCAGAACGGAGCCCCTGACTACGCATAACACTGTGCATGCCAAAGCACACTACGTGGCATTGTCTCCATGCATTAACATTCAAACCCAATGTAAATCTCACATTTACTTATACAAGGATCCTTACAGTGCTGAGAAAACCTTTACAATATTTCTAATCCTCTTAGTAGGTATAGAGGATTTCAAGGCAGATTGTTTCCCCACTATCAAATCTACTTAATTTTAAGCTTGAAGACCATGGCTTTCTTTATCTCTTTGTTAACTAGAAAGCAAATCTAGTACCTGTAAACTCAGGTGAAACTGAGGCTTGATTGTTTGGTTACAAAGGCATCATTTTTGTTTAGGGATCTGATACCTTAGAGTAACTTTGCCAAGAAACCTCAAAAGACAAGACCTTCCTGAAACAGTCAGATGAGAAAGGCAAGCCTGCTAGATCTTCAGGAGTTTATCTCTTGTGTTGCATGTTGGAGCCCTGTTGAAAGCACAAGGTCTCAGCAGGGGACCACAGACCATATCACAATGAAATCACTAAGCAGAAATAATCCTAGAAATGAAAAACCGTGCCCAGATCATCCAGCCCCCCTCCTAGACAATGCCAGTCTGTTCTCAAGTGTGCACTTGGGAGTAGTGAGTGCCCCTATCTTGAAGTCTATATCCAAAATAACCATTCAATGAACACATAATTTCAGTGTCATTACCAGAGGAACATGACAGTTACAATGCCACAAGAGCTCTGTCCATCTGCTCCAATAACCTCCCACCTCCTTAAGCTTTCCCCAGGACAACCAATTGTGCCAACCTCCACAACGATTCTGTGACATGGACAGCTACAATAGGGAAAAAGCCTATTTTTGGACCTCATCCTCCATCTGCTCACACACAACTTTGCTTGGATATCAAGAGTGCACTTCAGTCTCCCTGCTGCCCTGCATCTTACAACAGTCATGTCAGCTGGAGCCCCAGAAAGCTCCTGGGAGAACATCTTTATAAGCAAATGGCTAGGAAAATTATGTGCTGTTCAAAATAAGACCATTCATGTGATCTGAGAAAAAGCTGTATTACTCAAGACAGTAAACTAATAGGTTTATAAAGGGTCAGATATAATTCAGCCCATGAACATAAACAGCTGGCTTTTACTGACAACCCAGAGCCTTCATTCCAGCAAAATAACAGAAATGTCTTTTATGAAAATCTCCTCTACTACCTCCCACCACCTGCCAGCCCCCAAATGCAACTGCATCCTTTTTCTCACTGATACAGCTGGCTCCTCCAAGAATCCCAATTCATTTACCTTGTAGAGAAGAGCATGACAAATTTATAGTATCACAAGGTTGCTAGCCCACATACAACATTAACAAGCCAGTTTAGACTTTTAAAGCAGCATTAAATACTCCATGAAGTATGGGGAACTTCACAGTCCGTGCTATCCAGTTAACCCTGTAAATAACTAGGGAAATAAGCAGCACATTTTCACAATTAGTGATATTTGGGTACTTTTATGTTCGACTGCACAGCTGAAGAGCTGTGATTCTCCGTGAGCGAAGCCCTGGCTGTAAAGAAAACTCAAATACCTTCATAAGGTACTTAATTAAGGGGCACCCAGAAGCTCAGGCCATTTTTGAATAGTAAAGCCATAGTAAGGCCATGGCATACATTGTTTCCCTTTAAGTCACAAGAGAATACAACCATCAGGTTTTTGTGCAAATGCAGACTTACAGAAAACATTAAGATATTTTAAATGTCTCACCATTACACATCTCACCTGTCAGACATGGAAAAATGAAATAAAAGATAGTGTGATTCATAGGAAAACCCAAACAAACGATCTGCTGTCAAAACAGAGTATGCTTCAAACTCTGACACACCGAATGGCAAAGCCATTTCCTTCACTGCCAACTAGCAGAGCAGCACAAATACTGCAGCCTCTCCTTTTGTGGACACTATCATTTTATTAGAGCCAGACAACACCTTAACAAACAACTGCCTTCCAAGTACAGCTCATAAGAAAGAACTTCTGTCCCCTCAGCAGACCTCCTGCTAACATATCATACAAATTTGCACAGCAGCTACAAACACAGTCTGCCTGGGAGCACATCAGCAAAGCATTTAGGAAATAGCCGTTACTGGGTTATCAGTGGAAGCTACCTACAGGGGAGGGAGGCTCCATTGTTCAGGAAGCTCCCTTATAGTGACACCAGCAGCCACACAGGCTTCACAGATGATCCACAAGATCTTCTGCCACTTCTGTAAAGGAGCAAAAGGGGGACAGACAGGTGCAACCAAGCTTCTTTTGCACTTCAAGTATTCACACTCAAGTCTAACAGAAATTCCAATTTCATTGTGAGCTTCTACAAAGTCCTGAGCTAAGCTGCTCCTGTCAAAAGCTCTTCGCAAGATTCCAGCTCCATTTATTTGGAGTGACGTCCATTACATTGTGCTGTCAAACATCAGACCACAGTCAACACTTCAGGCATGTTGGACTCAGTCCAGCAAAAAGATATGCTTGCATGGAAAGCACTAATGCAAGCTGCAAGCTTGCCCAAGTAACACAATTACTTTGGGACCAAGATGACAATGCCTTAGTCACCCCCCAAAACAGCCAGCATTTCTCTGCTAGAGATCAACATTTCCTACCATGAAATTAATAAACAAGTAAACCAACCAACCAAGAGATTCAAGCTCTGAAATTTCATCAAACTTCCAGTAATGGGGAAAAAAGGCAAAAACACCCTCCAAATCACTTCCCTCCAAATCACATGCCACAAAACCCAGTAATTTAATCACTTGCAGATCAAGATAGAGCGGTATGTCTTTGCTTACTACTTCTGTTGCATCAAGATAGTTAATCTGTTCGACGTGATTAATCTCCTACCAGTACAGCTGTATGATCCTGGATGCTCCTATCTGTTACCCATCTGATGACAAAGCTGTTTGAAAGAAGCCTCACTTGCACTTTCATTAGTATATGAGCTCTTTGTGGGAACTACATACACAACATAAAAGCATGTTTTAAAAGATGTCATTTGTGGAAAGCACACAATACCTCTACAGACCCCCAGCATTACATCTTCTGCATTTTCTAAAGAGAGTAGGAAAGCCACATTACCTGGAGCATCAATTCACAGTCATCTCTGCCAACAAATATCATCTCTCTTGGGAGCCGATGGCGAATGCCAGCGCTGCTCACCAAGAACCACGAAGTCACACTCATTTTGGCGCCTGACACTTAATCTTCACACATCCTAAACACACAAAAAAGAGGAACACATAGTGAGCTGCTATTAAAGTATGGAAGAACATCAGTGCACAGCTGCAGATCCCAAACTTTCCTGAGCCATGGGAGCCAACGTGGCTCCCTGCAACCTGCATTTGCATTGATTTTTTTGTGGCCACAAGCAGTGGTGAAGCATGCATCCCATGTGCCGCTGGTAGGAGCCACTGCTCTGCAGCCCTGGACATATTCCCACAGCAAAGTAAGGCTGAGCAAGGGATTTCAAAGCTGAAATATGCAGCTGAATCCAACCACTGAAATACCAGAATATGGATTTTTAAAAAAAAGAAAAAAAAAACTTCCAAAACATTTTCTGGTAGCTAGCAACTCACTGCACACAAAGCACAGCTCATGATTCTCCATCCTCCAAGACCTGGGCCAAAACATCAGCACGATGACATAAGCAGGCTCCACAGCAGACTCCCAGGAGCAGCGACAGCAGTGCTGAGAGCAGAACAGCCTCTTTATTGCTCATCCCACTTCCAGACAGATAAGCTGGGAGCCCACAATCGCTTCCTCCCTTCTCACGGGAGCTGACAGAAGCGCTACCAGTGGGTAGCTGCAATTCCCACCGGAGGAACGCAGCATCCCCTTTCCAGAAGGGATGGCAAAGAGGCAGCTCTCACCCGGTGGGGGGTTAAAGCGGCGTTCGGCACTTCTCGGGAGCGCAAAGCCACACCTGTTTGTTGTCGCTGCTACAGGCCGGCAGCACAGAGCGCAGCCCTGCCGCCTCTCCTCCTCGCTCTCCCGCAATATCGCATTTTCCTCTCTTCTCTCCGCCTGAAGGAAGAAGGAAAAGCGGCGCACGTCAGTCAGGGCATCTTCTCTTCTTTCCCGAGACCGAAGCTGCGTCTCCCGGTGCATTTAGGAGCGGGGCTGTGTCTCCCGCACCCCGCAGCGCGGGGCAGGGCTGCCCCTCGGCGCAGAGCAGACGGAGAGGGTCAGATGCCGCCGGGCGGCTCCGCGACGCCGCATCCGCGTGCGGCTCCCGGCGGCGCGGATCCGGGCGCTTCGCCCCCGCCACGCAGCCGGGCCGAACGGCCCCGCTCTACTCCCCGCGGCCCCGGCCGGGCCCGAGCGCTCGGGGAGGCACCGCGGCGGCGGAGCGCGGCCCCAGGTGCAGCGCGGAGCCCCCCGCGGGCCGGGCCCGGCCCTTTGTCTGCGCGGCGCGGCCTCCCCCCGGCCCCGCGCCCTCCCTCCGGGGGAGCCGCCCGCCGCCCTACCTGCTCCGGCCCTGGGCGCGGGGACAGGCCGGGCGCCGCGCCCCGCAGCCGCCTCTGCCCGCCCGCCCCGCCCCGCGCACGGCAGGTTCCCGACGTCAGGAGGCGGCCCCAGCGGCCGGGCCGCGCCCGCCTTCCTCCCGCCGCGGCTCCGCAGCAGATCCGTCCCGCAGCCCTCCTGGGCTGCCCGCCCAGCCGCCGGCCCTTCCTCCCTCGTTCTGCACCAGGTTCCCTCGCGGGCCAGGTGACCAGGAAATGAGTGAAGAGCTCCACGTGTGAGGAGCGATAACCACTTCTTTTTTTTCTCTCTCTTTTTTTTTTTTTTCCGGCTCAAAGGAAAGCTGAGCGCTGTGATAATGGATGTGGCTGCTTCCTAATGCAAATTTTTTTGTGCCCTCAGCTCCAGCAGCCGTCGGTGGGACTGGCTGTGTCTCCATAGGCTGCTGAAGAACGTATGAAGACGTCAAGATCGTGGCAGTGTTTGCCCAGGCTTACCTTCCAGACAAAAGAGACGTCTTCGCATTTCTGTATTGCATGTTTTAATTCTGAATATCTTCTCAGTCACCTGTAGTAGCTTCCCTAGATGGCTTCAATGCTGTCTTCCAAAAATTTTATCCCAACATCTGATTACATGGAAACTGCAGGTCCAGTGCACGGTCCTGGGTGGAGGCAGGAGTTGGACTGGAGAGTCCCTGCGGGTCCCTTCCAATTCAGGATGCTCTGTGACCCTATGATTCCATGACACACAGCATCCCTCCCTGGACTTGCTCCTCCTCATGGACAGCAGTTGGACCAATCCTCTGGAAACAGCAGCAGGAAGGATGAAGGGAGCAGGAGGGAATTAGGAACACCTCCCTCCTCTTTCTAAAGAGCAGTAGAACTTCATTATTGCTTAATGACTAGTATTATTGCCTTCTTTAATCAACATTTGAGCTCTTCTCTGGCAAATACATCTTGCCCAGGGGGTGACTTTAAGGTGTGATTATCTTCAAAGGCCTAAAAGCTGGCTGAAACTGCAGCATTTGTATTTTACTGGAGCGCTCCTGCTATCTCCTCGCAGAGGAGCAACACACCGTGTCTTGTTGCTCTCTGCATCCCTGGGGTGCCAGGCAGGAGGACAGGGTGAGCAGTGGTCACTTCTGGGCCATTTTAAAGGCTTTTTGCATTGAGTTCTGGTGTAAACTGATGCAAATCCCTTATAAATAAAAGTAGACTTCTTGTTTTCTGTCTTGTCCTGTTGTTGAGTCATATCTTATTATTGATTTAATTGCCCCATAGTTTAGGATTTTATAAATATTTTTCACTTCTCTCTGAACTACATCCAGAGATGCTGCTCTATGAGCCAATCCATAGAACAGCTCTAAACAGCAATAAGGAGGTAGAATAATTTACTTCTTTATACAAGCCTGCCATCTAGGCAAATCTTTGCTATAAGTTACTATAAAAAGGTTAGTGATTGCTTTAGTTCCTCTCTAAGCTTGGTTTAACCAATACATGTGTATTTATCTGAGCAGCCAGTGCTTCACTATTTATAGAGAAGAAAAATAGTCCCACGTGTCTTCTGACCTGATTGAAAACACAGTTTAGGCCAACGTACTAGGCTTGGCTGAATGCTTTGTTACAGCCTCCTAGTTTTATTCCAGTGATCTAGAGGGAATTAAAATATAATAAGGGTAGTCTTCCCTTCTTTTTTCACCACTCCTAAAATAGCGTATGGGTACTGGGGGATGCAGAACAGCATCGTGCTGCACCATTATCTTTAAATCCCATCCAAAAGAATGCATCTGTGGGAAGGAGAAGCTGTTACTTCTTTGCTTTTTCACTTTCTTTTCCACTGGCACAAATTGTGTTGGCAGCCTTTGCAACATGTGCACTGACCTGGTTGACACCAAGGGTTCACCAAACACAACTGCCTTTGGAAGTATGATGGTAGTACATAGTTTCCGTAAAACCACCCCTGGTTTTCTCAGTGTGGCAGTTCAGTGCAGACACAAGAATGATATATTTGAAGGAGAGATGAGGAAGAGTATGACTGAGTGGGAGGGGAGTTTCAAGGAGAAAATGTTGGCATGGAAGAAAGACTGTGAAAATACAGAGAATACATTGCAAATGAAGTTAAGTGATGGCAAGTGTTGAGGGTGCTTGAGTACAGGATATACTGAGTATCCTGCACAGGGGCAGGACTGGGCTAAGTTGCACATCAAACGTGGAATCCAGCAGTTCCCACTCAGGTATATTGTCTGTTTTAAACATTCTCCAGCCATCATCATTATTACAGTGCTTTCAGCCCTATTCTCTAAACACTGGGGAACATTACTTACATTCAACAATTAAAATGCCCCTGCTCTGACCTCATCAGTCCATGGGCCCAGTCTGCCTCCAGTTGCACTGGGGAAACGTGTACTGCTGCAGGGCAGTGAAGCAGCCACCCAGGCATGCAAGGAGAAGGGAAGGCTCAGGAAAGACCTGGAGAAGTTGGATGCAGCAGCAGCATAGTGCAGCCTGTGTTTGCAGCGGATGGTGCTTATCATGCAAATCTCTACATTACTCTAGAACAGTCACCTTAAACTCCAAGGGGCATGCCTGTGGCTGTATGAACCTGCACAACCCAAGCTGCAGGAGGTTCACTGTACTGTACATCGTGCAGATGCAGAGTAAGGAGCAGTTCCTGCCCCAAAGCTTTGGCTCATATTCCCAGAAAACAAAGAGAGGCAAGGTGAGATAAAATCTCACCGAAAGAGTAACAGTGGGTCACAGGCCTGTTAAAAAGCCAGTTTTTTGCAACCAGAACTGTTGAATCTAGATACAAAGATCATTTTCTTTACTGACATATCTTTTGTCTGACACTCCGAGCCCATGGTTATCATGGCTTGGACCAGAATGACTTTAGTTCCCTACTTCAAAACAAAGATCCTGCCACTCCCAAAGAAGCTGAATTAGATCAGGCTCTTTTTGCCAGGTTCTGATGTCAGGGGAGTCTTGACAGAGTTCCCAAACGTGAAGCATCTTGCCACGTCTTGCTGGAGGAAAGGCTTCTGTTCCAGGCTGATCATAGTCTGATCCAGATACACCATGCAGATTCCCCCCCAGAATGACAATTTTTAATGTGAATGGGATAAGTGAAAGAAAAAATACTATTGCTTAGGTACTCACATGGTGGTTAGCTTGTAAGTAAAGATGTAAGAATTGTTGGGGGAGCTCTGCCTGAGGAACCCATCACACACTGCCTGAAATCAGGTACGTGCAGTAGCATGCACATATGTTCACAGGCACGTGTACGGCTTGTGAATTCCCAGCTGCTTTGCATCAAAGGTACTGCAGAAGGAGTCATCAGGCACTGTTCCGCAGGATTATTTCATTTGCTCTTCACTAACTTACTTGAGATGCATCAGGAAGGGTTCATAAGTAGGTCACACAGGCTTCCTTAATGCTCTTCTTCACTCTGATGATTTCTGCTCCCATGTGATGACTTTCTATCCCAGAAAGCAAAAAACTGCATCAAGGCTGGTTCTTCAGGCCTTGCTGCAGGGAGCTGGATGTGCTCCTGCTCTACACTTGCAGCGTTCTCCCTCTGGACCAGTATTCCTGTTTTCATTTTTAATGCCAGCTGCAAAGATCTGTGGACTTTTGGAAGAGGACAAAGCAGGTCTGAACCCATGTCCTTCATGCAGCAAATGGTGCTATTGCCTGTCAACAGAGTACAGGATTGGGCCCTTCCTGTAGGGCTTAGGACCAATGCCTTTCATCACTAATTCTGAATATCAGCCCGAGCTGATTCACCACAGAATGCAAAGCATCTCCCTTCTGAATATGCACTTTGCAAACCATCTGCCTTCTGAATATGTTCTTTTAAATATCATTTTGAATGCCTTTGCCTTGATTTTTCTTGTTTGTTTCTGTTTGATCAATTTATCTTTTAATTGAAAGGTATTTGTCTGCGCATGGATGTTTATCTTCCATTTAGTAACGCTGGTGTAACAACGTTGCTGAATCCTGATTCGTATCAGCAAGAGCAAAACAATTCTGCTCCTCCTCTCTAAGTATCAATCTTTTGCTCTGCCAAATGTATTGGTTGTGCTGTTTGCCAACATTCCCTTCTTCTGTGCAGCCAGCAACAGGCTGCAGTGCTGCCCAGTCAACTGGAAGACAATGGCACCATTCATGTGTGCAGTTATTCACTTGGACAAATGTTTGCAGAGATACAGTCTGACTGGGACAGACCTCTTGTTTGAACACTTCTAGAGGATGGAATTTTACAACACTAATGTTTTCAGTTCATTTATTAAAGAGCTGTAGAGGCAGATTCTTAGCAGGATCATAGTAGTATCGCTCAAAATGGCTTCACCTTGGCTGCCTTGCTTTTTACCAGCTTGAGAGCTTTTCCTGTATTTCTTCATCCACAGCACAGTCTCAAGTACCAACATGACATTTACTTTTAGTACAGAGAAATTTATTAAAATGAAACCTTCTATGCATTAACACTTCTTTTCATTATCTGCAGTATGGCCTTCTCTAGTCATCCTGCTTTATCCCCCCACTATGTCAAGAAATTATTTTATTTTTATTATGTAGATTAAATCACAGAGCGATGTTCAATTTACGACCCTCGTTACTCGAGTCGGGGGCCAAGAAGAAATATCAGTGCAATAAAAGAGTGGAGTTGGTAGAGTGTGAGCATTGTCAGAATGTCTCATCTAGGATTCGTGCAGTATAAAACTTTATCGAAAGACTTAAAGCATATGCTTAAACGATCTTATATTTGGCATTTTTAATTAGTGAAAGCTCAGCAATGAAGATGTCGTGCTGCCTGATGAGATTAGGTCAGATGATACATGGCTGTGTGGTGTGGCATCTTAAATAGGAACCACCTTATGGCAAGTCAGAGCTATTTCGATGTCACATTTAAAGAAATTGCTTCTCAGGGAAAGTTGATTGGTTTCATAAGAGAAGCAGCAGGGTTTTGAGGATTCCTGTGTGGGAGAATGGGGACAATGGGCAGCCTCAGATCATCTCAATTTCAGTTTCTTTTCTCTTATTCATTCAGTTTATATGTGTGTATGTGCATACTTGATACGAGAAAGTTTGCATGCATCTTTAAACAGAAACATGAATTTATGTGGCCTGAAGAATTCAGTGCAGCACACATGGCCAGAAAGCCGTATTTCGCCCTCCAAAACATGAGCAAATTCCTTCTCCTGTTCCACTGTGTTTTTGATTATAATGGTAAGGCATGAACTTTTGATTGAATACCATAGAGGCAAGATTTCTTTAATCAGTTTTGCTCCAGTAGCTCTGCTTTTCTTTTTCTTTCTTTTCCCCTTTTACTCCACTCATGCATTCGCACACTTTCAGACTCAGGCTGAGCTTTACTTTGACAGCACATCCATGGTAGAGACTGCTTCAGGAAGATTATCCTCTAAGGCTGTGTCTCCAGAGTCTGCCTGTTCAGAAGATACTTTATGGCACTTCATCACTTGGATAAATATCAGGAACATCCTTTCCAGGAAAATCTTGATATTTAGCTCACAGAGCCCATTTGATTGATATTTATGAAAGAGATCATAGAATCATAGAATCATGGAATGGTCTGGGTTGAGAAGGACCAAAATGATCATTTAGTTTCAAACCCCCTGCTATGTGCAGGGTCGCCAACCAGCAGCCCAGGCTGCCCAGAGCCACATCCAGCCTGGTCTTGAATGCCTGCAGGGATGGGGCATCCACAACCTCCTTGGGCAGCCTGATCCAGTGTGTCACCACCTCTGTGTGAAAGACTTCTTCCTAATATCTAACCTAAATCTCTCTTGTATCAGTTTAAAACTGTTCCCCCTTGTCCTATTAAGGATGAAAACCCAATTCAAATTTAAGCATCAGTTTAAGGAAAACCGAGACTGTCATTCAACTGCAGCTCACTGATTTATGAACTGCACAGATTTCTTCCTTGTCTCAGAGACCAGGCTTAGAAAGTACACAACAGGTGAATGAGACCTCATGAAAAAAAGGAGAAGACACTCCTGTACATTTTTATCAAAGTAATGTATTACACAGGAAATCCAGGATTGTTGAAATTTCTTTGCTGGCCTAATAAATAAGGCAAATAAAGAAGGGAAATTTTTAGGTTACAGTAGATTGCTGCTTCTCTGGAGGACTCTGTAGCAAGAAGGAGTTGCTCTGCTAACTGATACTGGATCACACCATTCATGTTTAATGAAAAGGTCAGTTCTGCTTGAAACTATCTTATTGGTTTGTTGCATTCTATTGCACTATACTTTTTGCCTATAAGATGGAAAGCTTTGATGGAATATCTAACAGATAAAAGAAAATATCACAATTCCTTTAAACTGAAGAACATCTCTACTGTAATATCTACTGCAGGGGTGAAGGCCTTACAGGGAGAGAAGATTCTTACTTTACTGGCCTGCAGAGAATAATTTACTTGGAGATTCACCCATTTTCTGTGTGGTGGAAGTTAAACCATATCCTTCTGTATTGATCTTCAGCACTGTGCTTCTGTCATTTGAGATCGGTGGGGAATGGTATGAATATGGATGAAAAGGTCATCAGTGTCAGGACGAGCCAGCCTGCTTTGACGGGGTCAACTGGGGGGGCAGCTTTAATTATTTATAGCATGCAAGCCATCAGCTGGAGATTTATATGCTTGCCAGGCATTTTAAAAGAAGTCATCAGAGTAATATTTCTTTGGGGGAAACAGTTGGATTAGCAGCACCATAGGACTGTAAAAGCCCCCAGAAGGAGACCAGCAGAGCAGTATTTTCATGATGGAGGAGCAGCGGATTGATTACTTGAAGGTTCTTAAAAGATTCAGGATACTTTGGGATAATCTTCTTTAGTCAGCAGGTGCATGAACTCCCATGTTCTCCACATTCATTGAATTGTCTTAAAACCCTGCAAAGTACATGTGCCAGCTAAATACATGCACGTGCTCAGGGCTGTGCTTTTCACCAAAGGTTTCATAAGCAGAAGCTCCAACTGCTTCTGGTAAACAGACCAATTCCTACTGATACAAGCTAAGGCAAGCCAGGCATGAATCGTGGTGTAGTTTCTATGCATCCAAGCTGCTCTAGATGACACAAGAGTGCAGGGTATTTTCATATTTTCCAGGGTATTTCCATCATGAGAAAGGTAAGTCCTGAAAACAACTTGTAGGTACCTGAGATGATGGGCGGAGGAAGGCAAAGTGACACCTGAACAAGAACCAGAGGTTCCACATTGCTGGCTGTCTGGAGCCTTTCAATATCTGTCATATGGCATGGGTGCCCATTAGGATATAACAGCACTGTCTGCCATTGTTATACCAGTTTGTTTGGGGGTGAGTTGCATTTTCTGCAGGAAAACCTTCAGGAGAAGCAGCTCTCAATTGAGTCTGGTTACTGCAGGCAGGCAGCGCCATGTTGTATTTCACTGGCCAGGTCACATATTGGAGGGTTTAGAAGCTCTCAGAGAAGGGTGCAGCCATCACCAAACTGCTTCTCCTTTCCCTGGAGTGGAGCAGATTTGTGCACATTTTTTTTCACTGATCTGTGCTTTTCTGTAGCACCAGTTCAAGAGTTCTAGAGCAGCAAAGAGGCAGGTGTATTGCCAGCAAATAGTGCCTTTGAGGAAGAACAGCAATCCCTGCTGGTCACACATGCCTAACAGCCAATTGCTTGAAGATGGGAATGGATTGTGCTGCTAATATCACTAAGGAGGCTGTTGCCGATCCTTTTTCAACAAACACATCACGGTGCAGAGCCTTTTCCATGGCACATCACCTCCTCTCCATCTTGTCTAGCTGCATTGTGGCTCTCCCCTGGCTGCTGTAGGCCAGATTTCTCCTCTTGGGATCTTAAAGAAATATCCTTAAGCTTTCTACCCACACAATGTGAGTTGAATTTAAATACAGAGACATTCATTAGCTCTGCATTGTCTTAATTTCTCATTCATTCTCAAGAGTTATCTTCTCCACTCTACATTTTAACGTTAGGCGTTTCTCAGTGCCTGGGTTTGCATATCCATTACCTCCAACACTTGGTGGAGATTAGAGGAGCCAGCACAGAGACACCACTAAGAGGTCCTCCAACCGGTGTGCTTTGAGACTGGACTGCATACATTGTACTATACACTGAGCTGCTCAGCACTGCTAAAATATAAATCATCATTCAGCAGAAGCTAATGTGTTCCTGGAAAAGATGAAAATCAAATCCATCCAAGATCTTAGGTAAACTGGAGATAGCTTATTAAAGGCAATAAAGTGAGGAGGGGCAAGAGATGGTATAGTTAAGGCTGATTGTGTTGCCTGTAATTTCTTTTTCTGTTATAGGTTGTAAGAGCTGAACACACCAAAAAAAGAAATTAAGCAACATCTTTGACTCCAATAATCACATTTATAAGAAGCCGTCTTATTAACATGAGGAGAAGATGAACAGGAAATTCTCCAGTGTGTGGCCTGACTGGTCCTGTGATCTGTTGTTCAGCAGTAAGCTGATTGCCTGGGACACGTCTGGACAGGGAGAGGAGCTGAGGTTAACCGCGCAGAGCTCACTGTGCCCTTTCACAGTGAATTCAGCAAAGTTTATGCAAATATATTCTGCACATACTTGAAGGGAGGGTAAAGAGCAATACAGTACTGGACTGGTGGGACAAAAGGACTTTTGAAATTTCTGGTTAATACTTGAAAGTGTTTTGAAGAGTGCACTGACCACGTTTGCCAGGTTTCTTTGTCCCTGAAGGACAAATGTCTTGCAGAAGCATGGTTCATACTTTCCCCCATAATGGCCACAATAGCTTTCCAAGAGATGACATTTCCTGCTTTGAGGCAAAACCAAACCAAAATGCAGAACAACACCCAGAAAGCCTATGTTGTAAAATATGCCTTTTGTTTGTCCTTAAAGGCGACAGAATTGGCGATCAAGAACAGCAGTGTGATTCCTTGCACACTGCGGAGCCATGCACACAGTGAATAGGAGGAGAGCACAGCACTTGCACAGCTTGGGCACTCCCAGCACATGAACCTCTGAGTGCCAGGAGTGCCCAGGAAGAGAGCAGCCTGTGTGATGTAACCCAACCCACATGAATGGAAGTCGGCACCTTCAGAGCCCTAATCACAAGATCCGGTCACAGACCATAGTCATTAACTGAGAGAGCACTGATGTCAGCGGCCATCGGGCACTGCCTCACTCTGCAGGTTTGTAGGTCTGTGCCATTTCTGAGCCGTGCTATCAAAGTTAATCCATTTTCTTCCATCTCTGTACTGCAGCTGGTTAATTTTTTACATTGGAAGCACTTAGAATGGACGGTGCCTAGAAACCAGCTTTTAAAAACATCGGATGAAAAATGCCCACAGTTGTAAAACAAATTTAAGGCTTAAGGAGAGTACAGTGCTACCTGTCACACTAATTTAAATCTTGAATTGCAGCCATCTTTACCTTTAACAAAATCAGTAAGAGCCTACGCTGTGTCAGCCATTGCCCATTTCAATCTGAAGTCATGTTGGCATCCAGGAAAAAAGATAGCAGCATACTGGGAGGTTGCATTCATCCCTGAGCAGCCTTCAGGATTTCATTGCTGCAGTCTTGAACAGTCAGGTCCTAAGTCACTCACGGGGATTTCAGATACAGTAGGGCAATGAGCTGCCTTTTGGCTCTAGTTTACATGTAAGCTGGTACTTGTTTCAGGAGCACGAGCATCACAAGATGGGAAGTGGTCAAATTGTTGATGTTGATGTGAAGATGGCTGAGGTGTTCAATAAATATTTTTGTTCAGACTTTGGAAACAAGAAGAATCACGCACTGATGTCATGAGGAGACAATGCACTTTCCATCCCATTAGTAACCAAGGAGGTTATTAAACAGCATTACTGGGGATAAACATTATTACCTTAACAGGTCTGTGCAACTGTCACCCTCACAACTGGAGTGAATTGGCTCAAGGGATCTCTCCTCCTCTCCCACTTCATCTTGGAGGACTTCAGACATTTTACAGGATTGGAGAAATGCTGCATTTGGACAAAATAATAAAAAAAATAATT
Organism: Perdix hodgsoniae; assembly: GCA_035772895.1. Classification (NCBI taxonomy): domain Eukaryota; kingdom Metazoa; phylum Chordata; class Aves; order Galliformes; family Phasianidae; genus Perdix; species Perdix hodgsoniae. The sequence goes on along the minus strand of JAPSGF010000001.1, from coordinate 49,058,295 downwards.
AGAGAAGCTAAGTCATTCTTAGCCAGTTAGTATAATAATTCTGGGCAAAGTAATGAAATACTGATATAGAAGTCAACAAATGAAGGGTGTAAATAACAGAGGTCAACATGATTTATGGGGAAAAAAAGTCTTGTGAAAGAAGCTTGATTTTCTATTTTCATGAAACTATTGGTTTGGCTGACAACAGCAACTAAATAGATACAGACATTTGCCTTTTGTAGATTGTACAGTGCACAAGTACTACAGTACTTAAGGCAGTAGCTAATAACTTAGGAAGTAAGTGAATTAAGAACTGAGTAACTGGCAAACCTAAAGTAAAATGCAACTCTCAGCAAGTTGGCAGGAATCAGAAGTGCAGTCAGGTTCTGACACTACACCCAACACCACTCAGCTTTCTTTTTTAAGGTGAGTGCTTTGTGCGCTTTGTGTAAAATGGACTTCAGTTAAAAAATGACGGTGTCACAGTTTGTAGGAGTCACTGCTAAAGCCAGTTTCTACCACTGCCTCCTCTGCAACTGGCTTGGCCTGGGCCCCAATGGAAAAATATGACTACATAACTGGATGGCAGCTCACATACATGAGATCTGTCCCAGCTCAGGCAGAAAGAAGGAGTGCTGTGACCCAGCTGCAGGGACCCATGGGAGAGCTCAAAAGGCACAGATTTTGGGACTCAGAGTTTCAGTCATCAAAACAGTCAGGCTGGGAATATTTAGCACAGCTGAGTGCTTTGTCTGAGCTCTCGCAGTTTTGGCCGGGTAGCTTAAAAATAGAAAGCTGGGAAGTAAACATGGACATGTCAATGTCCTTACAGAGCAAGACTTCACATCCCGGAGAACTTAGACTCCAAATTTCTCTTCTTGGGTAGGGAGAAGGGTAAGGAAAGCTTTGAACACTCTCATGGAGTAAGAGTAAATCTGTGGAAATCTATTTATGTTAGCAAAGGGTCTGACTGTGTGCATTTATTCTGCTCTGTGTAATTAGCACCATTGCCTCCTGGTAATTATTTTACTCTCCATGAAGGATTACACAGCCATTAACCTGGAAGGAAGAGAAAAAGAAGAAGTAGGGGCATGTGGGAAAGACTTTGAACACCAGATTCATTCACTGGTTAGGAACAAAAGAGCATATTTAGAAGCTTAATTAACGAAAAGTCTGTCTCAAGGCAAATGCAGCTTACTACTAATAGATATCATGAAAATCCATCAATTCACTGCTGCAAATGAGGGTTTGCTGACTGCAGACTGTTGCACGGGGCTCTTCCCTCTCTGCTTCTTTGCAGTCTACTGGTAAGTGATGTCCAGAACTGAGTTTTCCTGCAGGCCTTTATGCAATTAGTGTGATTCCTTGGCACTGGATGCTAATGACTCACCTGGATTGAGTCACACACAAGGCAATGTGGCTCTGGAACACTTCCCGCTACAACCAATGTGCTCAGCAAATCTGGGAGGTGAGTACAAAGGATATTGCAACTGCTAAGCCTTCTAGGGAAAAGGAGAGGCTTAAAAGGAGTTCAGCAGTCACCTGCACTGATCACAGCCATGGAGTTTATAAATGAAATCTCCTCTGCTGGAGAAAAGTAACTTTGGGATATCTAAGGATTGAAGGGAGATGCCATAGGTAGAAGGCTGGGTTTGGGAACAGCGTGGGTGTTGGGAAGGTATCATGGAGTTCCACAAAACTGAGAGAAGCCAAGGAGAAAAGAGCAACAGAGGAGAGACTCCAGAACTCGCCCTGCTGCATCAGCCATGGGGCAAATGGCACAGGCCTGGGGATAGGCAACAGCCCACTTGGAAAGAAGGCAGGCAGAGATGGAAAGAAGGCAGGGGAGGCATCACTTGGCATATGAGGAGCAGAGGGACAGCTGGTGCTGCAGGTGGCGGTGCCATGAAGAACAGAGTGAAAGAAAATGAAACATTCTTGATGCGATGCTGGTTTTACTGGGCAGCCAAGGCTCTGCTGTTCTCAGCAGGGTGCAATGGGAAGAGGCACAGGGTTGCAAGATTTTCCATCAGTGTGGATGGATAACTCCAGCAGCCCCTCCCCTGACCACTGTTATGCAGCAGCACTACAATCTAGATCAGGTATTTATTAAGAGGCGTTTTACTGGGCAAATGACACATCACTGGGCCCCACCCGTGGGCATTTGTGAGGTATGGTTGTTGCAGTGTCCCTGCTATCCTCAGTGCCTCAATGACACCACTGCTGGTATAGGCTGAAAGCTGTCTGTGTGCACTCTCAAGGTGGGATTGCAATGGGATACCCAGAACATGTGCATGGGGCAGGGCAGGACGTGAGCAATCAGCCTGACAAGTCCATGAGTGAATATTCACATACATGCCCAACACATTCAAGTGTCCCTTTGCATACAGAAGTGCATTAGCTCATTACATTGAGCAGTCTGCAATTGAGTTAACAGCTGGAACAGGCAAAACTCAGAGTGGTGGATGACATGAACATTTCAGCTTTGGTTTTCAAGATCTGTGTTGCTTGAACCTGTTTATCCTGCATCTAGTTCCGTGATCTGATTAAATCACAAGTCAGCAAAATAATTAAGCTCAAAATTATGATGTTTGCCCAGCAGTTCTCTTTAAGGTATCAAAATAGCTTGCCTATAAAAAGCTGTATATGTTTTTCCCAGAGCCACCTTCCTTGCCTTGTATGATATGCCTAGTAAATCCTGGTATATTGGCCTTCAGAGGCAAAGATGGCATCTTGGCCATCTTCACTTGGCCATATGTTAGTGTCTGGGGGAGGAAGGTGATTCAGGTGTGTAGGAGAAGTAGGCAGATCTCCTGCCAGATCTTGCCACCTTCTTGACACAGATGGCCTTGCTAGGGTTTCTGAAAACAGAGGGTTACCAGTGTTTACTGTAAGACACCTTTTCCCTTCCTGTCTTTTCTTAGAAATAGCTAAAGAGAGCTGGCCTCAGTTAATGGGCCTGAGGCAGAGGTAGGATGGAGGGCTTTAACCCAAATGACTAAGCCTTAAACAAAGTGTAACTAAGGGAAAATGGGTTTCTGAGAGGAAGTTAGAAGTAGTAATGCCAACCTCACCTAGACAAGGAATTGTGTCAACCAAGCTCAACATTTTGTGGTTTCAGTCCTCTGCAAGGTTTGTAATAGGCTGTGAACTTTCTCCTTGATCTCTTGATCACATCAAGAGATATCCTTAATTAGAGAATCATTTGGACGGTGGCTAGGTGAAATTTGGGATTTTAAGACTCTCTCATAGATAATGTGATTTTAAGTTCCTGCTTTTTCTATGATTCCTTCAGCTGTTGTAACGCTTGTCCTGCACAGAGCAGCACACGAATACCACAATCATTAGTTTTAAATGAAAATATACAAATAACTGTATACATCAATGCGTGTAAAATAAAAAAAAATAAAATATAAAAAACAACCAACCTGCTGAAAAACAAAACAAAACACTTGGAGAGTCTTTAAGAATATGAATTCTAGGTTTTGAAAACTAAATAAGCTTATTGTAATGCAGTTCTCCAGTATGAAGTGGTATATACTGAGTTTTATGTCTGTCTGGCTTTCTTTTCTTCCAAAAATGAATACTAGAATTGTTACAATCTCTTTTATACTAAAACAGTGCCTTTGTGAAGAATGGAGATGGATGAGCAATTCTCTCTTGTAGTGGTGCCAGTATAATTAAAGAGGCAGAAGCAGAAGGGGAAATTGCTTCTTCACATGAATGATTGCATCTGGGATGCAATACAGAGATGAAAAAAGCAGGGAATGCCTTAAGATTGGCCCTCCTGTGACCATCACACCTGCTGTGGTATATACGTAGATGGTCAGCTCCTTTCAGATCAATCACTCAAAACTGCTTTATTAGATTTTTTTACTGTTCAGTATTTCACATTCATCTCTTCAAAGCCAAATGCTCTCAAATTTCAGGTCCTTTTCCCTTCTCCATTTCCCTTTATTACGAACTTCTTTATGTGCATTACAAAGCTTAGCTGCCTCCCAGGTTCTGGCTAGTGCTCTGCTATCCTCAGGCAACCACATCTCAAAACCCCAAATATAAACATCTCAGGCTCTACCTTGAGAACCACTCTGGGCTTCTCTTTCCAGTACTCATCCCTACAAGGACATCCTTCCAGCCCCAAGAGTTATAAGCTGTCTCCTTCCAAACCAAAATCCCTCATAGGACAAACTGGCCCTGCAGATCCTGGTGCCGCCACTGAAGCACAAAACCAATGCCTGCACTCTCTGCAGTGCACAGCCCCACAGCACAGCATGGTCAGACACACAGCCCCATCTCTGTCAGATCCAGTTTGCTGACTGCTGGCTGTCTCTGATCTCTTTTGCTCAAGAAGCAATGGTGGAAGATCATATGCTATGAAGTACTGGAAATCGTCTTCCTTTCTCTTCTCGCTGGAGCTGCTGCTCTGCTCCACACTGTGGATACTCCTTGCTTGTGTTAGTGCTAAATTCATTTCATAAGGAAATACAAACAACAACAACAGCACAAAACAGACAAAAAGCCACACACCTTCAATGTCAGGACTGCTCCCTTTGGTGGCCGCACCAGCCTCCTGCGTGAGAAATCCTCTCATTGCCTCCTCCTACATTCATCTTCCTTTCACATAAGAACCAGATTGAGCAGAGCGTCCCAGATGAAGTCTCACCAGCTAAAGTACCTTCATGGCCTTCATCCTTCCTCATACCTATTGGAAAGACATCCCTACCCCTTACATCCTTAGAGTAAACACACCACCATCAGCGCCATGCTATGTTGGTGAGTCTTGGACCTCCTTCACTTGGATGAAGCACTGAGTTCTTCCCAGCCTTTTCCAAGTGTCAGTGACCTGTTTCATGGCCAAAGCTTCATTGTTACTCTGTGAGCTCATGCTCAGAGCAACTGAATTTGATCCTCTTCTTCTCCTGCCATTCATGCTCCACTAGGATATGCAAGCTTTCCCTCTCCAAAGCCATTTTCCACCTTCCTCCTGGAGGAAGAGCTCCAGCAGCTTTCTCCAATGCAAGTGCCTTCCTCGCTGCTCACAACACCCTGGCCAGTTCCTTACCCCATCAAAACACTCCTACTAATTCCCACTTTAATGCATAATTTCCTGTTTGGCACTTTATCAACTGCTTTGGGAAACAAGGTGGGTACATGCTGTACATCTTATCTGGAGGATCAGTTCTCCTATCAAAGAAAGCTAACAGGTTAGGCTGGCATGGTTGACTTGGGGTAATGTTATCTCATCTTCTATTGCTTCCATAGTGATAATTGCTCATTCCTTCAAAGTTTCTTTTAAACCCTTTCATCGCATTGAGGTAAGATTAATCTAACCTGTGGCTGTCCTGAGCTCACCTTTCCTCTCTACTTGTTTTAATTTTGTGCACAAATGCTGTGCGTTATTTGCCATAATATTTGCTTCAGATTAGATCATATGGGCTTTAAACCTTTTCTGCAGAAGTGTTCAGCTGTGTTTTGCTGCATACTTTTAGCAGAAAGTAATAACTGTGAAGCAAACATACAGTGCTCAAGAGCACACAGAGTCATGTTTTCTGAAGACTTTCTGCAAAAGGAGCTGGCCAGAGGAAACCATATCCATGACTTCACTGGAGAGAGGAGTAGTTTGCTTGCTGAGAAAAGCCAAAGCACATAGCACAGTAGGGTGAGGAAGGAAAGTATGGCATCATTTCTGTCCAGGACTTGGAGAGCAGGATGTTGTCATTGGCCACGTATCTGCCCACCTAAAATATTTACACAGCTCCCCATCATCTTTTAACTGAGCACTCATCAGCCCGTAATAGGCTCATTCCCTTTTGAGGCAGGAAAATTAACATTTTTCACTTTACAGGATAAGAAGTAAGGCATGGGGTGGACTGGATTTATGTAATATAATACCATAATAACATACATCTGCATAATAGCTTGTAACGACTATTTTAGAATCTTTAGCTGCGCTCTGATTTTTGCAGTGCAACAAAAATAAAAGTGGCCCAGTGTGGGAAAATGGCTTACAGTTACCAAACATGTGGAGCAGGTTTTTGTGGCAAAAGAGTCTCCCAGCCTCAGTGATGGTATAACTTTTACCTTTGCTAATTAGCAAAATGCATTTGTAGTCAAAACGCACCCCTTACAGGAATTAATCTGTAAATACTTAATACACATTTTAACTCATTTTAAGATGTTTCTCTGCAGTAAGCCTTTCATTTTAATGGGTCTGAACACATATACCTTTATCATTATAAAATGGATGATGCTCGGAGTTTCATGGTGAGAGCTACACAACTGTACCATCGAAAGGCTTGGCCCCACAAGGTTTTTGGTGCTGCTCACTCCTACTGAAACCAACCTCCAATGTTAGCAAGCACTTACTGTTTTTGCACTGCTTCCTTAGCTAGCACCTTGTGTTGCCACTTAGCACAAACTGCACAAAGGATTTTGGTCCTTTATTTTTTAATTATTATTTTTGCAAGGCAAACAGGCAGGGAACGTGGAAGTATTACCTTAAATATACACTAGAGGATGCTCTTGGGTCATCAGTGAGAGACAAGCTGCTTCCTCCTGCTCTCAACCTGCAGTGGCTCAAGACGTTTTCAGGACTCAGAAAGTGTTTCATGGCTTAGACAGTGTTGTGAGACTTAGAAAAGATAAGAAAAAATGTTCACGTAGTGTAATGCAAATGATATAGTAGTAACAAAACCTTCTCCTCCTTGCTTGTGCAACTGTATTACTGCTCAGTATAAGTAGTGTATGTTTAAAGTCTGCCTACATTCAGACAGGGACCTGGACAAGCCCAATAGTTTGTTGTTTTTTTTTCTAATCACCTACTGATTATACACTACATGGGACGAGTTGTATTTTGGCCAAAGCATGGAGGGCAAACATCAGCTAAAGGCCATTTCTAACCTTGACTGGCTGTCACTGATACTGCTGACGGCAAGGAAGACAGGACAGGAGGGGATCTGGGTGGCTCTGCACTGTGCCAGGACAGGAATGGCTCTTGTGGAGGCCAGCAGGAGGTCAGAGCACACACACTGAGCACCTGAGTGATCTGATTGTTTTATCTAAAAGTACCTTTTTCATCAAACTGCCTAATTTTACAGTATGGAAACAGTTGCAGTGCATTGGAACAAATTTGGTGTAATGGAACACCTGCATGCAAATGCAGGCTGTCAGGTGAGCATTGAACTGAGAGTAGAAAAAGGACTCCAAATGAAGGGCTTGTCATTTCTGGGGGAGCTGGAAAACCCAGGGGGGATTTTTGTTTTTAAAAAACAGATCAGGTGTTTTCAAAACAAAAGACAAAGGAAAACCCACCACAAAATGCCACGCTGATTTCATCATGAGGTGACACGAGGAGGCTGTGACTGTAATAACCACTCTGAAACTCCAGCCTGGGTGGCTCCTGAGGGAACAGACCTTCTGAGGCCATAAGAAAAATCTCTCAGGAGGAAGGCTTGCTTCATCCTTCACTCTCAACACTCCATTCAGCAAAACTCCTTTCAAACACAAACCTCCTGGGCTTGGAACCTGCATGAGAGAGAGACAGATCATGAGGAAGGCCCCTTGTGAAGCGCAGGAGCACACACTGGGTTATACCACATCCCTGGAGATGCACAGGGAAAGCATCCCAGGGCAACACACACCTGTCTCACAAAGCCCCATGGAGACAGAGCTCAAACAGCTCTCCTTCCTCAAGTAACAGAAGGGCAAACCGATGATCTAACCAACATGGCCTGCTCAGGCTGGGACAATTGCACAGAGTCATCAGGGAGCCCAAGATAGGAGCTGCCTTCTCACCTCCACCAGACATCTTAGGACAAGGGGTTTAACTAAAAGAGAGTAGTCTAGATTTAGATTTAGATTGGATGTTAGGAATGTTAGGAAGAAATTCTTCACTCAGAGGGCAGTGAGGCGCTGGCACTGCTGCCCAGAGAGCTGTGGGTGCCCCATCCCTGGAGGTGTGCAAGGCCAGGCTGGATGGGGCCCTGGGCAGCTGAGCTGGTGGGGGTAACCAGCCCACAGCAGGGGTTGGGGCTGGGTGGGCTTTAAGGTGTCTTCCAACACAACCAATTCCATGATGCTATGATTCTATGAACTCATTTGCTGCCCTAATAAATGCACATATGAAACCAGTCCTTTCCCCAAAGGTATAGCCCCGAGGAGGAAAGCAATATTAGCTGTGCCACTGCTGAAATACCTTCACCTGGAAAGTTTGTGCTGCTGAGCGAGCCACTGGCAGGGAAAACAATTATAACAGCAGATGAACATTGCGACTTGTGGTCATGATGCTCACCTGGGACTGCAGTTTGCAATTCAAGATCTTGCCGTGGTCCAGAGAGAACATACATTGCTCAAGCCAAAGTTGAAACTTCTGCTGTGGACCTCAGAATCCTGTTATGTGTTTGAACTTTTTTCCTAGGAAAATCTGTTTTCCATATAAATACCCTGATACCCTTTCCTCCTCCAAAGACATGCTGAATGTTTGGTGTAAGCAGCTCCATGTGGTAACAAATCCCAAAGGCTAATTGCGTGGAAAAGCATTTCCTTTCATCAGTTTTAAATTTTCTGCCTTTTAGTGTTGACTGCACCCTTTCCCTTGCATCATGAGAAAGCAATGCTCAATGCACAGAGCTGGAAAGGACCCAAGGCCACCGATTCATTCTGTGAAGACCAGCGGGCTGCCAGCAGCCTTAAACAACTGTTGATCACCAACACCAACAGATTCCAAACAGATTACCAAAAAAGGGCAAGGCCAAAACCCATTTCTGGACTATAAAAACAGATTCCTCCAACTGTTGTTACGGTGAGTAATTCAGCTTGTTTGCAGATGACAGGCAGAGAAGAGCTGTCAGTTGCTGGCAGAAGGAAAACATGCAAGCCCTCGGAAGTTGTGCAGCTTTCCTTTATTTTGCCTGAGTAGCTGCTAACATCACAAACAGCTTTTCTGAAGAAAATGCCAAATCTATCCTGTTTTACTTTGGAATGAAGCAACAGCTACTCAGAATTCCCCCAGCATCAACTTTAGACTGTATTTGCAGTGAGAAGAGATTTCTTTCCTTCTCCCTCCCTAACTTGTCTTTCTCTTCCCAAGAGTCTGCAGCCTGCTGGCTCTGAGGGCACCTTGGGAAAAGGCAGACTAGCAACACCAAGCATCCTACCATATCAGACCTCCATTTGCTTCCATTCCTGAAATAAGGCAACTTAAAAAAGCCAAACTCACAGGCAGGCCAATAAGTCACATCAGTGTGCTTTCTTCTGCTCATTTCGACGTGTAGCACGAGGCAATGAACCCATCTCTCCCAGTTCCACCTCCCTTCTGTGCCAGCCTGGGACTGTGTGTGCCAGGCAGAAAGGCCAGCGTCACATGGTGGGATGCATGCATGCAGCCCAAATTGGGCAAGCAGTCAGGGCAGAGGATGTCTCTGTATGCAAATCTCTGCCCACCTTCCTCCCCACACGGGGATGAGATGACTGGCTGGCAATCATAATAAAAACGTAAGGAAAAATTAGGCATTACCACCCAAATCTTTTGCTGTGTCAATGCACAAGGTAATCCTAGAGCAGATTAGTCAGCAGCTTCCCGCTATCCTATAATCCCATGCATAAACTCCACTGTTCTAACATCGCGGTTCCTATAGCCCATATCCTCAGATAACCCACTGCCGCTATGTGCCCTTCTCTGGGAAGATGCGGCATGAGGGGGAAAAATGCTCTGGGCTGAGACAGCTCCCCATTTATTGTCTGTAGATATAAACAGAAGGGCTGAAAAGTCAGCACAGGTAATATCTGGCTACCACACAAGAAAATGTTTGCTTTCATTTAAGTCAATAACCTCAGCTAAAATGCTTAGCAGAAATTTCTTCGCGGCTCCCTTATTCAAAGTCCTTTGGTAAAAGAAAAGCACAATGGTAATTTTTGTAAGTTTGTGGCCAAGAAAACATAACCTGGTTACTATAATGTGTCACCTACATCACCATAGGGACACTGTTGAAGTTGTGTTTGGCATGGAAATATCAATATGGATTTTGGGGCAAAGTAAAAGAAATATATACGCTTTTAGCTATGTAGTATCACCATACATGGAATTAAGCACATTCAAAAAGTCAGTCTTCAGAGACTATTTGCTCTTTCTGAGAGGTTCTTTTGCTACTGAAGTTTGAAAATATTCTCTTTTTTATTAGTGAGAGATGGATTGGCTTAATTCTAACTTTGAATATGATCTCCTTGTCCAACTGCTTTAATTTCCTCAAATAAAATTCTTCAGGGTTAAAAACAAAATGCTGCTTCATCCATCTTCGCAGTTATCTTTGCTTTAAAAAAGCTCCTAGTTCAAGTTCAACATGAACTTCTTAGTACACGTCCCACACACATTCAGATGGGCAGTTATGCGTGTTCATAACCTCAGCAGTTAAAATTTTGTTTAAATATACCCTGGTTCAGGAAGTTCCAGAGCAAGCCAAATGTGTTGCCTGCTGTATGCTGCCTTAGAAGTGAGGTCTGTTTGCATTTGTGTGTCATTAAAGACAATACTGACTAGCTAGTGAAAGGTAGAAGTGGAGCAAGGCATCAAACACTTGAAAACAATCCAGGGACAATTTTATATTGAGAAAAGAGCTACTCTACTCTAAAGAAGCAGAAAAAGAAGTTGAAAACAGCAGCAGAAGTTTGAGCAGATGCTAGAGCAAAGGCAGGGGGTGAGATATGGGAAGAGAGCGAACTACAGGTTCTGCTTGCTGTCAGCTAACGCCAGCTGAAGGCACACAGATAATTTTCCCATCCCAGTTTATTTCCCTTTCTTTAAGCTTATGATGCAAGCACAGATTTTAAACAAAACCTGAACGTCATAAATTGAAGTTCCTCAAATTGTCCTGAGAAAAGAGGGATGAGGATATGAAAACAAAACATTTATACAAGTGTTTTCTTTGGGAGCGTGGAATTGATTTTACAGCTTTTCTCTCAATGAATTTTACTGCTTTGTACCTCCATGGGTTAAACTTTGACCAGACACAGCCTGAGAAAGAGAGAAGAACCTACATTCAGTTAACACTCATTTCAAAGATCTCTTCCCATTAACTTTTGTTCTGCTTTTTCTGTTTCCTTCCCAGTGCTTTTTCCCAAATCCCTTCTACAAAGAGGCCCGTACTCTGACACCCAGATACAAAGGTGAGGAGCTCCCCTTGCCACACTAACAACTAGCAGGAGCACAGAGTCAGGCTTGTCTCGCTTCAGCTGGTTGTACACACATGCATTGCGCAAGGAATCTTGTGTGATTTTTCAGGGATTAAGAGACCATGCAGAAAACAGCACATCAAGATCCTTCCATGACCCAGGTTTCCCTCACCCACATCCCACGCAACAAATGCTCCAGTGCCCTCAATTTGGTGTCTAGGTCACCAGAGTGCTCCCATCCTGGTAGCAAGGTGGGTCTGTGTGATTGATGAGACCTTGATCCATCAATCCACCCCACGCAGAGACCAGTTCAACACAAACACAGCTTTCTATGGAAGCACATAGCATTACATAAGTAACTTTAGCATTATTAGCCTTATCACTGTCAAGAGACAAATGCTTTCTGCTATTTACCCCTCAAACTTTGGTCAATATTTACAGTGCTGTCCTCAATGCATTAGCAAAGACATTCTCTCACATTTGCTGTCTGCCAAAAAAGCGAGTTAATTTAGATCAGTCTTACAATCCAAAGCAGTTTGAGTCATCTACATCACCGGCTATTGGTGTCCAGACAGACACCACATCCATCCACGCATTGATAGAGGTGTAAAAATAGACCATCGGTTTCTCTAGACCTGAAATAACACATCTGAACCCAGGAAAGCAAAATAACTGAGAGGAATGACCTTGACTGAAGAGCTACAATGCAGATTTTCTTAATGCATCCTCAAGTGGTGGTGGCAAGTGTTCCCGCTGTCCTGGGGCCCGTCACAGGGGAGGGGACACCAGTGATGCTCCAGCAGGGCCAGCACTGCCTCCTCACCCAGACCTAGGTACCAAGGAGCAATGGATCAATTATTCATCAGCTAAAAGGCACACTTCTATTACAGCAGATGTTTCTCCGAATGTTTGACACTGCCCATTAACTCACCCTTTAATTTTAATTGCTTAACTAATGGCTGTAGTCAAGGTTAAATGAGTTTAAATCTTCCTTCTTTTCTTATGCTGCTTAATAAAAAGATACCATCTGACCTAATGAGGAAAAAGGAGGAAGAAGGAGCTGAAGCAAGTATAATCTTTGACAGGATACAAACAAATAGCCATAGCAATAGTGAATGTTCCATGAACACAGCACTCAGATCTGGTTCTCACTACAGTAGGAGTGATGCAAAGTTCCCTGTGGCTAAAGGTGGCCATCAGGTTGCAAACTGGGGCAGGACCCTGGCTGCACGAGGGCAGTTCACATCGCCTTCCACCTTCATGAAGCCAACAGGGAGAGGAGGCTCCTGCTCAGCCAGGTAAGAAGCAGTTGTTTGTAACCTGCTGATTAGGCCTCCAAGCTGAGAGCTCAAGTTATTTGAGTTATTCAAGTCTATAGGTCACATTGATGTTTTCCTCATGCTTCCTCCTGTGCATATCTCCAGCCCATCTGAAGAGCAGAGCTAGTGGGACAAACAGGGAAGGAGCTGTTGTGTAAGAAGTGCTGGGCTGCAGGACAGGGACTGTCTGTCCCAGCCTTGTTGCTGCGATCGCATCCTTCCAGCTGGTTGCTGTGCTAGCTCTGTACCAGGTGAGAGCATGCAGCTGGTGCTCAGTGTCCTAGAGAGAGGGTAAGCACACCAATTTCTGCAGCATGCATAGCTGTGCTCTTGCTATCTTCCAAGACAACAATATCATGCATTTTTCCTCTACAAGTCAGTACCCCCAGGAATAAGTAATGTAGGTGCTGTGAGTGCCACAAGAAGAATGCACTTTTTCCATCACAGCTCCCCCAGCACAGACAGCAGCTGTGGCAATCCCACCCCTCAAATCACACAGGAGGAAAACATAAGGATGGATCCTGCAGGGGCCACATCACCAAGCAGGAGTTTTTCTCTCAGCATATGCAAGCACAAAGCTACCTTCAGCATCAAACTCTTCGACGTAACTCAAGGATTCACTCACGGTGTTTCTAGCAGGGTCTGTCTGAAAGGATCTCATTTGACCAGTTCAGGTCTGCCCAGAGAAAAACATCACAGTATAGATAGCAGAAGTAAGGTGATTCAGACCAAGCTGCTCCCCAGCCCTGGGACATGCAGTCAAGGAAAACATTTTTTCTCTCAGCATCCTACCAGAATAACATGAGGGGAGGAAAAAGGAAGCAGGAAGAATAAGCTATTTTTTTCAACACAGAAGAGAAAAGGAAACATATATCTTTCCTTTCTGTCTTTCTTTCCTTCCTTTTATCGAATCATAGAACCATTAATGTTGGAAAAGACCACTGAGATCATCTAGCTCAACCATCACCACCATGCCCACTAACCCATGTCCCTTTCTGCTCCCTTTTCAAAAGATGAAGGATCACAGATTGAGGCATACCATATTCCAGGTTGTTCTTACCATTTGGTACATGTTGGTCTAGATACTTTTGTCTGTTTTTTGTGACAAATTTGGAGACTGGCATGTGAATGGGCTCCAACCAGGACCAAATGAGGCAAGAGCCTGATCTCAGCTTGGCTGGTGCAGCCCAAGCTCAGTTCAACCCAGGCTCTAGCACCATGTTCCCACTTCGGCTCATCATAGAATCATTAAAGGTGGAAAGACCACTAAGGTCATCTAGTCCAACCATCAAACCACACAGCCTCTCACTCAGGTTCCACAAATCCAGTTCCTACTTTGACCAAACACATTACAACCAGCTACCTCACTGCAGTCATGCATAAGCTGCTGCTATGATCACAACTTGGAGTGGGCCCAGGCCTTGATTTCTACATGGAAAAAGGGAAAACCATTAAGGAACATCAGCCTGTCCTCTGTTGCCACATCAGCTACATCACAGCTGTTAGGATCAGGGCTGCCCACAGTTAAACATCCCTTTCATAAATCACAGAATCACCAAAGTTGGAAAGGACTCCAAGATCATCTAGTCCAACCATTTGCCTATCACCACTATTTCCCACTAAACTACGTCCATCTCTCATCCCATGAGCAGTTCAGCAGAGGAGGAACACCTCCTCCTTCCCTAAATCTGCTCCACCCCAAAATGGTACCAAGGAGCTGAGAGCTCCTGACCTCCGAGCTCTGCATGCAGCAGGCACTCCTCTCAGCCTCACCACCTCTTCCCAGCTAAGCAATCACAAAGTGGAACGAGGCTCTCTACTTTAGTTTCTAAACCGAAAAAAAAAAAAAAAAAAAAAAATTAAAGTTCTTAGGTTTTTGGTGCTTTTTGTCTTTTTCCATTTTTTTTTTCCTCCCCCAAGCAGGCTCACGAGGACATCCACTCATCTGCTTTTGGCTCCAGCTCAGCAGCATTCAGTAGTGACAACCATCAATCCTGCCAGACAGCCGCCGGCACAGGCTGCTGGGAGTGGGCGATCTCCATTTTGCAGCTCCGCTGCAATGTGCGTGCGGCTCTGGGCGGGCTGGCGGGCAGCCAGGCGCTCGGCATCGCCCTCCCACCCAGAGAGGTGTCTCGACAGAGCGAGGTGCCAAGAGCGTGGTGCCAACCGTGCCCAACCTGCAAATAGAGGCAGCAGCGTGGCGGGGCTGTTCATCCCATGCGTTTCGGTGTCACCAAGTTCGCCGGTGAGATTCTTCCACCCACTAAGCGGTGCTGAGTTTAATTCTACGGATGGCTCAGTGCAGAAAAGGGAAAGGCTGCATGGAGCACTCCCTTCAGCTGGCAATTTCAAGGTCCAGCCGAGGGTGTGCTACCAGCTTGCCTGTACCCTTTGGGTGAAGATCAGATTTCTGAGTGCAGAATGGAAGATTTCATTCTTTGTTCTTGAACTCATTCTTTCCGTCGCAGGGTCCAGTGGAATGTAATCTCTCCAGATGCCAGCACCTCTTAGGAAATTGTAATATAGCAGCTATGCACTCTAAGTGGCTTATTCATACACAGAGACTAGTAATATCCTTGGGGGAACGTTTAGAAATGGTGCGCAGTGATGCGATCCCAGCACAGGCAGGCTTTCCTTCAGCAGAGGCTCTGTCCCAAATCCACGCTTGTTTTCAAGAGAAGCAGCAGAGCTTGCATTTTGCATTTTCCTCTCAGTTTGTTTAAAGTGTTTTCTTGCAGTTTAAAGCAACCAGCGCTTCCTTCCTGGGAGGGAGGCAATGCTTTTAGGGTTACTGTAAATAATCAGAGCCAGTACAATTGGCTGAGTAAATTATCCTGTCTGCTGATACTAACAGACTCCATCAAGCTACTGGGAACTTCATCAGCATTTTTCCCTCTTACTATTATTGTAACAAAACAAAGGTTTGCCGAGAGCTTTGCGGCCAACCAAGAGCAACACCTCGCAGACAGCAGCCCCAAGGCTCAATTTGCAAGGACCTCATGCAGTGGCTCCAAATGAAGAGGTCCATCAAGGAGAGAACCAAGGGGCCCAAGGAGCCAACTGGCAGATGATGGCATGACAAAGCCCAAAGAAAACTCCAGTGCTTCCAACGCAACTGCCTGCAGGATGCACCAGGAGCCAGGTGCTGCTGCTGGAAGTGGTCTTGTGGGATTGTGGAGCCAGGATGGCACTTTGCAACATAAGAAGCTGATGGAGCTGTAGGTGTCCCTGTTCATTGCAGGGGAGTTGGACCCAGTGGCCTTTGAAGGTCCCTCCCAGTTCAAACAATTCTATGACTCCATGATTCTAGTCTAACAAAAGGGGGGATGGAGGGATAGCTGTGGTCCTCAAGCCCATTATATCCTGGGGGTGGCAAACAAGAGTATGAAAAGACCTGGAGAGAGGCATAGGTGGGTTTCTTACAGAAAAAAGAAAAAAAGAAAAAAGAAAAAGGAAAAAGAAAAACGAAAAAAAGAAAAATGAAAAAAGAAAAAAGAAAAAAAAGAAAAAAGAAAAAAGAAAAAAGAAAAAAGAAAAAAGAAAAA
>JAPSGF010000001.1:48861009-49042276 GCA_035772895.1 Perdix hodgsoniae | reverse complement strand
AAAAAAGAAAAAAGAAAAAAGAAAAAAGAAAAAAGAAAAAAGAAAAAAGAAAAAAGAAAAAAGAAAAAAAAAAAGATGAGGTCTGCTTCTTACCCAGAAACTAGAGAAGGAACAAGCTGCAAAAAAGCTTTGGTTAGTGTCTTTCCTGTTTGTGCAAAGTAACCTGTCACTCACTAGGGGACAACCGATGGGTCATACAAGGGGAAGGATGATACAGAGGTGAAGGGGTGCAGCAGTCAGCCTTGCAGAATGAGGACTCACACTGGGTATATTCAGGAGCTTGCTGCTCATCCTTCTCTAAAGAAGAACTTTATTAGCAGGCAGCTCTGCTCAGCAGCTGGATTATGCTGAGGAAAGGGCAAGTTAACGGTGTTAACATTACCCTTGGATGGAAGCAGCATAAATACAAAATATTTGTTTCTCTGCTACTGTGCAACATCTGTTCTCAATAACTCAGTCATTTTCATCTCTCCCTCCCTCAGGGTTTCAAAGTACACAAGGAAGTGGGAGCGACTTACAGGTAGCCCGCTGTGCCTGCCTCAAAGTTGTGCAACACACAGAGAAAGGCTTTGCAGGACTGGAGTTTGCCCCAGCAGCACCTACCAGGGCAGAGCTTTGTAGGACACTGGCAGTAAAACAGGCGCCCTGTGAAGAGATACGTCTTCAGCAATTTGGTACGTTCACATGTGAAAAATGTTGGGGGATGGCAACCTCAAAGACTTTCATCTAAAAGGCTAAAAATAATAATTTAAAAAAAAGAAAAAAAAAGAAAAAAAAAGACTTGTAAACCTCTCCACAAATTAGACAGCTTTGGCTGCAGTTCTGAAAGCCAGCAATGCAGTAAGAACACTTGTTCATCTATTTTTCCCCGTTAGCACAATGCAGTTGTAAAAGCAGAGGGAGCTTGTGCCAGGTCATGATGTGGAAGAGGGCTCTCCAAGGGAAACTCCCGGCACTGACATTTGAGCAACAAGGCTTTTGGATATGTCAACTTGAGGCGAGAATTAAGAGATCCAGATATCATGGCTGTGCATGAGATCATCCTGAGGGATGAATTCAGGTTTTGTAGTTACATTCTTGATACCCTCCTGCACTCCCCTGTGCTCCATCAACAACACAGAGCCATGCTACGCACCCTGAAGACCAAATGAACAAAAAACACACACACAAAAAGGCACATTTAGAAGAACAATTTTCCAAGATAAATCTCCTAGGTTTCCCTATTCTGAAGGCAGCTGACATTTTTGCTGGGCTTGAAATAAATGAAACAAAGAGCCAGAAGTTTTTATTTGAAGGTGAGTAGTAAGGCATTGCAAAAACTTGCCAGCATGCAACTGGAGGCACAGCAAAACACCTTAAGGAAGCTGCTGCACTCACACTGCACTTCAGAGCAGCGTTCAGTAAGTGCTGGCACCTTTTGATGTTTGCAAATACTGCAGAACAAAGTGCTGTCTGATCTCATAAATTCTAGTTTTACAAGAGGGCTTAAAAAAAAATTGAGTACCCCCTCCCCCCAAAAAATGTTTTGTTGAGAGTCTCAGGCTTTTTAGCTGCCCAGAGGGGTGGTGGAGTCACCGTCCCTGAAGGTGCTCATGGACCATAGAGATGTAGCACTGAGGGATGTGGTCAGAGAGCATGGTGGGACGGGTCGGGGTTGGACTGGATGATCTTAGAGGTCTTTTCCAACCTTCATAATTCTGTTTCTATGATTAACTTTAGAGATAAAAAGAGATTTGGATTCTGCTGATTGTGAGCAGCACTGCAGTGCCTCTGCCCTGTTCATTGCTGTGGGGTACTCCACCCCTACAAACACCAGGAGCAATAGGAAGCGGCACTGTTACTGACATTTTAGAGTAAGACCATGCCCAGAGGCTTGTCCCTTGCTCCAAAAAAACCCTGCCCTTTCTGCATTCAAGTCTGCAATCCCAGATTGCTGCCTTCTCAAAATTATCCTGGCTCCCTGCAGGCTGTATCTGGGCAATACCACCTAGGCTGGGTTCCCAAATCCCAAAAGGCGGCGAAGGGCCTGAAGCTCTGCTGCCTCACAATCTGCAAAATTCAACCCCCACGTGAACCTGAGCTTGAGCAAACTCTCCACGCTCCTGCAGAGCCGTGGAACTGACAGTTTGTCTCCCAGGTGTAGGATAGGAACCTACACCAGGAAACAAAACACAGCCCAGAGGAACCAGGGGGGAGCAGTGAACACTGCCTGGCCTTTCCCTTGGCCTGGAGAGAGCTTTCAAAGACCAGAGCCCTGCCAGCCCCTTCCCTTTTCTACACGCTTTGCCTCAATGGCCCATCTCTCACAGAAGGTCTCCTGTATCTTTACTGTCCACAAAATAAAGAGGCTTTATTTGGAGGCTTCAGAGTAAGTTTGTCCTGTAGTTTGGTGGATTTGTTCGAGACTCCGCATCTGTGTTTGGTTTGTGAATTTAGCAATCTCACCACGAGCCCACCCTCACAGTTCAGCCTTCACACTGGCAGCAGAGCTTCTCAGATAAACAAAAGCATAAGAGCATGAACTCTGTTAGGCGCTGTGGGGAGAAACAAGCTCTCCAGGCTAAGGGAAAGGCAGACACCGCTGCAGGTAGCGTGAGGAGCTGAGCCAGCCTTGCACAGGAGTGGGAAGACAGAGCAGATGCCCAGAAAGAGCTCTTCCAGCCCTCTCCCAAAGACTTTGTGTGGGGAGAGCAGCAGCGCGAATAGCTTTGCTTACAAAACAGTCGAAGAAAAAAAAAACACGCAACTGTTTGCCATGTAAAAGGATCGCTGAAGAAATGATTAAAAGGAAATCAGCTTCTTCTGACAGCTGATTAGAGATCAGACGGGTTGAAATCCCAGTCTTGTAGCTAGCCTGCTCTTCCAAAAATAAGATTTTTTAACTAATTTATAAATAAAGGGAGAGAAAAGTTTCTGCTCCTCCAAATGTCGGTGGCCTGCTGTAAAATAAAGATTCTTTCTGCTATGTGAAAAGTGTAAATGCCCATTGCCATCCCTTGCTCAGCATTTGTTGCTGTAACCTATAGCACAGATGCGATGGGTTTTTGAACACAAGATCTATTATGTTTCCTGCCAGAGGCTCAAATCCATACAGGTTTCAAAACACCTTGCCAGGCAGTTACCTTTTGTACTGACTCAGGATTCGCTGGCAGCTGCTGCCAGGCACTGGCTTAGGTCTCACCAATGGGCTGGGAAGTCAGCATCACTAATAACATTCATTTTGTTATCTGCACAATCATCCTCCCCCCACCCCAGAGCAAGAGTCAAACAATTGCCCAGAACCCAGCCCAAATAAATTCTGAATCTGTGCTGTCCAGCAGGAAATCAGGATTATCCTTTTTTCCTCCTGCAAGCATGCTCTCACACAGACTCCATACTCACAGTGCATTTGTCCTGCACTTATGCTGCCCTGGAGCTGCTTTATGGCCCCAGAAGGGAAACTTAGTGCCTTATTTCCTCTAACTTGTGTACCAAGCATTGTGATGCTCATGTTTCCAGCCTGAGCTCCCTCGCTGTGACCTTGGGGAGGGATGACAGCCCTGCCTGGCTCCTACCTCGTGCCAGCCAGGACACCCAGTGCCTGCCAAGCACCAGACAGACACCGCAGCAAATTGTGGCACAGCTTCTTCCTGAGCACAGCCCGAGCCAAAACGGCCATTTGATAATTAACCACTTGGCCTGAGCCAGGCAAGGCACAACTAGGGACACGGCCTGCACTCAATGGGGTGGCCGCAACCTGCACACTATCCAGGAGGCGCCTGGGATGAGGCCGGGGGCTGACCCCAGCCCTGCTTGCAGCCACAGCAGCAGATGTGCTGGGCTTCCCCACAGCCTCCCCCTTGCCTGGCAGATGCTGGCCTCACTGGGAAAGCACTAAATGGATTCTGCTGAATCACTGCAGCAGATGGTTCCTAACACCACCTGGATAGCTCAGGAAAGAAGGGAGAGATAAGGAAGGTTGGGGAACAGAGAGTACCTAGTACGTGGGCTGAGCCATCCCCAGGGAGAAGTAACCCGTGAGTAAAGGTGTCATTTGAACTGCTGTTTTCCCCAAATTCCTCTGTTAATAAGTCTAGTATCATCCCTTTCCTAGCAACGTTGTCCCAAAAGCACATTGCTCCAAACCCAGTTGGGAAAAGCCTCTGCCCCCAGGGCTTCTTGAGAAGGCTTGAGGAGATGGACTAGGAGCTCAGGAAAGGGAACTGGGGCCAGGGCTGCTAGCATTATGCCATGGGGCTGAAGGGGACAGAGAACTGACCGCCCACCAGGGAAGGCAGCTCCACTGTCTCAATGCATGTACAAGGCCCTATATTCATCTGCAGTCTTTATTTTTAAAGCCAGGTTGACAAGCACTTTAATTTTCTGCAACAGCTCTTTCTGAAAGGACACAGGAGCCAGCTGTGTACAGAAGCATGCAGCTGTATGACAGAGCATAACAAACAGGAAACAGGTAACAATAACCAAACTGTTTGCTCTTTCTCCTCCTATTCAACAGTGCTAGTGATATTTTTTTTATTTTTATTTTTTTTAAATTGGGATAAAAAGAACCAGTCAGGAAGACTGGAAGAGCTACAAGCTGGAAGAGTCACACGCACAGGCAACAGAGCAGCAGCCCTTGGATGCACAGTGGTGAAAGACACCTCTCTGTGCACAGTTGCTCAATCCACAGCACTTCCAGTCCAGTCCTCCTCAATACCAAACAGCAAGTAATTTGAGACAAAATGTTCCCCAAGCAGGTCACTGTGTGCACAGTTCCTCCTTCTCCTCTCCTCCTCCCAGGGCAAGGCGTTGTCACACACCAACCACACCATACTCCATTTCACTCGAGCCCAGCTTTGTCCTACATAGGCTGCTTTTGCTGGGTCGCACCTGCCATTGATTTCCTCAGATAACAGCTGCTGCTTCATGTTCTGCTGTGCACATACCTCAGCAAAGAGGCACAGAAAAATACTCAAAGGCAACTGAAGCTCAGGATGACACGCTGACAGCTACAGAAGCTGGACAGCAGGGGTGCCACCACCAATCTGGGCAAGAGATCCTCTCTACACTCCCCAACCCCGACTGTTGCTCATGGAGGCTTCCCTTATCATTGGCCTGGAGACTTGACTCACCTGCAAGAACTTCAGGAATAAACATGGCCCATCCACACTGCAATTCCACAAGGTAGGATGAAAGAGCACTAGGGAACCTCACCTGGTGACATTCCCACGGGCCAGCATGAGCTTTCTTCAGTGGCTGGGATCTAATCTATGCCCTATTAACCAAACTAGGAACAAGATGTTACTCGGCTTTCAGATGTACAGTGGCACTTAATGGCACACGGCCACCGCTATGCATACTCAAGGCCAGATCACCTCTGGAAGTGACTTGAAAACAGAAGTTAGAAGTAAAAATATCTCATAAGACTCACCCCAACAAGAGCCAAGCTTTACAAGAGCAGCAGGGGCCCACTTTGCCAGCACCTTCCAAGACTGACCCGCGCAGCCCAGCAATGGCACATGGCTAGGAGGACAGACATCCCTTCAGGTTAGACAGTTGGAAAAGTTTCTTCTCTGAAGGACTAGTGAGGCATTGGCACAGCTGTCCAGAGAGGTGATGGAGTGACCATTCCTGGAGGCGTGAAGAACTATGGAGATGTGGCACTGAGGTACATGGTCAGCAGGCATGGTGGGGATGGGTTGGAGTTGAACTAGGCGATCTTAATGGTCTCTTCTAAACTTTATGATTCTATGCTATTACCCCTCACTCATAATTAAGGGCAGAGGCACTCCCTGTGTACCTGCAAGTCAGGAACCTGTGCCCAGAAGCATCTGAAGGTTCCTTTGGTCCCTCCGTGTGCACACAAACCCTCCAGC
Source organism: Perdix hodgsoniae (assembly GCA_035772895.1). NCBI lineage: Eukaryota > Metazoa > Chordata > Aves > Galliformes > Phasianidae > Perdix > Perdix hodgsoniae. The sequence goes on along the minus strand of JAPSGF010000001.1, from coordinate 49,036,421 downwards.
ATCAACTCAGCAGCTGGGTTTCTTCTTTCACATTCTGCAGATTTAATTACGTTATCAGAACAACAGTCATCAGGATCTGGAGTGCCAGAATTCATATTAGCAATTGATAACAGCAACAACAAAAAAAAGGCACAGCATGCCCACACCAGCACAGACGTGGGCTGCTCCCCTCAGTCTATGTGCAGTTATTTATAGCTGCCCATCTCCCAGGAGGAGCTGTTTCTGCTTCTTCTCCCTCCCACCCCCAGGTCCCCCCCTTCCCCACCAAGGAAAGCTTGCTGCCTCCCTCATACAGCACAGCACCCAGATTTGAGCATGGTGAGTTATACCTCCCTTCCACTCACTCAAGAGCATGCCACAGACTGAGCAAATGAAGGGAGATTTCCACCCTTCTCCCTCCTCAAAAGCAGAAATACAAACTTTGAAGTATTTCTAAGATTTTGCCTCAGAACCAGATGTGGCAGGAAGGACACACATCTCAGTGCTCCCTATGGATGGCAGTGGACGCACAGGCTGCACCAAGCATGATTAAATGCAGGAAGTATTCCTGTTTTGATAGCATTGCAGAGAAGCAACAACCTGACAGCAGGAGGGCAGATAGCTGTGCCTGCACACCAGAACCACCTCTCATTTGCCCTTCCCTTAAGGAGCACCATCCCAAAGCAGCCTGATTCCAGCAGGGCCCTTTGCCTCACAAGAATTAAGCAATAAAAGACGTAATACAGGTGCAAAACCATCCGTGCGCTCCTCTCCCCCCTGCAAGCAGCAGCTGGTGCACGCAGCTCATGTCTTCCTCCTCCCAACCCCAGCTCCTGCTGAAGGCAAACAGCTGCAGGACAGCAGGAGCTGGGGCAGAGCTCAGCTCTTCCAAACCCACCGAGGTTCTGGTGCCCGCACAGCTCCCTCCATCCATGTGGGCTCAGGACCACACACAGCACTTTGCATACCTACAATTCCCACCGACCCTGAAAAAAACAAAAAAAAACCAAAAAAAACAGTGGAGCATCAACTTCATTGGGCAATATTGGTAGCAGGTGGACTAGATGACCTTAGAGGTCTTTTCCAACTTTAATGAGTCTACAACAAACGCAATAAAAGCAGCAGCACCAGCTGTACGTCACAACAACCCCAACCACCCTCCCCCTCCGCTACAGGGGGAAGAGGAGGCTCAAGTTTACAACTCTAGCACATTTTATTTTGTGGAAATTTGTAAAGACAACAATCCTAGGCACGATTGTCACATTGTACAGCACAAACCAATACAGTTGCAAACAGAACTTCACGCAAAACTAAGCGCTAAGAACAGCTGAAGTCACTCTCCCTGCGATTGTCGGACCTAAGCTAACAGCACAACGCTAACACTGAAGGAAAAATAGTTCACTATAAAACAGTGATAGAATGCTCTTATAAAATATACTCCATTCCGATAGCTTTTTCTACATACTGTATACTATAAAACTCTCCCACAAAAAAAATTAGTGTCTTTAAATATACATATTTAATCTGAACTGCACCAAAGATTAAAAACAATTAAAAATATCAATGACTCTTTTTTGTGAGTTACTTTTTTTGTTTGTTTGTTTTTACATCAACTTCACAGTATTTGTTTGCAGTAGAAGACAAATCCAGTGTTTAAAATGCAGCGCAGCACCGTCCCCTACTGAGACAGCGACTGCCCCACAGTGACAGAGATCCTGCAAAGATGAGCCCAGTGTGCAATGGTTTGAGTACTTCTCTGTAGAGCCATGAACCCCTGGGAAAACACGTTCAGAGCTATTGCAGCTTGAAGTTGGAGACACAGAGAGAGCGAGCCAAAAAAAAGTCACCTTAAGAACAAAAATAAGTGCAAACATCTTTACTTTAGAAATTCAAGCTATGACGAGTGGGAACACAAATACCAGACTATGAGAACAACGTGTTTGTGATGGAGGAAAGAATGAGAAAAGTCTTTTTTTCTTTTTCCTTTTTTAAAAAAGCTTTTGTCCTGTATTCACTGCAGTACAGAGTATGCTCATAGCATCAGTTTAATGAGTTATTCCTATACTAATGTCAGACACAAACTTGGTTCAGCCTTTCCCTGCTCCATACACCAGGGATGTCTTACGGCACAGCCTCTTTTATGCTCCTAGGAAAAATAACCAACAAAAAACCCAACAAACTGAAGACTGAAAGGCAAAAAGCGTAACAAGGATGCAAAATTAAGATCTCCAGCTCCAGTAATGCTGACTCTACATTAACTCCTCACATGTTGTTCAACATGCAAAACCACCGTTATAAAGTGTAAAGTAACTAGTTTTGAAATAGATTAACGTTAACAATTCCACTTCAAAAAAAAAAAAGCTAATAAATACTATATCAAGTATCTTCAGGAGAAAAAAAATAACTTAATTTTAGTAGAAAGAAAAAAAATAACTTAATTTTAGTAGATTTTGTTCAGTGCTATTTCCAATCACAGCAACAAAAGGAGAAATAGAACAGAAATTGATTAAGTAGAATAAGACCACAGTACCAAAGACACTTAAGATAAAGAACTCTCCCACGACTTCCATATGTAACAGGTTCAGCAAAAATATTTTACAGTTGAGAAATCAGACTGAAAACAAAACCCCAAACTATAAATAGAAGCAAAATTTCACATTACATGTACATTCATAGTTTAAGAGATGAATGGGAGGAGGCTGCAACAAGTATATCTCAATATTTTTTCTTTAAGAGGAAGTACTTAGTTATAAAAAATAAAAACAAAAACCAAAATCCCATATTACTCGTGTAGATAGTGCTCAGGTTTTGGACCAGAGGGGGAAGACTTTAGGCAATTCTTTTCTTCATAAGGTGAAATACAGTATTTTAAGCACAACTTTAGGGGGGGGGGGGGGGAATTAAAAAAAAAAAAAAAATCAGTGCTTCACGTTCATTTAAAAATAAACTTATGTGCTTCATAGAACAGTTCCAGGAGTGTCAGGAAAACTGGTGAAGATCAAACAGAGAACAGCAGTCAGGACCCCCTGATGTACCTCAGCCCCACACACACATACTTCGAATGGAGAACTCAATGGGGTGGGAATCATCTGACATAAAGGATGCTCTACCAGGCAAGGCATTTTTTTGTGTGTTTGGAGTAATGCTGGTTATGGTTACGGGCAGCCTCAGCTTACAGGAGTTTAAAATAATAAAAATAAAAACCCAAATCCTAAAACCTCCCCTGGAAAGGTGGTGAATGGCTGGCTGGGATGGGGGGAGGAGAAGAGCTGGGTGGGGTGGGAGAACTGGGCTGCGCCTCCTTCCAGTCGTTTCCCTTCATTCTGCCCTCAGGGATTACACAGAACTGGGTCCAGAGGGATCACCAACTTCATGAAAAATAAAAATAAATCAAACCCTGAGCTGCCGATCCAAGCAAGGCAGCAGGGCATCTCCTGCCTTCTGGAGCAGCACCAGCCCAAAGCTGTTCCCACCACATCAGTCCCTGTGTGTCAACATGGGGATAAAAGCAGCTGGGGACAGCATGGATCCATGCCCATTGGGGCCACCAGGCAGCTCCGCAGGTGAGGAAGATAGATAGGAGGGAAATAAGCCAGGCCTGAAGGCAAACCTTCACATTCAATAATGGAGCTGTTCCAAAATAATGAAGAGAATTTTAAAGAGTGAGCAGTACTAAAGGTGTACCCAGGAATTCTCCCCCCCAACCCCCTTTTACTTTCTGGGCCAGTTGGAGTTTCCTCCAGCACCACAAGGCTGCTGCCAGATACTCAAGAGAGAGCATACAGAGGATTTCCTCTGCACTGAAATGTACTGAAAGCATCGCTCATCTCCCCAAACATCTCTGGGCAACATGCAGACGAATCAGGGAGCTTAACAGGATCCAAGCACTTCTCCAGAATTGACAATCAATCCTTCTTCCAACTTAAAATAAAAGTTAATAAATAAATAGAACCTCCCCAACCACAGAGCGAGTACTTCCAGCACGAGAACAGGTGCTAAATCATTGCAGAATTACTGAGATTGTTTCACATTAATAATGGAACGTGGGAAGATCCAAGGGGCAGAGAGGGGCAGGGCTGGGGAAATGGGGGGGCGGAATTGCATTGAAAGGCCTCTGGAGTGTGTACCTCTGCATCTTTTAAAGATCGAATACCTGAAAAGTGAATATCACAAATTAAAAGGGGGGGGGGGAGGGGGGGGGAGGGAAAAAAGGGGACAAATGCGGCGTTTTTTCCCTGCTGGAAGAGGAGGGGGGGGGGGGGGGGGGGGGTGAAAATAATAATTCCACATCTCAAACAACCAAAGACTTGACAAGGCCACAATGGAACTTGCGGATGTGTCTGTACAGATCCCCCGACTGCGTGAAGCGTCTCTCGCACCACTTGCAGCCGTGGGGCTTCTCACGGGTGTGCACGACCGCATGGCGGCTCAGGTTGTGAGAGTACTGGAAGCTCTTCCCGCACTGCCCGCAGGTGTAGGGCTTCTCGCCCGAGTGCGTCCGCTCGTGCCGCTTCAGGGTGTACATGCAGGAAAAAGTCTTCCCGCAGAGGGTGCAGGTGGGCACCGCGCCGTCGGGGGAGAGGCGGCTCCTGGCGCCGTCCTTGTCGCGGAAGTGGGAGCTGAGGTGCAGCTGCAGGACGTGCGGGCTGGGGAACACCTTGCTGCACAGCGGGCAGATGCAGATGTGCCCCGGGGGCACCAGCACGCCCGCAGAGATGTCCGCGGGGTCCATGTCGTCCTCGCTCTCCTCTCGCTCTTGGTCTAGGTCCTCCTCCCGGCCGTGAGAGCTGCCATTCCCTGCGAACATGTGTCCTAACCCTGTCACCAGGCTCTTGGCCGAGTTCCCAAAATGCTGACTCTCCGGACTGCCGGCTTCGCCGTCCTCCCGCTCTGACAGCGACTCTTGTTCATCCTTCACCAGCGGCTCGGTGCCCTGCTGCTGGCTGTCGGAAGCCAGCTGTCCGAAGGCATAGGAGGGCTGCAAGGAATCTCTCCCCAGCACGGGCTTGAAAGACAAATCCAGCGCGCAATCGGCCTCGCTCGACACCGGGGGACGGCTGGCGGACCTCTGGGACAAAGGTCCCGCACAACTATTGACGTTCGCCTTTGTTTTTCCAGCTGCCGCCGCGCAGGGCTCTGCCTCGGCCGGGCTGAGGCTGGGGGGGCCGCAGGACCAGGCGGGGTGGGATCCCACCTTCTCCTTGCCCACGGCCCGCTCGTATTCCGATCTCGCTTTGCCCCCCGGCTCAAACTCATCGAGGAAACGCTCCGCTTTGTCCAGCACGGCCGCCTCATCGCCCGGCTTCTCCTCCGAGCCCGATTCTTTATCTTTCAACTTGCCCTTGCAGACTTTCACAATGTCATACATGTGGAGGTAGCTGGCGGCGGCCAGCACATCTTCCACCGGGAGGCTGTGGAACTCCAGCTTCCCCTCGTACATGAATTCGAGCAGCAGGCTGAAGGCAGGGGCCGTGACAATGTCACTGTTCAGATGCACAATATCCCTTTTGTCTAACTGGTCCCTGTAGAAAAGATGGAAGTACATGCTGCAAGAGGCGAGGACGGCTCTGTGCGCTCGGAACTGAGCTTCTCCAACCAACACAGTACAGTCACACAGGAAGCCCTGGTGACGCTGCTGACTCAGACACTGCAGCAACTGGCGGCTATGGTCTGGAAACTCCATTCTTCCTTCATAACCTGTTCAAAACAGGAAAAACTTGAATGCTACTGTAAACTAAAGCCTCCTAGCAGCTGGAGCAAACAGATCGGCTTTGGGGTAACGCAAGGCGAAAGGAGAGCCGCGGAGATAGCGTTTGCTGCTAATTGGGTGTAATGGTTTTATTAAGGGGGGGGAACAAGGGGGGGGGGGGGGGGGAAAAATAGGAGGAAAAAAAAGAAAAGGAAAAAACAGCACAATAGCTCCTCATCCCCTCGCACCTGCTCCAAACAGGAAAAACTTGATTGGAAGTAAACAAAAGCACCAAAAGCAGCAGCCCCTCCACCTTTGTTTCTTTCACTTCATAAAATAAAGAGGAAAACACAGGGAGGGAAAAAAAGAAAAAAAAAAAAAACAAACCACCACCAAACTCCACAGCTCTTCCCGGCCACCCATCTCGGGGCATCCCCCGACACAGCCCATCCCCATCCCGTACGCAGCCCTTATTTAAACTTTCTCCCCCGTCGTTATGCACCGAACCACAACACAACCCGCGGGCGGCGCTGGGGACGGGGCGGAATCCCCGGTATGGGAGGGGGGTGGGGGGGAGGGGGGCGCGGGGTGGGCAGAGCAACGGCACCCCCGGAGATCCGCATGCAGGAAATAAAAGAAAAAAAAAAAAGAAGAAAAAAGAAACAAAAATAATTTAGAAAAAAAAAGGAAAAAAAAGTTTCCCTCGAAGTTATTAAAAGCCGAGGGGGGAATAAGCGGCGGGAGGAGGGCAGGGCCGGGTGCGGTGCCCGCCGGGCTCTTACCTTCCCGGGGCGCGGAGCCGGAGCCGTGCGGGAGGAGCGCGGAGCGGTGCGGGTGCGAGCGCGGCGCGGCGGGAGGGAGGCAGGCGGGCGGGCGGAGGGAAGGAGGAGTGCTCGGTTTGCTAATTACACCGCAAGCTGGAGAGTCAGCTGCTCTGACTTCACTGCGATGGAAATGCTACCTCCAGCTGTGCGCCTTTTAATGCCATATGTTACTCCAAATCTCGCTACCAGCCAACCACAGCTTGCTGCCTTTTAAAGTTCCAGCAACCCCATTTATAGCCCGCGATTAAATCCCACAAACTTGCCCCGAGCCCGCCCCCAAGGACCCCCCCCAGCCCCCCCTCCCACCGCAAAGCTCGTTCCCCGCACCACCGCGGTGACCTTCGCTGGAGCGAGCTGGGAGGGGGGGGGGGGGGACCGCGGGGCCGCTTTTCGGCCCCCCCCCCCTTCTATCCCGGCTCCGCTCTCCGCAACTTTGCGGGGCTCGCTCTGCCGGGGCTCGGCCGGCCCGTACTCACCGGCGGTCGGCGGCGGGGCTGTGCGGCCGCATGTGCGCGGTGCGCGGCGCTCCGCGGGCGCGGCGCGGGGCCGGCGGGGCTGCGGAGCAGGTTGTTCGCCGGCCGCTCTCGCGATACTTTCCTTCCGAGCCGCGGGTGTGAGTGAGTGCGTGTGTGCGAGCGTGTCTGTCTGTGCGTCTGTGTGTCTGTGTGTGTGTGTGTGTGTGTGTGTGTGTGTGTCTGTGTGTCTGTGTGCGCGTCCCCGCCTGATGCACACAATAGCCCCCGCCGGCCCGGCCAGCCCCGGCGGCCGGTGCGTGCTGCCGGCTGCTCCCTCCTCCTGCTCTTTCTCCTCCTCCTCCTCCTCCTCCTCCTCCCTTCCTCCCTTCCTCCCTCCCCGCCCGGCCGCAGCGTTGGCCGTCCCGCTCCCAACTCCGGCGCAGCCCCGCGGAAGGAGCGCGGAGCGGGGCGCCCTGGGAGCGTTGCCTGGTGCGTCTTTTCCAATGCACGGTGCTAACTTCGTGCATCACGTTTATCAACTGGCGTATTTGTTTCTAATTTAATCCAGCTCTTTCCTGTGAGTGTTTTGCCACTATTCCCTTACAGACCTCAACCGTTGAATGGGGTTGGCAGTGAGTGCCAGCCTATTTGGAGCACCTTCAGTGACCGCGTGATCCCAAAGCTCCGCATAATGTAATGCTGTTATGCACAGCGCTCAAACTGGGAAACCCCAGCCCAGAATGGGGAGTTGCCCACTCCAGGGGACAAATTAAAGGTGCTGGCGCTTCATCCATCGCTGTTCAGCACAACCGAGGGCTTTAAAAAAGAACAGAGGATTTAATTCCTGCTTGGATTCTTAAGCTAGGAATCGTAGGTTCATAAAACATCACGAGTTGTTAAAGACCCGCAAGGATCATTGAGTCCAACCCCTGGCTGCGCACAGCATCACCCAAATCCAAACCCTGTGTCTCAGAGCGATGTCCCAGTGCTCCCTGAGCTCTGGCACTGGGGCTGTGCCCACTGCCCTAGGCAGCCTTTTCTGTGCCCATCGCCCTCTGGGACACAGCCTTTCCCAAACCCCCACCTGGCCCTCCCCTGTCACAGCTCCATGCCATTCCCTCAGGCCCTGCCGCAGCCAGCGCTGCCCTTCTGCTCCCTGTCAGGAGCTGCAGATGCCATCAGGCCTCCCCTCATCCCCTTCTGCTCTGGGCTGAGCAAACCAAGTAATTGTCTGCAATTTAACAGTACTCTATTTTTAGTAAACTCATTACAATTTCATAGTAAACCTGTGATCAGTACCCAGGTTGAAATGCCATGCCATACACCCATGCCTGTTCCTCCTTAGCTCCTGCTCCGCACGATGCTGGCTTGCTTTCCAGAAGCTCCCAAGCCCTGTGCTTGCCTTCACGCCAGGCAGCAGCAGACACACAATGCAGGTGTTGTGCTGATTTACCTGCGCCTTATAAAATACTGGTAGTACAACTTGCTAGTGTAAACAGGCCTAGAGCGATTATTTGAGGCAAGGCAACAGGAAGAACTGCCCCAGAAGCTTTATTCTGTGAACTGCTCCATTCTGAAAGCTCCTGTGAAAGCATGAAGTCACAAGCAAGCGATCTGCTTCTGGCCCTGGCCCCAGGCTGGGGACCCCACACCATTCAGAACAGGCTCCGTTTTCAGCCTTACCCCGAGGGGAAGGAGCTGTCTGGCTCTCATATCCTGTAGGAAACATTGGGACCATGGCCCAAGCAGGGGGACGTCGCCATCATCCCATTGCCAGATGTGGGGATGGCTGCATGGAACAGGGACTGATGGAGAAGGCTGAGAGCTGACATATTGGGCACCCTTTGTGCCACGTGCATTCCTGGGCTCTGCTAAAACCCTTCTTCAGTTTTAGGGCAGAGTGGAAACTTGGCCGTAATGGTAGGGCTTTCCTTTGCCAGCCTCAGTCCCTGTTCTGTATGCTGCCAAAGCCCACAGAAATTAGTAGAAAACCAACTGGATTGGGTCCATGGAGCCTGAGGAGTCGCTTCCATTCCTTCCCCTTTGATCCCAGGAGAGAGCATGTTTACCCAGTGGGGCCTCTCCATCCCTCTTCGTTGGCCAAATGCAGGAGTGGTAGCAACAGGTTTTTCACGCGGTTTAATCGTTTTCTTTCTCACCTCATTGGGTAGCAGCCTCTTCTGTTTGTTTCTACATGATTTCCGTGCTTTTATGTTTTTGTTTTTGTTTATTTTTTTCTTTAGCATGGCATCTCCTTTCTGGGAGTCTAGTCACATTTCAGAGGGAGAGGCAGGAAGTGTGTAACACTGCAGGCAATGGAGATGCTTCAGATCTATTGGTCATAGCTAGGTTGGTTTGCAGAAGTTCTTCCCAACTTTTCCAAATGTTGACTTATCCCATGCAGACATTTGCATGCATTAGGAGGACCAAATGCTTCATCTTATCCTCTGAAATAGCCCCATGCTATTAAGAGAAGGAGCTGCCACTGGCATCCGTGGATCTTCCCCACTTTGCAATCTGTTCCAGCACTTACCTGTGCTCAGAACCAAGGCCAGCTTTCAGGGGTTGCCCAGTTTACATCCAGGCCGTAGATAAGCAGAGTGAACTTTTCAGAGACCCTGTCCTAGCACATCCCGTGGGACTCAGGGAAGCATTAGCATGCACTACTGCCATTCCAGACATTAATCTGAGTATATATTGCAGACATGCTCCTGAGCTGTGTGCTTATGTACGTCCTATTAGCTCTATGGCTGTCCTGCTGATTCATCCCTGATAACAAAACCTTTGTGCACCGGACTGTTGGTGAACATGTATTGCAGTGCCTTACGTTTCCACTGTCGAGCCATCCTACAGAATGCATAGTTAGCCTTAATCTGCATATACAAATTGCATATTAAATCATATTTTCTGTTGCATCAATAAGGACAGGCTGATCTAGGAACAAGCATTAGAGGTGCAATGGGCTCTGCAGGCTCTGAGCCACCAGACACTTCCCATCGCACCTGCACTGCATCTCCAGCAGCAGCAGCTGGGAGAAAGCTTCTTCCTCCTCATTATTCATCCTTCACAGTTTCACTCTGGCTGCCGAACCCTCAACTTCTGCTTGGTCTTGTTACAATCTGCTGTGTTTCGGATTTCTAGAAAGTGTAAACGAAGGTACGTTTTCAGCCTGTAAAAATCTGTTGGTGTTTTTTTCACGTACAGGGCTTGTACAGGTTGAGGAAATATGTGTGGTATTGATAAGGCACGATCTCTTCTTTGGGAGGTTTTTTCCCTTTTGTCCTTGCTAATCGCCCCAGCAGCCGTATTTCAATGTTGCTCTAATTTGCTTGCTTACATTCAGAATCTAATATACATTTACTTTGGAATTATCTAATGCAATTAAGCAACTTGCTTCCTTTTTGATATTTGCTTTATTTATTTATCCATCCATCAATCCCCAGGAAGCAAAACCAGGAGCCCATGTTATAAATTAACAGGTGGATGGAGGATATATAGAGGGTGACAATGAGAGGCTGTAAATAACGGCAGATTGTAAGAGACAAAATTGGTGTCTGCTTTGGGACCAGGCATAAAATTCACCAGGCCCAGGCAAAACTCTTTAAATCAGCAGCTGATATGTTCTCAGATAAGCTAAGCAGCACTGTAGGGTCCAGTGTGGAGTTACAAATATCGTGATAAAGGAGAAGTTCTTAACTGGTGCTGCTCTATTTGTAGGCAAATAGTACTCTTTGTTAACAATACACTTTATTTTAGTAACTCACTGAAGAAAGCAGAGCTAAATATTGCACACGTGTTTTACTATGTTGGAACTGGGGAATCTCACAATGGAAACACTTGCTAAGCAAAAATATAACCTAAAATAAAAGGCCCAGTACAAGTGGTGTTTGGATACCCGTTGAGCAGAGGTTCCTTGGAAAGTGCTTTGTCCCAGGGTAAATCAACCTCACCTCCAACTGTTACTCAGAGGACTGATGTACCCATCTCACTGCCTGGGTGAGGCAGTCTCTTAAGTGGGATGAGTTGTAGGTTGTTCTGTTGGCCAACTATATTAGAATGAGCACTGTCATCCTGGTTTGATACATCTGCCACCTCAGGTGTGAAAGGACTCCATCTTTTCCCAAATGCGTGGCATATAATTTTAGTCTTCTCTTGATTTTTGCTTTTCCACGGCGATTTTGTATCAAACCAGGCTGAGCAAATATAAACAAGTGTAAGCATCCCAGATATAAGTTAAAGCAAACAATTAAACATACATACATACATCTCACTTGTCTCCATTTCACATCCTAAATCCTTCGCTCATGCCCTACACAGCTCACACCATGATTACTACAACCTCTTAGGTGGCCTTGGTGATGCCCATTTCTGCCTTCTCTAAGCCACGCAGATGGCTGCAGAAATCACCTCTACTATTTCTTTATCCTTTCTTTATTCGAGTTCTTAATCACAACCAAGCTCCTTGCTCCCACCTTCAGACCTTCTGCATATGGAGTGCTTACAGTGGCATCATTTCCTAGCCCCTTTCTCACTCACCCCAGACATTCTCTCACACCCTTGTACGCTATCCAGTGGGTGTCCCTTACTCAAGGATCCATGCTTCTTCACTATTTTGTCTCTAAATACATAAGCTACCAGTTTTAAAATATAATAGGCTTCTTCTGCATGGGCATCTCCTCCCAGCGTGTCAGCCTCTCTTTGCTCTCACTCTCCCTGATCTGGTCAGTGGAGAAGGGATGAGGATTTGGGAAGAAACAGCACTGGACAAGAAGGATTCTGTGGGGGAGTGGAAGCTGTGTGCAGAAGGAAGCTCGGCTCGTTGTGCTCCCAACCTCCACTCAACTCCTTTGTGAGCCTGGGTCCAGACTGGGCTGCGAATGGAGAACTGGGGGCTGCAAACAGGGAGAGCAAGGCTGATCATTTTCCTAGTCGAAAAGAGCTGCTGTTGTCTTATAGTAGCCATTCCACTGGTCGCTCCAGTTCCTTGTAATGTATTCCAGGTGGAGGGAAAGTCCAGAGAATGTAATGTAAGAAATGCAAATAAAAATATCTTTCTAGACTTCCTTCTTTTATGTGCTGTCTGCCAAATCCTTCAGTCCCCTCCTTTACTGTTTTGCCTATGGATGTTTTATGCTTTTATCTTTCTGTTCTGGTAAAAGAAGAAATACTTGCTGTGAGTTTACATAACTTGCTTTTTACTGCTCTGGAAATGAATGTGGAACTTTGGTCTTAATTAGACTCTCAGTGTAGGTCCTGTTCTAATGAATTGCTGAGATATGTGAATAGCATTAAGAAGGTGGTTGCTGAGTTCAGTGGCTGTTGGCCACTCAAAGCTGGTTGCAGGGCTGGGTCTGTGGGACATGAGTGAAATATAGGATGGTGGAGATGTTAGCAGTTAGAGAAGCTATGGGCGCCCCATTCCTGGAGGTGCCCAAGGCCAGGCTGGATGGGGCTCTGGGCAGCCTGAGCTGGTGGAGGCAGCCAGCCCACAGCTGGGGGTTGGAGCTGGGTGGGCTTTAAGGTCCCTTCCAACCCAACCCATTCTGTGATTCTATGATTAGGAGTTGGACTCAATGATCCTTATGGGTCTCTTCCAACTCAAGATATTCTATGATTTCATGATGCTATGGTCACTTGCAGAAAATGAAAAACAGACCGTGCTACAAGTAAAACTGAAATCCAAGCAATCTCTGTCTGCTTCCTGACCAGGAGGTCAGATTGCTGATTTCACTCATCTCCACAGGTAAGGCAGACAAATGAGGAGAGATTTATACAGAGGAGAGATGGCAAAGAAATCACAAGTTAAACGGTATTTGAAGTGATGGAAAAATCTGGATAGATAGAGAGAACCTGGCAGAATAGCAGAAGGATAAAAATGGTGAAGTTCTCAAGAGAAGCTGATAAAAAGTATATTTTACATCCTGGAAAAATAAGATGGGTAAAGGCTAAACCCCACAATCCCTTACTCATGCAAGGAATCCTGTTGACTGAAATACTTGTGTGGAAGTATTTCTGTGGGTAAGGATTTGTTGGACCACCTCCAGGAGCAGGCTGAGGCCGATGTGTTCGCAGGGACTTCTGCCTGCCACCTCGGCAGTCACAGGGTGCATTTTGCCAAATAAATCAAAAGCCCCTCAGCTCAAGGTGTGGAGACATGGGGTGGCAGGATGGTGACGCCGGGAGCAGGGTCAGTGGTTGCCAGCACAGCCCCTCTGCCCGGGGACACCTCTGCCAGCACAAACTTACACAAGTCGGGTTGGCAGCTGGCCTAGAACAACACGGGGCTGTTTTTTCCCTTTTGTGCCTGACTCTCTTGAGCTGGAACAATGTGAGAGTTTTTAGTTTTGCATGCAGAAGGAATACAACCTTTTTTTTTCTTTTTTTTTTTTTTTAAGTTATTTTTTTCTCTGCTGTACTCATTTCTGTGCGTGGTCTGGTACAAAGCCAGGTCAGCACATATTTTATCCCGGCGACAAGTGTACGCGCAAAGGGCACAAGAGGCAGCTGTGGTTGAGCAGGGCACCTGTAGCAGCCACGGATACCAGAACAAACCCCCAGAGTGTGTCCCAAACTTTTATTTTTCTGCAACAGGCTGTTGAAAGGCTACAGCAGCCTTTCTGAGAGAGCAACCAGCGGAGCAGCAGAATGAAGCTTTCCGGTGCTTGATTGATAAATGCGACAAAAAGTCCTACTCACTTTTAGTGCTACTGAGGGAGCCAAACTGCAAATCCTGCACTCATCTGGGAGCTGCGTGGATGCGGCCATACACAGCCATTCCTACACCCTACTGCTGGTGGAGTTACCCTGCTGCTGACTGCCCTGGAGCACCAGCACTGGGGTAGCCCAGTCCTTCTCCAAGGAAACCAGGGGAGGAATTGCTCCTCAGCAGCAGCTGGCACCTGATGTCCCTCCAGCACTTTGCAGAAGGAGCTGTGGGTGCATGCGGCCCTGATGTGCTGGGAGCCCCTCATGTGCTTAGCGCCAGGCAGATGCTGGCTAGCCCAGGAACTAAAGGGTTAATTTCCAAGTGGCTTCTTAGAGCAGATGTTCCCATGTGTATCCCCTCCTTCCCTCTTCTGACACATTTCCTACACAAACAGCAGATTGCATTGCTGCTGTCCTTTTGATCTGCGGGAGGGGGAGGAAAATCCCACACAAATGATATTAGTTCTCTGCTCAGGCAGCCTGGTGACGGTGCACAGAGCCGTGTGCCTCCCTCCTGCCTCGTGCTATGCAGATGTCTGCTCTGGAACATCTCTTCTGGTCCTTGCACACCTCTGGAGGTGCTCTCATTGAAGCCTGTGAGGGAGTAGGGCAGTACAGCTGGGCAAACCTGGGGAAAATTGTTGTTACAAAGCATTGCTTGCTGTCTAAGCACAGAGAGAGTGGTCGCACATCTCCCTGTTTCCTCCAGTACAAGAACAAAACAAATCAGATAAACTTAGAAGGATGGCTTATTGAGAGCATCCCTTATGGGACTGCAGATTCCCTTGGCACAATAACTTCTGGGTGCCAAAACTGCATAGGGCATAAGGGCTGCTAGAAAGGATATGGTCAGTAAACTCACTGAAAGGCAATGCCACAAGGCATTGGTTTTGACTGGGAGAGACACAAAGTGCTGGCAGCTTAAAGAGTGTTCTGGGGAAGTATCATGGTTTGATCACCCTATTTTTGTATTCAGCCCTCCATATCACTGCTGTTCTTTGATAGACAGAAAATACTAGGTAATGTTTGCCTTTGGTCTGGCATGAGGTGGCCTTTTTTGTATTATTATCTCTGGATAAAAATAGGGAAGAAAGCTTGATGTCACTCAGCTCCAGGTGGGAGTGAGAGAAGCCCTCTAGATATATGGTGGAGATACTCATGGAATAATCCAAATTGGAAGAGACCCACAAAGATCATCAGGTCCAAGGAGGTGAGTGAGGCAGTCACTGATATTTCTTGTATCATCCTTTTAACCCCTTTCCTGTGACTTAACTGGTCTGAAAAAGGTCAGCAGCTATGCATAGAAGACCAAGCATCATCATTCCTTTGGGATGGCTTTGGGATGCTGAGAGCTGCCACATGGATGCAAGCACCTGATTGTTATAAGAATAATACATTTTGAGGCAAGGAGTGGAAAGGCTCGGACGTGACATCGTGTTGAGCCATAACAGCAAGGAGGGGAGTGACGGGAGTGACTGGTTGAAATGCTGTAAATAACAAATTATTTTAAACCAGAAACAATTCCAAAGACTCTCTGCGTATTTGCAGATGTTCTTCATATACAAGGAGAGTCACGTGTCGTCAAATAACCCAAGCACTCGCTTGGAGAGGAGCTGGTCCCTTGCAGCAGTCATGCAAAAATTCACTTTGTGGTGACAGCAGCAAAGGGAAGAGCACGCTTGTCGTGTTCCTGGAGGGAGAAGTGCGGGCTGGTTTTCCTTCACAGTGTTCCAGCTGCAGCAGCTTTTCCATGAGTTTTTGTGATGGTTTTTACACAGAATCTTCTGTCATTTTCTATTTTTCCATTATCTTTGGATTTACCAAATTTCTGAGTTCACCTTGACTCCAGGGGAAAGAAGAAACCTGCCCAATTCTTCGTGTTCCTCATTTGCACTTTCTCAGTATTTTTCTATTATAAGCCATCATGTGGACCCTTATTACAAAGTAGAGTAGAAAAGCTGGAGTTTGCCATTCTTTCTTTCCATGTAACTTTTCCCAAGCTGATGAAATGATGACAAGTTGGAGACTGAGAACAAAAGCAGTGGGGAGAATGGGGACAAATAGATCCCTTCTAATCCTCACCTGGCATTTCCCCAATATCTTTATTTTGTTTAGCAGTAGCAACAATAGGAAACAGAAGTTTTTATCAAGTAACCAGATGTCCTTTGCAATGCTCTGAAAAGTGAATGTTTAGATTATTTGTGTGTTGGCCTTCACTGCTGTATAGTCTCAGGACTATTAAAAATAGGTTTTGTTTTCTGGCAGCAGAAAAGACACCAGAGTGCTTGAAGCAAATTAAATTTCAAATTCAGAAGAAATAAGGTGAAGGAAGGGGAACAGTAATGGGAGAAAAATTGAAAAAGTTAAAAATAAAAGCTCTGGAGACAAACGTGTTCAGACAGACATCCTGGCAAGGGCAGTTGCAGCCCCCAGGAGCTGGTGTGAAAGACAAGGAGCTCACCCAGTTTGTGGGAAGATTCCACTGGCCATGTGGATATACTTGCTTTTAGGTGTTGTTCTACCCAAGAGGTCGTTTCTATGATATCAGTAGAAGCTGAAAGCAATTTTTGTGTGTTTCCCAAGGTAGGCCATATGCTTCATTCCCATCTTCTGCTTGACCCACTGTGTAGCCCAAGCTCTCCTCCCCAGCTGCTTTTACAGGTTGTCCCAGCAGCATTAGCAGAGCTCTTGGTTCCAGAAGTTGACTCAGGAGGCCGTGGGATGCATCTCAGCTTTGACTTCTGGGTTAAGCTGTGCTGCAGCACACATATGGCACAGCTGAGGAGCAGAAGGCAAGGAGGTGATTTTCACCTGTTTGGAAATGTTTCTTCTTAGGTCTAAATTTTATCAATTTCACTGCAATACATGTATTTAGAGATTGTACATGTCCATATATTTCCTACCAATGAGTCTATAACCTTGTGGCAGCCCATAGGCTTGGTAGACTTGCATGCAGCAAGACTCAAATTCTTTCCTTCTAACATCAAACCATTCATTCATTACTGCGTGCTTTATTCAAAGGCTGTAGCATGGAAAGTAAGAAATGCCCATTGTTGCCAATAATATAATCACGTGAGGCTTAGTCCTGTAAACACACAAAGTAAAGTTACTTACATATCTAAGTCTTTGCTGAATGCAGCCATTTGAATGTAAACTCCTCAGCCTGAACATGCATCTGTATAGTATTTAATGCAAAAGGTTTGATCCAGCCTGGGCTCTTTGTGCTAATATGTAATAATTATTATAGTGAGTGTATTAATGATTTGTTTGTGCGCTGCTCTTACATCTCGTGCCAAATATTATAGAGATTGTGTATCTGGGAAGAATTTAGCCCTTAGTATTTTATATCTGTAATAATCCATGACTGAGTTGCTGGATTCCATCTCATTTGTATATGCCATATTTTTTTTTTCCAGAACATCTGTTTAAACCCACACTGGACAGCTGCCAGATTACTGGAAAGGATATGGTATAAAGAAGACTTTTGTTTCCTTCAAGGAAGGAGAAAAAATAAGTTACAAGTTGGTGCATATTGCTGAGAAGAAGCAACTTTTTCTCTCCAGAAGCAGATGTCCTGTAGCGTTTGAAAATGAAATGTTTTTGTGTCTTGCAGGCAAAGGTTCTGCATTTCAACAATATTGATTGTCGGTTCTTACAGGCTGTCAGCCTGCCGTGGTTAACCTACCAGTTGTTTGAGAGACAATCAAGAACAATTAAGAATCACATTTCGCAGTTTCAAATGCATCCATATTGCCACTTTATTCAAAATCCTTTTTTTTTCATGCTGGAAAGTACACTGGTGAGAGAGAGGGAGTTTTCTTTTTTCCCCTTGCCAACCATATTTTCATTGCTGGCCAAATTAAAAGAGATATATATTGCTCATAAACTTGCTGCAGTTTCTTGATTAAAATCTTACATGCAGCACTCCTTTCAACATCAATCTATAATAATAAGGAGTGAGCACATTGCATTTCATTTCTTTGTATTGTGCCTGAGAAGTAAAGCAGCAGGGAAACATCGTGGAAAGATTCAGCTGCCGAACAGCCTCACAATGAGAAAAAGGCCGTTCTTTCCAAGGACAAAACTTAGTGATTGAAATGAGGAAAAGAATGCACAAATTAAAATGAAGAGGAGCCAAGTGCTGAGCAATTGAGGTTACAGCGGTGTTAGCTGCGCAGCGGTTTTGCAGCTGATAGCAGCAAGGTAACAAAGTGCTGAGATCAACCTGTTGCGCCAAGACAAGCAGCCCACACGTCACGGATTCCAAGGCCAGTGGTGCCTGGAAGTCTCTCACCACCCCTCTGCCAAACACTTCTTAAGACTCTGCTAGCTGCTGGCCTGTTGGAGGGATGTGTCAGGGACACGGGGTTTGGGTGCTCTCTTAGCACAGATCAGCAGTGGGGATTGGATCTTTTCCCAGGTAACTAGCGATAGGACAAAAGGTAGCAGCTTTAAGTTGCACCAGGGAAGGTTCAGGTTGCACATTAGGAAAGATTTCTTCTCAGAAAGCATAGTGTGGTATTGACACTGCTTTCCAGGGAGGTGGTGGAATCACTGCTCCTGCAAGTGTTCAGGAATGGGTTGGGTTGAACTAGATGATCTTAGAGGTCTTGGCAACCTTAATGATTCCGAGTTTCTATGATTCTATGACGTGTTGCAGTATGCCAGGCTCTGTGTTGTCGCCTTGACTGGTAACTTCAGTCCAAATGCCTAGGAATCTTCTCAGTCTCATGAGATTGGCTCGGAAGGACCAATGTTACATGGAGTAACACAGGCAGGTTTTGCTGTTGGGATTATGCCCCTTGCAGAACACAGCATTCTGCATTATACATGTGGAAGGCTACCAAGTGTAAAGCCCTAAGCAAAACCATATACATAAATCAGAGATTGTCAAATTTCTATGAGAGCAACTAGCAGAAGATGTCAGCACATGCTTGGCAATTAAGGGGCTCAGAAAGGCTCCTAGTCTGTGACATCATCCTGTCTTGCTTTCCCTTCTGTCCCATCATCATTTAAAAAAGAAAGAAACACACAAAAGCAGCGCAGGATTAACAAAGTGAAATCTTCATGATTTAGAATCTCAAGATAATATTTCAGAAATGATTGTTGACAGTTTTGGGCAGCAAACACATCAAATGAAAAGTGCTGAAAATGGGGAATCACAAGAGAAAAAAAGGGAAATTATGCAGCTGAATAATATTGTGAAGCCATCTCCCACACGAAAATGTACACAGGTTCTGATACCAAAGTTGGTGTGAGCATAAAAGTGAAGAGTTTCACATTCAGTAAGACTTTGTCAATTCAAAACTTAGATGACAGGGATTTCTGTGCAGGACCCTTCTCGGATCATCTTCACCTCTCCTCTGCACAAAACACAAGTTTGTGGTTTCACAATCACATTTTCCTATTTTTAAAATATGTTTTCTCTGCCTCTTGCTTTATGAGAAAGACAGCGAAACTGTAAGAGAAACTGTCTTGACAGAGGAAACAGAAATGGGTTTACATGCGAGCGACTGAACAAAGTAAACACTGATAAAAATAGAAAGCAAGGTTTATTTTCTCTCTGATCTTTCATTTTGGTGATATTTGTGATTAAGGAGAACTTCCAACATTTCAGACAAAAGGGAGATTTTTAAGGAAGTGAAATAATAGAGAGTTCAGATGTTATCGTACAATGAAATCGTATCTTCTTTTTACTGACAGCAGGATACAAAGATTTCTTGTATTTAGAACTCTACTCTAAACCAGCAAGAATTCTCTATTTAAAAGAACTGCGGGTCTTTGCATCACACTCAATAGCTCTGTTTCTTTGAAACTGATTCTTCTAGGATTAAGCATTCAAGAAAACTAAATGTCCTTTTGGCCCTCTCTCCTACGTTTGACCTGAAAAGTTTTCAATGGAGTGACTTAAGCTGGAGAAAATGTCAACTGCCTCAAAAACATGAATGTGATTTATGGTCCCCAAATCTTGGTCCTGATACCAGAGACGAGAAATGTTAGCATGCTTTGACAAAATGTCTTATGCTGATCTTGATCCAACTGTTGACACTGACATTAAGCAAACATAGTAGGGTATAATTACATTTTACACTGATCCATAAAATATTCATGCAGTAGTAATGAATACATATATGCAATCATACAATATCATCATCATAAACTGTGGTCAAATACATATGATATTTGCAATGCTTATACTTCGTGCATATTAATACGTATTCATTAGAACTGAAACTAATTAGTGCACGGTCAATGACAGCTGAGAATATTAAGTACCACTCCTGAATTACGCTTTCACAGGCAGTTTTGAAGTGACATTCATTTTCACGTTGTGGCTCAGTTTACTTCTCCAGCTATGACAATCTTTTTTTGCGATGGAAAGGATAATGTTTATACTAACTGTCATGAGAATGTCCAAGCGGTTTCTCTGACTAGTAACCAAATTAGGGAGTTGAAAGGGTCTTTAACTATACCAATGATAGTCTATTTTCATATTTAAAATTGGCCTTTCCCACAGCTCATTCAAGTTTATGTTCTAGCCACATGTCCCACAGATAAATAAACAGATGCTCTATATAAAGAGTTAGATCATATTCTGAATGAGTGAGGAACATATGTCATCATTAAGAGAAGCTTCAGTGCCAATGCTGGCATTAAGGTAAAGGAAAGAAAACAAGAACTTGAAATGGAACAGCATAATCCCAAGGAAGTTGTCAGAACCTGGAGAGAAGTTATTTTCACAGGAACTGCCAAGAAAATATCCTTCAGCAGTTTTTGCCGGAAAACAAAAGAATAGCAAGAGAAATGTTTGATTTTTAATTAAAAGATGTCCTCTGTTGTTGGCAGGTTTTGGCTGAAACCAAAAAATATGTTTTTTCAACGTGCCCAAACCCTAAGTGTTGTTTGAATAGGTCTTTTTGTGAGAGATTTTAAGTGCGCTGTTCCCTAATTAAAATAGTGACAGAATGAATAAAACTGACATTTCCCAGGAATGCTTTTCCTTGTTAAAAACCTAACTTTTGAGTAAGAAATCTTCCTGATTTATCTTTACACACATTACTGATGAAATAGCTGGTAGCAGATCTTTCCTGTCTGAACAAAATTAGGTTGGTGCCAATGGCAAACTTGCAGAGGGTACACTCGATCCCACTGCCATGACAAAGATGTTAAAACAGCACCAGTCCCAATACCAACCCCCGAGGAGCACTGTTTGTCGATGGGATTGCTCTGAGAAAAGCACTGCGCACACAGAAAAGGATGTTAGTTTTTATGGTTTAGGAAAACCAAACATGAAAAATCATCTTGTAAGTAAAAAACCAACAATTGTTATCTGCAAATGCCTCCACCAATTGTTCTGGCAATTTGATTGTAGCAGATGAGCACAGGATGAAGGCAGAAAATCTGGGGGAAAGCAAAGGGCTGAAAGATGGAGAGGGTTTTGTGATCGGCAGTGCAGAGGTCACAGATGCAGCCAGAAGGTTTATGCGGGATATCATTTCAAGTGACAGCTGATTTTCTAAACCACAAACTTTCTACAATGTGTTTGAAGGCATGGAATAATGATGTGCAGAGCACTGGGAGGACAGCTGCTTTGACACCAAATTTCCTCTTTAAATTCTCCAAGCCAGGGTTTAGGTCTTGGATGAAATCCACAAGGATTGGGGCACCCAAAGGCAGGAGGGGAGAGAAGGCAGCGAGGAAAGGAAAAAGCCCGTTGCTCTGCCTTTGGCATAACACAGCAAATTAAGGAAACGTGGGTGTCGGGCTGCAGAGCCCTCTGGCCGCGTGGTGCCTGGGAGAGGTGAGAAGTTTTGCATCTGTGGATCGTTCTCCAGCTCTGGAGGAGGCTGCTGAATTTAGCACGCTGCTGTTGGCTCCTGTTGCGTTGGTCAGTGGCGGTCTGCAACAGTTTGGCAGTACGTAGCTGGATCTGTGTGAGACTTGGCTGCCTGTGTGATGTTTTTATGTACTTAATTTGAGAAGTGAGCGCACGACAGAAATTTCTGATGGCCTGATGCAAATGAAAGTGTCCAGTGCTCTGTGTGCTTAAGGAGTTCCATAAAGCCCCACATTCAGGTATAGCCCTGTCTGGAGGAAACACACATCCTGCACTCCTGATGTGGAAGGGAAACTCAATTAAGAAAGATGTGGGAAAGGCTTTTTTTTTGGTGCAGAACCATTCACACCAACAAGCTTTGGGCTAATTCTTGCTGAAGGCTGTGCAGTCGCTCCTGTCAACGCATCCCAATCTCTGGAGAGTGAGGGAAGAGGTAGTATGGCCCAAAGCTTGAGCTCTTTTGTCTCAGAGGTTGTGGCTCCGTGGGCATGTTGGCCAGGCTGGCAGCCGAGCTCATCCCTACATCGCTACAGCTATTGCATTTTGTGACAGTTTGTGGGAAACATCTGGCACGGCATCTGACTGACAGCTACAGAAAACTGTGAAATATCAAAGCAGCCACCAGGGATAAGAAAATGCCATTTTAGGCATCTTAAGCCTCATTTTCTTCTCACAGCCACCAGAGATAAGCCAGGGGTCATTTCGGCAAAGTCAGGGAGAGACAGGCTAAAAGACAGTATGAGCATTGGTAAAAGCATCACTGCCTTATGCTCAAAGCACTCAGCTGGACCATCCAGGTTCTCCTGTTTGTACCATCACTGGTTTGGTGCGTGGCTCTGGTTCAAGTCATTTTTCTTTCCCCTGTTTTCTCTCACAAAATGAGGAAAGAGACAGCTCTGGTCACATTGATATCTGTGAGTGCATACAGACAAGTTAATCACAGTTATGGAGCCATTCTACCTCCATTTATGACTGTCTGTAGCTTTGGTGATAGTCCCATAATCAAAGGGAAAACAGGACTAGGACCTGGAAGGGGAAACTTAGCACAGTTCAACCTAAATGATGTGCACACGTTCAGGGCAGTGACGGGCCACTTACTTGAACTTATCATTGGCCATAGTGGATTCTCCATGCAGAATATCTACAGGAAGTCCAGCATTAAAAAGTACAGGGTCTAGAGGACTAGAACTATGCTTTAACATTTGCTTTTCCTTCATCCAACACCTGACCACCTTGCCACCACAAACTAAAACTAATAGTATGATGTGGGGGGAAATCAGGTCTCTGTAGAGCTCAGGTGAAGGATCCAGGTAGCGAACAAGCAACCTCACATCAGCTGAGATGGGGTAGCTACATGGGTGCTTGCTCCTACAAGCAATAACAATAGCTCCTTACAGCCAGTGTGCACAATTTCAGCTCTGCTTTCCCCACCATGAGAAGTGCCATTCCTCTGCTCTTACAGCGCGCACATGGTTGTAACAGCTTGATTCAGCTGACAAGTGCTAGCTTGTCAAATCGCAGTAGCTTGATAAAATGTCTGAGCACTAATAGTGAAACCTCACTGAAAAGACCTCCTTGAGGACACGTTCATTCTTAAGACGTGCTAACAGTGGATGTGGTTGTACAGTGAAGAAGCTCTAGCAGGTAGCCCACAGCCTTCTCCCCTACAGGAAACTGCAGCTTCATAACCAGTGGCTGATGCTGCCATCCAAAGTTGTTGCTTAAAATACTCTCTGCTGTTGGAATACACCAGAACAGCTCTCCTCCCACATCCAGCCCCCATACAGAATGATCTAAATGTTAAAGCAGCGACAAAAAGAGTGTTTTTGGAAATAATTAGGTCAATTAAAATGTAACAAGGAGAGTGGTCTAGACACAGAGAGCATTTAAATTAGCAACAAACTGCTTCGTTTGGGCTCTTTGGTTCAATCGCCTATTTAATCATCAATTCATCTATGTGAATTCCTAGCAAATTTGCTAAATTAACATACCCTGAAGGTGGTGACTAAATTATGTATCAATGTCAGTGATGCCTGTTCTCTCTACAGTGTGAGAGAAGCACAGCCAGGCTGTTCAGAGAGAGGCTTTGGTGCTACACATTCTCCAGGGGTCACACAAAATGCTGCAGTTTAGAAAGGGCTGCAAGGTTTAAAAAAATTCACTTGGTTCTGCATTAGCAGACTGAGTTTTCATTTAAGCACTCCCCACCCAAACCTGAAGCCCATGCACAAAGCCGCCGCTAAAACAGGGAGCGCTGAAACAAAATTCATCCTCAACCTGTCCTGTACCTCAAAGCTGCAGGTGGCCAAATTTAAAGCCAATGGTAATGAACAAATAAACACGTTGATAAGTAATACACCTCTCAAGTAGGTGGGTTGGAAGGCAGGAACTGGGAGGGTAATGCCCATCCCAGTGTAAGAGAAAATCAGGTTCTTGACCACCTGAGGAACCTGAACATCCAGAAATTCCTATGAGATGCATCCCAGAGTCTTGAGGGAACTGGCTGATGTAGTCACCAAGCCACTCTTGACGGTATTTTAAAAGTCATGGTGGTCAGGCAGAGTCCCTGGTGACTGGCAAAAAAGACACTGTCACACCCATTTTTAAGAAGGGTAGAAAGGATGACTCCCATCAGCCTCACCTCTGTGCTGGGGAACATCATGGAGCAGATCCTTCCGGAAGATATTTTAAGGCACATGGATGAGTGGGAGGTGATAAGGGATAACCAGCATGGCTTCACCAAGGGCAGAGCCACTGTCACCTATCTGGACTTCAGTAAAGCCTCTGACATAGTCCCTACAACATCCTTTTCTCCAAATTGGAAGGACCTGAGAGCAGCCTTTCAGTATCTAAAGTGGGGCTGTAAAAAAGGAGACAGACTCTTTAGCAGGACTTGTGATAGCACACGGAGGAATGGTTACAAACTAAAAGAGGGGAAATTTACATTGGATTTAAGGAGGAAGCTTTTTACAATAAGGGTAGTGAAGCACTGGTACAGGTTGCCCAGAGGTGGTGGATGCCCCGTCCCTCTAGAAACCCAAGGTCAGGCTGGGGCTCTGAGCACCTGATGGAGCTGTGGGTGTCCCTGTTCACTGCAGGGGAGTTGGACCAGATGGCCTTTAATGGTTCTATCCAACTCAAATGATCCTATGGTTCTATAAGTAAATCTAAAAGTGGGAGATGATGCGGGAACCATAATGATACACCAGGAAGCTAACCCTGGCCCTTGTACAGCCTTTCTCTGAGGCCATACCAGCTGTCAGTGTCTTCTGCAAGTGGGACTAACTCTCAGCTAGGGTGAAGCTGGCCCTGTGGAAAACATATAAAAGAATAGCCATCATTTAGGTCACTCCTCCCAGGCAGTGATATAAGCTAAGTGATGAAAAAAAAATAAAAAAAAGAACTGGTTTGGTTTTAGAATTGATGCCCTGCTAGAAACAAAGGTGTTCTCCAGGGCTCAAATGTGAGCTTCTCTAACATGGTCTGAGTCCTTCAGGCCTGCAATGGACTTCAGCAGGACTGAAGCCATCCCTGAAGGAAACAAATACGAGGTGCATCCCAAAAGACATCTTTGAAGGAAAGACGGGTGGGGAGTCAAGGGAGGATGAAGAAGATGCGTGGGGAAAAAATATGAGAGGAAAACAAAACTGGAAGCAAAATGGTGTTTGAAATGCCTACCTTCATGCTGCACACTCTACATGCTTTACTCTCCCTTCACTGTACTCTCATTTTGGCCTCAGCAATTCGAGGAAACCCCTGCTGTGCAGTCAGCAACAGATCGAGTATTCAATCTCAAGCTTTGCCTAAAGCAAAAGGGATGACATTATTTGTCCCACGCCATAGCTCTTCTTACAGATTCCCTGCAACAGTACAAGCTTGCCTGGTGAGATCGGTCCAAGGGGTGCTTTCAGGTGCTGCTCCTGAGTGAGGTGCACGTTGCCAGCATGCAGCCATCCTCTCCGGGTTACCCGGTGACCTGAGAGCAGGGCTGCTGCTGAAGGGCTCAGTGCTGCTGGGGTGGTGTTCAAGTGCCTAAAGATAGAGGGATGGGTGCAGTCTTGGCAAGATTTGAAAAGCGAGATAAGGAGAAATGAATAACGAGGCATCTGACTTGAGCTGAAGATTTGCTTCTCTCCTCAGGATTGGTGAACTGCTTTGGCTACAGCAAGATGCAGTTTGAATCTTTGCCAGTTGCCTGTATTAAACTGAACCTTTTTTTTTTTTTCTTTCTTTCTTAAGATCAGAGATTGCTTTGTTCAATGTTGGAGCACGTCAGAAATTCTTCTGCAATCCTTGGAAGTGTGAGTGCAGGGGGGGCAGTGAGGAAGGAGTTGCCAGATTGCTGCCTTTGGCACTGGTGCTGCGATTCAATAAGGGTTTTGAGAAACAAGAGGGGCTGCATGGATGTGGGCAGCTTCCTGGGTACCCCTCTGTGCCCAGTGTAAGGCATTTGGGTAAAAAAACAAGATACAGTCCATCTGCACAGCTTGGGACGGCTGTTTTCAGAAAGGTTTGCCCTTCAGAGCAGGACCTTTCAGAGCCCTGCTTTCTTCCGCAGCCACTTGCTGGCTTGCAGAATACTTGCTGCCTTCCCAGATGGGTCCGATAATGGCACGGAGCTGGCTGGCCCCAGGCCCTGGGGTTTTAAAGGGCAGCCACAGCACTGCGGTGCGGAGCAGAGCCAGGAGGGTGGCTGGAAGAACTCTGACTTCAGCAGAAAGTGAAATGATTTGGGCAATAGATGAATACGGCAAGTATACACTAACATGGCCAGATCTGAAATGAAAATAGAGGCAACTTTGGCATTCCTTTACTTTACAATGCCTGATTGAAGAATTTGGTCACATGGCAGGAAAGAAGGTCATTGAAGGGAACCGTTTTAACAGAGGCTCATTCGTATTTTAAACTGGTCACATGCCTTTTCATCTGTGTCCTCTCTGACATGACTCTCCTCTTCCTTCATCTTTATTTACATTGATCTATTTTGATATTTTGCTGTGCATTGTAAGCAGACCTTTATCTGTTAGCAGCGTGAGAGGGTGGCTGAAGCATCCCCGCTGCTGGCACTGCATACAAGAGGAATCATTTCTGCTAATGAAGGAGCATTACAGCAATTGCATTGACACGATGCATTTTATGCTGACTGGTTCAAGATCAATTTTATAAACAAACCAGCACTCAAGTGCTGCATTTCCATTTGTCTCTGCAGTCAAGCACATGACAAACACATTCCTTGTCACGTTCCAGACTGGAACAAAAAGTATCTATCTTAAACAGTAGGGCTCGTTAGCTAGCATTATCAGAAGTACTGCATAGAGATGCAACCTTAGTGCAGTACAGACTGAGAAACGGGTATCGTGCTCATAAAAAAGCAGTGTTTGTAAAGCATGCCATACATAACAAGGAGAATCTCATCCTGCAGAGCAAGGAGACGCGTTGGCTGCTTCAAAGAAATAGATTTAGTTCATACCTGAAAATAATTTGATCTTCAGTTTTTCTCCACACTACTCACTATGTCTGAACAGCTTATATGAGCTATTGACAGCAGAAATTGTTGGGGAGTTACGGCTTTTTAAGATCTGACTTTCTCAGCAGTTGCAAATACAAGACCAGAATGTTGATGAGCTCTAAGATGACATATGCATAAAATAAAGGACCCCAAGAATATCATAATTCAAGGCTACTTAAAGTGAAATGCGGTTTTGTAAACATGACGCATATTGTGACTTGGGGAATCTGAGCCCTGAGCAGAAAGCCAAGCTGAATACATTTGCAGAGAATGTGCAGTTAGTACCTCCACCGTGATAAGATTACAATGAGCATTTTCGACTCCTGCTAACTATAAACAGAAATCTGAGCCGTGTGGGTCAACGTGGTGACTCAGCAATCCAAGCACCTCCATCCTGCTGCAGTCAGAGGACTGCAGTTTGGTTCCCAGAACCACGTTTATGATTTCCAGGGGGAACAGGAGATGAGTCAGGGAATTAGAGCAACCTTGCACCGCTTAACGAGCATTCGTGGCTTGATCAATGGCACTGGAAAGCACTGCTGTAGGGAACCCCTGCAACAGTGTCGCAGTGTGCTCACTGCTACAGAGCGCAGTGGAGGCTACCAGTGCTGTCTTATGTGTGGGGGGAAATTGGGGAGGGAAGAAAAAAAGATGGCAAGGAAATGAAGCAAGAATTTTCTGTAGCATCGCATAGCAAATAATATTTACCCTATTGGGTGTGAGACAAAGCATACTGCATGCTGGCCGTGATGCACGTAGGAACAAAACTTTACATCCCATAGCTCAAAAAAATACTGGTATTTTCAAGGTACCAGCAAGCTGGAAGGCACAGCAAAAAAAGCCCCACAGCATTCCCCTGTGGGAGTGAGTCCTCAGCAGTCAGCTGCAGCACCGGGCAGGTAATTAACAAATGCCTGGATAGAATGTGCGAGGGCTTGTTTATCAATCAACATGCTATTAATTATCTCACGTGTCAATTTTAATTGAAGCGATTTGTATTAATAATAGCAGTCTGCCCAACTTGTACGGCATACCTGCAGGGATATGTGCTTGTTCTCATGTTTTCCTCTTGGCACATAGTCTAACCTGGATAACATCTTCCCAGTTTCAAAATACTGGGTATTTTTTTGGAAATAACTAGCTGTGTAACTAATGGTTATTCATTAATAGGATCTATACATGGAAAACCATCACCTAACAAATGTCTGAAATTAAAATAAATAAATAAATAAATAAATAATAATTCTGTTATGTAAGAAACTATCTAGCTGAAGACATGCCATAAAAAAAAATCTCCAATGGCACACATAAAGGGGTAACATTATTTGCAAATTACAATAATAGCTTTCCACAGCTGTTCTCGTGAAGAGGGAAAGCTGTGTGGCTGATGGTATTTTATTTAAGATTTGGATCCATATGGATTCTGTTTTTTAAAAAATCAATGCCTCTTTTCATTTTACCTTTTTTTTTTTTACTTTGCTGAAGGAAATGCTGTTGCTCAGTTACTCAGTGACTGTCATAATCCCAGGATCATGTTGAGCCTCTTCTGGAACTGAGTCATCCCAGGTGTGCTTTCAATTTAAAACTGATTCTGCGAGGACAAATATTAGGGCAATCACAGCTGCTTCTGTGCTACAGAACATGATTATTATTTTATCATTTACGGTATTGCCAGAGCTGCCTGGGCTATGCAGTGCCCTGACACCTCACAGGAGGCAGCATCTGCCCCCAAAGAACCTATCATCACAAAAACCATAGAGTGGGCTGGGGGGAAGGGAATTAATCAATTATTGACTTTCTGTGTATTAAATACAGGAGTGTCTGAGGTACAGAGATTAAATGACTTGGCGAGGTTATGCAGAGAGCCTTTAAAACGGCTGGGAATTGAAAGTAGCCCTCTTCCGTCTAAATTCAGATGTGTTGAGTCATCAGTCAATAACAAGACTGATTTCCACGGCAGGAGCTTTTGGAGGCTTTAATCGGGTTTCATGTCCTATTATGCAGGCTGCCATGTAAATTTAGAATAGCAGAGGCTCTCTGCAGGTGTGTCCACAAGAAATCCCCAATGATTCCAGGGGAGCTCTACGCATCCAGAAGGATGTCCTGGGGTAGACCTGATTTCCTAAATAGGGACAAAGTGAGAGTAACACCAGCATTATGTGCTGAGTATGGCAAGAGCTGAGAATGGGGTTAACATCCAAACAGGTAATTTTTGTAGCAGCAGAAATGTAAGTTGTTTTCAGCCTGAATTTTGCAGAGTTTCTGCACATGCCTGATTCTCATTCCTAATATCTTCTTAAATTTGTGAACAGTTTCAGTTCATGTGGCAGCATCCTTTTCTGTGGCTGTGTCTGCATTAACATCTTGGATTAGGGAATGTGCTTTGGAAGCAACTCCCCTGATCATGCCAATTATAAAATCATAGAATGGTTTGTATTGGAAGGGACCTTAAAGCACACCCAGATCAAGTCCCCTGCAGTGGGGAGGTCCCATCCAACCGGGCCTTGATCACCTTCAGGGATGAGGCACCCACAGATCTCTGGGAAGCAGTGCCAGGGCCTCCTTTCCCTCTAAGTAAAGAATTTCTTCCTAACATCTAACTTAAATCTCCCCTCTTTCAGTTAAATCCAATTCACTGTACTTTGATTCATATCACAGAGCAGGCTTGGAACATGTGTGCTGGGCTCCCTTCCAGTAAATCCAGAGCAGAGATATCCTTCAGAATGGTTTCTGTAAACTCTGACCACCACCAGGCATTGAACCCACGAGACCCATTTACACCTAATCTGAAGCGTGACCCTTCACCAATGCACAGTGTGGAGTCAGGACCTCCTCGCCATTGCACTGCACTAGAAGACAGCTCCTCAAAGACCACGACTGCTCAAGCAGACCCGTCTCATCTTGCTTTCTTACCCACAGGAAACTTCAGGCCGGGGGGAGAGGAAGAGGTTCAGGTCTGGAGCAGAGCCCTGTCCGTATAAGCAGGATGGAGTAACTTGCTCTGGCCACAGAGTGCTACAGCCACAAACCTAAATGTAGGCACAGCTAACAAAAACAGCAAAGATGTAGCCAAAGGCTAGTCAAAGCTTTCAAGTATTTTCTGACTGCAAGAAATCAGTCAGAAGAGAAGATCTGAGGGATCTCGCTGAAGACAAGGGGTATCATCCAGGCTGGATGTGACTCTGGGCAGCCTGGTCTGGTGGTTGGCAACCCTGCACAGAGCAGGGGGTTTGAAACTAGATGATCACTGTGGTTCTTTTCAACCCAGGCCATTCTATGATTCTGTGATTCTATGACTCATAAGGTCAAACTCAATCAGATACTGAGGAAATACAGGAGAGAAATGCTTAAACTGGAAGAAAAAGAAAAAAGAAAAAAAATGCTCTGAATGGAGTTTGCGCTTACTGCACCATATAGTATTGTATTACTAGGGCTTCCCTTTCACAGGACAGCTTCTTGTATTCTAAATACAGCCAAAACACCTCTCTCGTTGCTTCACAAACCCATTGTTTTTTGGCTGGTGTCTGACTGCAGAAACAAGGACATGCCAAGGCTCTGTTTCAAAGAATGATATGAAGATATGAATTTATCCTTCTCCTCTTTCCTGGCTTATTCTTGGTTCATGGTAGTGTGATCTTTTCTACCCATGAGGTGTGAATACAGATGAAGACATCGCTAAGTGCAGTTTTATGGCTGCAGGAGCTGGGAGGTCAGCCCAAAATGATGCTGCCCTTCAAAGTTTTCAAACAATAAAATTTTGATGAAGTGATTCAAATTGTAGCAGATTCTCAGATGCACGCAGATGCCATTAAATTGTACTGAGGAAATTAAAATCCCTTCCCTTCTAGCATTAATATACAAATAATAACAATAGAAAGCCCTTCCTGTTCACTGGATAAATGTCTCAGGTAGATGTTAAAGGATCTATGAGGCCTCTGTTGCCCTAATGCCTAAAACCTTAACGGCTCTGTTAAAGCTCTTGAACTCAAGGAAACTGTAAAGATCATGAGAAAGATTGACTGGCTCTGCATTGGTTCCACCTGGAGCACTGCACAGCCAACACCAGTGTTCCAACATTGCTGTGCCCATGCCCAGCTGTGCTGCTGCTCCTTCTGCATTTCCACGTGGAGATCTGCAGGGGTAATCAATCACTAATACTGCACTCAAGTTAATATGCCCAGATTGTGCTTAACTGCATAATTTTAAGTGAAGAGCATAATCAGTGATGGATATGTGAGAGACAGGAATGCAATAGGAACCTGACTGTTTTTACTCTGTTTTTTGTTTGTTTGTCTGTTTTTTTTCAATATATTTATATATGTTCACTATTTCAGTGTCATAGGATTTTCCCTTCTGAGTACAGCTAGAATTGTGATGTTTCCTCACACGGGTTACTGGAAATTCAGCATTCTCAAGCATTTTCCCAGAACTAAGTACTCATGAAATGTTACTTCATGAACAAGGGGGTAAATCAACAATCTGAGGTAGAATCCAGTTCATCAACATCAGAAACTCTGTCTTTGATGTGCCTCTGCAGACCCGAATGGTGACTGATCTAGACTGGGACTTGTGGTTATCGCTGTAACAACAAAAACAGCTGTGGTGGTGTATGGGACAGAAGTGATACATAGACTATTTTTATATGCTCTATATCTAATTAGTGCATTTTCTATACAAACCGATTCAGTTCCTGTTTATGTTTCCCACAGTGCATTTGCTGTCCTATGTTATGGCTATCATCATTCCAAATGAAGAGGACTGCACAGCTCTCACTTTGGAGTTTGTCAACACCATTCCTGACTCAGCCAGACAGGCTCACTGCAGGACTGGGAAGTGCACCTTCTTCCTCCTGCTCCAGCTGGAGGAAACGCACTGCCTCCCCAGGGCTCCCCAGCTTCAGCATGCTGGCGACCAGGAAACAGAAGCTGGCAACTGAACAGAGGTCTCCTGCCCTTCCTCTTGAAGGGGTTTTAGCAAGCTACTAGGAAGAGCTCCCCAGAAGACTCTAGCAAACAGCATAATTCAGACCGTGCTGTTCATGGTGCCGGTTTAGCTGACACTCAGCCTTACAAGGACAAGACAAATTTCCAAAAAGCAAAGTCACAATGTTTCAATATGACTACAATTATTCTTTTTTTTCTAGATAACCTGCTATTGTTTTGCTGCTGAGAAATACACCTTCAAGAATTGGACCTGTTCAATTTTAGAAGTACAACTCTGTTTCTTATAGCTGGCACTACTAAACCCACTCTTAATTTTCATATTCAGTAATTCATATTGTCCTAGACCAAATCTGAGTTGGTCATTTAAAAACCTTTAATACCTAGTTCAAAAATCCCAGTGGGCTGTCACATAGTCTTTCCATTTGAGTACATCCCACCTTTTAAGAAGGGAAGAACACGTTTCCTGATGCCCATAAATGTGCTGCCGCTACTTGCATCATAGAACAGAACTTGTTCTACTGGTGGTTAACTCAGTAATTCCATTTTATCTTAATATGCTATTCCTTCTTTTTATGCCTGGCTGGGTATAATTTTTTTTTTTTTTTTAATCCAAAGCTGAATAATTTCAATATTTTAAAATGACTTCAACAGTTACATCAAATTCTACCATAGAATCATTGAATGGCCTGGGTTGAAAAGGACCACAATGATCATCTAGTTCCAACCCCCCTGCTATGTGCAGGTCGCCAACCAGCAGAACAGGCTGCCCAGAGCCACATCCAGCCTGGCCTTGAATGCCTCCAGGGATGGGGCATCCACAGCCTCCCTGGGCAGCCTGATCCAGTGTGTCATCATCCTCCATGTGAAAAACTTCCTCCTAATGTCTAACCTAAATGTCCCCTCTTAGTTTAAAACCATTCCCCCTTGTCCTATCACTATCCACCCTCGTAAACAGCTGTTCCTCCCCCTGTATATATGCTCCCTTCAAGTATTGGAAGGCCACAGATTATTAAAAATGGATGGGAACTATAATTTTGGTGTGGTATCATCCGTTCTGTGCCATTAGCCCCTGTGTTCATTATTTCAGGGTGATATGATACCAAGGAAGACCTGACTCACCTTATCCTGAAGCACATAAGAAATGAGAGTAAACAGATGAAATCTGAGGACGCACCCAGGGAAATCTAGGGACTTCCCTCAAAATTAGGGTTTATAGACTATAATCCCCTTGATGATAACTGAGTGATAAAACACACGTTGTTTGCATTTATAACAATTATTGAGTGATTTCATTGTTCCCATTGAAGAAAAGGACTGCTTTTGTTCATTGTTGATACAAAGTCACTCTTGATGCAGACTAGGCACTTCCTACTTTACCTGGGTATTTTTATCGGCAGTACTTCGCTGTGTCTGAGACAAGCCTTACTCCTGTCCCTGAATCTAACTTCCCTCTCAAATTTGGGGACTATCAGCTCCGCATCAGGATCCAAACTGCTTAGTATGGATCTGTCTTTCATCATGGTGAATCAACAGTCTGTGAATCTAAACAATCTCTTTGTGTTCTTTTTTTTTTTTTTTTTTAATTGCACTTCCTTTTTAGCAAACAACGGAGGTTTATTTTCTTCTCTTCAGGACTGAAAACAATGTTTACCGTATGACCTTATTTTTAAAACTGCTGCTTCATTTGCAGAGGGAAGTCCTAATGACCTTGATCACCATGCAGCCTGGGAGCTTATTAATCAGGACTGGGTTTGGCAGGAAGGCAAGAAGCTCTCCTGCAATCAGATCTATTACCAGAGATCCCCCCACATATACAGAAGTATCTCACAGATAGTAAAGTCCAGTACTTACACATGCTCTTTATTGCTAGGCATAATTGCAGGCTGAAGACTCAAAATTAGTTCGTAAGCGGATATTCTTCTTGTACTTGTAAGTTCTATATGTGCCCTGTTAGCTCTGAGCTTTGCATGCTGCCAATTAATTTCCTTTTAAATTTATCACTGATACCTACCTACATTTTATTCTACGCTTAATATTCTGAACTTAACACATAGTATATAGAAATATGATTTTTTGTTTCCATTACGTTAGGGCGTGGACAGTTCTCCGCCATTTCATTCTGTTCCAATATCAGTATAAATCTTTCCACTGACAGCAAATGCAGATCTGACCCAATGCCAGGCAAATGGGCCTGCATCAGGGGGATCCGTGCATTCTGCCAAGTTGTCTGAATGTTATATTTTTTAAATTACGCTGAAACAAGCCCCAGTGAATCTAAAGGAGAGCTATGGTGTAGCATTCTGCCAGGAGGAACTTGCCTGTTTGCTGGTGGGAAAGGAGGCCTTTTTCCCTCCATCCGGAAGAAGGGCTTGCTCTTTTCTCTTCTTTCAAGCTCCTTTCGTGCACTGATGTACACACAATCTGATGATCCACTGGACACTCAGAGAACTAGTGACAGATTATTTGGACAGACTTCCTAGTTGATTACAATGGAAAAAGGATATAAAATGTGAATTGCAGTAAGAACGTACAATCATTCCCAATGACACAGTGGGAAAATCTCTTAGTATATCAAATAGATTTGCTGCCTGTGTAAATGCAGAGCTGTGTTCCCCAACTTTACTGCTGTAAACGCATTTTACGCACCTTTATTTTGTTAACAGTGCAAAGCTGTGGGAAGATGTGCCATTTTCTAAATTCTAAGGAGCTTCCAATTACAGAAACACGATCATCAGTGATCGTATGCTTCCGAACAAATCAAAGCACTCTTACGGCCCAGTTAGATTTTATGGCACTGTCAATTAGAAAATAAACAAAATCCCTTAATGAGTAAACAGGGAAAATTTTGATCCTGGAAGCACAGAGAAAACATAAATCTGTCAAAGCCATTTCCACAACATCATTTTTCAGAGCGGAGCAGCTCTTAAAATCTGACAAAATACTGCCCTGCTGCAAGCGATAGTTCTTGTTGCTGCAGCAATCTGTAATGTCTTGGGAATGGCTTTAAACTAAAGGAGGGGACGTTTAAGTTAGATGTCAGGAAGGAATTCTTTACTCAGAGGGCAACGAGGCCCTGGCTGTTCTGCCCAGAGAGCAGTGGGTGCCCCATTGCTGGGGGTGCCCGAGGCCAGGCTGGATGGGGCCCTGGGCAGCCTAAGCTGACAGGGGGCAATCAGCCCACAGCAGGAGGTTGGAGTTGGGTGGGCTTTGAGGTCCCCTCCAACCTGAGCCATTCCGTGATTGTATGAGATGTGTGTACTGAGAGCAGAACAGCCTGGCAAGCAGCAGGCAGGAGCACCTAGACTCATGGCCTGGGTTGCTACCCAGTCCCCAGGCAGCCCCGCTTGCTGTGGGAAGGGATATTGAAATATCCTCTAAGTGATATCGCGTTATTGAATCAATCAGGATTTAGGAGGCGCAGGGAAAACCTGCAGCGCGTTAAGTAGATTTGTGTGGCTTCAGCAAAGCTTCACAAAGTTGCTCCGGCGCTGTACAGGAGCCGCGCACTTTCCGAGCAGCAGAGGTGCCACGAAACCACCGGGACCAGTGCTTTCTGTCTGCTGTTTGGAGTTCACCGCCAACACTCTGGGAACGCTTGGACGAGACCAGACAGCAGGCTGTTAACGCCGGCAGCTCCCCGCAGCCCTGAGCCAGGACAAGCCGCAAAGCGACCCGCACCCGAGGCTCTGCCAGCGGGACGGCGGCGTCTCTCAAAGAGCGCAGCCCGAAGCGGGGCCCGGGCGGGCCGAGGGGAGCAGCGAGGGGGAGCAGCGAGGCGGAGCGGGGCGGCCCCGCGGCGGGGCGGGCGGGAAGCGGCGCGGCGGCGGTAGGACCCGGCGGCCGCTCCCCGAAGGATGTGAGCGAGCGCGTGTGGGACGAGCCCGGCTCCGGCTGCGGGGAGCTCGGCCCTGCGGCTTCGGGGGTGCCGCCGAGCGAGGCGAGAGACGCGGCCTCCTCCTCCCGGCCGGAGGCAGGAGCGAGGCGGAGCGGCGGGGAAGGCAGGCCGGCAGCCCGCGCGAGCCCCATGGGCCGAGCGACTGCGAGAGCGGGAGGAGGAGCCGGCCCGCCGCCCGCCGCCCGGGGATGGTGAGGAGGCGGCGGCTGCCGTGAGCCCAGTTAGGCCTTCGCTCGGCGCCCGCCCGCCCGGCTCTCCCTGCCTCCGCTCGCTCGCTCCCCCCTTCCCTCCCCTTCCCTTCCCCTGCCTCCTTCCCCCGCCGCCGCCGCCGCCCTCCCATCACCTCCCCGGCCTCCCGCAGCCATGTAAGTGACCCGCTCCCCGGGCTGGGAAGGGCCGGGGGAAGGAAGCGCCGGGGCCTGCTGCGCCGCGCGTTGTGCGGGGCCGGGAGGGGCGGCCAGGCGAGGCGGCCGCTCTCCGCCTTCCCCGGGCGGCGGCTGACCCGCGTAGGCCGCGGCGGGGGCCGCTGCTGCCGGCCCGGGCTGGGGCACCGCGGGGCGGTGTGCGGTGGGGGGGGGAGGAGAGGGCCGCGGCCCCGCCGGAGCCGGGCCGGAGGGCTCGGGGCGAACAGGAAGCCGTTGGCTTCCCCGGGATGCGGGGGGGGTGGGGGGCTCCCCGGCCGCCCTCGGGGCCTGCTGCGGCCGCGCCGTCCTGGAGCATCTCCGAAGGAAAAGGGGCTCGGGGCAGAGCGAGGCGCGGGGCATTTCCCCGAGCGCGGCACCCCCGCCCCCCATTTTCTCCCTTTATCTTTTGTGCGGCCCCGCGCTGCGTTGCGGACCGGGGCTGTGAGTCTGTGTGCGTCCGTGCCGGGTAGCGCTGCTGGGCCACATCGCTTCGACTTCTCGTGGCGGTGTCGTGCAGAGCTGCGGGGAGCCGCCTGCAGCCGACACCCCCCCATCCCCTCACAGCCCCCCCAGGTGGAGTTCTGCAATCGCTGAAACGTTCCTGTAGACTTCTAGGACTTTTCCTTTGGATCCTTTGTGGGGTGCAGGATTCTACCAAAGCGTGTGAGCATGCTGCATTTGCTGTGTGTTTTACTGACAGAAAGGTATTGATGCTGGTTGCACCTTATTGGGATTCCCCCTGCTCCCGGGAAAGGATTTAACCATTTTTTTCTCTGCTTTATTTTTCTTCCATCCCACCCATAGAAGAAGCTAATCCTGCTTTACTCTTGTTTGTTGTATTTATGCCACCAGCAGGGATGTACATTTCGAAATACAGTTACAATGGGGCGTTACTAACACTTAATTCAGAAGAATATTTGTTTACAGGTAAATAAATGTAACACAGTCTATGACTAGTAATTACCTTTTTGTAGCAGCTAATTTCCTGATGACAGCCACAGCATTTGTCTGAGTTAATAGATTTAAAGGCACTGTGGAACTACCTTTGATTTTTTTAAATAGGAGGGTTCTCCTTGTGTACATTGTGTATAGAACTGCTTTTGGTTCTGAGCTACAGCAGTAAATCAAATCTAAGAATCGATCCAATGTCCGCAAGTAACCTGTAGCTCTGGCATTGCTGGCTTATAGAAACAACCTGTAAGTAATTACGAATAGGATTAAATGGGTTCATGAGTGACTTGGTTTGTTTGTGAGACAGAACAAAACTTCTGTTATAAATACTTTGAAACGGAATTTGATTAAATGCATCTTAAGTTGGTTCAGAAGTTCTGAGCAGCACAGTCATTAAATTATATGAGGGTAAACTGTAAAAGGCCTTCTTCTTGTTTTGGAACATAAAGAAGATTTTGTCTAGCCTATGTCTTTGACAGAGAGTATGAAGAGATCTCTTTTTCTGCCATTGCTTAGTTTTGAAATACGCAGTTCAGTTTGTCCTATCAAACTGCAGTTGTGGTTGCAGCTTGGACAGCTGCGTGTCGTAACTCTGGCCCCTCACCTGAACCAGATCAACCTCCTGTCTATTGATTAGTGAAGACATGAGAGCACAGGCATTCCAAATTGCAGCTTTGTAAACCTAGATTGTGCTGATGGATTGGAAGAAAAGTGGATGTGGCTTTAGAGATCTTTTTTCTTCTCCGCTTACTGTTTTTCCCGCAGTTCTTAGTATCGGAGAAGCATTTCTAAACCTTGTGATAAACTGCACATACAATCATGAAATACTCATTTAGACATGGTGTTCTAAATGGAACATCACATGAGCTAGTGGCAAATATTTGTGACCATGCCTAACTCATGGTCCACAATGCATTTTTGTAAAGCAAGCTAAGATGGTTGCTGGAACAACCTGGTCCTTCTGTGCTCTCTTGAAAACTGTCTGCCCAGATTGAGTAACTGGGTCATGGTGTGAAGCTTCTGTGAGTTCGTGGGGTCTTGAGTGCTTTGGAAGCACTGCTTCTCCTGGGTAGGATTTGCATAATGCAGGAGATGTACTTCACTGGTCAGAGCCTGGTGGAGATACTTCTCCGTACGCTCTACTTAAAATGTTGGCTGGAGCCCAACTTTGTTGTGCTTGTGCCATTTGGATGCAGTTGGCTGTGAGCTTAAAATGAGACTGGGGATATGCCGCAGAAAGAGAGCGCGGGTTGCTCATGCGATACATGGGCCCCAGAACACACCTCTGCTCCCCTGCAGTTCTTGTGCAGCTTGCCTACCGTGCGACAGTGCCTTGCAACCAAGGTGGGCAGCTGGGTCCTTTTTTGCACGGTTCTGTTGAGCGTTCGGGGAACGTGCACGGATGTGTGTCACGTGAGGGCATCAGGGCTGCCAGTCTGCATCCCGTAATGGGTGTTGGGATGGGCAAAGCACTAGTCCAGGAGCGTGCTTTGCTGTAACCTGCTTTCTGATCTGTGCTGACTGGCACGGCCAGCGTGCTGAGTGAGACAGGGGTGGGACTGAGGCTGGTGGGTTTGATCTTCCTCTGA
The DNA here is from genome assembly GCA_035772895.1 of Perdix hodgsoniae. Classification (NCBI taxonomy): domain Eukaryota; kingdom Metazoa; phylum Chordata; class Aves; order Galliformes; family Phasianidae; genus Perdix; species Perdix hodgsoniae. The sequence goes on along the minus strand of JAPSGF010000001.1, from coordinate 48,997,641 downwards.
GAGAGGCTTACTCCTTCACAAGGATGAAGTCATTACCGTGATGCTCCTGCATCCCATAAGCTTTTTCAGATTCACTGTTAATGGAAGAATTAATTTTCTTCCTGCTCTGCTTTTGGGTGTGGATAGAAAGGAATATAAAATTTGACCTTGGAAAGAAGGTGAATTGAAAAGGACAAATTGATCTCTTGATTTCAGGGGTATTTGGGAACAATAGAACGTGAATGTAAGTACAAGAGCATACAAAAAGAAGGAGCTTTCCCAAATACAGGAAAGACGATTCTGTTCCACCTTCTGTTTAAGCTGATTCCTTAAAGCAGGCCTCGTTGTTTCAGTGCACAGGGAAATGAGTTATCTCATTACTTATGAAAGTTAATAACCTTTAGGGAATTAATGTATGCATAAGATCAGTATTCACTGGGGCACAATGCTGATGTTGTGCTATTTGTGATTTGCTGCGCTTCCGCTGCGTGAGGAATATTTTGGTATTGAAAAAAGTATTACAGAAAGCGTATTGAAAGTCCAGCAAACTGAGTGCTGAGAGAAAGACAGAGTTGTTTAGCTTTTGACAGTACTCAGTCATGTGCAGACACAGACTGAAGCAGCCAGGTCATACTTACCTCAGATGCCCTCTGCTCACTGGGAACCATTCCTAGATGGCCATAAAGGAGGGCTGTAATAATTCTTTTTTTTTTTTTTCTTCTCTCTAAAGATTTTATTCAAATGGAACTTTCTCTGGTTTACGCATCTTCAGAAATACATTGGCCAGTAGTTAACTTACTCCTCTATTCCAGGAAATTGCCATTATTTGCTAGTGCTCTATTTGATTACCTTTTATTTAAATACATTAGTTAAGTACAACTTGGATGTGTATTTTGAAGTACCAGGTAGAGTGAGTTTGCTGCTGTCGGATCTTTGGACATTCTATTGCACAGTGAGAAGGCATTCCCAACTCTTAAGTGAAGTTCCCCCTTACAAAATAAATGCTTTGGCATTGCTGAAGGAAGAAGGTGGAGCCGATGCCGCAGTGTGGTGGAAGGAGCTGGGCAGGCAGACACATCCCTGATGGCAGTGCTGCACTAACAAGTGGAGGATGCTTCTTGTATAGGAATTGGAGGTGGAGGGCAGTCCAGGCTTTTTGGACACCACAGAAACTGGAAAAAGTAGTTTCTCTGAACTTCAGGTTTCACTGCTGATTTGCTGTTTTTTGGTCTGCATAGTCACTGATTCAGATTGAGATGACAATTTGTGAGGAGCAGGAGACTGCCAGGTGGTAATCCCAGCAAGTGTTAACACAGAAAAACCTGAAGTATGTTAGTTGGAGGTTCTATGATTTTGTGCCATCGCACTTTTTTCTGCTATTAGTAAAAGGTCCTTTCTACTGACTAGTTTGGTTCATAGCTTTTTTTTTTTTTAAATGTATGAATCTTGAAAAGGATGTTGATTGCTTAACATGTTGAAATTATAGAATTGAAGACACAGAGGTAGTAGGCTACACAGACCCCACTTTCTGTTACAGCACCACGTTAGATGCATTTATTTTCACACCTTGGTGTTGTGTTTCCTTACCTAAGCTGTGATAATCTTAGGGGTTTTGCTCAACGCTTTGCAGATCTCTCAATGCTGAAGTGTAGCCTTTAGCAAGGTTTGGTCTCTTGTTGATGTCAACAAGTAGATCTAGCTGGAGTGTCTGTTGTGCATGCATTCTTTGAAAGGAGAGTGAAAGCCTGCTGTGTTCATCAAGTTATGTCTTAATTGCTCTGGATCTGAAGGAGTTTGTTCGAAGACAACTGGTGGCTGTGGGTTGCTGGTCTCTATTCTGCAGCATATGGTACTCACATATTTATTTATGAAATTAAGAATTCTTACAAGTCTCTTGTTCTAATGTCATTTTTTTGTGTGTTTTCCCTCCCTCAGGCAAACGTCGTATCTGTTTCTTTGAGATGATAATTATAAGCAGTCAGAAATGGCAGATTCATAATTTGGAAAAATATCTGCTGTTTCCAGGGGGGGAAAAAAAAAAACAAAAAATAAAATGTTATTGGAAATAGTGATAAATAGTTAAAGTTCATAGGTAAAAATACTAGGATTGGCTTTTTTTTCTCTCACATCTCCTCCCTGTCAATTTTTGCTTCTAGTGACCATTCACATTTGACTTCCTTGTTTTGAAAATAGTTCTAGAGCACTGGCAACGAATGGTACAGGCCCCTCTGTCCTTGCCAATGTCTCAGTTCTGAGTTGGATTCATTTTGACCACCTGCTTCTTCCATCCAGGGTTGTGTCTTAGTGAGTTATGTGAAATTAGTTGCTTTTTAATCTGGTTTCTGATGAGTATCACCTGCGTGCTCACAAATAATTGATGCGAACACCAAATGCATGCAGAGATGATATATATTTGTTGGTGGGAATGTGATGCCTCGATATTTGGAGAGAGACCAGTAAAAGCCAGGTCTTTGCTGGCGTGTTACAAGTGCTGCTATGTTAATTATTACTTAGTTATTGCTTAGAACGTGTTACTAGGTAGATTTTTTTGATTGCCTAAGCAGTATCAAATTGGATGAACAAATGGATGCTTCTGAGAGCTCAGAAGTCGTTAAAGAAAAGCTACATAGATATATGGTATAGAACTATACCACAGGCAGAAAAGATAATAATATTCAATTTATAAAAAGAATAAAAGCTGATGCGTTTAGGAAGAGCTACTTTAAATAAGGGAGAGAAAGATGAAGAACATTTGTGTGACAGTCAGCCATGAGATAGCCAAACCTTATTGCAAATAGATATATTATGAGCTACTTAGATAGAGACTTCATCTCATAAAGCAAGACGGTAGAAATCCTAAGGTGTCCTTAGGTTATTTCATTGCCAGAAAGAGCAGCAATCTGCAGTCAGTTACAGAATCATGATAAAATTGATCAGGGTTCTTCTAAGGGCTGATTTAGGATAACATGGGCTTATCTGAGGATCTTTGTAGAAAGGCAGGAATTATATCAAAGACAGAAAAGGTGATTTTGGGGGAGACAAGGAGATTTGAGTGAGATAACAGGATAATGTGCAGCAAAGTATTGGGAATTTTTACTCTTGGGAGCATATCCCTAAGATGCACCGTGTATTTGTTGATAGACTGATGCACAGAAGGTTGTAAATAAACCTTCCTGAGGGGATTCTGGAAGTTTTACCAGGAAATATTTAGAACTCGACTTTGCTGAGTCTTGGGATTTTTTCTTGTTGAGGGCAGTTTGATGTTGTTGGAGAGCTGGAAGGTGCCTACTGGGCAGGGACTTGCAGCCACCTCTAATCTAGACAGGTGGTGATATTGTGAGTCTACCAGCGGTCAGCCAGCTTAGTGAGGAGGCAAGGCTTCAGCGGGCACTCCTTCCAGCACCTTCACCTGCTGAGACACAACAATCCCCATGAAGAACAAAGCCCTCATTTAGCATTTGTAATAATAGTTTAAAAAAAAATAAATGCCAACAACCCAGCGGTGAAAACTACTCCTTGTTGGACCGCTGATGTAACGTATGTGATGTACTTCAAATAATGGTGGACTTTTTGTTTGTTTGTTTGATCCTTTTAGAAGTAGCTGAGAAGAAGAAAGACAAGAAAAAGAACATCCGTTTTGTGGACCCTTCTGCTGGAGTTCAGAAATTTCAACAGTGATCTTTTTGACATAAACTGATCTACCAAGAGACATTCCTGCCATTATGAATGAAGTAGCGATAGTGAAGGAAGGATGGCTCCACAAACGAGGTAAGTGGCTCTCCTCTTCAGGACGACTGGTGTTGGATCCTGCAGCATGGGATCTGCCCTTTAGCAAGGTATATTTAGATAGCCAGTTCTTATTTTCCTGCTCGCCTCAGTGGGAAACTGCCTGTAAGGAGTGTGTGTGACTTTCTGTCAAGCTGAGCAAACGTGTTACAAGGGGATTTCTTAGGGTTCGTGCATGTGCGTGTGTTCACATAAAACTGCAACAGCTTTTTGGTTTGAAAATGATTATGAAGATAGCAACCAGAGATGATGCTTGGAGTGTTAAAGGTTCAGCTGAGGCAAATCATTTGTTTTATATGTAGATCTGTAGCTTTTCTTTTTCCGTTTGCATGCTGTTAGATGGTAGAATTGTCTTGAAGTGAACCTTGATTTGAACGGTGATCAGTCTTTGCAAGCAGTGTTGTTCTCTTGCAGAGACTTGCCAGAGAACACGTTTTTCTGTTTGCCTGTACCTCTCTTGGTACTGGTGCCCTGGACGCAAAGAGCAACCTTGCGTTTGTGCACTCCGTGTTTCTGCTTTACCGCTAACAAAGTGTGATTTTTATCCAAAATTTTCTTGACTGGATGGCAAAACTACAGTAATGTAGTCATGTTGTACCATTGTGCTTTTTGCATTCTTAAATGTTGTATTTCCAAAACGCCGGATTTGTACTTAATTTTTGAGAGGATAGATGGTTGTTTTCAACACCACTCTTGGCTTACCTGCTTCTTTGTATTCTGCTATTGTTTCTTGTAAGAGAGAGAACAGTGTTAGGTACTTTCCTTAATATCGTCATTTTTTGGATCAAAACCAGAACCCGTGTGCTCCAGCAGTAGGGAAACTGTATGGTTTTGCAAAGTCAGGATTTTTCCAGAGGGTTTGCAACAACATGCCTGAAGGTGCAAAGGTATAGTGTAATTATTTTTGGAAGAAAATGGAAATTCATTATCATAACCTTGATAAAGGCTGATCATTCATCTGCAACAATGAAGCTTATAATCCATGTTTTAATAGGGTGGAAGCTGGATGTAGTTTAGCAAATTATCTGATGCTTGATGTAAAAGTGCTTTGATAAGTTTTTTTCATGTTTTTGTTCTGGTCTGTTTTACTTAAAAGCAAGGATATGAATGCTCCCATTCACTCATTACCTTCAGTAATGCACCAGATAATTCTGGTGTAGTCAGACTGCCTTATTCTGGTGATAAAGTTGTGAATTACACTGTTCGGTTAGAACAGGAGGAAGAAACACAAAATCATGTTTCCCATTCCCATTTATGTATCTAGAAACTCATGAAGTAAGTGATACATTTTTAGTTTTAAATGGCATACTTAGACTGCAGTGTTTTTTAATTGTCTTGTTACAGTTTTTATCTGTACTTCTAAATTTTTATTTTTTTGAGGAGCACTGCACGGAAATCTGAGGGAGACATATTTAGTTTTAAAAATCTGAAAATGGAATTTGAAAACCACACAGATTATCAGGACGATCCAGGTGTTTCTGAAACTTTAAAGCAGTCATATTTCAGTCTTGTTTTTATTTAGCCTTGAGTACTGAATTCACGTTGTTTGTGGAATTACAATGAATCTACTTTCATGTAAGGAGACCTTTGCAGGTTCTAGTAAAAGATGCTCTGATCTCTTGATCTGATACTTTTCTTTTTCAAATCACCTTACAGAATCAGATTATTGTCTCGGGTGGCTTGCTGATAGTACTTTGAGATTGTCTGTAGAATGCATTTCCATTTCCAAAATGTTACTCTGCATGATCTGCATAATTGAGATTGCAAATTTGTGCCTAAACTGTCAAATGTATCTTGGTGGTTCTTGGATGCCAGCTGTCCCAGCCTTTTTTAACCAGTTCCCCATTGCTTTCTTGCCTTCTTGGTAGGTACAGTGACTCCTACCTCACCCTGCTTAATACATTTTGGCACTGTTAATTTGGCATTGTCCAATTGGTTTTAGAAAGCAGAGCTATATCTTCCCAGCTTACCCTGGTGTATTCCGCATGCCAGTTCCGTTACTCTCTTAATTGTTGTAGCTGCTGTGAGATCTGGTGAGAAACGCAGTTCTTTTGGCTTGGGGGAGGGGAATCTGATCCATTTGTGTATGTTTTGTAAATGACTTTTCTTTTTAATCACTTATTGTCAGACCCTATCAGTTTGCTTGCTCTGCAAGATGAAATGCTACAACCACAGGATGTTTCCAAAACTGATGTCTGATACTGTGAACTTCTGAAGTCAAGGCATAAACAGTAATTACTGCAGGGAGGGACTGCTAAAGGATTTTAGATTTAGGAAACGTATGTTGTTTGTCTTATAAAACTGAAGGTTGGACTGCTTGTGGTCTTTGAAGATCCTAGGGCTTTTCACATGCAAATATTCTGTAGCAACTGGCCAAAATCCAGGTTGCGCAATTACCATTTTCTCTACCTAAAATCTCCCCCGTAGCTTTGGCTGGATATGGTATCTCTCAGTTCATGTCCTGAGCAGTTGAACGGTGTGACTGTGTGCAGTTAAACAGTTGCTACATCTCAATTAAGCAGAGGCTTAATTTTGGTAGTTTTAATGATTTGTGTATGTATAAATCAGTTGGTAAAGTGCTCTGGAGTCCTTCTGGATGGCAGGTGTATGTAAGCATAAAGCCATCATTATCAGGAGCAGGTGTTTTGGCCTGGCAGAGAAATAGCAGGGCTTTCTAGAATTCTAGGGTTGTTTTCTTCTGTCAGCTTGCTTTACATTTTGGTTTTTGTTTCCAAGATTAAAAATACAAATGGAGAAATGAAATTAAACATCGCTGCCTGATTGCGAGCTCTTGGCAGTTCTGTAAGTCAGTCGCTTAAAGGAAGTTCTACTTCCAGTAGCACAGATGTTTGTTTGTGCAGAGGCCAGAGTCATCTCCATGACATGCCTAACCTCAACCAGGCAGAAATGTAAGAATTCATGAATGAACTTTTTTCCCACTTGGCAGTACTTGTTGCTATTACTCCAGTCACAGTGAGGCGACAGACTCTTGCAAGACAAAAACGGTAGTTAAATTACTAACCAGTTTGTGCAGGACTACACAGCTGAAGCCTTTAAACATACACATGAAAAGCATGGAGAGAAGAAACTCCTATTTGGGGTGGTGCATTGTGTGTGTATTCAGCACATGTAGTCTCTGAGAATTAAGCAGGGGGATTGTTCATTGGGACACATAGGGGAAATGGGTAGCTACAGAGGTTCTGTGCTCGTGATTGTATATGAAGGGGCAAGGAGAAAAATTATCTGTCTAAACTGCTGCTTGCTGAAATATTGAGATTACTGTTTTTTTAGATGTTTATAAGGTGTATCTTTACTTCTGGTTGTGTGTTGTGGAACTGTTAGATAAAGCAGAAATACCTGAGCACATTTCGTTAACTTTGCTGCTTCATTTTTAAAGATCTCACTGGATTTCTCATATATTCCTGCTCTGGTCCCTGCTTATGAAAGTCCTTCTATTGTCTCCAGTCTTCATCCTGTGTTTTTTTTTTTTTGTTTTTTTTTTTAAGTCTTTCTGCAAGGCTAACAAAGAGTGGGATTGTGCATGCTGATGCTCTGTCATCTCTCTCTTCCCTACTACGTCCGGTTTTCCTATTAGGGCATAAACTCAATGGAGAGAGGAATCTTTTGGAGAGAGAGGATAGGACGGAAGGAGGGGGAGGGAAAAATGTATGCTGACATTTATGAAAGGAAATAGAAATCCAGATTTCTCACTCTGAGAACTTTGAAGCAATTTTGAGCAATTGGAGAAACATCATGGATGTGCATTCATCCATTAATATTTGGCAGCAAATGTGGAGCTACTTTCTTGTTTGTTTTTAAATAGCATAAGAACACAGCGCAGTGATTTTTAACCATGAAAACCAGAACATGTCCTCCAAATGTCAATTTGTGTGGGCTTCAGGCCGAACAGACTGTTTGAGTAGTTGAAGTCTAGCTGCCAATCTGATGAAAATTGCTAAAGATGCTTAGATGAGAGATTACACAAAAGATACTTATTCCACTGCTGGAAATACTACTAAATTTGTTAAAGAATTGTTTCTGTAGTGAAATGGAGCCACACAGATGTTCTAATAAATAACTACAGGTCCTTGGTGGTTTGCCTTCTTGCAGCCACATTGCATAAAATGAATGTAGGATCCTGATACAGAATAAAAGCTAAGAGTTAAACACCGATTGTTGCTCTTTTCACCTTACTTAGCAGTGTAATGCAGCCTGTAAATTTTACTTCTGTTATTTTGAGCACAACTTCACACTTCTAGTGTTCTGTTAGTATCAATCAAAATGGGATCATAAGATGTTTGACCAGAAGTTAACTCTCTTTCAAGCCAGTGTCTTGTGTTGCCATTTTCCTTCACCTCTTCTTCCTTTTCCCTTTCCCGTTTTCATCATGTTCTCTACTTCTTTTTGTTTGTTGTGTGTTTGCTTTATTTTGTGGTCTCTTTTTTTTTTTTTTTCTTTTCTCTTTACCTTGGCTTCTGTCTGTCTCTGGGTTGTAGCCGGGTGCTTTCTTGATGACCTGTGTAACCAGAGCCATCAAGGTTCACACTAGTTCAAGGAACGTCTGGCTTTCATGGTATTTCAAAGGAGTGGCTGGGGCATTTGATACAAAGGATTCTAAGGCATATCGGAACTCTGAAGATGCCAGCTATAGAGAAGTGCAGCTGCTTCAGAGGGAAAACTGAAGGTAAAAGGAAAGGTAAGAAACAAGATAGGAGCTGAGCAAAGAGTGGAAGGGGGAAGTTTGTAACAGAGGGATACAATCTGATGTCACTTCCAGAGCTGAAGGCTTGGTTGTAAGGGGAAATCTCTTGCTGTTCTTCTTGAAAACAAAAGATAAGCTGTGTCAGTTAGTGGTTTTTGTTGTGTGTCTCTTTTTCAACACAAGGGGCAATAGTTTTGCAATGCTAGCTCTGGGTTGCTTTCATTTTGCTAGCGCTGTTCTGGGAAAAGGGAACTGGGGAGGAACCAGGAAATTATCGACCAATAAATCTGACCTCGATGGTAGGCAAGATGCTAGAGACATTAAGAAAGGATGAGATCACAAAACATCTGGAGAAATATGAGCTGATAATGGCTAGTCAGCTTGACTCTTGGAGGGTAAACCTCATATGACGGAATTATTTGTGGAGAGATCATAGGAAACAAACTGGGTACAGTGTACTGTAAAAAGTCTGCTTTGGACAGCAGGGAGGCCAGATGCTGAGGATTACTGAGCACTGCATAACTGTACTGTACTATGCCTTTGAGAGGAGAAAGAGCTAGTGCTGCCTTGAGATTGCTCGTCTTCCTACCACTGAGCAGCAGACTGCTTCAGCTTTTGACCATCTTAGTTATTTTCCAGGGCAAAGTCTGAATATTTGTTTGTTTGTTTGTTTCCCCAGAAAAAACTTACTCCCACCAAAATTTGTATTCCAGTATTTTCCTTGCCAGCATACAGTTCTTCAGTAAGAATAAAGTTCTTAATCAGTTCTTTGGTGAAGTTGTATTAGGTTAGGTCTTTTTCTCTGTGTTTGTAAACTGTTTGGAACTTGTGAGTGATACCAAGCCCACTCTCGGTTTGAATGACAAAGAGGAACAGCTCAGATGTAGATGCTCAAGATTGTTTGTGGCAGTTCTGGAAGTGTACTTTCATATTCTGCATTATTGTACGTCAGCAGCCAAACAAACTGGGTCTCGGTTTTATCTCTAAAAGTGAGGCAGCATCATAAATTACTTTTTGTTGAAAGAGATCTGAGAATGAGGGATCTAGGGCATTGCAAGCCTTATTTAAAGCAAGCCCAGCGATGCTTTATATGGTGGTTTACACAGAAACCGTCTGCATTGTCTTTGATCCTCTCCTCTCCTTCCTGGTTCCTTTATTTTAGAGGAGAAACAAAGTAAAAGCTAGGCCTGTGGGGAAAAAAATAAATATTTGTCCACATGTGGTTTTCTATTTCTTTTTTTCCCCCTTCTCTTAGACATATTGAGAAGTCATCAGGTCTGCACTGAGGAAGAAGTAAGTACTAAGGGAGTATGCTATTTTGAGGTGAGGAGAGAGCAGAGAATAAAGCTCTGCACATTGTTCTTGCAGGAGTGATTTTGAGCAGGGAGCTGTGCGGTGTCTTTTGAATTTGGCGCCCAGTCCTTCCTTTGGAATTTCTTCCCTGCAAACCCGTGTGAATGCCAGATGCTTCCCTTCCCTTCCTCTGTTTCATGCTTGTGCTCCCACTGTGTCCACACCTCCAGCTGCACTCCTTGCCTGTGCCAGAACTGGCTCTGGGTTAGCACCAGTAGCCTTAGACTTCACCATCTGAAAGAACTGGCCAGGACTTACGCTGTTAGACTGGGTGGTGACCTGTAGTTGGGTCTCCATTTACCCACAGTTTGCCTTACTGTCAAGTTCTCCTAAAAACTGTTATGGTGGTTGTTTGCCTCAGGATCATCCAAGGAATAAAGAAACAAACCTTATATGCATTGGAAAGAGTGTACTTAACATCTGAACTTTTCATCTGAATTCATTGTAAAAGATGGAGCATTGTTGTAAGAAAATAACTGCCAGCCTTGTGTTGGGGTGTTTTTTTTTGTTTTGGTTTTTTTTCCCCTTTTATGTATTGAAGTAACTGATTTACTAAGAGAAGAAACGAGTTGAACCTTACTGAAAAATAATCTCTCAAGGAGAGAAGACAAGAGGAGGGATTATTATTTTCAGATGCACATTGTACCTGAAACATAATGCATCTTGAAGGGGGAACAAAAAGCAGGAAACTATATGAGGAAAGAGGAAGAAGAAGAATGGAGGAAGAATGACACCATATTAGGTGTGAAGTAGTGTGCTGCTGTGAGAAGTGTTTATTGCAACTGAAAGTGGGAAATAATGAAGACCAAATTTAAGTGAGAACATGTTATGAACTCTTGGATTATTCTCCCAACTCTTCAAGTGGAGCCAAAAATGTGAAAAGATAGCTGGTCAAACAGTGTTGTGAAATTTGTCAATTCATGCAAAAGTGCATGGTCGTGTTTGCAGACAGCTGAGGTAAACAGTCGTCACAGCCTGCAGGCAGAAGAAGTGAGCTGTCAGTTGATGCTTTCTCAGCCTCTTGGGTAAATCAGGAGAGTGGTTCTGAAGTAGAGATGTGCTCTGAGCCTGTGGTTCTGCGTATGGCTGCAGAGTAGTTGTGTGGCTACTGGGGCTGAGCGGAGCACCTGGTCAGTCTCAGGGCTATCAAATCACCATGATGTTCAGCTTTAATAACGTACTCTTAATGGGGACCACAAAACGTGCGTGCCAGGGAGTTGGTCTTTGTGTTGGCTGTGAACCATGACCTTCACGGGAGATGGTTGTGTTGAGGACTGGAGCTTACTACCAAAATGTGTGGTGGTGTGCTGATAGGAAAGTCTGACTCACTGAGTTGACACTGTGGATTTCAGGTGCTGAATGGGGTTCATGGCTGCTTGCAGCGGTTGCTGTTACTTCTCAGATTTTAGGTGCAGGCCTCACGTATTTGCAAAAATCAGTTCCCACCAATAGATGTTGTGAGATTTTTGACAGTTTTGCCCCTTTTTCTTAGGTGGAGAGGTGTGCTAATATTCACTATCCAGAGGAAAGCTGGACAGTGCAACCTGAGAGGCTTAGTAACAGTTTAGACCGAGGAGAAGAAAAAGGGCTGTTTAATTGTTGTTAATGATAAGTGTTAGACCGTTATGTGGTTTAAAATAATTTTGATGGTATGCCTGTAGTTTTCTGAGTTCTTTCCTACTATATCTGTAACTCTGCCAGAGGACGTGGGGATCAAGAAGAATATCCTGCTTACACTTCAGAAAGTATCTGTTAAGAAAGAACAAATTTTGTGTTTGCTGGAAGAGGCTTGATGCCTCTAATGGATAATAGACACGTATAAATAAAACTATAATTGAACTTATTTTTTATGCATTAAGCTCCAGTAAAGTCTCAAGACTTAATAGGAAAAAAATACTTGTATAGAAAACACATTGCAAGAATTTTAAGTAAGTCTGTGTGTGTGCTATACTACATCTGCAAACATACCTCTATCATGTCTAGAATAATTTAGTTATACTGGTCAGGAATATGCTTGCACTAGGTCTATGCCCTGAAACACAAGGATGCTCACTGCTTTATCTATTTTTGCCATCGTTCCTTTGTTGGACTTTTCCAAGTGGAGCGTCAGTAAAATGTGACACCCTTGAAAAAACTGTTGAGCAGTTCAGAATCCACTGTTAGGTCTCTTCACAGCTGCACAGAGGGAATGCTGCCTTGTACTTGCTTGTTGCTTTTCATGGACTTGCAGGCACAGATTGTTCTGTCTGGATTGTTTTTTGCATGTGTGTCATAGAAATACCCACTCCTATCTATAGGCTGTAGACCTTCTGTAAATAGTTACTGAAATTGAAGTATTTTCATTGTATAGACTATTTACATTCTTTTAAAAAAGTTCTGATCGTGCAGTCTCCTTCCTCTCTTATCATCATTAAGTAGAAATTAAACTTCGGGTGCACCACAAGAAATGACAGCTTTTCAGCTGGAGGTTTTCACTTCTTAATTCAAGGCATCGCTCAAAGTGTGGCTGTAGCATTTTAGCTGTAATGTATGTTTATGCATGGACTTAAATCTGTGATAATTTATGATGGCAACACAAGTTGTGGAGCTTGGAAGTAATAGGTGGAAATTGGTTTCTGAGCATAGGGTGTGAATTCCGTGCTGCTGTAAATTCAGTCATCAAGCCATTCTGTGATAAATATTTTTTGTGTTGCTTTGGCAATATCTTGAAGATGCTGCTTTAAATTGGTAGGTGAAATGCCACTAATCATTATGCCATTTTCTTTTTCTCTCTTTGTATGTGTGTTATTAAATCTAGCCTTTTAAAGTGGTCTTCATTAGAAAAATGGTGTCACTGGTTTAATGCTGCCTCTGATGCCTTTCAGGTAGTTGAATGAGTAGGATAAAACTTCAACCTGAAGTTTTCCTTGCATCAGAGATCTCTGTAGTTTTAGACTGTCTTTTCTGGTACAGATAAAGCTTTAATACTGCATGAATGTTTGAAGATATGCAACTGATTTATCTCCAGGTTTGGAAGCTGAAGTTGTCTTGGTACTTGTACGATAGGAAAAGTATTTATCCTAAATGAGAATTGGGAAAAATTACTTTTTTATACTTGGAAAATCCCTTGAAAACTTGCCAGCAACAGTCTTCAGTTGACTTGTGGAGGCACTGCCTACCAAACACTATTGTGACAGCTCGTTTCTGTTGTTTCTGCAAGGCTTTATCCAGTAAAGTTAAGATATCTTGCTCCAAGAGAAGGGGAGAGATGCGGAGATTACATCATCATGGAAGAATACCAGAATAGTTAGCTTTAAAGCCATTCAAGACTACATTGGCACCCCTTTGTTATACAGTGTAGCTGAAAACGAACTGCAGCAATAATGAACCAATCCATCTAAATCACAGCAGCTGAACAACTGACTGTTCTATCTCAAAATGCAAATGCGTTGTGCAGAATGGATTTAATTGTAAATGTTTACTTAGTAGGGAATATGAGCCTTTTAGTTTGTGACAATAATCATGAATACAAAGGCCCAAAGAATTTTAGGGTTTACATAGCTTGTCCCTGTTCTCATAACAATATTTCAAAGTCAGTTTTTTAAAGAAAAATACCATTTGGCTTTTTTTCTAGCCAGTGAATAGAAATCCTAAATGCCCAATCACTAAGCCACGTGTTGAAAACCAAAAGATAAATTTAGCTATGTGTATTTAGATCGGGCAGGCTTTTCTGTGTATTTCTTTCCCGTCTACGTTAGGGCTTTTTAATAGCTTCAGGTAATAAGGAAAAAATGCTGACTTTCAAGGCTCAGATTTGTTTTTACAGTGCATGCAGTGTTACACAGAGTACTCGCATTCTCTTCCAGGTTCACGTGGAGTATTAGCATTCTCTTCCAGGTCCGCATAGTGAGGTGCCTCTCAAACAAGTCAAGGGCTGTACTTAGGAATTTCTGCTCCAGTTTAAAGCAAAACAAAAACAAACCAACATGTTGAAATCTTCCTTTGTTAAATTCTTGAAACCAGGCCCCAGATTGCAGTTCGTGAAGATGAGTCTCTGTCACTACTTTGATTATTTTTTAATTAAAATAAAATGGGATCCAGTCTTTTGGGGAAAGGAAAAGCTTACAGAGCTTTACTAGTAAAAAGAAAGAGAAAGCAGAAATATTGGCCTCCAAGATGTTACTGGGTATCTTTTGGTGTAAGAAAAGACACATTACTTTGAAAACATACACATACCAAAAAAAACCAACCCAACAGTGTGCATGTTTATGCTTCTCCTGGCATTTTGTGTGTGCGTTCTTTGATAAATTTCACATGTGGAGTAGTCCTCCTGAAAAAGAGACAACAAACACCCCTGAAGAATAGGCCTTTGTGACACTGGAGAAGTTTACTGTGCCAAAGTTATGGTAAGAATTCGTAAATTTTGGCTGCTGGAGTGCTTCCTTCCCCTGCTATGTTTTTAATGTTGGAAACTTAGAAGTGCGGAATAGAGAGTTGCTTTTTGTTGTTGTTGGTATTTTTTTAACTGACAATGCAAACATTCATTTCACAAACTAAACCACCATCCACATGACGCTGCTGGCTGTATACAAACGCCCTGTTGAGCTTGTTCTGCAGAAGTCTGCTGTGGGCTTCCTGGGTTGCACGGAAACGGTTGGCCACTCTTTTCAGGGCCGTGGTGAGGACCCAGCCTGTAGCTGCTCAGATTGAGTGTGCCAGATTCATGTCCCTGAAAGAAATGCTTTTAATTGGAGCGAAGCCCTCAAAGCCTGGCTGTTTTTCTACGTCTCTTTTTCTCTGTCTGTTTCACATACTTCATTTCTGCTATCTTGGGGATTGTTTTGTTTTGCCCATATTGCTTGGACAAAGCTGAACCTATCAGGAAGATCTGTAGTTTTTCCTCATCTCAAAATATATTTCTGTTTTATATATGATGTCCTTGCTTCATCTTGATCTTGTGTTGAATATTTTAGGTTTGGGTAGGCAAGATCACTTGGGATCAGTACCTGTGGCCTGCGGACTCAGTGATAGCAAGCCAACAGCACCTTGCTGTCTTCACAGGGTTTTCTGGAGTTACCAAGGACAGAATTTGAGTCCAAGGCTGGACTGTCATGGTGACAAAATATTTAGAAAACATTTTCTTGCCTGATACAAAAGCTTGGATTGTGCAACACAAAGTACTGTCCCAGTCTATTAAAGGACTGTGTGTGTGATTTAAAGGGTTCTGTGTGTTCCATGACCGTCAGCTCTTACACATTCAGTGTGTTCAGGTAAAACAATGCTTTTCCCCTCTGAACTCTTGGCTTTCCAAGCTGGGTTAATTCTCCCCCTTTACACAGTGGCCTTTTGAAGTTGTAGCAGCCAAATCTGGCCTCATGCTTTGAACAAAGTGGACAGTCCTATTCAAGACAGATCCAGCAGAGCTGCTTATTCTTTGCATCCGTGGTGGCCCTGCTGCATCGTGAGCAGATGTGCAAAGCTTCAGCCTTGCCATTGGCATTGGTTGCTCTGATCCTGAGTAACTGTAGGATCAGGTAAGTGCTTCTGTTGGGTTAGAACATGGTGCAGTAAGAGTCTTTTGTACTGTAGGTGTTTCGTACTAACACAGTAATTGCTATTACTTTTTAATGTCTGAGATTTTGTGATGTCTCAGCCTTACTGATACCTACCCTCTGACTTGAGAGGAAGGCAGTGATCTGAAGTGACTGTAGACATTTACAGTGGCTGTAGTAGATGGTTTATTGGGAATAACGTAAAATGATTTTAAGATGGGAGAAATCTGTGAAAATGAGGTGAAGATTGTTAGCTAGCCAGTTCACCATAACTGCACCATTTAAAGTTCATGCATTTTTTTCCAGCATAGTCTATCTTTGGTGGAAATGCCTGTTGTGATTTTGAAGGAAGGAATGGTTTTACTTAAGTGCTACCTATATTGCCTTCTCTGCTTAGAGCGGCAGGTGGGCAAGTTTCTTTCTGAAATAGTGACTTTTCCCAGCTCTGCAGCAACTACAGCCAGATTGTTTGCAGAGACTGTATTTTTCTGATCTTCAAAGAAACTGAAGTTGTTGGACCATAACGTTCTTCAAGAAAACGGGAAACAAAAGTGAAACACTGAGGTGGTGGTGGTGTGGAATATACTTTTCTTAGATTTGCATCATCTTGCAACTTTATATGCTTGGCATGTAACCCTGTCCCATTCAGAGTGCTGCTGCAGAGCTAGTTCCTTTGGACTGCTGCGCTGTTGCTATCTGCTAGTTCCTCTGTTGCATTGAATTGCAAAAGCAGCTGCTTTTCCTTTTCATACCTATTTTTACCGTCCCTAATTTGCTATTAAGATGTTAACTTCTGCCTCCAGTTAGCCTACCACGTCTCAATACAGTGACTACAACATGGGGGCAAGCAAATACTTCTGTGCTTTCTCTTGTGCCACCCTTTCACACTTGGAAATGTTCCCTGTAAACATCTGCAGTGCTGCTTTATTATCCTCTTCAAAAGCTCTCTCTCCTTGTGTTGCTTATAAAAGGCCTTGATGAACTTGCATTGCGTGTGTACTGAGACACTGAGACTGCTCTTCACTGTGATGCCCACTGTTTGTCTTCTTTTCCCCTCTTTTTTTCTTTTTTTTTCATTGTTCCTGCCTTGTAACACAAAACTCTGCAGAACAGGAACTGTCTCATTGTTCTATTTGTACAGCAGGTGGTTCAGGTCCAGATGTTTATCTGAAATTGCAATGTACTGCAGCAATACAAATTAGGCTTTAGAAAGCTGTATCTAAAATACGGAGAGAAAAAGGTCACATTTACTGTGGTTATTTTTGTGAGGCTTTTATGGTAGCTTTTTTTTTTTTTTAACATTAACAGGTGTCTAGTTGGAATGCACAAAAATTAATATATATGTAGTTTTCTTCCCACTTTAAGGCAACGCTTCTCCCTAAGGCCAGAGGAAAGCTTTCTTCTCAGCAGCAGCTCCAGGCTACTTGGAGAGGGCTTCTTCAACACTTCTTAGTTTCTTGAAGAGGTTTCTTTACTCCCTTGACGAGACTGGGTGTGATTATAGCAAAACCTCCTGGTAATGGCGACTCTTCTCTTTTTGGAAGCGGAGTGACACTCAGCAGGATGTGTGGTTGTGGACACGTATTCAGACTTCAGAGGCAATGCATACCTTTTTGACCATGCACAATCCTGTGCTATTTCTCTCACGATTCATATGGTAGAATAAAACACAGAATTCATTTCTCTTCTTTATGCTCAGTACACGCAGAGAATATTTATTGATACTCATCTTTCCGCTGACTCTTACAATCCTCAAGCCAGTTACTGGAGGCAGTAAGGTTAAAATGAGGGCAAATGGCCAAGCAGACTTGAGGTTTTGTTTCTTGAATTTGATTTGAAAGTGGAAGTTTGATAAAGTTGCACCTCTACTAGTCCCTTTCAACATAAAGTATTCTGTGATTTTTATTTTTATGTTATTTTTTCACCAGTTTGATATTGGTGATCACGTGTAAAGCTGAGGTAGATTTGAAGGAGAATAGCAGACTTCTTTATAGATAGGAGCAGTTTGGTTTTGAGATTCCTTGTGATGACCAACAAACAGAAAATAAACAGTAGTTTCTCTGTTGTCAGCAGGCTTTGTCATTTTTCAGCACTTCTGATGTGTTCAAATACAGAAGTCAGGATTTCTCAGGGCAAAGGTTCAAATTGTGTAGTAATAAACAAACCTCGCTAGTTCACTACTTTTTGTTAGTAAATCTGAATCTGTGCTTTGGAACCAAAAGTTGCTTTTTCCTGTAATTGCTGGGATGTCAAGCTTACTAAGAATGCTGTGTAGCTTTAAAGCTGCTGGGATTTGTTGTTGTTATGTTTATTGTTTCTATGAGTAAGTAGGAATGTTTCTAACTTCACTCTTCGCTCTTCTGGGAGAGGAACGTTCCCAAGTTGGAATATGGGTTGCAGGATGTGTTGTGGGGCCAGCTCTGTTATTTCCAGTCCTCTCCAATTAAGGCTGGAGATATTTTATGCTGCTCATGGAGATTAAGTGCCTGGATGGTCATCTTCATCTATAGCTGATGCTGTGGCTGCCTGGGACTCTGTGGGTGAATGTAGTAGATGAGATGAGCTCTGCGTTCGTGTTGTGTTCGTGGTGGCTGAAGTTTATAGAAAAAGCCTGTTGGAAAGATAAGGCTTGGGCCAGACTACCAGCAGAGATGAACAGAATAGTCTGTGCTAGCAGAGGTGACCTGGAAGCTTTGCACGGCTATTGGGTGCCCTCAGCTAGTACCAACCCACACGTGTCTTCCTTTGCACTGGTCAGGGTAAGGGTGTCATCCTTTCTTGAGGCTTGCTAGTGATGGCGTAACAGTCTATTAGCCCATGTCTAGTATGATGAGCAGCCACATTTTGGAGTCAGACTTAGTATACCAGGTAACTCATCTGGTGATGGATCTTTTCTGTTTGCGTCAGTGAAATAGTGACCACAAGCAGCTGACATGGTCAGGAGGTTGCAAACTCTGTAAAGTTATAGAAGCTTGTTTCACAGCTGGTGCTGTAGATGGCTACAGTTGGAGTACCAAATTTTGGGACCTGAGGTGACATTTCACTCAGAAGAAAGAGCCTTTGAGGGCAGGGTTTAAGTCTGGCTGCATCCTGAACAAGAAAACTTGAGCTCTCTGCAGCCTCTGATTTTTTTTTTTATCTGAAACAAGGCTGTTGTGTGAAGACTGGAGCCAGAGTCTGTCTATGCATCTACATCAGATCTCCGTCTAGCTCCCTGTCTGAAAAGAGATAGCTGTAGTCTCAAAGGGATTTTTTAATTTCTTATTGTTTTATAACCCCAAATCTCCAGAGTAGGGAGGTTCATGAAGGATGCGTGTCTAATACCAGTTTCCTATTAAAACTTTCACTAATTATTTTAAAATTGTACCTATGACTTGCCAGGGATTATTTTATTTTTCTACTTTGGAAACTTTGTATGTCTTCCTTCCTTTTCCCACAATAACAGGATAGTGCTGACTATTTTGGAAATTTTCTTTGTTCAGATTTGGATTTCTGAACGCAAACAACCCACGTCTGCTACCCTGTTCCATTTCTGATGAGCCAAAAGCACTGCTAATAGGAGGGGTAGGTGCTCCCGGTTGAAGAGGGATGATAGATGGGTCAGACTGAAGGCTGAGCATCCAGAAGCTGAGGTGGTGGCTGCTGTACTGTGCAAGGACAGGGAGGTGATTGTCCCCTTCTACTCTGCTGTTGTGAGGCCCCATCTGGAGTACTGTGTCCAGGTCTGGAGCCCCCAGTACAAGTAGGACAGAGAGCCACGAAGATGATCAGGGAACTGGAGCACCTCCCCTACAAAGACAGGCTGAGGGAGCTGAGCTTGTTCAGCCTGGAGAAAAGAAGGCTGCGGGGTGACCTCACTGCAGCTTTTCGGTACTTAAAGGGAGCCTACAATGAGGAGGTGAATTAACTCTTTGAAAAGGTAGATAACAGTAGGACAAGGGGAAATGGTTTCAAGTTGAGGGAGGGAAGATTTAGGTTGGACATCGGGGGGGAAATTCTTTACAGAGAGTGGTGAGGTGCTGGAACAGGCTGCCCAGAGAGGCTGTGGATGCCCCATCCACATGTGGTGGGGGCAGTGTGGTGTTCAAGGCCAGGTTGGACGGGGCCCTGGGCAGCCTGGTCTAATATTAAATGTGGAGGTTGGTGGCCCTGACTGTGGCACGGGGGTTGGAGATTGATGATCCTTGAGGTCCCTTCCAACCCTGGCCATTCTGTGATTCTGTATTAGAGTGCTGTCCTGGAACTGAGAATTGAAGCCAGTCCTCCCCCGTTCCACCATAAACTTCCTTCTGTATGATCATCTCGGATAAGGTTATTTTTATTTCTCTGCACCCCAGTTCCCTATCTGTAAAATGGTGATAGCGCCACTTCCCTACTTCACAGGGATGTTGTGAGGACAACCGCAGTTCAGACTGTGGGGCTCTTGGATGCTGTGGTAACTTGGGGCACAGATGGAAGAAGGGAAATGTTCCGCATAAAAGCTTTCTGTTCTTTAAGCCCAGCAGTAGGTTACAGCCCTGATGCGAGTGTGGTTTCCACTCATGTCATGACTGGTGCCGTGTCTTTTCCCTGAATGTTTCCTTGCTGAAATAGTGTGTGCATACCAGCAAAGCACTTAGTGTCCTTATGGGAAGCTATTGCTTGCATCATTGGCTGCAGGCTCTGAGCGAGACTTACTATTTCTATTTGCCTGTGTGGGCCGCTCACAGTGAGTGAATGGGGTACGTGCTTCTGGCAGCAGCTACCCTGTGTATCTCACAGGCTGACTCAAGTGCTGGAAGGAGTTAAAAATCAATGGATCTTCACTTGTGAAATTCCAACTAATCTAGCGTTTACTGTGAGCAAGACGTGGACTGCAGTCTGGCAAGAATAATGCAATTGTACTTGACACAACTGGTTAAATTTCAGAGAAACCACATCCTTTTTGTTGCCACTGACAACATAACATTCCCTAACGTTTGATTTCAAGTGGTGCTTTATTACCCAGATGTACGTGTAAATGTACTTCTGAAGAATTTCTGTCCAAAGGCACTACAGGAAAGTGCTATGCTTTTTCTATTTTTACATTGTCTTCGCAGTACTTACTTGTCTATACATATGTATAGAGTAGAAGCAGGTAAGACACAAGAACCTATCTGCTCAACGTTTATATTATCATATGTCCAAAAGGAAGGCTGCAGAGAGCTGAATATGTGTTCAGTTGAATCTTGCACATGCAAATTGAAATGTGTTTTTTGGGCTGGGAGGTAGGATTGTGCTTCACTTACTGCTTGCTCCTTGAAACGTGTGGCTCATGCCATCTTCCGTGTTCACCTGCTTTGATAAATTCTATATTTAGTTGTTTCTGCCCATCCACTTGAACAGGACAAAAATAACTTCAGTGTAATCCATCCTCTCAGTCCTTTCCTCTCCACCCCTTCCCTCCCTTCTCCTTTCCTGCTGCTGGATTTAAGGCATTCAGTTGTTTGGCTGGTGGCAGATTCTTTTGTTTGGTTTTGTTTTCTTTCCTTACAAGAAGGGCTTGCGAGCAGGAGAAAACGTTTATACTCTGCAATAAAACTGTGAAGAGTATGCAGGCTATCAGAAACACTTCTTCCTCTGTCGCAGTGCTTGCTTAGGGGTCAGAGTCTGTGCAGAGTGCATGGAGGGAGGTGGAGCAGAGGGATTGGGAAATGACTTGGATGTGGCATACATCTGTCTGACAAAAAGCCAACCGTGCCAGGGGAGAAATGGACAAACAAATCGTTTTTCAGTGCTGAACTCTGAGGCTGAACCTAAAGTTTGCACAGGAGCAAATCTGCAGATAAGTTTCCGATGGACCTTGACTCCTGTTGTGCAAGTGTTGCATAGTATTTAGTGCATGATGGTAGAGATGGCCGTGGGCGTCCCTGCTCAGGCCTCTGCTGCGTCCTACCATTGAAATGTTTCACTGTAATTAGTGCCTGTCACAAAGCAGTGCTGGCCCAACCACCAGGAACAGGCAGGTACCCGGCGCCTTGACTTCAGTGTGCTTTAACCACCAAATTACTTAGAAGCAAGTTTGTTCACCTCACTTTGGGTGTTGACTGTATTTGTCTACAAATTGGAGAAGGAGTATCCACTGAACTGACCAAAACGTTTGCTGCCTATTTTATCTGAAATATTCTTGTCTTCACAATGAAGCTGATTGTGATTTGAGGGAGACTGTATTGTTTTGGTGAAACTGCTTTCGGATGCAGCCTGCCAAGTTTTTGTGTATCTGGAGCTGAGTGTTCAGTGTGTTGTTATTGCGAACAGACACATTGTCTGGAGATGGGGGGGCTGCATTTCTTCTCACACAAACACACAGACTCACACATGTGGACTTCTAAACTAAGCAATTTTTAGTTTGTTTTAAAGGTGATTACGAGGAATGGACAGATTTAGGGAAAAGCCTTCAGTCAAGACAGTGGAAAAACTTTTGCTTATTTTTGTGTTCATAGAATTGCTGCAGGACAGGATGTCAGAAGGGTTGTATTTGGAAACCAGTCATAACTTCAAAGATTCACATTCTGCTTTCTTCTTCCTCCTGTGTTCTACAAGCCCAGGAGCAGTGCTGAAGCTCCAACCTAGCAGACATTGCTGGAGGTGTTCAAGGCCAGGTTGCGTGGCGCTCTAGTGAGTGATTTAGTGAGTGGCTGCCAGCCCACAACAGGGTGGGGGGTTGGAACTGGATGATCTTTGAGGTCCCTTCCAGTTCAATCCATTGTATGATGTGGACTCAGAAGATGGCAGCCGTGGTGGCGCCAGTTGTCACTTCTCAGCATGACTTCTGTGGTGGGATGTGTGTTGGGCAGTAAAGTGAAACCACTGACCAAACCCAGGGTGCACTTTGGAACCTAAATCCAGATTTGATCCTCCAGATTTGATCCTCCAGACCACACGTTTGTTAAAAGGGTGTGCTGCCCTTGCCTGCTTCTATGCAATGGGATCACATTGGCCCCCATGCTCTGTTCTGCTTTTCAAGTGAAGTTCGCTTTAATTTCTAGGAATGTTAATTCCTTGCTTCAGAAGCACAAATATGCATTTGGAGCGTTTAAAAGGGAGTGGGCCCTGAATTGAAAGTGCACTTCTGCTTCAAGGCATAGCATAATCCTTTTAGTAGTTTGGATTACTGAGATTGTAGTGGGCAGGCCAGGATGCCTCGCAGACATCTGTTTTTCTGTCTATTGAGTCAAGTCAATATCCTCAAAACTGTAATTTTCACTGTAATGATGGATTACACTTGTCAGAGCGTATAGAGTTTTGTCGTGTGTGCTTAATAAAAAGAAAACAGATTCTCGTGCTTATTTTTTCTGAAGTCAAATACATCTGAACTAAAGCTCAGCGTATGCAAGACAAACTACGCTTTAATTTTACAATTGTCTGATGGGACTTTGCGATTTATTTGTTGTTACTTCCTTAATGATGTTGCAGTCAGAGGCACTGTTTTGCTAAATGTTGTGTAAAAAGTAAATTGTAGCACAGCAGATGTTGGTATTTGGATGGATGTCGGTGCAATGGGGGGACAGCAACAGTCATCTCTGTCAGCTGTCTTCAGACTCCACAGGCCTGCTGTGTGGTTACTTTGGTGTGTAAAAACAGCTCGTTTTGCAACTGGGAAGTTTGGCATTACATTTGGCACAGGGCCATAGAGCTGGGTTTAACGCAAGTGTTTATCCAGCGATTTTCTCAAAATTGGTAACTTGGAGAAAATGTTTATTAAACTTCAGTACAAAGGAAGGGGAAGGGGAAGTTATAGCTGGATCTTTTCCTTATAAAAGAAATCAACGTTTGTAATGCTGAGAATTTTTTAATTCCTGCCCCCAACCCCCCTTCCCCTCCCAACCCTGTCTGCCTTCAGCTGCCCTTTTATCCTTTCAAACCTTTTTGCAGCTTGCTGTTTATAATTTCCTTTTTAAAGATTAAAACAAGGAAGCACTGCAGATGAAATACAAAGTATACAGTGTGCAGTCATTACCTTTCTTTCCATCCTGTGTTTTGTTGTGGATTAGGTGCAAAGAATTGAGGACTGGAAATGGAGCTGCTTAATTACCCTCTCCTCCTGCTTTTCTGTAGAAATTCCACTTGAATCACAGAATGTGAGCCCTGATCTGCAGAGCAGCTGATTTTTTGTGTGATAAATTACTGATTTTACCTTTTGGTTAAATAGGAGAATCCCTGAAGGCCACCAAGAATTTTTTGTACAGTCCCATCAATATCAGGCATATTTCTTTATAAAAACAGCAATTTGGACTGCATTTTTAATGAATAGGGCAGAGGAGAGCAGCAGTTTTGCAAAGCAGCAGCAGTTTTAATCAGATTTTATATCTTAAATTGGGAACCTCTTGATTAAAGATTCATTGGGAAACTCTGTCATAACAGAGGCATTTAGTTTGGATTAATTTTTCTAATCCATTCCAATCTTTTATTGCCCCTGTGATTAAATAATTAAATGCCTTTGTTGTTTGAAATGGATGCTATTCTTTTGGAAAAGGCAGTAGGAGATTGGGATTCTCTGGTGAGGGAGGAAAAGTAACCAAACTAAGAATACTGACCTAGTGGTGAACTGTATACTTTGGTAATTTTATAGATGAACAGCATTTTTATTACCAAGTATGATATCAATACACCAGTTTTCACATGGATCCTTTTGTTTTTGTTTTATTTGATGATATTACCAGTAGCTTCCAGTTTCTGTGCCCAAAGGTGGCTTTGTTTAGCAAACCAGAATATGCAAGAAGCTCTGCCCACTATAAAAATCAATTTAGTTTGCTGTGGATGAGTGAAAATGGCAGATTAACTGCTGCAAGTGTTCTGTGGCTGCTTTTTGGAAACTTTTTTTTTGTCTTGTGTTGATATTGAAATTATAATCCTAGTCTTAATTTTTTATTTTCATTGCAGAAGCGGTGGTGGTGGGGAATAAATGCAGTAAAGCAAATTCGGGAATACTCTAAACTTTACAGCATCCCCAAAACAGAGAGTGAGATGAGACTTCATGGTCAGCCTGACCTTGGAGTTTCTGCTGCAGGAATTGACTCTGCTTGCCTGTAAAAGAGCAGGGTCGTTGCAGTGACGTTATGTGCTCCTCAATAGGCTCTGTGCCAGCTCTGTTTAACATACCTGTGTGTGTGTGTGTGTGTGTGTGTGTGTGTGTGTGTGTGTGTGTGAGTGAGAGTGTATAAAGGATGTAGTGCAACTGCTTAAAATGGTTTGCATTGGATTTGGCCGTGCTCCAGGAATGAGGTTCTGATCGAGTAGCAATGCTGTGCCCATGGGCTGGGCTGAACCTGCCCACTCCCTGTGCCTCTTCCTTGTCTGCAGCCCAGTGCCATCACCCTGCCTGCAGAGACTCAGTGCTAGAAGCATGCAGTGCATCCCTTTTTCGCTACCCTCCTCTCAGATGCAGGAGGCTTCAGCCAGAGCAGCTGAGGCTTGGCTCATCCATTCCCCTCGCTGCAGCTGGCCTCTGTCCTCTCTCTTTCTCCAGCTTCCCTCCCACCTTGCTGGCAGCAGCTTTTCTAGGGTGGCTTTGCTTGGCTTGACCCCTGCAGAATGGAGGAGCCCCCAGCAGCTGCCGCACAAGGTGTGGCATCAGATCAGGGACTAGAGGAAGGAAATGCTGCATCCAAAGCATGTGCTAAGCAGCAAACTGCAAAGTGGGGTTTGCACGTGGGCTTTGCTGCACTCATGCCTGCTCCGTCCACTGCAGAAGTCCCTGAAGCATGAACATTGCCCCACATGACCTTCTTTAGGAATGCTACCCCAGGTGACCTTTAGGTTTTTCATTTTTATGTAAGTTTGAAGCTTTACGTATTTGCTCTCTAGTGTTCTCCTTCTCATCCTTAATATGTGGTTTTCTAACTCACCTGGACAGCTGCTGTAGTTTTTCCAAGTTCATCTACAAACTTCAAGAGTAGCTGAACCCAGCCAGGCAAGGGACTGTCTTGGTTTTTGCTTTGCTTCTGTTTTTTAGTAAGAAAACAGGCATCTGGAATTTTAGCCACATGTTCCCAATATAACAGGGTAGAGCACTACCGGCTGGGAAGCACCGCTCATGCTTTCATCTTCTGTGCCCATCTACTTTTTTTTTTCTTTTTGCTTTTGTGTGGTGTATGCCTTCTATTTTTGCTGCTTGTATTTAATGAACAGTGGCTTTAACATACCAAGAAGCTGTTTCAAGATGCTGTTGCAATATGAAAATTAATTCATGACAGTGCTATCAAGGTAGGTGGGTCTTTATTCAGCTGCATCAATTATTTTTCATTCCTCCTTCTGTAAGAAGCAGATTTTCACATGACTGAGTATAACACATTTTGCTTAGAGCTGTTAGGGAATGCTGTGATGAGCTTATTCGAGTGGATGATTTGGGGGTTCAGAAATGAATAGTCATGTTTATATTAATACACTTCAGTATTAGAGCAGTAAATTGTGATACCACTGAAATTTGCCAGGAATTTTGCTTTCTCATTTTACTTAAAATCAATGTTTTTGCTGCATATTGTAAATTAAAATAATTTTGATAGTTCTGTAGGTGACAGAAATGTGTCTGCCTGAGCTTGTGACCCTGGTGCAGCAGCAGGGTGGAATGCACTCCACCTCACAGTGATGGCACATCTCAGTCCAGGCCCCAAGCTGGCCCTAGCAGATCTTTCTGCCTTACATTCCTTGGTTTCTCTCACCCGTGTGGTGACAAAACTGTTTAGCAGTGACAAGAACATAAAAGTTCAAGTGGAACTTGAAGGCTGGATGAGATGACACATTTCTGTGGCTGGATGTTCTAACTGCTGGCACTTCTTGCAGCTGTGCTGTGTTTTGGGGTGCCTTGTAGGTACCCTCCTGTTCCCTGGTACTGGGCAGGCTGTTCCCCTGCCAGCTCTTGCTAAGAGAGGGGAATCCTTGGCGAGGCTTTCTGTATTGCTTGGCTGAGCTCAGCATCAAAGCTTGGAGGAGTGTTCCTTCTCACATTTCCCAGTGTTTAAGTTGTTTTCATAAATTCACAATGTGCAGTTAAGTTACTTTGCAGAATTCCTCTGAATTGAGCCAGGCAGTCTTGTTGCTTATCTGAAGGATGCTTCCATTGCTGAGTTTAGGGTAGTGACTCAGTGGAAGTTATCTCAGAACACTAAATTTGGAGGTGAAACCAGGAGGTTGCCATGATAACAAATATTAGGACTTACTTTCTGGGAAGTGCTTGTAATTCTTTCATTGATGGCCGTTAACCGACTCAAGATAAATGAAGCTTTTTATTAGAACTAGCCTGCTCTCAGTGTGTTCTTCCTGGATTTTGGAGACTTGCTAATGAAGAAACAAGAAAGGAAATCCAAATTAGCCCCGATCATATAAGCAGCTCCCCTTTTTTATGCTGCTTCTTATTTTTGTCACTGAAATATTTGCCTGGCTTAGCTCTAAAGCATCTTTCTACGAAGTATTTACCTAGTAGCTGTTTGTGTAAATGTTTTAAATTCTGCATTGTTTTTCTGCATTTGTTTTTCTTTTCTCAACACTTTTAAGAAATTTCCTAAAGCACAACATAGTCATGCCATTACTGGCTGAGTTTGTATTGTAAGTAGCCTAAAATGACTCCGTGTATTTATTTGTGTTGAAAATTAGGACTCAGAACCAGAAGCTAAAGGATAACAATGTAATGTGTTCATATTTTACCCTACATAAAATGCTTATTTGTGAAAATCCAAGTTCAGCAGCTCAGTTTTTACAAATAGAGCTTGGTTTGGTTTGATTTGGTTTCAAACTGCCTCTGAAGTTTGTCTATATCATCTGTTTTAGCAAAGCTGCTGCCGTAAATCTCTTCTAATGTCCGTTAGCTTTTTTTTTTCCCCGACATTTCTTTACAGTTCCCCCAAGGTTTTGATCTGCTTTATGAACGGCACAATGATGCAGGAATGTGAGCCTAGGAGAGGCAGCCTGGAACTCTCGAGTCCTTGGTGCAGCCCTTCATGTAGGGCTGCATCCCACCAGCTCTCCCCAACTTATTGGCTTGCCCTGCTCAAACATGAGGATTTTAGTGGGGCAGAGTGGGGGAGGAGACCTCAAATTGTTTTTTATTCAATCAGAGGTGCCTTCCTCGAGGACCCTCTGTGTGCTGTGTGTAGGCAGCCTTGGGAATACAAGCTGGAGGTGATACTTCTGGACCTACTTTGTTCAAGATGTGGAAGAGCTTTGGCTTGTGTGTGTTTCATTGCTTTGTCTCTGGTTTCACTGACCAGTGGTTTCTGGAGAGGACGCTGCTGAAGAACATAACTGAGCACATCCCATTCACATAAGGCATGCCTTCAGATAAGTACAGGAATCACTGTTATGGATGCTTCTGCTAAGAGATGAAGTAATTAAATCAGCTTTTAGATGATGTATAGAAAAGTTCTTCCTTGTTCAAATACACCAGGGTGTGGTGTGTTTTGGTGTTGGGTTTTTGTGCTTTGTGTTGTTAGTAGAGATCATAACATCTTGGGAGGATTATGTCACGCCCTTTTATAAATACATTCACTGTGTTTAAGGGCCTGATCTGCAGAATTGCTGATTGTATTAACTTCACGTTGAGCTCGAGGAAAGTTGGAGGAACCTTCTTTATCTAAAGGAAGATATCTAAAAAGTTACAGAGGTTTATTAGCCTAAGTGCTTCGTTAGCTGCTTGTTCTATTTTCCATCATAGTGTCAAGGTAAAAATTACTTGGGGAGAAATAATTGTTCCAAGCAGATTTAATTCAGTTCAGTGAATCTGACACATCCTCTGTCATGTTTATTTATTTATAAAAACGAGAGTTGGGCACCTGTCAAAAGCAGAGGCAGCCATGATGGCGGTTTTTCTTTGTTACAGGAGTGCTTTGTTGTGTTCAGTTCTGTAGCTGCTTGCGAGCCTGCCTATTACAGGACAGACCTCTTTAATTGCCTTGGACACCTTGTGGTCGCTTTAAGTCCTTTTGCTCCCACCACAAGGTAACAGAGACGAAATTCACTCTTAGGTTTTCAGCACGGCTGAAGAAATCACTTCCTAACTTCCTGTAATTTATGTAGCAAATCCTTAAAACTGCTGTTTTTAATGAAACTTCATTTACATCTTCTCCCACTGGAGACAGCTGTAGGTTAGGACTAGCCTGACTAAGCTGTGCCAAAGGTAGGAGTAAGGAGTTTTTTTACATGCTGATTAATTCTCTTTCATTCCTCTGGGAATATCTGGTATTGTTTAAATTGATCGCTGTAAGCAATATGCCAACATTTTTGACCTTCTAAACTGAAATTCAGCACAAAAAAAAAAAAGAAAAAAAAAAAGATAAACCTCAGTGTTTGAGTTTTACATAACCCTACAGTTGGAATACAGTGATTTTGTGGAAAAATAAATAAATAAATAAATAAATAATGTCGTCATCTGTGGTGGTGGTGATCTCAGATCCTTTGTAGGAGATGAAATCAGTACGTGGCAGTTGTCCATGAGCAAAGCATTGGGTGACAACCTGATTTTGTTTCTCCATAATCTGACTTCTGATCTCTCCCATGTCCTGGCTTCGTCAATCAGAGCACCCGTTCCTTGCTTTCATTAAGGGTATTTCATTTCATAATCATTTCATTTCGATACATTTCATTTTACTTCTGAGCTGTTGTGTAACTAAAGACTGAGGCACCTTCGGATACATGTATTTTCCTACCCAGCTCACGTTTAGCGTTGCGGGAAGCGAGAAGTCGGCGTTATTTGTTGTTTTCCAAAGTTAATTTACAGATGTGGGATGCCAGGTGAAGAGGAGCTGCAGCGTGCTGGCTTTGAAGGCGCTGGTGCAGAGTGCGGTGCGAAGATCTCCTTTTGTCGGGCTGAACATTGAATCGCTCCCCTTTGCCCAACCTCCAGCCTCCCTCTTCCTCCCCTCCCTCCCCAAATTCCCCGAAGAGATGATAATGAAGCAGGTGCCATATATCGTAGCTTTGTGCGAGCGTGAGAAACAGCCGCCGCTTCAGAATAGCCGGAGCCGCGCAGGAGGAGGAGGCATTTCTTCTTAACCTGTTGGCAACAACGTCAATCATTGTCCCGTCACCCGCACTGCGCTGCCATCCAGCTGCACGCGGAGCGGCTCGGCATAAAGCGGGGAGCGGATTTGCGGTGCCCTGAATTAGCTCCTTGTGCCGGCGAGGTCCCCGCCGGGGCGGCTGCAGACGGGCTGCTGACTCAGGCTTGACCTCCCCATTGGGGAGCACCCGGGGCTGCAGTCTGAGCCGCCTCATTGAGATGCAGGGCACGGGCGACGCGGCCGCAGCTGTACGCTGGAGGCGAGGACTGAGAACTCATCCAGAGTGACCAAGAAAAAAAAAATAATCAAAGAACTGGCCCCCTTCTGTACTCCTCTGAATAGGCAGACAGAGCAGAGGTCCTCCTCTCTCCGTGAGCGTGTTGGGAAAGACATTAGTGCGCCCTGTTGTTTTTTTTTTTTCTTCTTTCCTAAAAAAAGCTACCTCAAACCTGGCGCTGTTTTGAAACCTCTTGTTTTGACAGTCTGTGGAGGCGGGGGGGAGGAAGAGTGCTGCAGCAGCCCAATGGGTGTCTGAGCAGCTATTTGAAAAATAAAAAGTGAGTTCAGATTTTTCATTGGGGTCGCTCTCACCTTGCTTAATTGTTTCGTATCAAGTATTTACGATCCAGAATCGGCTCCCCGTGCTTAGGAAGGGTGTGCGTCTGAGCGCTATAGAAATGCAAAGGAGAAATTCGAGCCCTGCTTTCTTTTTGGAAGTCTGTTTTGATTTCAGCTGGTTTGCCAGTGAGTGGACACTGATTTACTCAACCGGCAGAAACTAACTGTAAATCCACCTTCCTCTTTCCAGACGTGCCAGCGTGCATGAGATGGCAGCTCCTGAAAGCTTCATGTCTTAAGGGAAGCTGGCATCTGCCTTGGAGAAGCCTTATTAGGCAGACAGGGTGCAGAGTGCTCTCCGCTGCCATTGAAGTTTTAGAACTGACTCAGTCTGTCTCTGACCAGTGGCACATGAGCCCCGCACTTGGCACAGCCCTCGTGTCTCGCTCGGCTGGCTGTGTGCTGCACGATCAAGGAATGCATCGCGTCTTCAGAGTGTGTGGGAACGGACCAGAGGCTTGCATAACTTAAAGCCCTTGTATTTTGAGTGTTACCTTTAATCGTAATTAATGATGCCGCTTTTGGTGCTCAAAGCAGAATGCAGAATGCATTATTTATCCATAGATGCGCAGTAGCCGATAGAGCATGCTTGATATAACTGAGACCTCGTTCTTGCTCGGTGTTGCTGGGCTTGTTCTGGTTACTTTGGGGCATAAGAAAGTTAATAGCAGGTCCAGGACTTCTGTAAATATCAAGGGTATCGCTGGATGCTGACTTGATTAACCTGATGTTTTTTTTTTTAAACCATTGGTATGTATGAGTTGATTAAAAAAATAAGCAACGATTTCTTAAGTGTAGTCTGTTCCGAATTAAAGGGTGTGGCGTTGGCTTTGAATGAGCTTGATGCAGCAACAAGCATGCAGCAGTTGGTAAATAAAGATGGATTTTCTTTTGTTCTGCTGGTGCTTGCTGCTCATTATTCTCCACTTACCCCGTAAGCTTCCCAGGGAGTGGCAGCTGTTTCTGATGTTAGACACTCTATCAGTGGTAGACAGCTCCAGATTCGGTGAGATACTGTTGGGGAGAGCAGAGGAAAATAACCTAACCCTGCATTATTGTAAATCCTCAGCAGAATTAACTTTTCATGAACCAGAAGAGTTTTGTGTTTGACTTTCCAAAATATTCAGGCGTAAGTGTGCTCAGCAGTTCGTGTTACTGGGAAAAGCTTCTTTGGCATGAGGTGGATTTACATTCTGAGCGTGTATTAAGTATTTTAATATGCAGTGTGTGGGGGCAGACACAAAGCAATAAAGTGAAATCAGTCTATAACAGTCTTGGTGTGTATTTGCAGATATGTACAGTTTGGGAATCTTTGCAACTTGAAAATTGCTTTGAGTAAACAGAACGGCACATAAAGGTTTTAAATAATAAAGCCAACGAGTTATGGTGGAATCTGTTTGATTCCAGGATTTTATATGTAGGATTTACAACTCATGCTTTTGCTTTTCTCTCTCTGCAGTGTTAGCATTCTGTTACTGAAAACAAAGAAGGCTCTGCCAGGGCATTACACAAGCAATGAATCACAGAGGAAAAAATGTTTTGCTTTGTAAATTGTTCGCTTTTCCATGGTGGATCATTATTATTATTATCAAGTGTTGTCTAATAGAATCTGCCACACATGCTTGTGCTTACTCTGTCTGTTTCTTCTAGAGAAACGACGTAGCTAATACCATGAGTGACTTCAAGCAACTTCTTGCTGTTATTATTCTTAAAAACAAAACCGCAACAGGAACAAAAATCATAGGACAAAAATTGAAACAGTTCAGTTCGCTCTTCAGGCACGGTGGCTTAATGAGGAAGGAAAAGGTGTTTTTTGGTCAGGTTGTAGGAAGTTTGTAGTTTCTGAAACTAAAAAGGATGTAAAGTTGTTTCTTAAGAATATTTTGAACATACAAAGTACTTTGTTTTGTTGGTGACTTTCTTGGTGATCTGAATTTCAGAATAGAAGAATGAGAGTTCCAACTTGTTTATAAGATCAGATTAACAGGTAACTTGATTGGGGTGTTACAAACAAGGCACTGTCATGCTGCTGCAGGGTGCAGAAGTATAACCTCAGAGCTTGTTACATAATAAAATGT
Organism: Perdix hodgsoniae; assembly: GCA_035772895.1. Lineage (NCBI taxonomy): Eukaryota > Metazoa > Chordata > Aves > Galliformes > Phasianidae > Perdix > Perdix hodgsoniae. The sequence goes on along the minus strand of JAPSGF010000001.1, from coordinate 48,965,582 downwards.
ACACTGCAGATGCTGCAGTGTGCCTCATACTGTCCTTGGCAAGAGCAATAATCAATAATGTGTAAGCTTGCCATGTTGCAGCATTCATTAAGCTCCAGACATGGAAAAAGAAGTTTATTTACTTATTTACAAATTAAAAAGTTAGACGAGGAACCTGAACCAGCTAAAGCAGTAAGTGAATGAAGGTCCGAGTGGAGTGGTCCTTGTGAAATGCTAATGATCTGCTTGTTCTTTCAACTTCCAGTGAAAGGTAAACAATAGACTTGTAGAACAGTGGAGTCACAGAATGGTTTGGGCTGGAAGGGACCTTTAAAAGCCCACCCCATTCTGTTCTATCCCCCTGCTGTGGGCTGGTTGCCTCCCACCAGATGACGATGCCCAGGGCCCCATCCAGCCTGGCCTTGGGCACCTCCAGGGATGGGGCAGAAAGAGGGAGCGTGGAGGATGATGGTGTGTGTGGAACATATGGAATACACCATTTTAAGGACTATGTGATGAATCCTGTTAGATGATGTATTTCTAACAGAAACAGATCAGTGGAATAAAGCTGTAAGAAAGCATTAGAGCCAAACATAAGCCTCTAATAAAACATAAAATAGGATAAGGGAGAGGAGGAGACTCTTGTGACAGTAGAGTGTGATTTGGTGTAAAATTATGCATATTTCACTGAAAATAACCAGGTATTATTTTCAGAATATCTTTTTTTTTAAAAAAATCATGTCTCCTGTTAACACTGACTGGGAAGATGTGTAACGTGCGTTAGGCAAGACTTTAATACTCTCGAACTTGCCCCTCATCTAGTTGGCTGTTAGTTTTTTTTTCTCTGTTTTTTTTAACATACTATCCAGTGTGGATTTAGTCATCAGCATAGGCATGCAATGGAAATCCTAACTCTTCTGGGTCTGCTTAGATCAAGAGAAGCAAACACCAATGTGGCAGGTATGTCGCGGAGTCCCGACAGCTGCCTGTATGACCTGCTTACCTGGCAGAGCTCTCTGGTAGGCACTGGGCCAAGCACATTCTGTTTTCTTATTCCTGTAGTCCCATCTGTGGTGTAATAGTAATGAGATTGGAGTAATCTCACTGATCTGGGCTGAGTTGGATTGATAATTTAAATGTGAAAGGCTTCATAATCTCCTACTGACCCCAGAAAGTTCTCAGCTTTTAATTAACGTCAAAATTAAGAAGGTGACAACAAAACCTTCTACATTTACTGCTTTGCCTATAAACCCCATGACATTACTCAAGGTGAGTCCTTCTGAAATTCCTATAGTGACACAGACGTTTTTGTAAAGCTCTTCTAGGTCAGTATAATACTTGCAGCTGCAACTGATGTCTTTAAAAGAAATACTGCATAAGTTTGTGTCCGTTTCTTTTACTCTCATCTGTTTTGACTGTGCTGTTGAGTCAGTGCAAGTAGATACTTTTTGAAGGAAAACTCAGTAAATCTTCATTTCTTGCTTTAGAATAGAAAGTTAAAGGCCTCATCAAGGGCTAAACACTTGAAAGCAACAGTCAGGATGCGAGTGGCACCTGGGAAAAGAGCAGAAGGTTGCTGTAGCCAGTAAATTCAGGGAGCTCTTCTCCCTGCTCTTGGCTGCTGCTCAAATTGCTCACTGGCAGGTGAAACAGCAGGCAGTGGGTGCTAGGGAGATGCTCAGACCTGCTGCTCCTCACCTGAGCGATGCTTGGTGTCTGGTCTGCTCCCTCATCCTCTCCCTGTTGTTGATCAAACAGACAAACACAAAACCCTACTGCAGGGAGGAGACTGCAGCTGCTGCCCAGCTGTGGGTGGTTTGCAGTGACAGCTTTGGTTTGTTTTCTCTCTTCTAAATCAGTTGTTGGTAGGGATGGGCAAAGGTGAAATGTGGCCTGTACTGTGGGTTGAGTAGCACCTGGAGTGAGGCTTTTGTGATTCAGCTGTGTAGAAATGTTACCTAGAGATCTGGGAATGGCATGGGCAGGGAACACAAGGGGGAACTGATGCACACTGACTCCTAGAGTAGATGTAGCTGGAACTCCAGTCTGCCATCCTTGGAGCCTGGTTGAGTAGCTCTGGTAACTCACTTGAGGTTTTAATCAGTGTATTTCTTTAACTGCTGAAGGTATCACATGGCTGTGATAGTCATCAACTAATACCTGCTCAGTGTTACTCAAATGAGCAGTAGCATGATGTGGTCAAGGGATGTCCTCTCTAAAACAAAAGGTGAGGTGTATTTCAGAAGAGGTGTTTATTTTCTTGTTTGTGGTGGCTATACATCATCCAGTGTTTTCTCCTTTTGTATGGTGATATATCATCTCATGTTTCATGTTTCAGATGTCGTGAGAGGAGTGAGTGATGTTATGTAACGTAAGCAGAGAATTATCTTTTTATGTTCTAAAAATGACTGTTGGTTTGATAAAGCAGTTGACTAATTAGTAAATTACCCATTGTTGTTTAAAATACTTGCACTGCAAAATGTAAATGAAAAAAATTTCTTCACTTGTCAGTATGAAAAATGACAATAGCAAAAATAATACATAGGACATCTGCTCTGATTTTTTAAAAATTTAAAATGCATTTAAGGCAGATGTTGTAGAATTTGAATGGAAATAGGAATAGATAGAAGAACAAAACAGAGCTGTTTACCTTTTGTGAAGTCCCATTCTTATGGGTAGCATCACTAAAAATATCTGACTCAGTGCTTGTATTTTTCCACTGCTTGTATCAGAATGAACTGAATGTTCTTAAAGCTGCTGCTATGTCAGGAGTTGGAGTTTCAGTACTTAAAAAAAAATACAGATCGGTGAATCAGTATTGTGGGGTGTTTTCTGATGATACCTTTCTTTTCCCATTTGTTTTTTGCAGGAGAATATATCAAAACATGGAGGCCTCGGTATTTTCTTTTAAAGAATGATGGCACATTCATTGGCTACAAGGAACGACCACAAGATGTTGACCAACGAGAATCGCCTTTAAATAACTTCTCAGTAGCTCGTAAGTGGTTTTATGTGCTCTCTCATCCAGTTTGGGGGCTGACATCCCAGTCATAGCCACGGAAATCTGCATCAGTAAAGTTCAAGTCTGCCCAGACCAACATATCTAATTTAGATTTAAAAAAAACAAACACAACAAACCAACACCATGTTTCTCAGTAATGACTGTGTAGGTTTGATGTAGGGGTTTTGATGTTTGCTACAAATTATGGTCTCTGGTTGTAGAGTAAAACAGGTATACTTGTTACTATTTTGTTCATCTGTTATTCAGAAGTATTAACCCAAGTGTGTGGTACTTGACAAGTAGGCACAGCCAGAGCATTTCAGCCGCCAGATCTGGATGCAAGGGGCACTAATATCAATTGAAATTATTTGACTGGTAGCATAACATGGAACAACCTCTGGTTTTATTAAAACATGCTCGTTTTTTCTTCCTTTTGAAAACAAAACCACATTTCTTTTTTTAGAAAGATTTGCAAATAATCAGAACCGAAAGGTTTGCAAATAATAATATCTCCTGACCTCTGCACTCGCTCCTTTGCAAACATTTCCGTCTTTGCTCAGGTGCCACAGCACAGGATGTGACAGAAGGACCTGAGGAACATTTCCTTCTCTTGCTCGTGTTTTGAACCTTTCTCTTCATACTTCCAGCTTTTATTTTCTCCAGTTCTTGATCTTTCCTCTCTCATGATCTGCCCGTGTCTCATTTCACTACTTAAAAATAGATCATTGTGGCACCTGTTATTAGCAGTAATCTGTTTCTGATGACTACTGGAAGCAAAGCTCTGCAAAGGGAAGCATAGGGCACTTATACTTCTTGTTACCGGGATGCACGGGATTGATCTTGTCATAGAGCCATAGAATTGTTAAGGTTGAAAATGACCTCCAAGATCTTCCAGTCCAACCCATCCCCACCATGCTCACTAAATCGTGTCCCTCAGTGCCACATTTACCCTTTTCTTAATGATTTCCAGGCTGGGAGGTTTGAGCAGGTTTATTTTGGAGCACCTTTGGCTGTGCAGCACCAGGCATCAATGCAAACATTCGTTTTCTCTGGTAGTGACATATACTTGTTGGGAATGATGATGGGGAAAGCAATGGGCGTGCTGCTGTTGCCTGGTGTGCTCCAGTGCAGGATGCCAGGAGAATTTAGGGGAATTTTACCTCATTTTAGAGAGAATTGTCTTAGACTTTTTACTTTACTAATGACATGGTGCTTTTCCCTTTGGATGGGTATCTCTTTATGGATCAAGAAGGTAAAAAACAGTGGTGGAAAGCTGTGAATTCATACATTAATTCAGCACTTGGTCTGTAGCCAGAGGCTTTTACCAAATGCACTTTCTCCAGGACGCTTCCCTTCTGTTGCTGCTAACTGCATTACTTACAGTAATTATTTACCGCAGATCACTGCTAAGGAATAAAAAAGGATGTCTGTTGCCTTCCCTTTGTCCAAGTTGCTTTCAGAAGGAGTTAACTTAAATTGATTTTCACAACAGAAATATGTTGCTTTTTTTGGCAAATTGAGCTTGTCAGTCTTGGCATTTATATATAAACAAGTTTGTTGCCATGGTATCAGAGCATTGTCAAAAAGACGAGACACATGCCTGTACAGTGAGATGTACCCTCCTAAGAGGGACTGCAGGGAGGTGGTGGGTGTAAGGATGTACTTAGCAGTGGCTCCTATCTGAAGAGCCAGTGGCAGGTCAGGAAGACCTCGATGCTCGTGGAGATGGGCTCCTCTGTGCTGTGGATCTCACTGAAGCAGCTGTTGCCTCACCAGGATTTAATTTTTCATATAGGCACTGGCACGCAGTGTTGTTAGCATCTGATGTGTGGTTCCCTTCCAGGTACCCTCCACGCTTACATTGCTCGGGTTTGTTTTGCACCACAACTCTTCCCTTTGAACCTGCTTGCCTTGTGCTTTCACTTGAGTTAACTTGTTGAGTTCACATGAGTCAATTGGAGCAAGCTCTGCAGGAATTCTCAGGCCAGAGAGTAGCTCTGCACTTCTGCACTGCAGAGGATGCCTGCAGAAGGCTCGTGCCAGTGGAGCTAGGGTGGCTTCAGCTTAAACATTTTGTAAAAATTGATCCTTTTACTTTCCTTTTTTCTTTTTTTTTCTTTTTTTTTTTCCTCCTGATCATGATAGCCTTGACTTCTTTGTTAATTAGTGAGAGAGAGGGTTTTTTTTTTCCGTTTTTTTTTTTTTTTTTTTTAATTTAATGAGATGGCAGGCTGTCCCTGTCAGTCTGTTCTTTGGAAGGGGTCCCATGTTTCTGATTAAAAATTTTACCCTCTTCTGCTCTGAAATAACGTTGGCTTTCTTTAGCTTTGCAACTAAAAGTTATTTTCTCTGTTTTTCTGTCCACAACTAAGGAACTCTTCTCACTTAAAATGTAAAATTCATATTAATTCATATTTTATCAATCCATGAGAAGTAGAGATATTGAAATCAGGAGAAAACAGTGAAAGGTAATATTGTCTAATAATGTTCTATCTTTTCCAGTAACAGTTATGGAGAAAGTAATAACAATAAATTCATAATGTACATTAATTTTATAGGATTTTTTTACGTGCTTTACAATAGTGTCATCTTTACCTCAAGCCCTCTCCCTTCAACCTACAAGGATTTTGACAATATGTCTTTGAAAACTTGTTTAAAAAGCCCACTTGGTAAAGAAAAAATCACTTTATTAAAAAAAAAAAATATATATATATTTAAAAATCTCTACTTCTCATTTAAAGCAGCTGAGTATCTATGTTTGAAGTTGAATGGTATGCTTATGTAGTTTATTTTACCTAGATGCTACCTATTGGTGATTTTTTTTTTTTTCAAACTTCTGAAAGATGGTACTTGAACACAAACTGTGATTTCTAAGCCTTACCTGTGTCCATGTTAAGATGGATGGAATAGAGATGCTGGTACCTAAGTAGTTGGTTATGTTCAGGGGACCCTGCAGATAAATAACCAATAGAGCCTGTGTTGTAAATCTGTTAGGTAAGTAGCCTTCGTACTGATTGTAATCTCAGATTACCATGTATGTTTGCCCATTAGGTTATAAGCTCTTAAAACTGTATAGCTGAGAAGAGCTGTATATTGTGATAAACAGCATGGAGAGAGAAGGGCTGTTCCTTTTAGGAAGAAGGGATTATTTCTCTGGCTGTCCAAAAGGAGGGTAGATTGCAGTGGTTTTGTTGCACGGCTGAAAACATAATTGCTCAACGGTGAGTGCTCCTTTTGGGACAGGACTGGATATCTGCAGTCAGACATTTATCACAGGGCACAGTATGGCCGGATCTGTAGGCACATTTTCTGAGTCTGCTGCTATTCTGGCCACTTAAATGTAGGTCTCTAACTCAGGGCTCCCACCTCCTCACTTTGTCCACGCTGAGCTATTTGTCAGGGGGGATCTGCTCAGTGATGCTAAGTAGAAAAACACCTAAATGTTGTATTCCTTTTTGACTTTCCAAAGTCATATTTATTCACCTTTGTTTTTTTCCAACCTGCATTTTTTTAATTATTTTTTTTTTCCTCATCTCCTTCCTTAAAGAAACCAAAGCAGGAATGGGAAGGATGCCTGACATTATTGGTTTAAAGTGTGATGTCATTATATAGGGAGCAGGGTTTGACACTTTCATTGCAAGTAATCTGCCTTTTAGCTTAAGTGCTGGTGAAGCAAATATTGTGACATTTTAGAAAGTCACTGGGATAATACTAAGTGTCTTTCAAACACAAAATGGTAATTTACATTTGAATGCCTTGGTGTCTATTCCTGTTAGGAACAATTTCTCTGTCCTACTTACTTTAAAAGACCAAACACCAGGAAAGAATCAAGAGGTTCTTCAGAGCAATCTAAATCATTTTTAACAGGCTGCTGTTTATTTGTTGAAAATGAAGGATACGTATGCTGTCCTGTTTGACAGGAAAAACTGCCATCAAAGTGAGTAAATGACCATCAGCCCGTAGAAGAAATGTAAATGTTTTTACAGTAGAACCCCCAGATGTGCCATGAATCAGTCCTGATATTATGCAGAGTCTGTGTTTGTGCTCTGCTATAGCTGTGCCTGTTGCTGTACATGATAATAGGAGACAACTTCGGTGGTTCATTTTCTTACCAACTACAATAAAGAGTACAGAGTTGGTTCTAAAAGTAGGAAAAAACCCACTGCTTCCTAACTTGAGTGATAAAATCCATGAGCTGGTTCTCCCCATATGCAGCAAAGTGGGAGCTACAAACTTCTTGAAACCTGTCATGTGCAGCCCTTACACTGGTAAGGCAAGTTAAAAATAAAGCCTTCTGTATTTTTTCTTATGTGCTGTTATGATTGAGCAGGGTAATTAGACAGCATATTGTTCACTAAACAAAACATTTCTATGTGACATACTTGAATTATAGTGGTTATTAACTGACAAATCTCTATTATTCGTCTTGCTGTATGCATTAAAGATTGCTGGATCAGCAGGCTTAACAGATATCGATGAACAGTGCTGACTTGGGGGAAGAACAGGGGTATTTATTGGGTCCCCTTCTGTGACAGACAACATCTTCTGTGGGTTATTATGCTGAAATTAAATGGTTAAAGTTTAGAGCTCATGGTTGATTGAAGTGTCTATGCCACTTATTCGGGGTATTTATTCTGAGACACTGAATACGCGTCTAAAGGCTGTTATAAAAAAAATAAGCAACACCTCTCAGTTTGTTTCCTTATCACATTGTACTTGTGGATAAGTGCAGTAAGAGTTCTGGATTTGCAGAAGATTAGAAATAGCCTTGTTTTCTTCTGTAGGTCTTCAGCCTAATTCAGTATCTGTCGTGTCTGCGTTGTGCAGTTTCATAGAGGACAGTCCCAGCCTTAATCTAGTTGTGTTAAGCAGTCAGGCAAAAACAGGAGATAAAGCAAACAAATGAAGAGCAGCTTAGCTAAGGTGGCAGATCTTGGAGCAGGAATGAGATTTCTTGGGTTAAATTGCTTAGAACAGGGCTTACTGGGCTGCGCCAGGTCCTGCAGTTGTGTTCAGCGTTAGTGGCCGTTCTGCAGAGGATGATGGAGGTGCTGCAAGGCAGAATACGGCGTTCTGGAAGCACAGCCACATTGTTTTGTGGAAATCCTTTATTCTCGGTGAATAAAGGAGTGCTGTTTATCACACTAAAACTTTTTCATGACTCATTAATAAACTTCCTCTTATCTAATTGCTGTATGTTAGTAGGTTGCAGTATAACCTCAGCGTGCTATTAAAGAAAAATTAGGTTTTCTTGTCATGAAAAATGCAAAGATACTCATTGAAAACCTTATAATTCCAGTAGCAAATGAGGCACGAAATATATTGCCAAAATACAGCACCCAAAAACACTGGTGGTAAATATTTTATCTGGGTGCTAATTAAGAGCTTGAATTTAAAACTGAGCACTCTAGATTTTCACAATAATAAAGTTAGCCTAACGATACCGGTGGATCCCTACTAATGTGGACTGTTAATCCACATTGATAATCTGGCCATATCCTGTCCTCAGCTTGTGTACAGCTGAATGTGTTCGTAGCTCTGGCAGGAAGCAGAAATTTCTCCTTGTCTTTTCAGTGCCTTCCTTTCACTTGGAAGTTGATTTAGACCCTGAAGACCAAATCACAGTGAGTTTGTGGTTTCGTTAACTGCTCGGAGGAATCGTTAATGGAAGAACACTTCTCTCATTATCCATCTACTCACTTTATTTTGAGTTTGCTTGAAGAGGAACTTTTTAATTAGCATTGGATTTTATTTTAATATAAATCTGGAAACTGTAATGGCTTGGCTTCTGCTGTCATTTAATCAACCTTCTTCTGGTTTGGTTTGGTTTTGGTTGCTTTATAGTTTGTGTACCCTTGATCAGGTGCCCAAATTTGAAGGGTAAGCACTCATCATATCCTACAAAGCTTAAAACAGAAGATGTGTTTATTTTACTTAAAAATAAACAAATCACACTCAGCTCTTTAAGGGGCATTTTTATGAAGAATGTGGTATTTTTGAATGTGGCTACATTTCCTCAGAGGTTGAGGGTGCTGTTTGAATGCTGACAGGGATGACAGTCCATCCAGCTGAGCACCGCGGTGGCAGCTCTCTGGGTGCTGTTTGGAATGGGGTCTCTTCTGGGGGGTGCCCTGCAGTTTGCAGTTCCCTCTAATGTTTGAGGGCTGAAATGCTTTCTGCCAGAGCCTAATCTCCATCAGAGCAATGAAAAATGGTCGAATACACTTTCCAGCAACTCCTTGAAAGCCAAAGGCTGGATTTGATGTCTGGAACATCAGAGGGTGGGAACATAGAGGCTTGACTTTAATTTCAGTGGATGTAATTGCTGCACTATCAGCTGACTTTGTCCATGTGTTGGTGGATGACCTTTGGAGTGTAGGATCTGTATCTGAATGGTTTCTGTGTCATCACAACACATTTCTACTTACCTCTCCAGGCAGACCAAACATGGAGCCTTTCTAAACAGAATTTGTTCTCAGTGCTGCTTAGATTACTATCTCACAAGCTATTTATTGGTTTCATCAACACAGTAAATTGTTTCAAGTTGCCTAAAGAAGTACTTACAGAGATTTCAATGTCTGATTAATTGCAACAGTTTGCTAGATAAGAATAAAGACAAATGATTATTTAAACCTGCTTATGTACCATGACTCTTTCTTCCTTGATTGTGGTAGAGTGCCAGCTGATGAAGACAGAACGACCTAAACCAAACACATTTATCATTAGATGCCTCCAGTGGACCACAGTAATTGAAAGAACATTTCATGTGGAGACTCCAGAGGAGCGGTATGTTTCATTCATATTTAATACATAAAACTACTTGCACAAGCAGATGCGAGCGTTCAGCGTTAATAGTAAGTCCTTTCCTGAAGCTCTTACTTACCAGGTGATGTACATCTAGACTGAAAAGTAACAAGCAAAACCTGAGACACTCAAAAATTGTGTTGTAGCATAGAAGGTTCCTTAAAGAGGGGTTGGCTTTTAAGGATATTGTCTGTCACTGAAATGATATTGGTTTGGATATCCAAAAAAGCCAGGTGCATGTCTTTACCAGCACACAGGTAGTTATTTCTGGAAGGTTAGGCTTCATTTCTTACTGGGAACTATGTGGTATGTGAAGTGTTTCTTACCTGGGAGTTTCTGGAAGGATGAACACAAGTGAAAGAGATGCAAACAAAGTTGAGTTGTATCACAATGCTGACCTTTTAATTTCTTTTCAGACTCCTTGTTTTTAAAGGAAAAAAATGTTAGTAGTATCACTGCTGATTGCTAATGTTTTATGCAAATTAGATAATAAAGGTGATAGTTATCTGCTGCAGGTGCAGATTTCTATTTCAGCTGTTAGAAAACAAAGCTAAGAGAATGCATCCTGTGCTCTCATCATTAGAGAATTGATCTCTTAGCTCCTAACAGAAGAGTTTTCCAGCACAGCTACTCTACAACTACAGAGTATTTAAATATTTACTTGCTCTTCAGGAACTGAACTTAAATTATTCCAGTATCATTGCCCTAGGGGAAGGAGTATTTTAAAACCACGATCCTCTCTAGGTATAATACTGGTACATGTTTGATTTTAACTTTCTTTGCTTTTTTGTACTGTAGCCTTTATGTGTAGCGATTTAAAGACAATTCTTATTTATCGCTTTTGATTCTATTACAGCGTTCAGAAGAAAATGAAGTCAAATTAAAACAAAGAAAAATAAACTGGTCCTTGTTTCATTTAGTAGCTTTGCAGTCACTGACCCTAAAGTGAGTGAATAACAGTTTCCACTTGGGGAAATTTCTGTCTTGTTTTGTTCCCTCCTGGCCAATGGAGTCAGCTCGGTGACGCTTCAGATCTTGGGCATTAGTCACCTCTGTTGTGTACACTTGAGATGTAAAAGCTGAAGGCGAAATTCTGGTATCCCAGAAATCAGAGATTGACTTCAGGAAGGTCATGATCTCAACGAAGTCAGTAATAAATCCTGAAACAGATGCAGAGGTAGCCTTTAGCTTCTCTGAGCCAGTCCTGAGTAACAAACATGACTTTTAATTAAAGGACTATGTATGTGATTTTTAGTGAAGGAGTCTCTGCTGAGAGCATAGGAGAACATCCAGAATTCCTATGTTTAGCATTACATTACTGCCCCAAAAAGGGCTGGATACCATATGTTGAACAGCCTTTTGCAGACACGTCACACAGAAGAGGTGATTGTTTTTATTTTTTTTCTTAACCCCAAATTGGTGATTCTGTACTCCTGTTTTACCTCTTGGAGATGAGGGAAGATTGCCTAGATTTCTCCTATATCTGTAAAGTAGAAATGGATGCTGTATTAGTCAGGCAAAATTCCCCAGAAAACCTGCATGGGCCATAAAAGATCTTACATGTAATCAGTGCAGACTGTATTAGAATCTTATGTCAGGTACTTTTTCCATGGGCTTTGGTCCCCTTGTGGAATACTTTGCTTTTTTCATCCAATAGAAATTGCATTTCAGATGGTCAGGCATTATTATTTTTTTTTAATCTGGTATTTCATTATATTATTTCATACAGCCAGTGAAGAAACATTGTGACATTGCTTAGGGTGGTATGGCTTCTCCTGTAGATTGCTGATCATGTGTGGCATTGCTCAGCATTGGCTACTTATTTATATTCCTGTTATGAGAGTAGTTTACCTGTGATGTCCTAGGAAGAAGAGTTTAGCCAGTGCTCCCAAAATTTCAAGTAGACCACAGCATCTTGTTCCTTAAAGATGCAAAAAATGCAATAAGAAATGGTAAATTCACGTAGTCCACAAAACATTTCTTCAGCCCCTGTGCACCTTACAGGTTTTCCCAAAACTCTGTGAGACACTAGGTTATATATTTTGTGTTCAGTGCATTTGCAGTGAAATGAGGTGAGTGCCAAAAACTTTTACTTGAGTAGTTTTCAAAGGTATGAAATTTTTTAAAGTTCAGTGCAGGGAAGATGGGCTGCATAGGATTTAAAGGGGTCAACAGCAGAGCAGCAGTTGCTGAAATGGCTGTGGGAACTTTCTTGTAACCGTGCCTCTGTCACTGTTTTTGCTGACATTCTGCTAAACTTTTTACAAAAGAGCTGCTGTCATCCATCTATCCAAGAGAAGAATAACTTAAAACTTCTCCTGGAACATTCCTTGCCGTTGGAACTTGGGATGTGTGTGTGAAGAGGTGGCATAGTGCCCCCAGCAGTTGGATGTACGTGTTTCAGAGCACTGTAGGAATGGAGGAGCTGTGTTTAATTGCTTGTGCTGTGTGGCGTGGGATCCTTCTACTTCTTGATTTTAGCAAGTCTGCTTTTGTTATGTAAATCTCTGTATCACTAGGTCATATCTTGACCCAATGACTGACAGTGCATTAGAAGTCTTGTGTGCTAAAGAGTCTTAAGTTGATATGGAGCGTTGGGACTTCTGCTGCCTTTTATTTTCTAGTGATAAAGACATAGCCTGAAAATGCTCTTGAAAATGTGTTTTCATAGTGCTTGAAAACGCATAATTTAGTGTACATTGCATTGGTGTGTTTGAGAGCATTAATTCTTCTGTATTCCTTGGAGACCCTTGCTATGGCCGACAGTAATCTCAAGTTGCAAGTAACAGATGTCATTGCTTGTGTTTTTCCAGGGAAGAATGGACAAAAGCCATCCAAACTGTAGCAGACAGCCTCAAGAAACAGGAGGAAGAGATGATGGATTTTAGATCTGGTTCTCCTAGTGATAATTCAGGTGCTGAAGAAATGGAAGTTTCTATGACAAAGCCAAAACACAAAGTGGTAAGCAAGCACAGCAAACATAACAATAAATTTTAAGTCGTCTTGAATGTAGACAAGAAGCAACCATGAAGGCACATCTGTTCCTGTAACAATTATGCAGTTTTTGTAGATGTGGCTTCTGGATGAAACAGTTGTCAGAGATGAGCAGGTACCAATCAAAGCCTGACTGGGTTTGCCAGCATTCTAAACTTGGATATAATGCTTGACTTCTAAGGCCAGCTTAGGTCTAGAAGAAGTTTGCCCATTTTCCTGTGGTAACAGAAACTGAAATTGTAGCTTCCACTGTACACTGACTCTGTGTAAACTCTGTGCTGTGTTGTTGCAGGATACTGCAGTACACACCAGTATCTGCAGTATGCAGATTTAGGGTAGATCCAGTGGATTTGATTTCTCTGGATTAAGAGCCTGGGTTTACTGACAACCACTGATATGTCCATCCATAGTGTTCATAGAGCTTGGATTTTTGCATTGAGTAATGACTGAATTGGCTTGCATGGAAACAGTAGGTGCCAGTGTAGATCTCTGCCCTTTGGAGTCCTTTTGAACATCTTCCTTCAGCCTTTTTTCTTCTCTATCTTGCCTCCTGTTTGGGTTTGAAAATTGATTTAACCTTCTCCTGTGCAAATGCCATGTCTGGATAATAGCAAAGCATTTCTTTGTGTCCTTGTCTCACTATTGCCATCCCCCATTACATTCATAATTTTGCTTCAGTTGTGGCAAAACTGATGAAATTTTTAAAGATAAAATATAAACTATCCACCAGAGGCTGCTGTGTATGTCTGCCAGCCTTGTGTCATGTTATTGGTTTTAGACTGATGTGGGTGACTATTTATGTGTCACTCTGAATTGTAGCTGCCATTAGCCTTCTGCATCCTTGACTGAGCAGATACAAATCTTTCTGAGTGCTGACAAAGCGATCGAAATGTCTATAGAGTGATAATATGCTAAGTAGTGAATGAGTTTTCTGTTAGCAGGCAGTTTATGCCTTGGTTTGATTATGTTTCATAAGTGTACTGGTACTCATGTACCAGGCCTACAGGAAAGCTGGAGAGGGATTTTTATAAAGGCATGTAGCAACAGGAGGAAGGAAAATGGCTTTAAACTGGAAGAGGGCAGATTTAGACTAGATATTAGGAAGAAATTCTTCACTGTGAGGGTGGCGAGGCACTGGAACAGGTTGCCCAGGGAGGTTGTGGATGCCCCCTCCCTGGAAGCATTCAGGGCCAGGCTGGATGAGCTTTGACCAACCTGCTCTGGAGGGAGGTGTTCCTGCCTGAAGCAGGGAGGTAGAACTAGATGATCTGAAGGGTCCCTTCCAACCCAAACCATTCTGTGATTTTGATTCTATGATTATGATTTCTATGGAAGAATTATTTCTACTTGTGTTTTCAGCTAAGCAAAAGTGTTAATGCATGTGCATAGTATTCTTACAGGAATGAGTAATTAGTCTGAGAATGATGTACTTACTGGTAGTTCATATAACTCAGTTCTTATTTATCTGTGTCATTAACAGACCATGAATGAATTTGAATACCTTAAGCTACTGGGAAAAGGCACTTTTGGAAAGGTCATTCTAGTTAAAGAAAAAGCAACTGGACGGTATTATGCTATGAAAATTCTGAAGAAGGAAGTTATTGTAGCAAAGGTGAGTAGATAGGAAGTCGGGAACGTGGCTCACTCTTGCTGTAGCCTTCTGGAAAGTCATAACAAGGGTACTGTGGACACTTGTAAATAATTGCTCCAGTAGTGTTTGAAATAAACCCCTGATCTGTAGAATCACTGTAGTGATTTCCTTCTGCCTGTGTTGCAGGATGAAGTAGCACACACGCTGACGGAAAACCGTGTTTTACAGAACTCACGGCATCCGTTCTTAACAGTAAGTATTTGTCCTTCTATTGATTGTAACTTAACATCGTGACAACTGGGACTTTCCTTATTTTTGGTTGTTTATATAATGATCTGTGTTTTTAGAGCAGGTATATATTCTTGTATGTTTCCATTTTTGGGAGGCATAAATTATAATCCTTTCTAGAGTCTTGTCAATCAGATCTTCAGTGCCTCTTGAAATCAAAGGCTTTGTAGTTTCAGGATGCGATTTGATGTTATGGCTCACCTGTATAATGGCTCCTGTCTCTTGAGAGAAGTATTTGCTTTCTCTGACCTCCAAATGCTTGCTGTCCTCTGTGACAGAGACCAGGATGATTCTGACCTTGTGACAGATGAGTTCAGGGTTACATAGTGGGAAAAGCCCTTTAATTTTCTTTTTCCTTTTCAAATTCCCACAGGCAGCTCACTGTGTAATCAGAGCTGTTGTAGTGCCAGCAGAAGTGTGGGGGTGAGATGGGAGAGCAGGACCATGCTTTATCTGTTGCTTTCCATTTAGATTGGCTAACTGTTAAATGAAGCTGTAGCCTCCCTTTACAACTCTAGCAGTCTCTCTTTGAGTTCTAATTCAAGACTTTGTAGTATTCATTACAAGTTTGCTTTGAATCATTTCCAACCACTTCAGGCCTCTGAGAAACCTGTGTAGTATCCTGGTGGTTTCCTTCATCCAGGTGTACATGAGTTTCACTGGAATTTAAACTTTTTAAGCACGACCTCTGGAAGTAAATATTAGCTGAATTGAGTATAATCAGTTCATGTTTGTTGACACGTCTAAAACCTGATTCACCCTTTCTTTGCAAAACCATGGCTGGTATAAAAATGATTTCCTTAATAATGAAGATGGTGATGATACCACATGTGGTATTTTCTCATTGCTTTCATAAACCCTAAAATCCAAAACAAGGGCTGTCTGGAAGTCAGCTAGGAGAGCAGGTTGTGACCAAGAAACGTAAGACCGTGGCAAATAAGTTGGTGTTACTCTTGCTGCAGGAGTACCCATGACACAACTGTACAGAGGCACCTTGTGACACTCCATCACGCCCTCTGTCTGATCTGTTTTTGCAAATTGCTCACAAGTGGATATTGATAGCGTTGCTCAATCCCCTGGCAGGCTGTCAACAGAGAGCAGTTGCAGTGAGCAGGGCAGAGACCAGGGGGCTGGTGTCTGTAAGTGCACTTGTTTCACACTAGTGGGCTTGCAGCCAGCGTGGCAAAATCTTGTGCTCTTGGGTTTGGCTGTGGCCCGCTGTCTGAGAGATCAAACTGGGAGCTTGTGGCCTGTGTATTTCAGTGCCACTGCCGGTGCACTTTTTGCCATTGTAATGGGTTAGGGCTTCTCACAGCATTATAGACATTACCAATAGCTTCTGCGAGGGATTTTTTTTGTAACATTGCATTAAATATATTTAATAAAATAAGTTGGCAGTGCATTCACGCTCAGCTCAAATGAGAAACTGCCAGTATTCTATGAGAGTCAAGGACAAAAACTTCACTAAAATCTTATTTTTTGTCTGTCTGTGATTCTGAAAATTTATTCAAAATGCTTTTTATAACTGTCCATGTGATCATCTGAGTTTTCATTTAAATCTGTTTCAGGCTTTAAAGTATTCCTTTCAGACACACGATCGCTTGTGTTTTGTTATGGAGTATGCTAATGGAGGGGAGGTAAGGGAAATGTAACAATGTTTAATAATGTAGGATATTCCTGTCCTAGTATTAATCGTGCTTGGCATTGTTTAGCTAATGTCTGTGTTTGCATTTCTAGTTAATCCAAGTTGTCCCAGCTAAACAGAGCTGTCTGCAGTTTAAACTAATGTTAAGAATTAAGACTCATGTATTTCTCCACTCCACTTTCAGTACTTGCAGGTTTGGGTGTAGGCATGTATTTTATGCATGACAGCAACATACTTTAATCTGACATTTAGTTATTCAAAAAAGCGACTTGCTTTCTGTTTGCTTTTCAGGTAGGTTTTAACACTTCTAGATGAATATTGTGAGCACGTTACTATGGAGAGAATTTGAAGTGCAGCAAAATGCTGTTAGTTAGGAAGGAAAAGATGAAATACCAACATTTTCTCTAAACTGTGCCATAAGATAGTTTTAATGTGTAGTTGTAATTTGATTAAAAGGTTTTATTTTCTATACACACAAGAAAGCGTAGCACACAAAGTAGTTATTAGCATACATCTGTGAATATGAGTTATAATGCATTGTTTGTGATGGTTTTTAAAACACCTGGGAACACAACTGGGTGTGGATGGGAAGGGGTTTTCTGTTAGGCAGCATCAGGTGCAGGATGGCCTGCAAAGTGTTAGACGTAACACAAAAACACTCATAATCTGAATGTGATACACTGTTGGTCTTGTAGTTGTTCTTCCATCTGTCGAGAGAGCGTGTATTTTCTGAAGACCGGGCGCGTTTTTATGGAGCTGAGATTGTTTCAGCGCTGGATTACCTGCATTCAGAGAAGAATGTGGTCTACAGAGATTTGAAGGTATGGAGAAAAACAATTTCAGAAGCTTTTTGGATTTGGGCTTTTGGTTTCTTAGTCACAGGAGTAAATGAGCCTTCACTGTAAGAAAGCCTTTTCTCACTGAAGTTTAACGTAACAGTTATTGCAGCTGTCGGGTTTGACTTTACAGGGTGTCTAAACACTTTTGTAGCCTAAGAGCTTGTCTAATGCATTTATCAGGGCTCTGGCGATGTTTTGGAGAATACAAAGAGGGTCTGAGCATCGTGGGTTGTGTTCTCACCTGACTGCTTGATCCAAAAGAAACCTTTCTGGCTTCATGTGTGGTGAAATACAATTCTAGACTCTTCGTGCCAGGTCTTATCAGATACATGCAAATTCCCACTGTGTGGATGTTCTTCCTTTCAGTCTGCTGTGCATCACTATCTTCATAGACTTTTCTTGCAAAAAGAAAATTGCATAAAGTTCAAATGGCTTATGTTTGGTGAGCAGAGAGGGAAAAGCACTGAGTAAGAAATGGCAGGGAAAACAAACTACGGAAGTTCTCAAGGGTATTGCAACAGCAAAACTGGTTTTCTGAGAAGTGTTTTCAGGAGAGAATGAGGTGATGCTACTGGGAGCAAGCAAGGTAATATTTGCAGGCTACATCAAAGTGCTTTTAGGGATTCCTGCTGGGATTTTGTATCCCATATCGCTGTGATTCCTTTGAAATTGCACTTTGTTTCATATGTAGTTGATGCTCTGTCTTGAAATCTGGATGGCCTTGTTAGAAATTGGTAGTGCAGACTAGAATGACTATCAGGTGCTGAGTGGGATGTACAAAGTGATTCCCATATAGAAGATCTCTGACAAATGATTCCTTAAACTTGCATTCATTCATTTACTACTCTTTAGTAGTACAGAATATTTTATACAGTCTCTTAAGAATAAAAGCAGGGATGAAGTCATGTGAGGAGTAACAATGTATTATTTTTAAAAGAATCTGGTGTTCTGTTGGTGATAATATTTTGGATGCATAAATGTAATGTTTACATTCTGTATCTTTTTGTATATACTGACCAGTTATGCAAAGACTGCAAATGAGTCACCTAATACTCCCTAAAGAACTAGGGAAAGTGATATAAATGCATATTTATATCACACGTGCTTTGGCAGCTACTATAGTTCAGACTCCAGTGAAAATGTGCTTCAAAACTGTAATCAATCTGCAGAAACCCATGGTTTTTATTGACTTGCTCAGGAGCAGCGTATGTTATATCTAATGTATTTTCTTTGGGTTTTCTTCTCAGCTGGAAAATCTTATGCTGGATAAAGATGGACACATAAAAATTACAGACTTTGGACTATGTAAAGAAGGCATAAAAGATGGAGCAACAATGAAGACTTTCTGTGGCACTCCAGAGTATCTTGCACCAGAGGTCTGTTTACATTGGCTTTTAGACAAAACTATATTCTTAAATGCCATCCATAACGGCTTTACCAATCCATAATAACTCCTGTGCCATATTGTGTTCATACAGCACTACTGTTATGTAACATACTCAAAATCTTTTATTCATCACTCTGGGACATACCTTCGTTATGAAGATGTGTGATAATTTCCAGATGTGGTAGCATTTTCCTGTTGCTCTAGGGAATATTTACATTTTAACAGAGGAGTGCCTGCTTCTTGTGTCAGGAGTCTAATTTAAACAAAACAGCACAAAAACTTGTACTAAAGAGCAGGCTCTTTTTTCAGTGTTCAGCACTGTGTATGTTAAAAGTGCCAACTGCTTCATGACTGAAAATGTGCAAGGTCTTCCTCAGGGTTAATTTATTAAGGAAATAATCATATAATCATAGAATGGCCTGGGTTGAAAAGGACCACAATGATCATCTGGTTTCAACCCCCTGCTGTGTGCAGGTCGCCAACCAGCAGACCAGGCTGCCCAGAGCCACATCCAGCCTGGCCTTGAATGCCTCCAGGGATGGGGCATCCACAGCCTCCTTGGGCAACCTGTTCCACTGCATCACCACCTCTGTGTGAAAGACTTCCTCCCCCGTCTCAGTTTAAAACCATTCCCCCTTGTCCTATCACTGTCCACCCTTATAAACAGCTGTTCCCAAGCAGGAAACATGAATCCCCAAGCATACATTTTGGGGGCTATTTTTTCTACAAAAAGTGTTTTTGCAAAGCATAAAATCCAAATCCATGGTTGTAACATTCATCCTGGAAATACTTCTTTGGGAAGTTGTGCAACATAGGTGCTGTTAGAGCAGTGACTTAGCTAAGGGCAGATCAAAAGCGAAATTGTGTGATAGAGAAGATGTATACGTGGTATTTTGCAGGCAGATGCTGGTTTTCTCTGCCTACGCTCTAACCTGTCTGGAAGCAGTTGCTGTATTAGCAGGGCACAGTGCCTGAGCTCATGCCCCATGCCTCACAGAAGGGCTCATTGCCTGCACTTTGCTACCCATGGCGTTACGGCTGCCGTCCAGCTCGGAGCGCAGGCAGGAGCAAGTCTTGGGCTGCCAGCAGATTAGGTATTGCAGGCACGCCCAGGATGTATTCTTTCTCTGAGGTGTGCACTGCAAACCTTCCTTGAGTCAAAGTACGCAGAGGTACAAAGCACAGAAGACCGAAGTGGAGGAGGAATGTTGCTGTGGAGAGCTGATGTCACTGCTGATGAGTGCTTTTGCAGCTTGCGTGGTGGTGGCAGTGGAGGCAGTTGTATGCTCTCTTATTTTTGTTTTAACTACCAGCTGCTCTCAAGGGCCTGCAGTCTTGGTAATAATGAGGAACATAGGCACCTGTCGAAGTAGCTTGCAGCAAAGAGGTGGAGCCAGCTCTGCATGGATCACTAGAAGTCTTCAGTATTTCTAAATTGGGGTCCGTGCAGCTCAATTTGAGATGCACTGATGCAGGGACTAATTAGCAGCACAACAAAGAGTATTTTTTATTCAAAAACATGGCTTTTATTTGGTGGCTCTCCTAAAATCAATGGCTGAACTTCAGTTTCTCATCAAGGATTTTGTGAGGTGATTAAAAAGTATTTGTTTTTCCTTAACTTGGCATGTGTTAATTCCCTGTGTAGATCATGTTATTTTTTCAGTAATACTGTTTGCTGTTATTTTTCATATTTATGACGAGTTGGCTCATCCAAAACCCTGAAGGACAAATCCTTCTGATTAACCCAGCTCTCTCCTTTACTTTCAAATCCATCTGTGAGCTGGAGTGTTAAACTCTGGAGGCTTTTGTCATCTGGTTGATAGCATGCAAAAAATCTGGAAATTGTGCCTGAGTGATGTTCTGTGCATTTAAGGTCAAACATCCTTAAAAGCAGAGGTCTCATTCTCGTTATCTGTGTCTGTAACTTGAATCTGGTGAGCAGCCTGTTTGTACAGTTGCTGCATAGTTGTTTTTAGGTTCATATTGGAATCTTGTGCATGGATGACAGTGACTGAACCATGTCAACTTTGATGTGTCAGATATATCAATGACTGTGATGTTTACAGCTGTTGTGCCTTCTCTTTCACATTCCATCTCACAGCAGTCTAGAGCTGCTTGTTAGGGATTGATCATCCTTTAAGTGAAATGACCTTGTTATTTCACTGCTGTCCTGCACGTTGCAGTAAATCATGCGTACATGCAATACCTTTTTCATTAAGGTTTATTTTTAATACTTGTACCATTACTCTGTTTTATGCAATTACAAGTATGAGCATTTATGTGTTCACATTCATGATAAAGCACTTCGAAGAAATTAGCATTTTATATTCTGTTTAGAATTAATGGAGAAGAGGAAAGAGTCGTAGTTAGCAACCTGAACTATAATGCATTTGTATTATCCTCACTAAAATAATGTTTGAATTACTCTATGCCTTTTGAAAGCACCTGTAGCACTGCCTGTACTACAACCAAAGCATTCATGGTGTTTTGCTTTCAGTCCTCTCCACTCGTAGCTCCTACAGCAGCCTATAAATACACAAACAAAGACCCCGGACAAATTTATTGTAGGTAAACTCAAGCAGGGCAGCAGGAGCAGGAAGCATTGATTGGAAGCGGGGCACTTTGTGCAGGAGCTGCACAGTCACACAAGGGCCACAGTGCCTCGGGAAGGCTGGCTCCTGGAATCCTGTCCGGCCGGCAGCTGTGTCGGCCATATACAGATATGGGGCAGCTGCAGAGCCAGCTGTCGTTTGGTGTGAATCATACGGCAGGGGATGCTGTAAATAGACCAGCGTGGGGTAATCTAATACCTGGCAGCCTTTTGATTTTTACTGCAGGCCCTTTCCCTCGTTCAGATAATTAAGGGGAATAATTAGTGAATAAAGAAAGGCACAGCGCAAACGGTTGTTCCAGAGAGTCTCAGTATTTAAGTTTTGCGCACAAAAAAACAATTTCTGAAGGTTTTCAGGAGGTTCGGATCCTGCTTCTGTTAAAGGGAAAGCTGCCAACTTCAGTTGACTCTTTCACCCTTTTAGTTTTGAATGCAGAGAATTCTGTACTTCAGCAATGTAAAGTTCTTTCGGCCGCCGTGCACTAAGAGGGAATGGAGGTGGCCTGGTGGTGGTTTTGACTCTTGGTGACAGTACACAGTTCAGTGCAGACCTGAAGTTGACAAGTAAAACCCGAGGACAGGGTCTGGAATATGAGACTGCTGGTGTCAACTACAGACAACTATATTGGAGACACAAAGTCTGGGGAAGTGCTCCCAGCATCCACTCCATGAGCCACAAAACGTTCCTGATCTCCTCAGCAACTGTTGGTGCAAAGGATGAGGAATGCAGTGTGAAAGTACTTCTGTGGAGCAAGGGCACTGCTGAGCCCCGAGGCCCTGCATTAATCAGGGATTTGTTGGGTAGAAATACCCAGGGGAGGGGAAAAATGAATGTGCTGAACCCCTTCTGCTGTGAGAACTGGAAGAAGCTGAAATGAGGGCCTTCAGTGTTGGAGCCAGTCTGCAAGTCCCGTTGGAGGGAGGAAGGGAAATATATCACTTTGGCTGCCATTTTACAGCCTTGCAGTCGGTCAAGTGTTAGGTGGGGAGTTCTGGCTCTTAGGGCTGAATGTGGATTAGTCATTTGGTGTGTGTGGGTGGTCTTTTGTGATGTGCAGAGTAGCCCTTTGAGTAGGAGCAGGGTAATACAGAGATGGTTGTGGTGATCAGTTTGATTTTCAGTTTGTTGCTCCTGAAGTAACAGACCAGTGGGCTTTTTACCTCTTCCCAAAACGGCTCCTCTCCTTGATTATATATATAGGATATATATATAAATATATATATATTTAATGAGTTCCCATTTGGAACAGTTTGTGATGAATAAGTGAAAATTCAGCAGCTGGCTCTGTAATGTGAGAACAGTCCTCAGCCTTTGGGCTTTCAAAGGTTCTGCTTACCATCGATGTAATGAGAGGGGGGAGGGTAGAAGAAGGAAGAGGAGAAGAACGTTGCCATAACATGCACACTTTCTTCTCTTCCCCATCTTGCTCATCTACAGTGCCCTCTTTTTTCTCTTTTGACTTTTGTTTTCAAGGAGGATCTTCTGAAAACACTCTGTGCTAATAAATTCAGCTGTGTAACACAAGAACATGAATTTGCCAGTGTAAATTTTGCCTCTTGAGTTCTCTGTTCATTCCCAATGTAGAAATGTCTTCTGAAGCCTTCTCCTTACCTTTCTGCAGGTGCTGGAAGATAATGACTACGGCCGTGCAGTGGACTGGTGGGGGTTAGGAGTTGTGATGTATGAAATGATGTGTGGCCGGCTCCCTTTCTACAATCAGGACCACGAAAAGCTCTTTGAACTCATCCTTATGGAAGAGATTAGATTTCCACGCACTTTGTCACCTGAAGCAAAATCTCTCTTGTCAGGTTTGCTGAAGAAAGATCCTAAGCAAAGGTGAGGCTGTTTCTTAATATTTGTGTTTTTAAACACTCATTCCCTCAGAAATAGCTAAATAAGTCAAGGAAGTATATCTTTTAAGGCCTTCACAGAAAAGTTAGTAACTGTGCTATGTAGAGGTGTGCCTGTGAAAGGGAGCTGTATTTTTAGGCAAATGACTTAAAAGTGGCTGTTCCTGTGCTGCCACTTAAATGATCCATATCTCCACCATCGAGAAGCAATTGAAGAGGACTCTGCACAAAGGATACTGAATGCACACATGCCAGTCTTTCTGTATTTAAAAATGAGGAAGGTATTCTGGATTTGTTTTTAACTGGTTCAAAATTATCATCCACCAAGTAGAGCTGAGAGATGTAGCACACAGACCTATTCAGTTTCATCTTAATTTTTGACTCAAGCTGGCTTGCAGATGGCAACATGAAGCAGTTTTGTTGATCAGAAGACCGAATTTCAGAATTTGATGGCTGCCAGCTATAGCTTTGGACAAAGCAAGTTAACCTTCCTTTTGGTCATAATCAATCTGATCGTTGCTGTGAGTTATCAGCTGCTCTACAGTAATTGTTTTACCATCTATCCAAGTTCAGGCTGCTTACAGTAAGCTTTCTGAATTTTCTGTTCAGTCCGTACCAGTGATCTATCATCCTGCTTTGGACAGCAGGTGGTGGTGTTTATACCATGTTTGTGGTGGAGTTCACACTGTGCTTTAATCTCCTTTTCCCATTTCCTCCTTTTGTTTAAAAAAAAAAAAAAAGTAGCCTATGTCTTAATACCAAACAAAAACAACATCAACAAAAAAGAAAACCCCAAACCCTTAATGGCTAACAAACAGAACATAACAAAAAATAGAACAGGATCCAAAAAGGATGTTGACCTTTGCACCAAGCGTAAACATCAGTCTGAAAACCTGCTATCCTGTCAGTCCAGACACTTTTTAAACAAACGAAAATAGTGACTCTGAAGCTTCCCACCATAAAAGAACCCAAGCTAGGAAATCTTTCACACGAGGTGTAGGTAAAGTGTTCCAGTTTGCCTTCTGATGTTTGTTTAGTTTGTGCATAGACACGCACTTAATGTGAAAATGCTTTTTGCCAATTTGGGATTTCTTAGAGCAGGGTTTTTTGTCACAAGAGTGGACTCCTTCCATCACTACTTTTGATTGTGTGATGGATTAGCAGCCCTCTGGCTACTCCGCCCAGCAAATGTGGCTGCAGCCCCTGCCAGCAGGATGCCTGTCTAGGAAAGTCCTGGGTTAAATACAATTGTGACCCTCTTGTAGCTTATTCAGGTGGGGCCTTTCAATCTCTGGAAACACAAGCAGCATCTGCTATAATTTGTTCTTAAAGGAGCATCTCTGATGAACCAAAATGCAATTTGTTTACAAACAAAGAACGCCCACTTGTTTCTAATTGCAAGGTTTTTCCAATGCCAATAATTACTTTACAGTATGCTCATTTTATACAAATAGCCACTTCTTCACGTGTATCTTCAGCAGGCTTGGAACCAATGATGCTCTGATCTGTTAGACAGATGATTTTCATGCTGCTGATAGAAATAACTATAAACTAGAGAAGCCTGCACACATGCCTGCACCTTGCTAATTACACTCGTGCCTCACAAGCTTTTTGGATTGTGGACCATTCTGGTTTCTCACCAATTGCTGTTCACCCAGCTTTTTAACTGCAGTTGGGATTCTACAATGCAGTGTGCTTGGTGGTGGTTTGAGCAGCAGGGAGAGCTGAGCTGGGGGCACTGGGGGGTGGCAGTCCTGAGTCCTGCCCTGGCCTTGTAGTGTTATGGGTTTTACTGTCAGCTGTTCACACGATGTGGTCTGTGTTGGGGTGGGCGCCTGGGAGACGTGGTGATTGACTCATAATGAGGTCATTCAGCCATGCTAAAGGAAAACACCCAGATAGCCACAAAGTACAGTCAGTTGAAGTTAAATAATGTGCAGCAGTCCATTTCACATTAGCCTATTGATGATGTTTTGGGGAATTTGTGTAATTCAGCAGAAACCCCCTCCTCAGCAAAGCCCAGTGGTTGGCAGAAATTGGCTTCATTGTAGTGTCTGTGGCAGAAAACACCACCACTGGCATTTAGTTACTGCTAGTGGGCTCGAGAGTGGGGCAGAAGAGATGAGCAAAAGGAAAATGAAACAGGGACGTATTCTTCTTTCCAGTAAAATCCCCCCCTCTCCCCCCCTCAAAAAAAAAAAAAAAGTTGAAATAACGAAACTCAGTGTAAATCGTGAATGAATTATGACCAGAGTTGGTGAATTAAATCTTACAAATTACCTTTTGTACATGAGCTGGAAATGGAAGAGCAGTCTTAGCATTCTGCTTTCAGTAATAGCAACTCCCAGGCATATGGGGAAAATATGAAGAACAATACATTGCATTCTGCTTTTAATAATGGCTGTTTTCTAAATTTGGTCATATAAAATCCATTTTGTAAGAGAAAAGGAATTTTGAAGTTTCTTTTGGGATTGATATAAGTTTATTAATCTTGTAATGTGAGCCTTAATTTTCCTAAGAAGGAAAAAATCTATTCTACAAATACTTCCTTTTAGTGTGATCTGAAATTCTCCTTTGCTGCTTTGTGACATAGATCAAATGGAAGGAGGTAATCATAGTATATTTGTACACATAAAACAGAAAATTCGGTGGCATTCTTATTATTCTTTATCTAACTGTAGGGTCTGCAGCTTGTGAAAGTGGGCATGCATCAGAGAGCTCCATGGAGATGGCTGAGCTTAGGTGTGTGGGTGCATTGTAACCAGCAGAATCTTGGAGGCACTAAACCTTGGCAGGTTTTAAACCTGAGGGACCTCCAAGGCTGTTTCCTCTGAATTTTGATGCTGTTTTCACTGCATCCCTCTGTGCTCTCCACCACAAAGGAGGGTGACCTCCAGTGTTCAGCCTTTTTCCATGTGTTTATCACAAGTTGCTTCATTTCATCAGTGCTGCCTTCGGTGATGCTGTGGCCATGACATTGCCATGCAGGAAGCAAGAGGAGGAAGACCTGTTAGAAGGTCAGACAACTGCACAGAACTGCAGATGTGTCTGTTCTCTCTGTGGTTCTTTGCTATGTGAAGGGTAAGCAGCATGAGTAAACCTGCTCTCAGATACAGCAAAATCTGCAGCTCTTGCAGCTGCTGCTGGCTTTGGAAGAGGTGGGGGTGACAACTGTAGGGACTACGGACCCCCCTGCTTCTCTGCAGTGGGAAGCTCTTGAATAGCTGCTCCTGTTCTGCAGCACGCTTCATGTCTTGTTGGCTTGCAGAGCTTTGGCATCACGTGTGACAGGCATCTGGTGTCTGAAACCTGTGTACTGTAAGTACAAAAAAGTTGTCATCTCCAGAGAGCCTCAGCATCCTGGTTATCCCCTGAACTGCTCATCAGGTCTGTGCACATTTCACCAGGTGCTGTGGAGGGAGGCTGAGCTTTAGCTGTTGTACAGGGTAACTAACATTAGTCACATTAATAACATTGTTACTTCACCCAAAATCCTTCGGGATCAGTCTGGATGTGAGTTTGAGCAAACTCAGGCCAGAGCTTCTCTGTGCTGCTAGCACTGGCCCCAGGAAAGCTGGGTAGATGCAATTCATGAATATGTGCCTGTGGCTGCTAGAGGCCTGTGAGATTAAGGACCATACCAAAGTACAGTACTGCTCTCCTTCCTGACTGCATCAAAGAAGCTGAAATACGCGTCTGTGTGCTCCAACCTGGTGAGCACAGGGAGCTTTTGCTGAGCTAATGTTCCTGAGCCAAGTGGGTGTATTTACACTATTCAAGAACCATTTTAAGAGGTGGAGGGGAGTCAGAGAACTCACATGAAAGCAAAACAGCAGCTAAACCTTGGAGTCACTAAAGCTGCGACTGTCTTTTTATCTGAGGATGGTGCACGTGCAAATGTGTGAACAGTGGAAGTCTGTAACCTGGAAGTTTGGCAGGCTTTTGCCCACAGTCACAGTCTTTTTTCGTGGCTGCCAACACGGTGAAGCAGGAGATGAGGAATGGGATGGTTGGGCAGGCCAGAGTGAACGCGGTTGCTGCTTGCTTCCGTGCTTTGGAGCCCTGCTGCCCTTAGGGTAAAAAAAATTCTGTGGAACAAGAAGTTGATGGGATGTTTCAAAGAATCGAGAACAGACCTGGCTGCTTACCTTTACATGGATGAGTAGGAAAAAAAAAGTCCTGTTACTTAATAATTATAATCATCTGGTCTGTGATAACAATGCGTTCATTGTTGAGTGTCTGTGCATATACCATGTTTATGATTATACATATCTACAGTGACCATATACGTATTAAAAAGTTTTGTAAATAGTTTCTCTGTGGTATGATAGCTCTTTGCCCTTGGCTTGTGGAACACAGGCACTTGTGATTAAATGGTTAAAATAACTTGCAAGTAACACATCATATCATAACAACTGAAAATGTGGAAACGATTTGAATTTAACAATAATATTGTATTTGTAAATAATTTTCTTCTTGAAGTTTAACTGAAGCACCAAACCAGAGAGTCTCAAGTTTTGAAGGAAGTTAAATTAATAACCAGAGATGTTCAGCAGGTACATTTTAAGGAGAGCAATTTGGATTTAAAAAAAAAAAAGTTTTTTAGTCTCTACGTGATCTGAGATATTTCCTTGTGTACAGTAAGCCTCAGCGGCATTTATTTTTGAGTTCGCTTTATACAGATTTTTGGTCCTGTTTGAAGACTTAGACGTATAGAATTTAACTTCACTGTACAGGAGTCTTGAAAAAGTCTGCTGTTCATGCTGTATTTTTCTTCAGTTGTTGCATATTCTTACGAGAGACAAACTTGTTGGGCTTTCAGTTCTGAGCATGCTTTTTGCATTGAGTGCTGGCAATTTTGTTCACCGTGAGAGGGTGTTTTCATCATAATTCTGAAAAACATAAGCATATTTTGGAATAAGTTAATATCCAAAACATGCGTTTTTTTATCGTTTTCCCATTAGATTTGAATGGGTTTGTTTAGTAGTATCAGTTTTTAAAAGGTAAGTAAAACATCTGGGGTTTCTCTTGGCATTTCCCTGACTGTGTATTTGCCCTTCATGGAACAAAGGCTCATAATAGATAATGTATTCTCCAAAGCACTTGTGTATGGCTGCAATCAGCCAGCCTTTCTGCATACTTGTGCAAAACAGTACTTGGGTTCTTTGTAGCTTTTAGTCACTTCATAACTCCCAAACTTAGTTGCTGGAGTGCAGCCTGGTGCCATCTGGGAGTAAAGAGGAAAGAATCGATCGATTCCACCCTCTTCTTCACTGGCCATCTTCATCTGTACCAGGGAAGCAGTGTAGGAGCCTGATATAGACTTGGCAAACCCTCTAGACCTGCAGGGAACCAACTGAGAGATGATTACTCACAGATTTTGTCTCTGTTCCCAGGCTACCCTGGCGTTTGTCTCTGTTCCAGGTGGCTTTGCAGCTGTATGCCATGCTGGCACACGGAGGGGAGAGCCGTCGTCCAGCCTGCTGTGGCCTGTGGGGCTCTGGGGTGGACTTAGGCTTGCACTTAGAGTTTACTGGGGGAGACAGTGTCCCTCAGCTCTTTGTGACTTGAAACCTGGCAGTCTGTTGTATGTTGCACTGCAGGTTTCCTGAAGAAACAGAGACAAGCAAACCCCTTAGAATACTGTGCCACTAAATGAAACAGGGCCAGGGAGCAAGCATGGGTGCTGAACTGGTAAGCCTTGATCGCCTGGAGCCAATGTTCCAAGCCCATAAAATCAACTTAACTTTTCAGTTTGCCAGTGGCATTGAGATGGCAGCAGGAGCAGAGGACTTGCAGATACCAGAGGTCAGGCTGGGTGAACAGGGATAGCACTTCCTGTGCTCAGAAGCCAGAGTGTCTCTTCACCTTGTTATCCGGTGTAAGTCTCCTGCTGATTGCTCAGGATGTGTTTAGTTTTCGCAGTGCATCATCTTTGTGTGCAGATGTGGTTCAGTATTTCAGAGAACACTTTAACCTCCACAGCAAAATTTAAGCATCTGTTAGCTCCAGACTGCAACTAAACTGATTACATCTATAAGCTGTGTGGACAGTTTTATTCTGGAATAAAAATGCTTTATCTTGATATACCTTTAAGTCAATAAAACACCCTTTGTGCTTTCTTGAAACTGAAGAGGAGGAAGGATTTGCATACAAGATGATATTATCACTGCAGTTGTCAACTGTTTTCTTTAATGGAAATTTAAATCAGATTGCATAGATCAGTTTGTCTTAAAAATCCTTGTCTCTCTTAAGCATCAAAATCAAATTCAGTTTTATTGCTGCCATTGCTCTCCTCTTGAAATCTCTAAGGGATAGTCACTTGTTAATTTAGGAGGAGGGAAGGCCAGGTTGCTCAGACCGTTACTTGCAGTTTCTTCTCTAGGCTGTAGGACAGCATCCTTTCTGAGGTTTGTTTGTCTAACAGAAGCCTTAATTACATACTAAGATTTCCTAATGTGTTTTCAAACCTTTGAGACAGACTGTGTTGACATGTAAAATAGACTGTCCTGCAGGCCTTGCAGAAAAAAACAAATGTGAAACAAATGCCAGAATTGCTCTGGAATGTGTTATGTAAACTCTGAATTTTTTCAGTACCATTTAATAAGAATTGTATGAAGCAAAAATAACTGCATTCAAACACTTCTTTATTTTGCCCCAAACAGGTTAGGAGGTGGTCCTGATGATGCCAAGGAGATTATGCAACACAAATTCTTTGCTGGCATTGTTTGGCAAGATGTATACGAGAAAAAGGTACTTAACTCTTCTCTCAAGGTGAATGGTAGTGCATCTCAGATTTTGTTGCTTTTGGTACAGTACACACAAGTTCTCCACAGAAGAGGTTTGCAATTGTTTTTATCAAGGCTGAATTGCTCCTTGCTCCTTAAACTCCAGTGGCTGAACTGCTTCAGAACCAAAGGTTTGGTTTGTTTTTTTCCTACGTTGAGAGAGAAGCCTCTCTCAATAAGAGATGGTTTCCTGTGACTGAATAAATAGGCTATAGCCAAAATTGCTTCCAAATGTAGATGCTGTATAAGCTTTTGAAATGGCATTTCCTGTGAATTCCGATTGCCATTTCTTGATATCAACTGATGTACCCCTTGTGATTTATGGAGCCTGAAATTTGGGAACTTCTGATTCCTGAGCATCTGGAAGCAAAACTTTGTAGAAGCAGAGTGGAAGACTGGCTGCGCCATTCCCTTTGTTTTTCTTGTCTTGAATAACGAAATCAGGCTGAATTCAGCAGGCACAGTGAAGTACAGTCTTTTGCATGAGTTCAAGCCTAACACGTATGTATCTTTGGTGATATAGGAATGTTGTGAAATATCTGCTTTTCATGGCTTTTCTCTGCAGCTTTCCTTGAGACCCACTGAGTTTGTCGGCATTCCAGCAAGTTTCATCAGCTGTGTCTGTCTCACTGCCCCTTCACTCCCAAGTTACTCAGTGCACTTTTCTGGGATGTCCTTATTGATGCTTTCGATCTGCTGGTGTCCTCTTCCATTTAATTCTCATCAGCCACCATTTCCTAACAGTCACGTGAAGTGCAGCTAACTAAAGCTTGGGTCTGGTGATTCAAGGCTCCCATCTACTGATGCCATATGATCTCACCCAACCTCAACCTTCCCTCATTTCCCTCCTTCCCCCTGCAGCCCCATGAGATAACAGGTCTAGTTGAATCTGTCAGTAGAGTTCAGTTCTCCCTCCAGTTGAGGGAAGCAGGCAAGAAAGGAGTTCTAATCCCTTGGATTCTTTTGGTAAAACTAAAGCAGTGCAATTTTTGTTTTCTTAGAAAGCAGAGAATAACACCACTGCTTTCCATACTGCAGTAAGAAAATTGTCCAGTGCTTCTATACAAGGAGAGCTCTGTTTCCTCCTTGTTCACTTCCTCCTAGATTTGTATGCCTAAAAGGAACTGAAAAATTAGAAAGTAGCTCTTTGTGCCTTGAAAGCGTATGTAGCTTTTTGATCTTTCAGGACTTTCAGATCATTTCAGAGTGTCTCTTGCAGAGTTCCATGTAATCTGTGAGGTAGGTTTGGGCAGGAGGAAACCATGTGGTTTGTGCAAGGAGGCTAGATTCTGGTTTTGTTCCTATCCCATCAGTACTGCACCTGAAATTGGATGTAAGCTGTTACCTATTGTAGAAAGAGCCATGCTGTGTAAATGAAGAGATTTCATACAGCCCATGAGCAATTGGTGCTTGAGTTCTGAGGGTGGTCCAATGAGGTTCTTGCAACATTTACCTGAAATGCAGCATAATGGATAAATCTGAATTCTGTCAGCTGCCTGGGGGTGGCTGTGCACTCAGCGTGGTTACCCCCCATCTCCAGAAAATGGCAAATAATGTTTATGAGTACAGGTTTGGGGTACTCAGGAACACTTGCTTTGTAATTAAGCTTTTTGGAAACAGAGCTGTGCTTTGAGTTATAAGCGGTTTTGAATAACTGAGGTTATCCCAGGAACGTGAAATATTCATTAGACTATCCTGGAGAAGTGCTGCTATTTGTCTCTGGTGTAACAAAAGGTGCAGTTCAATTTGCAGTGCTTTGCCCATCCGCAAGTGAGACGTGTGCAATGAGATGTTAATCACATGCAGGTTTTACTGGGCTCTTTTGCCTCTTAAGCCAACATAAGCCTGCGGGTATCAAGCTGGTCTGCAGCAGTGGGAGGCTACAGGTGGCACCTCTCTGCTGGTTGAGCTGCAGAGCTATTGCAGTGACAGCTTTTCAGTAAAGCAACATATTTGCTTGCTAAAGCCAGCAGTGTAGCTTTCTGTGCTTCCCCTCTGTTTCCAGCTTAATGTTCTGAATTTGACAGCTAGGAAAAGAATTTTGTCTTGTGGGTGCAGCGTAATCTGTCTCAAATTGCTTTTAACAGATCCTAAAATAAAAGGAAGAAATGATCCAGGCAGCAGTCGCCCATTACACATGCGTTCTGACTTAGGGCTGCTGCTCCAAGTCACTCTGATGTGCACAGTTCAGGTGTCTGCTGCGGTGCCCAAGTCCTAAATCACTGTGCTCTGAGCAAAGCAAGTCGGAGCGGCTGGGAGCTCTGCCATGCCCAAACCACCCTCAGCTTAAAAAAGGACAGGCCGAGCTTCATGTGCACATTCACACACGGCTTGTGAAACAGCATACCTAGGTTCACTGTAAGGTAACAGGCAGAAAACTGCTATGAAGAGAAAGAATAGAGATGATACGATAAATAATACTCATCCTCAGCAGGGCTTTATGCGTAATGTGCTGGTTTGACTTGATCGAGAATACTGTTATTAGCATTACAATGTGCACCATTCCCTCTTCAATAGCTCTGGGAGGACTGCAGGGCGCAGAGGGACTACTGGCTTTGGGATATCCGGTTTCCTTTTCCGTTTTAAATTCGGGACATAAAGCCCGACCTAATTTTTTTACAGGAACATTTGCCAGGCTCCTTGAAGCCATACTGGGGAACAGAGAATAATTAGCAATTAAAAAAGGATGATGAATACCTCCTGTAATTTTTCTCTCTTCTATAATAAAGATAGAATTTGTATGTCCCTTAGTATTTAAAGATTGGTTTTAAACTGCAGAATGCTTCTTTGTATTTGGAAATAAAGCCATATGTGTTGATTACACCGCTTAGAGGCTTTACATTGAAGAAGAAGGGGCTGTATTGTCGTGTGGGAAAGTCAGAGCAGCGCTGTTAGGTGCTCTGAAAAAGAAGGCTAATGAGGAGCTTGAAGGCAGTGATTTTCCTATTAGCTGACTTGCCAAGCAGATGATTCTTCAGCTTTCCTCCCGTTTAGATCTGAAGGTGGAAAAGAGATCCTTTGTACATTCAAGATATGATGATATTTTCCAGGTAGTGATTTCTGTCGCTTTATTTGTGTAAGAGCAAGAGTGCGTCTCAGGGTCACTGCTTAATTCCAGTCTGAGCCATTTACCACTTGCCCAGATGAACCTTTCCCTGCGGTTTCAGCTTGGAAGCCATATACTTCCTCAATCACGCTCCAAAATTGTTGCCTAGTGTGGCTCAGTGCTATTAAAAGATGGCCACGTTTAACCCCAGCGGTGGGCGACCTGAAGCCCAGCTCTGAGAGCTGTGTGTGCCCTCTGTGGGCAGGCCGAGGGCAGTGTTTACATCGTGTTCCGCGTGTATCATGCGGCGGGGAGGTGAGCAAGGTCTGAATCCCAGGTACTTTGCCCTCCAAAATTGTATGTGTTCCAGCTCCGTGCGTCTGCATGCAGCCGGCTCTGGCACCCCGCTTCCCAGGCTTTCTTCTCCTCCAGCCTCATTCAAGCAGCTCAGCTCCATCTGGAGTTCCTGTTGCCAGTGCTTGCCTACGTACAAATGAATGATTTCTGGCCCTTCTGCCCAAGTGCATTTCAAGATTAGGACCCAAACAGCGCTGTAACAAGAGGATGATGGTTACTGCTCTTTTTTATTTTTAACACATTTATTTATTTGTTTATTTAAGTTCAGAGTTTATATCAAACTGCTTTTTGGGGATCTGGAGCATAATGCTTAATCTCGCTGCTGCTGTGACCCACGTCCTCCCAGGCTGCTCCAGTCTGCTGCGCAGCCGTGTTTTGAGCTGCTGGGGCACAGTAACTATAATTGGAATTTTTTTGTGAATGTTATCACCCTTATTTCTCAGCATGGGAGAGAGGTGAACCTATCGGAGCGTGTCCAGAGGAAGGCTATGAAAATGACCCAAGGAGGGACAGGCTGAGAGAGCTGGGGCTTGGGGAGACCTTTCAGTATCTGAAGGGGTCTGTAAAGGGGAAGGGGATGGACTCTTTAGTAGGGTCTGCGGTGATAGGACAAGGGGAAATGGTTTTGAACTAACAGATGGGAGATTTAGACTGGATATTAGGAAAAAGTTTTTTACAGTGAGGGTGGTGAGGCACTGGCACGGGTTGCACAGAGAGGTGGTGGATGTCCTGTCCTTAGAGACAGCCAAGGTCAGGCTGGATGGGGCTCTGAGCACCTGATGGAGCTGTGGGTGGTCCTGTTCAGTGCAGGGGAGTTGGATTAGATGGTCTTTAAAGGTCCCTTCCAACTCAGATGGTTCTGTGGCTTTTTCTGCAAGGATTACTGATCCATTTGCAGTTGCTGGTTCTTAATCCTTTTCAACCTCCTCAAGTGTATGTCAGACTAAATTTGCATATAATTAGGAAGAGAAGCAGTATGTACTGTTCATTTTAAACTCTTACATGTATGTTATTTTTTACTTGAAGTGACATTAGGAGTGTAGGATCTTTGTACAATTAAATTCTAGAAGCACAACATCTTAAAGACCTCATAAGTGCACACCTAGCCTTACTGCATGCTGTTCCTTTTTTATGGACTGTTGGGTTTTTTTGAAGCCACTGTAGCTTATAACCATGCTTCAGATTCTGCCTGCTTGAAACAGTACTTCGTGAACCTGTAAGCAAACAGTATTTTTCTGTTTTTCATAGCTTGTACCTCCGTTTAAGCCACAAGTTACATCTGAAACAGATACAAGATACTTTGATGAAGAATTCACAGCACAGATGATTACAATCACTCCTCCTGACCAAGGTAAAGTTCTCCCAAATATTTCCCACTCTTTTCCAGACCAGTGAAAACAATTTGCTGTAAGGTTATTCGTTAGAACATATGAAAAAATGTGTGAGCGTCTTCATGTATTTGACCAAGAATTTGTGTGACTTTCAGAATCAATGTGAAGCTTTCCACACATCTTTCCTGCTTCAGAAATGGGAAACCCATTTTAGAAGATGCTGAAGTTATTTATACTGTTATCTTTTCAAAATCTGCATAGTCCTCTTTTGGGGAAAAAAGCTCTGTCCATGAGTTTTACTGCATACATCTGTTCACACACTGGGTATATGCAAACAGTTGAGTTTGGGTTAATGTCCGTTCTCAGTCAGTCTTTCATTCTGGTGGAGCATGTTCAGTACTTCGAAATAGCAGCTGCCAAAGATTCACAGCACTGAATGTGAAGTTAAGTGATGAAACCCCCTAGCAGTTTTAAATAGACATCCAAACAACCATTTTCACAGTGAACATAAACTCAGGATCTTCTGCGATGCCCAGTGAATGGGGTGAGATTTTAGACTTGACGTCTCTTTGTCTTTTCTAGCTGTGGAAGAAGAAATCAACGCTGAATTTTCTGAGAGAAATTTACTGTGTGTTATCTCGTTGTTTGTTTATGTAAAATAAAAAAAGAACCAAATGTTGTCTAATGGGTTTGTTTTGTTTGTTTTTCTTCCTCCAGATGACAGCATGGATTGTGTAGACAATGAGAGAAGACCTCATTTTCCTCAGTTCTCCTATTCAGCCAGTGGAACCGCTTAATGTTTTGCAGTGTTTTCCCATTCAGAAACAAAACAGACTGCATTTTGGGGACCTTACTTCAATGGACACTAGAGAACTTTCTATATTATCTGAATTACAAACTGTGTTTGTATTACGATTTAGATGAATTTGTAGGAAGCCTCACAGATTCTGTATTTAAAACAATTCTTTGATGCATTTTTGAGAAGGAAAACAAATCCATTCTTAAAGTATTACGTCAAGGCTCTTATGCTGAACGACCATAGGTTTTTAAGAATATGCACCAAAACTGTTTACTTTAGAATTAATTAAGGTATTCAACATATCAGCAACTCTGACCAGAAAATGCCCTTCTTTTATTTATTTCATACAGTTCATTGTCTAAATATAGAATCTGCACTCTGAACAATTAGATTTATATAGGAAGATATAAGACTTTAGTAGTTAGTGCAATAATAGAAGCAACAAAGTGAACAAACTCTGGAGGATTAAGGTTCAAACTCATTTTGGACAGCAGTTGAAGTGTCATCCAGCTCCAGAAAACCAACTGTAGGAACAGCATTAATGGCCTCAGTGAGGTAAATCAAAAAGCAAAAGTTATTTTTGTTATAACATCTGCTACAAGACATTACATATCAAACCGAATCCAGTGGAATCTGGTCCATTACTACATAGTACAGATGAGTGTTCCGTTCAGGACAGTGCATTTAATTATTCCATTTGTGTAGTTTAGGAATACTTCATAGGATTGGCTTCTCAGAGCATAGAAAATGCTTAATTTACCAATTAATATGAACTGCAACAACACAGAATCATCCACTTTCACCACTGTATAAAAATACCATACAGGTCTACATGAGAAACCACCTGAAGGAGCGAGTTATCCAGACAGACGTCCATTTTGGCACTGAAGTAATGACTTGTTGCCGCTTTTTTTTTTTTATGAAAAGATATATGAATATATATAAACACTTAATGATTTTTTGCATCATGCCGGATCATTTCCTCTTTCTTGAGTGTGCATTAAAGGTATCAGCTGACAGTTCACGGTGCCTTCTCACTCTTGAAGATTCACTTTACCAGTGTTGCCCATGTATAAGAAAAAAACTAGGTTGGAACTTCATATGTGTTTGAATAATAATGGTGTTCAAAAAGTGAATTATTTTTTTTTGTTTCTTCATTTTTTTAACCTTAGTGGAAAAATTCCCCTCACCCTATTTTGTTGTATCAGTTTCTTTGTAATTTTCATAAAAGCAGTCTTATTCTGTCTCTCCTGCGAATGAATTTATTCCATTGTAGGTTGCGTTCTCTTAAATTGCTTTTTTGGTTTTTTTTTTGTTCTCTTGACTGTATAAAAAACGATGCCATGTACCACCCTTAACTAGCATTTGATTTTTATTTGAAAAGGAGTATATTATGAACCCCTTTGCTTCCCCTTTCCATCAGAGCCTGCTGCATTTGCACAGAGAACCATCATCTTGACTTTTTTTTTTTAACAACGTTCAACTCTAGTATTTTTACTTATGATATGGAAGTTTCCCTCCAAATACTTAAATAAAAATTGCTTTAACACGTTAGGTTCTTATTTATTGTAGTAGGAGCCTTCTCAATCTGTACAGATGCAACAGTTGCTCCTGTTTCGAGAGTCGGTGAGGGGATTTTAGCTTTTCTGTCCCTCCTTAGTTGTTACATCTCTGTGCTGATTGTGAGGTAACGACAGTTTTGGTAAAGTTTTGTGAATTGAAATACGCCCTGCTGTGGAATCACTCTTGAGGTAAAGGAGGACGGGCCTCGCTCTGCTGTCCTCCCAGTGCTAGTGACAGTGAGTTACTGAGGCCCCAAACCTACAGGTATTTCTGTTTCAGTCACTCTGGCCAGTGCACAACATATAACTGTGTGTTTCCTTCCTTGGGGACTGGTATTAATCACTTCTGGGAGCCAGTTACGCAGGGCTGGAATGTCCTTCAAATGAGAATACAGAGAAAAGTGCAAGAACGTCTAGGAACAACTGTAATTTGCTTCAAACTAAGCACAGAAGTTGGAAACAAATGTCCACAACATTCTTTTGGTTCGAGGAATAGGCTGTAATTCTCAGTAGAATTTACTGCATGTTTTATGCAAAGATGAAAAGTGAAAGGAGGGATCTGTCTGTAGAGTATACCTTAAATTGATGCTGAACTGCCCATCTCTTAACAACTTCTTCCTTTACTTCTAAAACTCATCTGAATTTGCAGCCAGCTCAGGGACGAAGTCCAGAGAACTTTTCTGCAAGTCTACAAGCCCTGACAAGATCAGAACTAACATACTTCGTGCAGCCAAATATAGACAATGCTAATGAGCAAAGGTTACCACAATCTGCCCCAGGGAAAATCTGTTTTTCCAAATGCAGGAACAGCCAGGGATCAGGTTGGTCTGTTGAAGTGCTGTCTGAGGACAGTATTTTTCTGCTAGTTGTTCCTATTGGATTTTTGTTTTAACTTCCATATCTAAGGTGGAATTAAGAGGACAAAATGTCTGTCAGAAAGTCTGGTAATCTTAGCACTGCTGGCAATAGTGAACTGAGGGCTGCACCTCAGCACAGGGTCTTCTGGATGTGAGTCCTCGTTTCACCTGTGGTTTTTCAAAGCCTGTTGTCTTGACTGAATACTCACCCGCAGCCTACTGCAGATATAAAATATGTTCTTTAAATGTTGATTTAACGGGGAAAATGAGAAGAAGCCAATACTGTACTGTTGTCTTTCCCTGGCACGAGTCTGTGAGCTGCCTTGTTCATCTCATTGCTTTCATGTAGTATATGCAGAAACTGCTTAAATTGTGCATTCATTTAGCTGGTGTGTTTAAAACATACAAACAGAACTTGTAAAACTGCCAGAACCTCCTCATCCTTCCCTCTGGCACTGACAAATGTCATCATGTTCTTCTGTTATGCATTGCAGCAAAGATCTTACGATCCCATTGATCTGATGCTAATTTCTTTTTCAGCGTATGTTCTTATTCTATGTATAGTCTGCTGTTGGCCAGGCCACTGGTCCTCCGTGTCACAGGTTGTTCCTGTGTTCCCTCATGCCTTTTACCCCCAGAATGCTGGCAGAGCTCAGTATGATGGGGTCCCTTTCAAGGTGAAGATGGTGCGTACTGATTGCTACACCTCCTGAATACAGAACATTGCTCACAGGTGTGTGCTGCAGCCTGAGAACCTGGCTGCAAACTCAGGCTGGGAGAAAACAGGAGAAAAACTTATATTTGCAATAGCACATAAGCAAGCAGCGTTTCTCTGTGCTGCTAACTGCAGTACAGAGATGTGGTCAGCTGAATGCTGCTCAGAACATGCGCTGCTGCTATTTGGAGCTAAGAGACTTTGGCCAAAGCCAGGTACAAATTCCATTATATGTTCTGAGAAGTAACCGTTCGTTACAGTCGCATCAGGCTTGGCAAACTGCTCTTTCTCTACAATGGGAGAAGACGGCTGTGCTTTCTGTGCAGAGCTTTGAATGCTAAACTGACCTCTCGCATCTCACAACAAAGCAAACTGCTGCTTCTGCAGTTTTCTTTCTACATCATCATCTTTCCAGGAGCTCCACGTGCACTCCAGCTGCTGCACTGCTCTCACGCAGGCCCAGAGTTGTACTGTTTGGATTTGCTCCCAGTTTTCCAACTTCTCTTTTTTTTTTTAGATGGGAGGTGAAAACTTTCCTTGATTGTTTGAAGTTTCCAGATTTTACCTCCAGCAGCAGGGCTTGCTTAGGATGGAGGTCTGCAGTGGGAACGTAAGCCCCAAGCAGCTGGAGATGCAGAGCTTGCTAACATGAAGCACCTGTGAGAGCTGTGGGGGTTTCTGCCTGAGAAGTTTGGGAATTGGTAAGTTAGGAGGAAGGTTTGATTTGCTTCGCTGTATCTTCAAGAGCTTTGGAGGTAAAAACACATTTGAAGAAATGAGCATATGTGAAAGGATCTTGTTTCTTCAGCGTTGCAAATGAGTGTGTTTGTCTTCCACTTTGAGCTCAATTTTCTTAATAACAGGGAGGTTAATTGCCACTAGAAGTAAAACGAAAAGAACATACAGTGCCTATAGCAAATGAGAGCTTATTATCCCAAATGCAGCTGAGTGTACAGACGTTTCGTAGTTCTGTCTAATGGAACATATGTCGCATTCTAATCAGGTGATGACTGGTTGCTCTGTGTTTGAAATCATTTTAAACAAAGCCATTTCATTACAGTAGTCCCTGCATGCCTTTTCCCTCTCCTTTTTCTTTATTTGGGTACTTATTTACTGCTGGTCCCCATCGTGGTGTTGTCCGCGTGGTGGGCCCTCCCTGGGGGACCAGGTGAAGGACTTTGTATGTGATACATCTGCAGCTTTCCAGCGCACTCTCCACTCAGTTCTTGGTTTTTCGCTCACAGAAGGGTTGTTTCATGTGGCTGTCTGTACTACAGCTCAGTATCGACTCCCCTAGAAATGGACTTTAACACCTTCCTGTATTGAATGTAAGCCCAATCATTCCGTTTATGTGATTTTTCGCAGTTTTTCGTTCATGTTCCCTATCCCATTGCCACACCTGTTGTATTTTGCATCTTCCTTAGGTCTCTAAGTTTATTTCAGGAAGACTGCTGCCCAGACTGCTCTTGTTGTGTTTCCTGGATTCTGATAGTCATTACGATTCTACACGTTTTCTAAGTTAAACATTCACCCCACAGAAGAGGCAAAAATCATTTTGAGTACAAGAGTGAAAATTAATCACAGAACCAGATGAGATGCAATCCTACCACCAACGTTGTGATCTTTTTTATGGACTCCCCACCATCGCATCTCTTTGCATTATTGTGTCCATGAAACAGGAGAGAATCTGTTTGAAAGCAATAAAAATCTTTATCACAGTGAAGCTGGTGACGGGTTGCCCAGAGAGGCTGTAGAGTCACCATCCTTTGAGCTGTGACCCACCTGGACACCAGCGCTCGGAGCAACCTGCTTTTGCTGATTGCGCCCTGCATGTTTTCCTATCTCCAGGCCTGAATGTGTTTGAATGGTTTTGGTTTTTTTTTTTTGGATTTCCTTTAAACAACAGCAAACTTTTCTTAGGTATTTGCTAAGTTGATGATTTTAAAGAATGTATGGATGTGCAGAGAGATCAGAACACAAACCCCTTTATGAATTTTAATAATGAAATCAGAGTGATGCTATTTTTAAGAAAGATCGCTGCTGCATGTAGTTGACTTTCCATACATTATAATCTGCTACAATTTTTCCTTCTTCTGCTGTTCCTGGGGAAAGGAAACTAACCAGGAAGACCATAATATTTGGTGACAATCCAGTAACGAGTACAAAATGAAACTGAATGAAAATGGAGTGAAAAGAGCAATGTCACTTGCTGCAAATGGAAAGTTGCAGAGAAAGGAAGGTATAAAAACAAACCAAAAAATGTACCTGTGTACACAGGTGAGGTTTTCATAAATTTAATGTGTAACTAAGATAAAGGGCTCAAACTTAGTCCCTCCCTGTAGTTGATTGTAAAACTTGAAGTCACATTACCTTTCCAAAGTTTTACTTTCTGTGCTCATTTGCTCAGCTGTTGAGGAAGAGCAGATCAAAGGTGACAGCTTGTTATTTAGAATGGCCTTCCTTGGATTTCTCCTGCTCCCTCGGTCACCCCACGGTTATTTTTTTCAGGTAATTTTGAGAAACCTGTCATTTCTGTTCTCTCTATTTGTCAGAGGTAGAAAAGCACCAGCACTGACTGATGAAGTTTCTGGGTGATGGTGGCAGTGGTGTCTATGGATCCTCTGTGTAAAACAGTCCTGTCAGCTCTTCCTTAAGATCAGTGCTGGCAATTCAGTATTTGTTAGCAATCTCTTCATTGTGATAAAACACAAGTGCATGCTACAAGAAGAAAAGGCAACAAGGATACTTTTCAAATGTGAAGAACACCCTAGATACAAATGAACCCATTTTTTAACAGGTTCAGCTGAAATTCATGCAGTAGCAAGACATGTGTGTGCATGTACATGGAGCATATGATCTGAGTACACAGACTGGTGGAGGCCCTGAGCGGTGGAGAGCTGCTAGAGAGGAAGGCTGTAACAGCACAAAGAAGCTTCCAACTCCCCATCTGGAAAAATCCCCCACAGGAGCACAGGCAATGGCAATGCCATCTGTCTGTCTTCTGCAGAGCACATCTCTCTTGGGAACAGAAAAAAGCTGGCACACGGAGGTGGGCTCTCACTTCCCCTCCACACCGAGACCTGTTTTCTCTATCCTGTCCCCTCTCCCCCTTTGGTTACTTTTAAGTTAGTTTTATCTGAGTACCATTACTGTTTATTTTGTCTTTTGATGCTTTCCTTATGATACCTTCCTCCTTCCCATCTCTTTGCAGCATACAAGCAGCAATGATTTTCTTCCTTCTCTTTTTCCCTGTCTTCACTCAGACTTTCTTATGCCTTCTTAGCCTGTTTCAGACCTTCTGCAGTCCCTTCTAGAAGGTGTGTAAAGTAAGAGACACTATATCAGTTTAAGTAATTCATTTCTCTTGGGCAGTGCTTTGACCTTCAGGTCACTGCAGAGAATTCAGGAACCCCATATACAGCTAAGCTCCATTGTAAATGGAGAAAGAAGCTGCTAGACCTCTCGCTTTCATCTCAGCCAAGTGTGGATTTAACGAGTGAAAAGAGTTATGGTAAAGCCTGTCAGATATTCCTTCCTTCTTTCACTAACTCCCTCTGGCACGGTGCATGGACTGGAAGAAGGCCCTGACCATAGGCTGCAGTCTCTGGTGCTTGTCTGGTGTCTTTGCTACAGGATGCACAGTATTGAAGACTATAGAGTATTTAGCTTCAGGCAAGGATTGAATCTTATTTGGATAGTGCAGTTCCTTAATGTGGAAAAAGAATGAACTGAATTCTGTCACCTGTCCAAACCCATAGGACCATTCTGGAAACCTCGAGGATAGAAGTTTACTGTAGAATCCTGTCTATGATGCATTTTGGCATGTCCTGCTGGCTCAACAAAGATTAAGATTAACAAAGAAGCAAAGATTACATCTCCCCTTGAGTTTTAAAGTCATTTGCTATTTCTTTTGATATTTCCAATATCAATTCTGCTGCGTAAGCACAACTAGAGATTGCTAGGGCAAGAAGAGGAGGTAACTGCACCTTTTGTCTTTCATTTCTTTCCCTTAACAGACTTAGAAGTGTTTGATGCTTTATAAGAAATCTGGTCATTCCTCACTGCTTGGCATCCAATTGTATTTCAAAGTAAGAGTTCCTTAAGTTGAGTGATGTTAAACATAAAACATCCAGGAAAAGCCGGAAAGAACACTTCTGCATCCTTTATCTAAGTTATCTGCGATATGACCTACAGAGTTTCACCTATCTTACCTGCAGTTGAATCCCTGATAAGACATTGACTGAAATTCATTCCCTTTAATACTTTAAAAATCTCATTAACTCCTAAGAACCCTTGTCAATCTGGGAAACTAACACCAGCCTTCTACAGCATGCCCAAGTTTAATGTGTCAGGCTGCAGCCTGCATACCCTGCTTTAATCTGCTCTTCCAGCACTATGGAAGGCCTGCAGTCAGTCTCAGTAAATAAATTTGTAAAAAATTAAACTCCCAGAGCACAAGACTTAATCATGTCCTTTCCCATCCTACTTCTGCTGCATGAGTGAGGCTGTCTTTGGCACCCCTCCCTCATCATCCCCTGGGTACCCACTCAGTAAGAGGAATTGTGGGGAAGTCCTGCCAGACAGCTGTGTGGAAATTGCCCACAGAGGGAAGGGAAGATTCAGCACCCTATTCGTGGATGATACAGTTCTATCCTACAGTTACCCTGTTTGGCTCCAGCCAGTCTGCAAAGCAGCTTCAAAATAAAATTGAGACAAAATATTGTATGTATCGTCCCATCACACACACCTTATTTAGGCAGCTAAGTGAAATACAAACATATGGACTCCATAAATTCTTCTGTAAATGGCTTTATGTGAAACACTGAGCCAAAGCAATGGTTATCATTAAACACTGACAACACCAGTGCATAACAACTTCTAGGCAGGACCAGATCCTCAGCAGCGTAGCTCTGTTCTCTCAGCGACACCGGCCTGATTTACACCAGCAGAAAACACAGTGCTTTGGGCTTTGTGCTCGTGCACTCAGCGAGCTGCTCTGAAACCAGCAAGGAGCCCACGCTCTCCTCTTGAACAAGAACATGAAGAAGAACTTGCTCAACTCCCAGTGAAGTGAGGGTTTGTAGCATTTGCAGAAAAGCGGTGGATAGTGAGTTTCTCAATAAACATATAAGCACCAGTGTATCCACAGCTAAGCAAACCTGACTGAAACAACTGAAATAAAATACTGTTGGAGACAGGTTTAAATATAGACTGACACGAGAGCATGTGAAGAGCAGTTTTGCTGGGGCAAACTATCTCTCAGTAATATGAAATAGCACAGGGAGTGTGTCAGAAGAGTTTTCTGTAACAAACAACAGTCCTCCCAACCTACTGAATATTTTTTTGTAATTAATGGTAAATTATATGTAATCAAGCTATTTCAAAAGCATTCTGAACAACAACAAACCACACTATATTAAAAGAAGGATTGAAATAAGTACCTTAAATTTATGTCACACCTTACAAGAAGCTCAGTTCATAGCACTTTCACTTGTGTGGCATCTGACCAGATTGCCAAAACCCATTCTTACAGAGTGCT
Organism: Perdix hodgsoniae; assembly: GCA_035772895.1. NCBI lineage: Eukaryota > Metazoa > Chordata > Aves > Galliformes > Phasianidae > Perdix > Perdix hodgsoniae. Next base: position 48,921,598 of record JAPSGF010000001.1, on the reverse strand, counting down.
GCAGGGCACTGTAACTTCAGTGATTCATACATGCAGCTGTTGGAACTGCTTGTTGGGTTGTGAAAAAACCCACAGTGCCAAGTGCTGATCTAAGAGAACTCAGATCTCCATCAGCCCTCTTGGCTCCGAACAGTTACTGAACAACAGATGGTAGCATGAGTTAAGCATACTATGAAAATATTCGGAGTGGAGGAATAAAGTTAAAAGCCTTGCAAGAACTGAAATTCTCAAGAAAATACAGAGAACAAATGTTGAAGTTTGAACTAGTTTTCATGTGCAAGTGATGTATGCCACTAAAAACATAAAGAGGCGGTCTCATTTCTGAAGCACTCATGATGAGTTATCATTTAACTTGGACTGAAGGCACTACCTGTGAAATTAACACTATGGAAGCTTCAGATAAAAGTCCAAAGTCACACCTTCTGCATATAAGCTGCATTTGCACTGTAAAGCACAACTGGAGACCATATCTGGAACTATGGAAAAGATGAAAGAAGCAGAAATTACATCATTTTATAGTAGATTACAAACGCCATCAGCAAGAAAGAAACAGCATCATGAGCTCAGCTGACCTCTTCAGCAGAGATAGACTGAACTGCAGCAGCAAATGGAAAATCTGTTAGCATGAAGGTGGACAGAAGTGCACAAGTCGTTGCTGTATCCATATCAGTAGCACCAGCACAGAAGGGACAAAGTCAGTAGAAGAGATCTGAAAAAATGCAGACTCAACACTGTGAACACGCATGGAATAAACACTGTGGGAGACTTGCGGCTGTAAATAATTAGAGTCCATCTCATTCGCTTTACAACAGATTCCTGTTCTTGGTCTCATTAACACAGTGCACACATTGGATGAGTGAGGCCCAAAATAACGCAGGAAGATTTCAAAGCCATTTTCTGGACTTACAGATGCTTGTGTTGAGTAGTGCTGATGTGAACTCACGATAACGAAGTATTTTCCTATGGAACTTCGTTACTCCAGACAATTACTGAATTACAAAGGCCTTGCTTTCTTGTCAAAATCTTACCTAAACACACAGCTATCTAAAACTCCCTCTGTAAGTAGTAACGCATGAAACTACATTCAACCAAGACCAAGTTCTCTCATTGCCAGAGAAATGAAGACTTGCAGGGCAACCCTGAATTTAATTAACTCAGCTGAATATTAAATATTACGAAGAAAGTGCTGGAGCTCCCTCTTTTAACATGTGTGAGAAGTCCATGAACATCTGCACACTGAATACACTTTTCAGCTGTATTATTATTTTATTTTACTTTACCGCAATAATGTGCCTCCAAACAGTGCTCCTCCAAAAGACCAGCTCAGGTTTCTAACTTTATTTTTTACTAGGTTTAAAGCTATTTTCCAGTCTAGTTTGTGACAGTAAATAACGTTGGTATTATGGAGATATCAGAACAATTAGATTACTCATTTAGCAAGATATTACTCAGTGCAAGAAAGCGTGGGAGATTCAAGCTTCTGAAATGAAACTCATTGGGACTGATAAAAAGAAATGAATGCACTTTTATGTATGTAAGATACTTGTTTGAAAATTTAACTATTTCTTTAGGTTCATAAGCATATGCTCTGCACTCTGTAGCACAGCCCATCAAAGCACTAAGGATATGAGTAAGTTTCATCATACGAGTAGTTGTAGCAAAGTAAACAGGATGCAAGAGTGGACATATTCAGACCACACATCCTTTTAGCAGTTCCTCATTTCTAAGGGTTATCAGTAGTCAGTGCGTAGAAGAACAGCAGAAGAATAGAACAGGTCAAAGAGTTTCAACGCTACCATAAATTCTTCAGTCTTCAAAAGCAGCATATGTGAAGACTCAGATGTACGATCCTAAAATACTTGTGCTCATGACAGAAGGCCACAGACATGCCCTATCTGTAAAATGGGGAGGACCAGGCTTCCTGTTAGCAGCACCTCCCTGCACCATGTGAACCTCAAGGATAACCAAGCATCTCTGCATCTCATGCACTATGGGAATCGTGCTGGCTCTGCTCTTATTAGCACTGCCCAACACAGTTTTGTGCCGTGTGCGATGCGCCCATCAGGACAGCCAAGTTCTTTTCTGCAAAGCTCTTCGCTGCCGTGCTGCCCCCAGCCTGCAGTCCAGGAGTTGCTCTGCACCCGGTGCGGGATTCGGTGAGAATCTGTGCAAAACTAACAAAGTAATGCCACCTTGTGGACGTAACACAGAACTTCTGAAAAGCTCAGAGAAAAGCGCCGTCCGACCGTTTCACCCACAGGCTTCTCGTGCATTTTCAGGATTCTTACCTCCCAGACCAGGTGCCAAGGTGAGTTACATCACTTGCACATCACAAATTCAGCAGGCTTAAAACATTCCTAGACCGTTGCTGTTTCTTAGCATCTCCTGACTAGCAAATGTAGCACAGAAGCTGTATGCATAGGTCAGCCCTGAGCAGGTTAGTTCATTTTAAGACACAAAACTGGGCTCTGTGACACTTATTTCACTAATAATAACATACGGGCTTTAAAAGAAGTTCTGTATCCATCCAGATCATTACTGCAGGATGAATTCACCCAGTCAATATGATAGCTCCTCAAAGAACCACCATTGCTCTGAATGCCACACAAACTGCTTTTTACTACTTTGCACCGAATAAGAGGTGAAGAACAGACATTAATAACAGTGAAGTACAGTATAAAAAATGTTTTCCTGTCCAAATATAATAGATTATTTCTCTTTCTCTACCACTCATTGCACAACATCCAGCTTGATGGCCATTGACAACATGAAAGGGTTTCTGAATAGGGCTTAAAAAGACAAAGGAGCTCAGACCTTCCAATTAAAGATTTTTCTCCTTCATAATTTGTTGTTGAAGGCAGCATAAAGATTAAGAAAAAAAAAGTCACCAGTTCTACCTCCATCTGGTCATCTCAGAAGAGCAAAACAAGAGCTGGAGCTTTCCTCAGCAACGAGAATTTGAGTCTTTTGAGACATATAAGCACAGGAAAAGCAGTTTTCCCCACATGTTCTGAATCCAGGTAAGTGAATTGGTAATGACTAAAAATATATATATATTTCTTGCCTGCACAATGCACCACTCCAATGCAAAAGCATCCCTACTCCTTCCATTCTCTTTCTGGTTCTACTGCCCCTGCTTTTTTCTTCTTCCAGTCCCTCACTGGGCACCTGGTTCCTGTGCTAATGAACAGACATCTTCCAGAGGGCTACAAGGTAACAAGTTTCCACCAGAAAATCCATACAAATGATTTAGAGAAGACAGCTTTATATGAAACACAGTCATGACTGAATGAGTCCAAAAATCACAGCTATCAACTACGCTGCAACACAAATAATTTCTAAATAAGTCTCATCTCCCCAGGAGCCTGGAAGCAAAACACTGCCTTCAGTCTCAGCCTCAGGAAAGGAGGGAAAAAAGCAGACACACAGGAAGGTTTCAGCCTGAAAAATATGCCTGACTGAAAAACATTTCTGTCACTGCTTAAAGCTTCAAGTGAAGCAAATATGCCTTGATTTTGCTTCACTTGAATGTTAGTTCCCCCAAACTAACATTTCAACACAGTAGCTACAGATTCTTAGCACTCATAAAGCTGAACTCTGTATTTTAAGATGACTACCATACTGCAGCCTCTCAGTACTTGAAGGGGACTTCTGAAAGCAGGAGATAAACTTTTTATAAGGGCATAGGACAAGGGTTAGTGGCTTTAAACTGAAGAAGCGTAGGTTTAGATTAAATAAAGGGAAGAAATTCTTTACTCAGAGGGCAGCGAGGCCCTGGCACTGCTGCCCAGAGAGCTGTGGGTACCCCAAGCCTGCAAGTGCCTAAGGCCATGGATGGGGCCCTGGGCAGCCTGAGCTGGTGGGGGGCAACCAGCCTGTGGCAGGGGTTGGGTGGGCTTTAAGGTAACCTCCAATCCAAGCCTTGTTATGATTTTATGACTGTTTTCAATAGCATTTGAAGTAAAGATGCTCCCCATAAGACCAGTAAGTTTTTCAGCTGAGCTAGCACTGCAAAAGCTTTTCATTTCCCCAGACAGAAGTAGCAAGGGTGGAGGGAAACAGGTAAGAAAAGGTTATTCTATGCAGAACATAATGATTATAGTTGAGAAGACTGGGAAGCACAAGTGGTACACTTTGCTTTGGGAATTCAGGGCAAATATTATGGGATATGGAGCTTTAGTTATAACTCTTTTCTCTCCTACAGCTGTTGCAAAAATAGTAAACAAAAACTACTTTGAGGGGACTTCCAGTAGTACTTAATGACACACACACCCCTACAGCACAAACAGAACTACGCAAACTGGTCTCTGCTATGACAGCAAAGGAAGATGAGGAATGGCAGTTTGTGGAGATGTGACCTTAAGTGCTGAGCATTTTTCAGACCACTTTGAACTACTTCTGGCAGCTATTCAGGACAATATTAAATTCACAGGAGAGATGATCAGCTCATGCAAATAAGCTGCTTTCTAAAAAGTAACCTTATACAGAAGGTGCAGCAAAGGCAGTCTTTGACACTCAACTGTTGTGTTTTCTTTAGTCTGTTTTTCCCCCTCAAGAAGTCCGTAGTACCACTTCTCTATCGAAGAGATTATTGAAATAACAATTAAAACCACTCAAGGTGGCAGTAATGATAAGATGTGCAACAGTTTATGAAAATCTAACTAGAAATTAGCAAGTTCTCTATCTGGAAGACCCGTCAGGCATGGCTGACTACCCTAACTAGTTCACTAAGCGTTTTGTGTGCAGAACAGACTTACACTCACCTGGAAGCACAAGAGGAACACATGATTTCTATTCTGATCCACAAAAAGAGTGTCCTGATATGAGCAACAACAGGAGAGACACTGAATTCTGTGTGACACAAGGAATATCACGTAAGAGCACAAAGTTGGCCATTCCAGACAAACATGTCATAACCGTGAACAAAGCAAGAGCTGACTCAAAACAATGTAGAAATCCTCAAAATATAAAAGTTTATTTAACTACAATATTAAAAAGTACAATATAAAGATATAAAACATAGAAATCCCATACTTAATTCACAGGCTAAAAGGATTAACTGACCAGCTGTAGGAAGGAGACTTCATGAAATTTACAGACAGCTTGGCTATAAAGGCTATTTCATCAGGTTTCAGACTTGAAATATCGAGCAGCCATTGCAGAGAACTTGCTCACCAACATCACCGTAGCTAGGAGGGGAAAGAAGAAGAAAAAGAAAGAAAAACAGAAGTCAGAGTGCATCCACTGTACTTGGAACACAAAAAGGAATGGCATTCTACTCCGTTGGGAACAGTAACCACATGACTCCCAGCACAACACTTTCTTTACATCACAGAACCCTTAATGACAATATGGAAATTTTAGTATCACTCCTTGGGAGTGTATTTGCTCATCACTGGCCAGAACACTATACTGCTGTTGAAACAGCAAGAGGAATATCTACCACCTAGAGCATTTAAATGAAAAGCTCAAGTAGGCTTTCATGAAGATCAGTTAAACTTCCTCACACAGCCATTTCATTTTCCACGTTTCACGGTATTACAGCTCCTAATTCAATACGCAACGAATTTAAGTCAGTCAGATGCAGGAGCAAGAATGACTGCTGAGGCTTCATACACTACAACAGATCGTCAGGGGGCACAGGGTTACAAGAAGCCCGAGAACCGCGAAGGCACTTACTCAGGGACGGAGCACAAGGAGCAGATAACGGCGCTGCAGCAGCCGCAGGCCCTGCTGCAGCTCTGGCACACGAAGCGGTCGCACTGCGCACACGCTTCCTTCACATCGGCAGCCCTCACACAGGAGGAGCAGGCTTTGGAAACTCCCACCGGTGGAACTGCTGAGAAAAGACGCGACTAAGAAAGAAAACTTGGAAAACGGAGAGGAGCGGAGGGCTCGCAGAACGGCGGGAACTCGTCATCTCTGCTTGGTATCGCGGCTGAGGGCGGCGGCGCTTGGAAGCAGCCGACGGCAGCACGGGGCTCGCCCGTGGACGGCTTCGGCTGCGACGGACCCCACAGATCGCCGAGCTCCACCCCTCCACCTCGGGCCGCCCAGGGCCCCATCCAGCCCGACCTCCAGCCGCCGTCGCCCCACTCACCCCGCTCCGCGGCGGCCGCACACCTCAGCAGCTTCCCGTCGGGCCCGATCTGCAGCTGCGCGCTCCGGCGGCGCCCCGCGCCCCCCCCGCCCGGCTCCGGCTCCGGCTCCGGGGAGCGGCTGGCGGCGCGGGGCGCGGCGGGCCAGGCGCCCTGCATGCACGCCTGAGCGCCCCTGAACAGCAGCCGCCGGGTGCGCTCTGCCGGCGGACAGGAGAGGCGGGTTACGGGCGGCCCCTCGCCCTGCCCTGCCCTGCCATGCCCTCCCCTCCCCCGTCTCACCGAAGATCTCCCGGCGGTACTCCTCGCCCCGCACCCCGCGGCTCAGCTCCCTCAGCCCCACGCGGGTCTTCAGCTGCAGCGGGGCCGCCTCCCCGAAGGGACACGAGCGCTTCGGCATCGCCTCCGCAAGCCGCGCCGGGCCCCGGCTGCGACGGCGCAGCGGCCGCGTCACCATCGCGCGCGCCAATGGAGGAGCGGGGCGGGAAGCGCTGAGGGGCGGCGGCGGGAGGCGGGGCAGCGTCGCGTCGCTCCGCGCTGAGCGTCGTCTCGCTGAAATCACCCGGGTTCCTCAGGCTTTCTGCTTTCTCTGTGCAGATTCATTGAACGCTGCGGTGTTGAAGTACCACAGTTAATTTCCTATTTACGCATAAGCCCGCTACAGCCGCCTACTTCTCTCACTATAGTTCCACGCATTCAACCCTCCACCCGCACACACGTGAGGTTTCTGGACCAGAGCACAACCAGAGGGATCCCTCCCTCAGCGAACACCGAAGCCATGCTCCATTGCAACTGAAGTGCTGCTAGGCTGCACATCTGCTCGCCCCCATTCCGTACAGACTAACATGGATTGTTTTCCACAGAGCTGATCAGCCCAGGCTTGTGGAAAGCTGGAAGCTGTCGTAACACACAGCAGTTCAAAGAAATGCCCTCCGTACTGTGAGGTCTGGCTGCTGCCACACACGGATGCAAAGATTGCACATCGCAAACCTGTGGTCTTCTCTTTATTCCTCGGGAATTTTCTTTGTGAATATTCCTTAAGTACGCACTGCGATGTCCCTGAAGCTCTCTGAGGAACACCTCACCTGTAAGCTGAAGAACATGAGTCAGTGGAAATGTAAAAAGGGTCGTACAGTGCGCCATCGGGACAGAGTGGATCACACGTGTTCATGTCAACGGATATGGAGCTCCACCGACTGAGAGCTGGATGAGAAAGAAAGAAGAAAAGCACTGCTCTGCTTGGAATGCTCTGAAACTCTAATGGGAAACACTAATGGGAAAGAGATCTGAAACTGAGCAGCATGTGCAGCGATGGTGCTGCTGCAGCTGTCACCTAATGGTACATTTACACTTTCTCTGAGGGCTGTTACATTTGCATCCTGCCATCACCACCCCATCTCAGGGCAAACACCAAAAGCTGTTGCTGCTGAGTTGGCTGTGGGTGTTGACAGATCTTTAATTGCTCTGCGAGCCTCAACCGTAATAACATCTGTTACTGATCAGATATTTCCTATTTGTAAGCTATCAAGGCAAAACAATTAGTTATTTTCAGTATCAACGTCTCATAGCATTGTATAGGGAGAAAAGTGTTTCACCTGCTGATCCACTGACACACTACCCAACAGTATGGTTCCCTGTACTTCATTAATTTCATAGCAGTTAGCCTTGAGGAAGATCCATTGGTGAGTTGGAAGCAGAAAAAAAAAAAAGCTGAGATCTGATCTGGCAAAGATTGTTGGCACTGAGCGTTAATGAAAATTAATGCTGACAATCTCCCAGGTTAGTTAAAGACTTTGCATGTTGCTACACAGCTTTGGAATATGAAAAATCAGCCCAAAAGAATCTTAAACCATTAATGCTAACTGAGAAATACGATAATTTTGGTTTAACCTTGAAAACATGTTTGCAAGAGAAAGCAGAGGATATAAACGACAGTGTTTCTCTTGCTACTTTGCTTCTGTTGTGTTTGTGCGAATATTACAGACAAATTGCTCGGCTGATAGCTTTCTCTCTTACACAACAAAGAAAATTGCATTTCAATTTCTTCAATGGTATCCATTTTCAGTAAGCAAATTTAAAGAGCAAAATAGACTAGGCTATGCTCACCAAGTCTGTCTTTTCCAATATTCCATTTCTACCAGGACTTTGAGAAAGTCAGGACATGCACAGAAGGATTCTGGCCATAGTTCACCTTCACGGCTTCTTGCAGTTTAGAGTCTAGGCCTCACTTCTCATCCCCCTTTCTCAGGTTATCTAGAAATACATAAAAACGCACGGACATCTTGCCTGAACCTGCCTGAGGTCAGGCCTCAAAGCCACCATCACCTCTTTGTAAAGAGGCAGCACCACGTTCCCTACTTTTCAAATCCATTTAAGTCAGTACCTCACATCTGCACCTCAACTACAACAGACTCTGCCTATAAAACAGGCAGGTAGAGATTTTCAGTACTGCAGTAAGCTTTGAGAGATTTTTGTTTCTGATCCACCAGTAATACAATGAAGGTAAATGTTTGACTGTCTGCTAGTGCTTTCAACTATTCCAAAATACAATTTTTGGCAGTTAGAAATAATCAGGTTGACTGGAATATAAATCAGTGTAAATTACAGACAGTGTAAATAAGGATTATATGTTTTCCTAAAGAGAACTTTGGTGCATGGAGAATAACAAATTGAGGAAAAATTCACCTTTTGTTTTAGGCAGTGCCGGTCAAAATATTTGTAATAGCTAAACTGGATTTGTGAATTTAAATATTCATCAACCTTCAGTCTTCCTGCCTATGCTTTGTTTTGCAAGCAACCTTACAGTAACAAGTTAAGCATTCCACTTGAGGAACAGGTAGCAGAAAAACAGCAATCTAGAAGATTACACTAGCTTTTGAGTTGTTCTACATGCCTGCTAGTAGGTACCTATATGCATTGCACCAGAAGGCCTTGAGAATATTTTATGCTTCTTGTCCACTCCATTTATACCAAAGGGCTCTTCTCCATGTAACTGTAATTAAAGTTCCTAATTTATTCCATTATTACATTCTTAGGCCATTTAAAGAGAAATTAGAACGTTATACCTAGAAGTGGGAATCTGCCTTCCACACTATTGTATATCAGGAGTTTCCTCTTGTACTGATCTAAGAAGTAGATTATTGCCAGTTCTCTCATTCTGCTCTGATGTTTTCATGATAAAATAGTGACAGGAATATTCTGGTGGGTCTTTTAGTTAGGTAACACACTACAGCAGCGGTAGGTGGCTGTATGGCAGCAGGCAGCCCGTTTCAGCGGGTGAAGTATCAGGCTGTACACATCCTCTGGCTCGGGGCTGACGTACAGCACTGCACCCCGTGCCCTCGTCCCACGGTGCTCTTCTTTCCATGATCTGCAGTACGGGTTCAAAGATAAAAAGCCTTCTTGGACAAACCTGCTTTTATCAGAATGGCTCAGGGCTGCTTCCTTTCTTCTCTGCCCTTTGATTCTCTTATTATATTGCAGCACATCAGCCCTGGCAGACAACATGTTTACAACTCCTATCAAAGAGCTACATATTACCTGCTAGTGAGTGCCGGCACACAGCTGCATGCCATTTTACTATAACTAGTTAATAACACAGCTTGTGGCTGAATCTTGATGAGTTGTTTCACACATCAAACCTGTTCGATAAGCCAGGATTAAGGCCGAAGCACGCTGCTGCTAAGCCAAGATTTTGCCAACGTGGCACTGCAGCCAGTGTCTTCACTTAAGTTAGCATGGTGTGGCTCTTCTACAGCATGCTCGTAAGAGACACAGCAGCTCTGCTCTGTTGATCAAAATTCTCAAAGGTCCCACTTACACTAGAGGGCACTCTCAAGACTGTAAACAGCTAATGCTGTTGGAAAGATGTGAATTTCCCACTGACAGCAATATACAAAGGGGCTGCTTTCCAGTGTCCCCGCTTCCAGCCTTTCCAGTTGTCTTCCTTCCTGCTGCACACAGTTTACTTTTATTTCTCTTCTGCCTGGTTTATTTCAAACTGTCAAGGAAAAAGACAACCCAAAGAACAATACAGCTGGGTATGAAACAGAGCCTACTCACATCAGATACTGAATGAAATATTTACTAACAATGAATGTCCCTGTGTTTTGTGCAGATTTAACATTGTGGCACACAACCACTCCTTGTGCCAGGTTGAATGAAGGGCTAGATGTGAAAAAAGCCCCATGTTCACACCTGCCAGAAACAGGATGTTCTGGTTTCTTCCAATATATATGATAACACAGTTAATTTAATTCTAAATGATCGTCCAAAGAATTCTGTGTCCAGAAGGTGCTATTCTGCTACTCAGCACGGAATTGTGTAGGAGAGGCTATAGGTACCTCTGCCCTTTTGCTAGTTGTATACAGTGCAAAGCATCATCTTCCTCACACAGCATGGGGAGCTCCAGGCAAACCCTTCTGTCTCCACACTGCAACTACATCCAGTCTGCACCCAGTCTTGTTATTTTGCTGTGGAATGAATTCTTGCTACAGGACAGCTCCCTAAAACAGTCATCTGGAATAACTCAAGGTTCATCTATTCAGCTCAAAAGGACAGTGCTAGCATGCACTGGCAAAGAAGCTGCTTCTCTGCACTCACTGGGTATTACAGATGCTTCCACAGCAGCAGCTCACAGAGTGTATTTATTTCAAATATGCGTGTCTTGTCAGTCCTGGATTGAGAAGATCCCTGTCTGCAAAACAGAAACTGAACAGAGCAAAGTGAATGTCCAAGCAGTGCCAGAAAACATGCTGCAGCCACAGCAGCCATCACTAGGGCTAACGTGGAAACTTCCCTAGTGCAGCCTTTTAGGTTGAAATCTGTTTACATTTGGGAATCCTTCAGGGCACTCATTCTATCTCTGCACTCTCTGCTGAGCAGCCTGCATGAGTGGTGTGATATAAGCTATAAAAGTAATGTTCAGTACTAGGCCTACCACCCAGGGTGCCAATTAATAGACTTTGCGTGCTGTTGGCATGTTTCCTCAGGATGGAAATCATCAGTACATTTTATGTAGGGCTCAGAATACCATCAGTACCAGCACTGTCTTTTAATCAGGTAGTCTAATGCAAATCAATCTCTAATAGACAGAAAGTCTTCTCCTGTTTGTAATACCTTAGCTAGCATCTTCTATTTCTTCCCCGTGACTGTGTAAAATTGTGTAAAATATTAAAAAGTATTATACTCTATATATTTTTGCTCAGTATGTTCCTGCCATTTGTATGCATGGAATTTTCAGAGACGTTGACGTGACAAAACAGTGCATTCTTCTGCTGCATCTTTCCCATCTTCAAGATGTGGAAAATCTCCAGAGTGACAGCAAAGATATTCAGTACTGTCTCTGTTTCAAATCCTGTTTCTTTACCACTGCCTACACTCAACAAGCTACCATATTAAATACATGACCACTGAAACTTATGCAAAGGTAAAACTGAAAGGTTGACATTGAAAAACTGACAGACAATGGAAGAGTGGCCTGCAAAATTCACTGCCCCCCAACTGCTTGTCCCAGATCCTGGTAGCTCTTTCAGCTAAGTTCAGCACCCAGCACTGTTATGCAGGACTTTGGTGTTGTTTTACTCCCACTTAAGTTCTTCTGCCAAATTGGAGATGCTTTTTAATCCAGCTACTCAGTATAGGCAAGTAGAGATCACTGAAGGTAAATCCTTGCTTGCCTAATGCATAAGCTTACAATCAGTAGACCAGATTCTAACCTAAATCACGGTTCTGATTTTTTTTTTTTTACCTTTTCTAGTAATGTTCTTTAGAAGTGATAAAAAGAATCTTACCACTGTTTGACAATGTCAAGGCATACCTTTCTTTTGTAAACTTCTCCAATACATGTCTTCAAACTATATTTCATCTGACACAGACTTGACTACAGCTCTGTTAGTATTTCTATAAACAGCATTCCAGAATTCTAAAAGAATGGGTGCACGCAATTGCAAGGCAGGAATAAACGTTTCTAACAAATGTTTCAAGTTTGTGTGGGAACACAAAATATAATACTACTAAAGGAGGCAGTGAAAAAATTGTGCTGGTAATCTGAGGGTTGATAGTCCGGATTCTGTATTCTGCATATGGCTTTCTTGCCTGGAATAAGGGAAGCAGAAGAAAGCTGGAGTACAAAATGCAAAGTTCAGAATTTGACCAGCACTGTCAAATTTTGATGCTGCAGTACACTAATTAAGCAGTAAAGTTATAACCATAGTACTGATGTACACGTCAGTGTGCACTGGGGCCACTGCTACTCTCATCTGTAACAAAGCTGATTCTTAAAATAAGCATGGCACATCATCCTATTTGATTCTTCTTTTCTTCTTCACTCATTTACCTAGGACACAAAACATGCCATTCCAACAGACACCAGTGGAAAAGACTGGATTTTCAGCATGAATGAGTCGAGCAATTCATCAGCATGAGCAATTGGAAATAACATCCTTCTGGTATGCCAGAAGTACTGGTATATGCCAGTATGCTGTTTGCTTCACTCAAAATGTGAATGTATTGTTGGTTCATATTCAGCCTGGTATCTGCTGTAAACCACAAGGACTATTTAGTGAAGCTGATTCTCAGTTAGCTGCTTCCTAGTCTGTTCTCCCATTTCTCCCAATTCAAAATGTTTTCACTTGTCAAAGGACGGGTTTCCACGCATGGCAGAGCACTGTACCACTTCATGAATCTCAGTGGAAACATCACTCTAAATGCAGCAGGTCTGTGACTGGGACTTTCCTCTTCAGAAGCAAAGAACAGCATTAAATATCTTTTTGTATGACAGAAATGGTAATACTCTGTATTTATCCAGTTTATGACTTTGTTAGGTGCCCCAAAGGCTCACATCAGCACCCCTGCATGGGAGAATCTTTATTTAGAGGCCACCTGGGCTTTCATAAAACTCACTGGCAAATGTAATTTCCACACACTTGAAGAATTAGATTCAGTTAGCCTTGCAAGTTTTATCCAGTAAAGGAGAAGATGAAGATGCATAGTGCCACCTTTGCCGTGAAGGCACATACAGGTGGCTGTTCTGCACTTCAAAAGAAATGATTTCAATCACTAGTACTTCTGCCCTGGGTGTTCTAAGGCTTTCAGCAGCCACCAAAAACTACCTGACTACTCTGTCACTTATCAAGCACAGGAAAGGCGTCTCCAAAACCTAACACTGTTGTTTGAGGCACTATTTGGAAGCCTGCAATTCAAACTCAGCGTACTTATTCAACTTCTAAAAGGCAGTGCCTGCCAAATTAAGAGTACAGAATCTCAACACTTCAAGAAGATTCAAACGAGTGCTTTTTCCTGAAAGACATCTCTTTGCCAAAGACTTTTGTGCAGACAGTATTAAAGTGCATACTACTTCCAACCACTGCAAAGTGCAGCTGCTGGCCAAAACCCGATGCATTAAAGGAGGCTATAAACAGTATCTGTTTACAGAATGCCTGCTTTTTTTCTTTCCCCATCTTCTGGACAGTCTCATAGCGCTTATGAGCCAATATTTAATGCAAACACTACTGCAAAAATGAACAGATATTAACAATGCACAAAGGTGCTCCAACAACTAATTTCTTGTGAGTATATAGATTAAATGGCAAAGTCTTGAAACTGCTCTGCAAGTTTTACTTTAGTACCTGTGACTGATATCCACATGGACAATATTTCACTTTGGACAAATAAGAAAGAGTTCATGCCCACACAAGAGTAAAAGTAGCAGAAAGGAATTTCGGCCATTTGTTCCCTACCAAAGCTTCTTTTTCACACACCTGTTGTTTGGAAAAGAAAGAACAGTAGGCTGCACCATGCACCCCGTGTAGTACAGTGATGGCCATGCAGGGTTCATGTCTCAGGAAACCTCAACTGGTGACATTCACTAACAAACTCATCCAAATTTAGCAGCCAACAATCCACAAGGTACTCACTTACTACAGTACCTGTATCACAAACAGGGATCTCTTCTATAGATAACATGTCTGAAGCTGTACTGTCCTTCCTGCCTGAGGCCTAGCTACAAGGGTTATGTCAGCTCATCATTTTTGCCAACATCTAGAACTTGGAATCAGCCCTCTGATGGAAATGAAACTTGTTACTGTACAGGAAGGTAAGACACTTCCGTGAGCTATAAGGAGAGGGCTTGACCCCATATACATTACTAGAAATGAGTAGGAATAAGGAAGTAGTATAGTAATTGCAGCACTAGAAATCTGTTCCCATTTTTACCACCCTACCTACCTTCTTTCCTCCCTCTCAGCCTAAAGACTGTTCTCCAGCTGACACACAACAGATGGATCAGCAACAAAACAGAGTGTTTTCCTAGTGGGTAATTTCAGCAGAGATACTTACTCGGTTGGTGCTGGTTTTTTTTTTCCCTTTGCCTTGAGCAACATTACTGTCACACAGTGCTCAATCAAACAGCTTCAGACACTTCAGCTACCAACGAAAGATCATTCTACATGAGTTTACATATAACTGATGCAAAAGAAATGAAGAAACATTAGTCAAGAAGCAGTACAGTTTTCATACAACTCCTTGACACTGCTGTAAACTGTGTACTAACATGCTCTCACTGGTCAGACCGCTTACCTGCTGTTCTTTTCTAAAATGGATGACGAGAGTAACTTCTATCAAGGCTTCTGAAAACAGGACTTGTTTGAAGCTCTTCCATGTTGTGAAGGCGATAATAATGCTACCTGACTCAGGGTCTACCGTTCTTTTCTACTACAGTGTCGTTGAAGAGCTATGTGGAAATTACTTTAGTTACTCCAAGCCATCTGTTATGGAAAAAACAGGACTCTGATAAAGTTTACAGAGTACATTAACAAGTCCAAACACTAAGAACCTTTTTTCAGAGACTGAAAGAAAATATCAATTCTTTCAGTAATACTGACAGTTTTTCAAATCCATGTAACATTAAGAAAGGTTCTTCTATGAAGTACATTTTGCTAAGGAAAAGAGAAAGAAACAGGGAGCAAGCACTGTTACTTTAAATTCATTTTAATGTGTTTTTCAGGACAAAATAACAGGCGTGGATCCAAAATTCACTTGAAATATCTGCATAGAGGGAAAGATGTGAGCATAGATTGCACATTACTATGGAAATGCTTGATTTTCTTTCCTTTCACAAAGTGCATCATGCCAGAACTGTAAGACCATATACAGTCAAATTAGAAATTACAAAAGCTTCAAAATCCTATACTGCATGTAATAAGTCGTACACATCTGACTATGAAGGCCATGTTATCAAGGAGAAGTGTGAGTACCTATGTCAAACACATTAATGTGCATGAGTGAATCAGTAATTGCTACCTTTTAAAAACTATACTATAGTTATTACAATGAATTATGTTGCTTTGGCAGACGTTTACCCTTAGCCTTCCATCAGGACATCATAGGGGATGACACATCAACCAATTTCACTCATTATTATTGAACTTGGCTGGGAAGGAAGAAGAGACCAAATTTATCACAGTGACTGTTAATAAAATCAAACTTCAAACAATACAATCCATAAAATAATGGGAAACAGCCAAACTGAATGCAAATTTACATTTAAATTCTTCTTAAATTCTTACCAACCATTACGTCACTCAGTAGATTAAATTGCTTTTTGATAAAAACCTGAATGCATTCACGTTTAACTCAATAACAACACGAGTAAAATTTAATAGGAGTAGATTTCATTTTAGAAAATCCATGCTGTGAAATGAAATGCACAGTATTACTTTATTGTCTACAGTATCAAGTCCATTGACAACATTACTGGGTTTTCAATGAATCCCTGAAAGCAAATACAAGCAATGTGGATCTAATAGATACTTAATGGAAAAAAAAAAATACTTAGTGGAAAATAAAAGATTAGGTGAACAAGAGACAGTAATCCTGTGAAAATTAAGCTATAAATCCTCATTTTTAATATGCCTCATACATCATTCAGAGTTGATCATTTAATCCAGTTATTCAGTATACAGAGTGGCTTGCAGTCACTGTGGACTTAGTCTATAAATTAACTAAAGCTTAAATACAGTGGCCATCCCTAACACAAATGCACCCATGAAGATGGGGCCAAGAAAAGGAATACATCAGGTTAATCCAACAGGCAAATGTCACTTGGTGAAGCTACGCGAAAATGGAACTATTGCTATATCTCCAAAAACCTTTACACTTAAATTACCTCATATAAATGAGGTACATTTCACAGTGCTTGTACTAATTAGCACTTACCAAGCACCTTTCAGAAGTGAACATTAAATAAGGTCAGAAATCTTTTTCACTTTAACTCTCATTGATATGAAGGGTAGAGCTTCCTCATCTATGTTAGAACGAGGACTGCAGATTTGAGCCACAGAGCTCTCCACAATGCTGTAAAACAGGTGAGGAAGTTTTACTGTGTGACATTTTACAAACTGCAAAACAGTAACAGAGAAATTAAATGACTTGAGTAACAGAGAAAATAAATGACTTGCCAAAGACCAACAGGGGAGTTCTGCCTGCATTCAGGATTCACAGCTTTGGGCCATGAATTCTCCGATGCAAAGAATGTTATCCTTTCGTATCCTTTCAGTTCAGAAAAAGGGTATTTTCACACTTAGTACAATGGCACTCTATTGAGGTTGTGATGCTATTTTTCCACAGCCTCTGGAAATGATACAAAAATATTGTTATATCTCTCTGAGACAGATATAGAAAAGAAACATCTATTCTGAAGATTTCAGTTATGGACTAAGTTGGCTTCTAGTATATTCTTCCTCTGGGCCTTTTTTGAGAGATCTTGCTGCTTAACTACTAAAAGCTAGAAGACCCACAAAGAAATCCAAGTGTATTCTTGAAGGTTCTGGGGACCTCTCCATGGCTTCTACATGTCACAACCCTGGCTGCCACATGTCATCCCCTTCTATAATTAGATATTACATTTTGCTGAGGAAGGTCAAAATGTGCGAGGGGTGTAAATACCACAGCAGTCATCGTTAAGTCATGCATTGATTTATTCTTGGAAACATGGGAGCTGAAGAAGCAAGTGTGCCACACAGAACTGCAAGTCCCAAGTTCCTCAAAAGACAGTTACAGTAAAACTCTGGAAATCACAATGAGCAGGAAGAAACGTCTCAGGTTCACTAAACCACTGCATGTTGTTATGGCTGCACCCTCCTTAAGTGTTCTGTACCCTGAGGACTCTCTTCCTTCCACCATCATTCACTCCTTCCCTACTGCCTAAAATAAAGACTGCATACCTGACAGTCTCTTCAAGGACTGCCTGTTTGTACATGGGATATTTAAAAGAGTTATTAGACAACTTTCTCCAGTTTGGCCCCTCTGCAGATGTTATTTCAGTTACTAGAATACGCTCTGTGTTAAAAAAATATTTTAGCTTCTCTCCATTCATTTCAGTGGGCTATAAAAAATAGTTATATCAAAATTATAGATAATTGTGTTTGCTTTGCACAGTCAAAAATATCTAACTGTACCGTGTTTTACAAACTGAAAATCTGCATAATCCTACCACTCCAAGAACACTGTATGTCTTTTATTGCTGCCAACCCAAAGACACAGACATTTTAGCACTTGAAGTGGAAGAAAAAAATTCAATCTTCCTAACTCTAAAGTCACCCAGTAATTACTGGAAAAAACTTAATACCAGTTTCATCAAGAAATAACTATATTCTGACGTAAAATACTTTCAAATAGTAATGTCTCAAATTTAAAAAAATATATGGATTTTTTCCTTATTTTGTTATGCACTGTTTTGATTTTTTCTTTCTGATGATGGCCACCAAACAGATTTTACACTGAAATTACCGAGACACAAGATAAATAAAATGTTACAATACAGGGTAGGTATTTTGTTTCTATTCAATTCCTAGGAGAACATGATGGTTTTAAATAGTATCTCCATTTAAAGAGGAAACAGTAAGGAACAAGCAAACACTGAGTTGTGCTTCAGATCACTGAACTTCTTCCTTTGCTTAAAACAGCTGGATCATTGATTCTCTTGATTTTCCAACTCCGACCCATTTGACTAGAGAAGAAAAAAATTATTAGAAAAATTAGTAAATTGCAGTGTTTTATTATGCTTCAGTACAAATTAGCCAACTATGTGCTGAAATGCACTGCTAGGAAGTTTTGCTATCCAAGATCACTTTACTCCTGCTGTATTACCACACTATAGCGCAATATACTGAAATTTGAAAGCACAAAACTATATCATAAACACAAAGCACTGGCAATAGAATACCTAACAGAAGGTCAAGCACTTCTATTGCAGGTTTAACTCTCATTAACTTCAGTAATAGGATGAATAGATAAACCCCTACAAAAAGCAAGAGCACTGTCAGATTGTGAAGCAGATCAGGAGACAACGACGTGGACACTATAATGCTGTTAAATACAAAGCTGCAATTAAGAACACTATCCAGTAGGAGCAGTCACCCTAAATACTACATCACAACTGTTTCAAATTTTACTGCATGGATACTATAGAAATCATGAGGTGTGCCTCCTTGAGACATCAGTTCCACCAAGGCTGCATGCCTTCACACTGATAGCCAGAGAAATAAAACAAGGGGAGCTTTGCTTATATATCCCATCACCCACATCTATGTTCATGACTATGCACTGAGCTTCAGACTTTCCTATAAGACACTTCCTAATCTATGAAAAACACTGGTATTGCTACAGTTGCACACAGCTTACACTCTTAGAGGTGACCTTTGATGAGCTTTATGGAAAACAGCAGCCCACATGCTAGCTTCTCAAGTTTGCTGTGGCAGAAATTTCCTTCTAGCACTCATGCCACATCTAACCCCTGGCATCTCAAGATCTCCAGCAATTCATTCGAAGAAAAGCGGACTGATGAACCTTCAGAGATTGATCACATTAAGATTCTCAATTTCCTAAGTGGAAGAATTGGTTTCAATAGCCACGTATCCAGAGATGCAGTGCAGGAAGCGAAAAGAAGAGATTAGCCAGGGGAGGCATGGTGCAGCATACCACTTTTTGCAGCTTCTTGGCAAAGTTTACCATCACCAACCCAACCACAGATGCCTGCCCAAATAAGGCCAATCCCTGGCCCAAAGAAGTGAACACTTCTACATAACTACTTCTGTGTACTGCCGCATTGTCACAGCTGCATCTGCCTAAGATTTACCTGGCACTCCAACATGGTTTTCCACACATCGAATGTAATTCTGGGCCTTGGGTGGAAGGTCCTCCCATTTTCGTGCACCAGTTGTGTCAGTCTTCCACCCAGGCATCGTTTCATACTCTACTTCCACCTTCTGTAGTATCTCCTGATTAGCTGTGGGAGAACAATTTTTAATCACAGTTGAACTTAGCTGGTCCAGCTTAAAAAAGCATACCTATGGTTTCTGACCAAGAATTTTTGTTAAAAATCTGATGAAAGAAAAAAAAATATGTGAAAAGCCACAGTACGTCTAATGATGGGATAATTAGTACATTCTTAATTTAGATTAATTTACTTATTTAGGAAGATAACTTTGATTCAAGGATTCAGTAATTCAGTTTCCTTGTCAAAACCTTTGAACGTAATTTATGTTGCCAGAGAACTACATCAGTATTTTTTAGAAATGAAATGATTTGAAGTTTACAGTTGTTCCATTTTTGGGTTCAGGTATGCACATAGTATAACTCCTACACAAGATCCAGTAAGAAAGAAATTAAGTCTGATCTAAAAAAAACAAAACACAGTCTTCCCCAACACATGCAAAAAATGAAAATACACATTGAATAACATACCTGGAAAATATGGAATTCTTTTTCCACCCAATTTGTAAGCAACACCAATTTTAATCTCATCAAGGACATCAAGAATATCCAGCTTTGTTAACGCCAAGCTGCACAGAACAACATTGGTCAGAGTCATGCACATGATTGATCTTTATCATTTTCTTCTTCAATCTCTTTCACCTTTTATGCTAGGTTTTTTCCACTAGTTCTCTACTCAGAAGTCCAACTCAAGCAATCCGGTAGCAGAAATACACAAACGTATTAAACTATGAACACTGTTAATTGAATTCATGCCTCTGGGATGAATACGTGACTGAGTTACTAGGACACATTTCCAAATGCTTGGCTGCTCATACAGGTGCACAGTGTTCAGTTCAGTGCCTTAAAATGCAAACTGACAACACAAAGCAAAACTTACTGCATTCAGTTTGAGTGTGTATGTTGGCATGCCACTTCACATCACCACTAACAATTCTCTTATTCCTCCTTATTTACAACAACTACAAGACAACTTTATTTACCATTTAAAACAGATTTCACACAAATAATCTGGTTTATACAATACAGCAGGGAAGATCTCGGTCTGACATTCAGCACACTTGCTGAGCTATCAGTGTAGTCGGTTTATTGAATCTTTTCCATCTTTTGAATGAACACAATGAAAAACAAAAATAGAACCTCAAGAAAAATAAAGCAATCACTACTCAAAATTTAAACTGCATTTTAAAACTAGTCAAATTCTCTCGATGCGATATGCCAGACCTTGACTGATAAGTTCATGAACAGATAAGGATTTGGTCGGGTATATGCACATATAGTCCATGCTGTATGTGCTCAGTAAGTGCATGATGAATGAATGATTGCACAAGACCACCTTTTGGGAAAGAAGAAACAAAGCCAGTTCTTCAGCTTTTTTTTTAGTTTATATCTCCCCCATGTTTTAGCTGTCAGAGTTACCAGAGATGACATTTTTGTTGACAGAAATGTAGCAACTGTATAGAACTGAAATGGAAGGAAGTGTCATGCTTTCCTAACAAATATTTCCACATTAACAAGAGCTGTTTTAAGAGAAAGCAAAATATAAAACCAAGCAAATAAAGTATTTTAAAAACCCTTCTGATAAATTAATGAACAGAGATAATTCTAGATATTGTTCCATTCTAGCACTACTGGCATAAACAATACCAGTTAAGTCTTGGTTCCTAAGATATCAAAATGAACACAACTGCTATGAAACTTTTGCAGTTTCCTGAAAATATGGACTGTAATTTTAGATTACTGGCTTCTTTTATAGTTACCAGTGTCACAGCATTAGACAACTAGCCTAACTGCTTTACAGTCTTGACTAGTTCCTTTAAAATGTTGAAGTACGTTTTCAGTTATAAAACTACTTATTAATCAAACATGTCATTCACTCCCAATTAAAATAAAAGCTCAAACAGTTAAAAGCAGCATTTATAGTACAACATAGGGATGTATTTTTCTAGATAAATGAACCTGTCTGAGCTGTGCCAGTTGCTGCACACTTTGTGTGACCCTACTTATTTCACTTACAGAAGTCATATGTGCAGAAGTGCTCATCCAAGTCTGTTCCACTGAAGCCAGTTAAAGCCCCAAACCACTGGCTCCTAGCTATGACAGCTGGAAAGCACTGGATCAAGAACATCAAAACAATTTGTGTGAAAACTGATACAATGATCCAAACTACACTGGTCGTCTCATGTAAACAAAGGGAAAATATTTATGAAGAAAAACATCACTTTTATGATGGTGTGAAATCACTGAAAAAGTCTAAGAAGATAAGTTTATTATCAGCATGAAGACCATTTTTAGTTGCTCATTGTCAATCACTGTATACAATTTTCAGTTGCCCACTGTGAATTAATTGCTTTAAATGTAACACTTTACTGACTTATATTAATGTTACCTACATATTTATTCTGCGAAGCACAAAATAATCACTTCCAAATGCGCAAAATCTGTGATGCTTACGCAGTGAATCCGTTGATCATATGAGCATATTTCAAAATGACAAGATCTAACCAGCCACAGCGCCTCTTTCTGCCTGTAGTTACTCCCCATTCATGGCCACGGGACTGTAAAAGATCTCCAATTTCCTAAAATAAGACAGAAAGAATACTTCAAATGTGACTCAGTTGGAGAGTAAAGTCCCTCATGCACAAGATTCTTATATCTCAATCACCAGCATTTGCAAAATGCTTATTAAATATGTCTATCTTTTCTTCTAAGAGTTTGCTTTTAATTTCTTCATTTGGTCTTTTGGCATCTACTGTACATGTCTGGGGCAGACCAATGCTTGTGTGATGTGTAGGATAACAAATGTCCACGCTCAGGGCTCCTAGGTCCTACCACAGTATGAGGTTGCCAACTGTTTCCTTTGATACTGGCAATGTTTATGGGTTTTTTTGGTTGAAAAAAAGTGAAGCTAAAGCTTTACACTTGTGATCCATAAAACTAGAGGACATCACCAATTCATCTGCAGCCATTAGAGAATACTGCTTTAAATCAAATTCAAATCATTGACCTGGAGAATGCTGTGTGCACAGTTCATAATCGATACACCAAACTTATTGTACAATATTTTCATTATCAAGAAACCAGAAAACAGTTTCAAAATAACTGAAAGCTCTCCCTCCTCTTTTCCTGATCAATTTGTGCAGACTAGCTGACGCACGCACCAAATTTTTTTAATAAATCCTATGGAATATAGGCTGCCAGGCATGCAAGTTGTATCTTGTAATTTAAACTTCTTGAGATGCACTAACAGCTTCTATACAGCACATTCTTGCCACTGAATAGCCCCAGATCACAAAAAAATGATGAAATATGTTTCTGGTATCATTCATTACAGCAGAACCATCATGGTAATTTAATTGCATCACACCTGTGTTTCTTTCCTCTGAAGAAAAATGACTGAAATTTATCGCGTAACTTTTCTGTCTTCATGAGTGCAACACCCCGGTTCTGTTACAGTGCTTATTTATTGCTTATCCCTTGAACTTATTTCTTGGCAACCACATATACTGCATTTTGTAATACTAAACCTACGTTAATCTGCTCAGTGGGGAAGGCTCCGATTCCCACCCGAGTAGTATATGCCTTCACAACACCATACACATCACCAACGTGCTGGGGAGGAACACCGAGTCCAGTGCATACACCACCTACAGTGCAGTTTGATGAAGTCACAAAAGGGTATGTGCCTGTCAGAAAAACAAAACAGCACAGCTCCGTTTCAGCAATGACAAAAATCAAAGAATGACTTTCTTTATTAGTTGAAAGGAAGTTTTCCTCTGTAAGTTTGGCTTTAAAGCCGAACCGAAGCAGCAGTTGAAGAAGGTAAGTTCTCTTTACTGCTTGCCCCCTTTTTGCCTTTAAAAGAACAAATTCAGTTGTTCTTTCCCAAATTGCTTCCTCCTATAGTTAACAATACACATTCAGATTTCTAAAGCTCCAGAGATAACTCCCACTCCCATCAAATGAATGGCTCTTTCTGCTCAAGCACCCAATTTATCTCAGCATTTTATATAAGCATACTGTTACTAATCAACAATTTCACATAGCCAGATAAGAAAATGTCCTGCTTTATCAAGTATGCATGACCTGTTCCAATGTGCAAGTTTTCCTGCCTTTGTAACTTTCACTGAGGATTGTTCACAGGGGAGAAATTTAAAAGCATCTCAGTATTACTTCCATCAGGCACTTGATCTATCAAAGGATGCTGTCATTGTATAAAGCTTTTTTCATTGTCCTATGTATCACATAAAGTATTTCTGCAGCATCCACAGAGTCTCACATAAAGGTCACAGTGTGACATTTCCAGTGCCTCACACAGGCAGCTCTGAGTATCTGCTGAATATTTTCTAAGCCATCAGAGATTACTCATGAGGGCTACACTGTGATTCTGGATTGCAGCATCTCTCTCGTTTTTTGTTTCATCTTCATGGAGAGTTATGTGGTTTAATTAGATTTTTGGTAGTAGAGCAGAGCAGAGATCAACTGAAGAAGTTAAGCTTATAAGTTACTGCACTGGTTTAATCCTCTCTCCACTGCAGAGGAAATACTCCCAGCAGCACCACAATGGCTGCCTGGTCTGTGTGGCAAGGTGCACAAACATTCAAGAGTAATAAAAGAATATCTAGGATTGAAATTCCAGCCCCACAGGAATAAACTTAAGCTTATTATTAGTTATTATTTTCCCATTCCCTGCACAGAAATTATAAATACAAATCAAAATAAAATGAGTCTCTTGGGACTTCATTCAAGTTTACAGTCCAACATACCAAAGTCAATATCAAGTAATGCTGCATTGGCTCCTTCAACAAGGATCTTCTTTGGGGAGCCATGAAGAGCTTCATACATAAAATACACACCATCTCGAACCATGGGTCTTATTTTTTCAGCATAACCCTGCAAATGTGAGTGTAAACATGAGGTTTCCCAAACAATAGCTGAATTGCCAGAAGAAGAATGGTGATCACTTTTGAAGAACAAAACATGCAGATAAACCCTAGTGCACCAGCTTCCCTAGCTGCTTTTTATCTGAAAAAGACACAATTAGCTCATATTTCATTACAAACAAATTAATACACTGAACTGCTAATAAGAGTGCACAACTTGTTAGGGCATTGGAATGCTGTAATTTCTGCAGCATTTCTACTCACAGAGATGATGCACACCTACCTCATTTTGTTGATGGCCTATAGTGTAGACACACTGAGGAACATACAGATGAGACTAAGACACAGTGCAAGCTCCAAAGGGAAAATAAACAAACAAAAGAAAACAAACCAAAACACTTCTCATGAACACTAAGAAGATATCTTTAAAAGTAGTGTGTTTGCTCTGAAGAAGTACCAGGCAAAACTTGGGAAACATTTGAGATTTTTTTCTGGGTCATCTTTTCTTTCCTATTCAAAGATATTTTACCAGGGGATCTTTGGAATTTATTAGAAAAATGTCTTTTATGAATGACACCTGGATCTTGAAACACAGCTTCCACAAGCATTTTCTCAGTAAGAATTGAAGCAGCCTAGGTCTGGCTGGAATGAGACCATTAACTGACTCACTGTGAAGTCTCTTGACTGCATTAACACAACAAAGTAATTTTTTTTAAATGAGAAAAATAATTGTATCAATAACAGAATGCATTTAATGTTCATAAGAAGAATATTCAATTGCAAATCAGAGTACTTTCTTACCTTGAGCTTTTTCAGTTGTCCCTCTATATCTATTTCCAATGTCGGAAACATTGACTTGTATTGTTGTGCCAGATTTTTAAATCTGTAAAATATTTAAACCATATATATGAAGAATACTCTGAGTTACTGCTCACAGAACCTTTGGCAAGAGGTGAGATTATGTTAGATACTGCATAAACTGACAGCTATGTAAAGAAAATACACAGAACTTTAATATTTCAACTGGCACATTCCTATTGTATATATCTAGATTTTAAATGACACAAAAGTAAAGGAAATACACATGCATTCTTCCCAGTTTTCTTCTCCTGGATAATTTATATACAAAATTCAGGCCAGACACGTTTTGAAAAACATCTCCTTAAAAATAAACCTGCCAGCCCCCCCAAAAAAAAATATTTATCTTTAAAATAATATTTAGAAAGAATGAAACTAGTTGTACCTTGAAGAAAATTCTTCAAAGTCAGAAAGGAGGTCACAGATTCGAAGACCTGTTCGTGCAGCTTTGGAAGAGTATGTTGGTCCAATCCCTTTCTTCGTCGTGCCAATACTAATTGAAAAGAACCCCCCAGATGTCTATTAACACATGCAAAAACATCCCTCATGCTAAGTAGCTTCTCACAGCTCTCTCCTATGCTACATGCTGAGCAGGAGCTCTGAGACAAGAAAAATAAGCTTTAATGTTCCATAATAGTAAGTATACAGCAAATTTCATGCTTCAGTGGACTTGCATAATATTGGTAATATTCATAATATGCAGTAAAATATTAAGCCTTGGATCTGACTGAAACAATCTGAATAGGAGTACGTGTGTATGTATGTATTTTATATAGAAATTATGGTTACTCTACTATCTTGTCATCCTTGTCATGTATTTTTCCCATTTTCATAGCTGAAGCACTGCCCATGGTTGTAAACAACCAGTTTGGTGAGGTATCAAACTGGTCTCCTATGGATTTGAAACCGGTAGCTGAATCTGTCTGAATAAAACTACACCTAAAGAACTCCCACTGGAACATTTACCTTTGATAAAAGGATAAAAATGCAGCTGCTTGCTGCATAAGCAGTCTGCATGCCTATTTTCATATGTGTTTTAGAAAAACTGTTATTGGGATCTCTGTCTATGAAGATTAATAGGAGACCAGCTGACAGAATAATAGCACGTTCATATAAACCCTTGCTTTTTTCTAAAAACAGAATCATGAAGTATGAATAACTATATACCATGTTACTGTGTACAACTAAAATTAAAATAGAGACTATTAATTCCCATGAAGTTTAACTGGATATACAATAAACAATGATCAGCATGTAACCTAATCCTGTCAACACTTCTAACTCAAGTCAAAAAATCATTACTAGTCTGATATATAGCAAGAATGGAAGCATCACTTCCACACAAATAAGATTTAAGGATTTGTGAGGAATTTCAAAGGGCCTTTATGTGTTGCAGAGAACTGGAAAATAGAATTACAAAGAATTCACATCCTTGGTAATATCCCAATTTAGCATAGTTTGTACACTAAAATAAATAGGAGCAGAACGGAGTCATAGAACTATCAAATCAGCGAGGCTCTTTACAGATATATTGCATTTCTGTTTTCCAACACCATGCCAGTTTTTCAAATTTGCATAATTATTATTGAAATGAAAGTGCTAAAGACTTACTTTTTTCCTTCTTGGGCTTGACGCTGCACTTCTTGGAGCCCATCTACTGCCTGGTGAAAGTCAAACACTGCAATGGAAAACCAAAGACATAATGACAGACCAAAGGAGAAAAAAAGCATTCTTCAAGTCACAGACACCTGTAATTATAAAATTAAGCGAGTTTGTTATTAGCATAACAATCTCATGTCTGAAAACAGAGCTAGTACTGCTTTAACACCATGAAAACATGTAAAGCATCACTCTTTAGCAGTTACAAATCCTGTTGCAGGTACACAACACAGAAAAGAAATATTAGATCAAATACATGATTGCATTGTGGAGTGATAATGTAGTTCAGCACTATAAGTTAAGCATTGATTTGAGTCTTCTCCACCCTTCAAATATCACATACCTATATGTGCTCTATCTGATATGATCAGTCTTTTCTCCCAGTCTTTTAAACCTGTTCAAAAAAATAAAATGTAGTTTAAAAAGGAGGATTCCAGCTGCTCTGATTGGTCACACTTCGAGATTTGAGTTTCTCTTCTTTCTTATATGTTTTCTCAACACGCTTCTTACTGTCACTTTTCTCACTTTAGTATGGATTTCATTTTCTAGCCGATATAGTTTCAAAAGGCATAAAAATCCATGAGATCCCATGAAAAATTGCTTTTGAAAAATCTGTCTTAAGACTACACCACAATTCAGCATTTTTAATACTGTCCCTTCCATTACTCAAAATTCAGGAGGTTACTGCGCTGAATAAACCGAGGCTTACAAATCCCTTCATACTAGCTGCTAGCATAAGGAAATGATACAAACCTTTCTTTTCATTCTTTTCAGCTTCTTCAAACAGGCCTGGTAAATGTATAACCACTCCATTACCTTTGGGAAGATAAACAGTTTGTTATAAAGCAAGTAATAAAAAACTCATTCTCAGGGTGTGAAGCACGTAAACACTTGCTGTCTGAAATTTTCTTTACAAAGGAAGACAAGGTTTCTCACATTTCTCACTATGTGATCTTGAGATTTTTTGGGATAAATTTCCATTTTGGATAAGCAGCTGTTAAGTCTGCTACAATCAGACAAAACTACTTGCTTACTGCAGATGTGAGCATATGGCCTGCTGCAAAGTCAGCTGAGTTAAGCAGATTCTTTCCTTTGTTTGTGGTGGACTTTGCACCAGGAATTTAGTCTCAATTGTTCTCGGATGAAAGCTCAAAGGAGTCTGCTGCCTTACAATAGGACAAGTCTGTATGACAGCATTTACATTTTCTTCAGCATTCACAAATTATCTTAAACTCAGCTGAAACTAGCACTGTAATGCATTAGCAATGCCTTCTCCCTGCTATTGAGCTACAGTTCAAAATCCACAAGCAGTACAGAACATTACTGATGAGATGTGGATTAATGATTTAGTGGGCTGGAAACAGCTGCTGCTTCCTTCTTGGGAACATCGGAAATATCTGCAACAGTCTCTCTCTGCCTAAATTTAGGATGACTCGGTTAAACCCTTTAATGTTTGACAAGAGAATAAGTTGGAAAGCAAGATAATACACCATATTTAGTGAAAACCAAGAAGTTTCACATATTTCAAACATGCATTCAGAAATTAGCAAATGCAGCAAAACTGAAACTACAGATCTGTGACTCCCTAGAATGCACTCATTTCTTGCACATATTGCATGCAGTTTTTCTTTCAGAAAGAACTATTAATTTTGGACAAGTGTAAGGTTTCAACTTGCCTATCATTAAATATGAGCTTAATGCCCAGTAAGTAAGCTTTTGATGATGTTACTGCATCAAATATCATTACGGTGAAATACAGCATCAGCTTCAGCAGTTTGGTTTACAATGTAAACAAGAAAAAAACAGCTGAAGCTAAACCAAGTTTTCTATGAACAGTCACCAATGTTTTTCTTTGCTCCTTATTACAAACTATGGTTGCAGCTACCTGCTGAGTAGCACTGCTTGTTAAAACAAGTTCTAAGTTGGTCTTACCGATAAAAGAAATTGCCTTTGGATTAATAATGCCACTAGGGAACAGGTGGAAATCATATTCTTTCCCGTCGACAACCACAGTATGGCCTGCATTGTTCCCACCCTGAAACAGAAAGAAACAAAGGGTTAACTACCCTATATCTTCACTCTAAACTCTCAGCAAATGATGTGATATTATAATCTTTTTTTGTTTATTTGCATGAGTGGTCATAATTTTCTCCACCTTACGGTGACTTGAACGACTGCGGTATTGCGCAAAATGGCTCAGACAGGACCACTACGAGATTTCAGCAGCTCTATGTAGATTCGGAATGTAAAATTACACCATGGAGGGAGTCAAGGCAGAAGTGGGTCACAGCAAGAGTGAATGTAAGTGATAGCAGAAAAAAAACACCTGAAACTTGCTGGGAACAAAACTGAATTTAACACATACCCACAGGGTCCTGACTCAGACATATCAATGCAAAACCACAATTTTGGGGCACAACCTGTGTTCAGCCAGTTCTATGGGGTTAAGGCTACAACTCCAATATTTCCTTTTCACAGAATGGCCAGGGATGGAAGGGACCCCAAGTATCATGAATCTCCAACCCTCCCACCACACGCAGGGCCACCTGCAGTTAATACAAGACCAGGCTGCCCTGGGCCCCATCCAATCCAGCCTTGAATGGACACACTCCTTTCCCACCCACAAAGCAGATGCTGCTATAAAGTTAGGAACACGTCATCTTTGCAGCTTCACACAGTATCCTGGTCAATGGATGGCGATCCCACTTCACACCACCACCTCTCAACAGAGTCTGCTGCAATTCCTGACTTAGGTGATGATCTGCCAGACCTGAGAGCAGAGTTTGTTTTCTCAAGAAACAGATTTTTCCCAAAAGGCTGTAAAGGAGGGCAATGAGACAACTCAGACCTGGGAAGAGGTAAGTCAAGAGCGTGCATCGATCTGAATTAAACAACAAAGATTTAATTAAAGGTCTAGTTTTAACAAGCATAGTGTTTATTTTTGCTACAATTATCAAGAATTTCCTAAACAAATGATGCCCAAACAAATGCTGTCTTTCTTTAGCAAATGCTTAAGAAGGAACATTAGTTTTAACTCCTTTATCAATCAGCTGCGAAAGCATGCATATACAAAACCTGCTGATGCACAGAAACATGAGCAGATATGATGCATCCTATCATTGCCAAAATCTATGAAGCCACTTTTAGCCCCCCGAGTAGATAATACAGAAGAATAATTCCTCAACATACCTTGAAAAACAGTACGTTCCTGATCTAAAGCTACAATTGACTGCTCTTGAACTGCTTTTGCGTGCTGCTCATTGGTCTGCATTTCCTAAAAGGAGTGCCTTGAGTATATTTTTTTACAGCTGAACTTAATACATTTCTACAAACACAAGTGAAGTGGAGGCAGAGCATTGAATTGTCCAATACATACGATTAAACATGTAAAACATAACCAGTCTGGTGGGATACTTTCTAATTATTATCTTTTGTCTTAGTAAATTAGACACATTTCTCACCTTGAGTTTCAAAGATATTCTGACAAGCTGGTAGTCCCACAGCTCAGATACTAAAGACACCTACTCCCTTTCTAATGTTACCAAAGTTCTGAGAGTCAATCTAGGGCCTATATGAGCTTTTTTTCCCCCTTTTTTATTAATGAATGGGAGCTTCAAAGCTTACTCAGGCTTCTCTGGAACATGAACATGTTTGAAAGCCCAGAGAACTACCAGGCCCAGTACAAACAGCTCCGTGCACTGAGCTTCCATTTAATATCCAGACTCAGCTGACAGAATCCCTGCTCTGAGTCACTGTACTGCCCAAAAATCCCACAGGAATTTTATATACCTTTCACAGTTAGCACCTTTCCACGTCATATCTGCTTTCTGCCATGATTCTGAAAAGCTTTCTCTAGAGATGGGAACATTAAGGTGACAACTTTTTAGAGGTTAAACACCAGTGCTACTTTGACATCATCTGCATTGTGAGTAATGGTATGGCCAGAAATAACTTTGCATTAATTTCCAAAACATGGGAGGTGTGAGCATTCCCATTCAACTACCCTGGTGTGGGAAGTTCTGTTCCCAAGAGGGAGCCACACAGGGAGCTGCTGAAGCTTCAGAAGATTATGACTGCAGCTGGGATGGCAGCAACATCTGCAACATTAGCATCCACTTCAAACTTCCTTCAATTACAGCAAGAAACACCAGCAATGAAGTAGGATTTGAGAACTACAAAGTGTTCAGCATGCCAAACAATGACAGCAGTCATAAAAAGACTTGAATACCATTTAGGAAGCTGTTTTCCAGACACTGCTCAAAAATCCTTCCTTTGCAAGCACTGCCTGGACCATCAACACTGTCTGCATGGCCATAGCTGATGTCCTTCATGCCTACTCTACTTCAGAGCTGGTAAATACTCATTTTTAACAGAACTTGGTAGTTGTTAAAGGCCTCCACACACAAAGCAAATACCGAAAAAAATAACTTTCACTGAAGTAATTTGTCGCCTGAAGTGGAAAATTAGTATTCAGTCTTATGAAAGCACCTGCTTTCATGCTTAACAAATCCATTTCTATTATCCTTGAAAACTCTGTAAGTTGAGGCTTTATTAACAGCATAAAATATGCATCATGTCACTGCATTTTACCAAGGAATGCTTTGTTACCTCGTGCTACTTCTACCTCTTTTCTTCTAAAATTCAGAAGGTTTAAATTCAGCAATCTGAAAAAGCCTGTCATTCCCAGCTGGAAACAAACTTTGATGTAAGATAAGGAAAGAATCACAACACTTCTTTCAAGAGCACCAGGAACCACACTAGGCAGACTTTTAATAATCAATGTACGAAGGTACATAATGTCCCAATACCAGAAGGAGCCAAAGGAACTTAAGCTAACAAATAAATATATAATCTTCCCCCCCCCCCCCCCCACTACTCAAAAAATACCTTTCCAAGCTTTTTATTGCCAACCTACTTGTGATATTGTGTGCTTGTATGGAAGTGACATACTTTGATTACTACTCTACAGAATGTGAACAAAACTAGTTCATCAGTACAACAGATCAAGAAGCTTTTATATCCTACCAGTGTTAACAATCACATGCTGATACAAATAATATCTTTAAGGTACAATAATTATTATTATGAACAGATTGGCATAAGAGAACACAACAGTCTTTGTCATTTTTAGAAGAACTTACAAAAAAAAAAATTAAGAAATAAATTCACCTTCCTAAGTGCTCAGCCATTTCAAGGCTCCTCACTTCTAGAAAGCTGAAATATCCCAAGATGGAAACAATTTCCATTCAGAACATTCATGCAGGTATGAGGCTGCTTAGTACCTGCAGCAGGAGCTCTTTGCTTGCACCTAGATTCACAATATGTTTGAATAGGGACGGAACATGCCCTGATGCTCAAATGCATTTCTGCCTGCTCTTGCCAGGTGACCAGTGTGCAAGAGAAGTCTTGGATGGGAGATATCTATGCTAGAAACCAGGTGGAAGTACCTGAAAACAGTTTCAGTCCATGCCATGACTAATGTGATCCTTGTACATATAAATGGGAATAGCAGGTAGAAGCAGAGAAACTGTATTACCTCTCCTTTTGGCAGTGGTACAATTGCTATTGGGATACCATGCTCTTGGTAGTTGGGCAGCATTACAAAATGATCTCTTGTGGCATTCTAATCTGTGAATTTATAATCCACGAATTGGAATGTCTACTCTAAACCAAGAGCCTGTGATGTCTGCATCTGGAAGTAGATGAGATTCCTGGCTACCGCTTTCTGTAAGAGTCCCAGCTCTACTAATTCCATCTGCCATTGAGCTACAACATTTGCCATACAGCTGCAGCTGGAGGCCAAACACTTCTAATCAAGCAATGAAACTGACAATAAAAGGTTTTTTTGTTTTGTTTTGTTTTTTTAAACCTGCCTGTACAACCTTGATAATCTCCAACTCGGTTCCAAGAAGTGGATTGTAACTTTTTCCTTGGAAAACAAACAAACAAGCAAACCAAAATGCAATTATTAATAAGAGCTGGGTTAGAGAATGATCAAAAGTATACTCACACTAGATCTATGGAGCAAGGGTTCTGTTTTTAAAACTACGGTGGTGTCAAGGAGCTGGAGTTGCAAGTATTCCCTTCCTAACACTGAGAATCATCAGCCAAACCACGGCTGCATTGCTCCTCTTCCCTAAGACGTCAAAGAAAAAGTATCAAGTAACAACTAGGCTGTAGAGAGCAGATCAGCCCTGTGACCCTTCTTGATGACTCCTAAAATGAAAGAAATGCACAGTCACACCCTCCCAATTACAGCAGTGATCTTGAGAAACTCCTGAATTCCCTTGGAAGCAGACCTTCTAAAGCCTGAATGAGAGCATTAGTATGATCACAGACAGAAACACCCTTGACAGCTCTGAACAGAACTTTTGACCTTCTGAAGAAATATATGAGATACTTCTAACATAAATATCTAAAGCTGAAGCTCATATCCTATTTTGCATAATGTTGTATTTTTCCTTTATTACTAATGAAAATTCCCCTCAACTTCTGAAGAGACCTTGGTCTTCTAAGTACCTGAAAAATTCAACTGGAAAACCCAGTTTTCCAGACCCAGAGTCTAACTCAACTCTGCTTGGAAGAACAGTCAGTTTCCAGAGAAACTAGATATACTTAACCTTAAGGTATTTTCTAACTGAAATGAAATTGTTGTCAAACCACAAAAACCAGGTAAACAAACAACTACGACAGACTACCACTACAGCAAAACAAACTGGACTCCAGCAGAACCTGTAAAGAAAATGATTAACTCAATGTATATTGACTGAAAACATTATTGGAAAAAGTATTCCGACTTCTGTTAGCAGAATCCTAAAATGAAGGAACACAAACAATCTAGACATGTCTGCTAATCTTCAGTTCTCTCTCTTGAAGAAATGTAGTCATGTCCCCATGGGAAGCGACACAATCCAAGAATATGAACGTAACTTTGCTTATATCTGTAAACAAGTTAGCGACAGCTAGTGACTTACAGAAGGAATGAAACAGAACAGATGTCATTTCATCTTAATTTTCAGCTGCTTTCTTCAATGCTTGTAGAGGATAATAAATTTATCAGGTTTTATGAAGGGATTGGAAATTAAGCTAGCTTTCTTATGGAGATTGGGAAACATTAAACCTGACCTTCTCATCAGTATTTATAATCCTGGTGGTCCTGAGATGATCTCGCTGCTACCCAGAGGAGCGGCTAGTTTAAAATAGCTGTGTCATCACGTTGTTCTAAATCCTAAAATGATATGGTGTAGCAGGTAATCAACTGCAAGTAAAATGAAATACAGAATTTGAATTAAGTACTGACTTACAAATGACAGTTTGCTACAAAAGAATTTCAAGCTCTGAAGGGTGAACCTCTTTACTATAAATGTATGCATGCCTGTAAATGGGACTGTCAACCTTCACAAACATTACCAAAATAAAAAACAAAAGTTCTGCAGTCACACCCAAGACTCCAAGGTCAGTTTCTTTGCTGATGATCGTTAAGCACTGAATGATCAAGAGATTAAAGTCTTCGTATACTGCTTTATCCTCTATGAAGAAGTTATGCTAAATATCACAGTTACATCTCACCAAAAGGAGAGCAACACAATACAGGCACACAAACAGAAAAACAGCAGACAACAAGCACTGCAACCGCACGTATTCATCACATAAAGCTGACCTAATTTAAACCCTGATGCAAACCATTCCAGCAGCCCAGGATCAATGGGGACAGTCAGGGCATGTGGCTGTCAGCAGCTCAACAGAGAAAGAGAGGAAGCATTTCTGTCACAAACATAAGCCACAGAAAAAAATCTCATTGCCTGGCATTTCTGTCATGTTTGGTTTTCATTATTTGACCATTTGCCCACAGTATATTCCTTTGTGTTCCTCAAAGTGCCATGTCTAGCGTGTATGGTATTTACATTCATCACCAGAACACTAGAACAAGGAAATAAGGAAAGTTACAAATAGGCAACAGATGTTGTTTGGATACATCCTTTCACCCCTTCCTACATTCTTCTTTGATTTTGTAATCATCTCAACTTCAAAAGTTTCTTAGGCTCTCCTTACTGCTTTAGTCCTTCTCAACATTATTTCACATTTATCGCACTGAGAAAACCAGTCACTTGCTCTCCTTGCTGCACAAAGATGAGGTTAGCTGCAAACTGCTTGACCACAAATGACCCTAACAGAAGAGGTTTCTATCCACATTTCAATTGCCTCTCCTCTTCTTTAGTAGAAGTATCAATTATACTTTTTGTTACCTCTCAAATGATCAGTGATCCTCTTCTAATATTGAAGACACTTGTTGTAAAAGCATACTCAGTTGGACACATGAAACGTTTTAAGAAGTGACTACATCCTTAGAAGCACGTTAATATGAGACGTTCAGCACAATACTTACATCTCTTCTTATGGCAATGACATTTTTACAATTTTGTGTATCTTCTTTAATGCCTGTTCTGAAGGGAGAGCAGAGGAAATTGCTTCCAGACTTACAGAAGCTGCAGAAGTCACAGGTCTGACACAGCCAGCCTGGGCACAGGCAGCACTGGAACACACCAGGTGCCAAATGACTGTTTGAGAAACCTTAAAAACACTTGGACTACCCTGCACTGCTGATTCACTGTTTCTGCTTTCAGTATGAAATGAAGGAAAAGCGTGCATTCGTACTGCCACTATTTTGCTTATCTGCCCATTAACTGAGATCAAACCACTACTGATCTCGATTGTTATCACGGGGTCTCTATTTACCCGTGGTATTTTTTTGTATCTTCAACACTGAACTTTTGGAAAACTGCATTCTCTTTCCTCCCTCCAAGTTGTTTGCAGAATTGCTCACAGAGTGCTTTGCCCCAGTGCTTTCAGACATTCTGCTGTACGACACATAAATACTGCACATAAATACTTCACCACAGAAAGGCGAAACTGTTTACTCTCCATTACAGAGGGAACTCAGACATTCTTGGCACACACCTTTGTTATAAAAATGAAAGCGTCTCATGAGCTTTTATTGTTATTGGCAAAGACATAATACATCGCATGCCTTTTTATGACAGCACATGCTATTTCCTTTTCCATTCATATCCGCACAGTCCCATGCAATAAATACATTCAGTGAAAAGTTATTATTACAAATATTCCTTGCATAATTTCAGCTTCCTTAAGGAAACAGCTACAACTTCATGGCTGACCAGCTGCCTTCAGTTAACTGTGACCTTATCAGAGAGATCAATGCAGGATTTTTTGGGGAACAGATCTCATTTGAGTGATGCCTCTGGATCTGTAGCTCTGCAGCTGTGACAGTCAACTGTTTGCCTGGTCGTGTTCTAAACCAGCTCTGTGAAATGACCCAACCAGAAAAAAAAAAAAAACAACAAAAAAAACACAGAAAATCTGTCCACAAGCTCTAGCCTTGGAGGCAGCCGCACATGAAAAGCTTCCGTCTGGCTGGGCTGAGAGCTGCCACTGAAGAAATCTGGGCCTGCCCACCCTGGAGAAGACTGAGAGGGGATCTTATTAGTATGTATAAAAATCTTAACAGCAGGTATCAACAGGATGGGGTCACACTGTTTTCTGTAGCAACCTGGCAGCGCGCCTAAACCTGAGCACAGGAAGTTTTATCAGCATGAGAGAAAAACTTGCTCACAGTGAGGTAACAGAGCACCAGAACAGGCTGCCCAGAGAGGCGATGGAGTCGTCTTCTCTGGAGATAGAGAAAGCCTGCCTTGATGCAACCCTGGGCAACGTGCTCCAGCTTCTGCCTGGAGCAAGGGAGGTTGGTCTGCACAATCCCAAAGGGTTCCTTTCCAACTTCCACCACTCTGAGATATCACTATATAAAGGCATGTTAAAAATGAAGTAAAGCTGTGCACCAAAATCTGGTTGTATTTGCACTGCAGGCAGTCTAAGCACTGAGCTGAATCAACATGATCAAAATGAGAATCTTCCATTCAAGTAAAACCCAGTTCTGAAATCTCAGGACAACTACAGATGCTGAGGTTTTAATGTGGAATTTTCTTTATTTAACACAATTTCAAGTTTCACTTGTGTCTGTGAAGGACCGACTGCCTGTTCCCATACACCCAACCTGCCTCCCCTCCAGTGTCCCAGGAAACACATCATTTCCGGCATGACAATCCAGCTACAAAATATTTCTTCATTAAAGCAACAAGCTAAATATACTTGAGAAAAGTTTAATGAAAACTATACTTCCTTTGGTAGAACTGTTAGGGAAATACTATTCTGAGTAAGACCTTTCAACTCCCATTTGGCCCTGAGACCAAATTCTATTCAGGAAGGAAAAAAAAGCTTTTTTAAAGTGTTAGATCAAATAGTACGTAATGAAGAATTACACCACTGAGACACTGTTTTAAAAGACAAACATCCCCCCTTCAGTTATTAGCTTTTTCATCTTGCCACTTTCATTTCACTGAAGACTAAACCACACTGTCTAAATCAGTGCCTCAAAACATGGAGCGGACAGGACATCAGGAAATAACCCAATGAATCATCCAATTCTAAAACACAAACATTTCCTGAAGAAACTTCTGCAGTCTCTTAAAGACTTCAGAAGATCTTCACCATGTCTAATTTAAGCAATCTATTGAAAGGCTCTTCAGTTTCCAGGAGGGATGGGAAATAGCAAGATTCTGGTCCAAATACTGAGGTGTTTTCATATCAGTATAAGCCACTAATAAATCTCTCTCAAACTGGTTACTCCTACAAGTTAATCACTTACCATTATCCCACTGGGAGAATACTAATTAGTGCTGTTCAAATGCTCAGATACATGCATATCCCTAATAAATCTTAAGGGTTAGAGTAGACAGTTATCCACTTACATGACCAACTTCGAAAGCATCAAATATTATTAAAACAGCACATTTAAAAAAAAAATCTTCTATGTTGTCAGATGTGTAAAAAAGTACGTAAATATTATAAGAGTTGTATAATTTTTGCTACTCTAAAATAAATAATTACTCATATTTTCTCTTCAAGCATTTCATATTTGCCCTCAAGCGCTAATCCTGAAGCCAGTTCTGTTAAATCTCATACATGTGTGTACACTTGTGTCAGCAAACACTGTTCCAAGAGGAGTCCAGAGGCCTCCTGGATCCACTTGCCTTCCATCCATCCACCCACCCAGGTCTCATCAGCATGCAACAGAAAGCAGATGTAGCCGTGCCCTGCAGCATACTAAGCCACTCAGCCTGCTGCTAGCACACTAACCCTTCTGGCACACACATACTGAGTCCTGCATCCTCCCAGCTGTTCTGCAGCTGCACCTGGGGCCATGCTTATGCATCCATCAGCTCTCCGGATGGACAGAGAATCCGTCCTGAAAGCAACCTCGGGGCATCACAGTGAAGACTGTCCAGAAGGAACCTGTATGACTTCTTACAGTAATAATGCTAAACACGTGACTGGCCTACGGGAAATGCTTCTCCTCAACTCCAGCTTCTAAACTGGTTCCTTCCCAAAGCAGTTATGGGACCTGTGCTTACGTTCTCAGCAACAAGTTAAAAAGAAAACAGAACAGAAAAAATAAGAAAAAAAAGAAAAGATGTAGAAGACTACAGTTCTTCTGATACATATTCATCAGCTAAATTTCGCAGGGAAACATCTCAAGGAGATTCAGGACCTTGGGAGCTCCATGTTCCCAATGTTCATCTTTAAAATGCTTAACTCCCATGGCAGTATTTATTTATACAATATGGCTAATCGGAGAAACATCCTCAAATCTGAGACGATGATCACAAGGACATCTGTATTTCTCACTAGCTGCAATGCATTCTGAAACAGTAAGTTTCATGCTACAAAGCAACTGAACTGAACTAAGATGCTGGTTTATTAATGTAGTCACACAATTTACCAAAATCTTTTGCGTGACAGTTACAAGCTCTATTGATCCAATACGCTAGAACCACAAGATGGCTTAGAAGGGACCTTAAAACCCACACACTTCCAAATCCCTGCTGTGGGCTGGTTGCCCCATACCAGATCAGGCTGCCCAGGGCCCCATCCAACCCGGCCTTGAGAACCTCCAAGGGTGGGGCAGCAGTCACAGTTCGTGATTAATACTCCAAAGCATTCCTTTAAAAAGTTATTGCAATAATTAGTGACTGCCTTAGTGCCTAACTAGGCTTGTATTAAGTGACTAAATTAAGCTTTTAAGATTCCTTGCATTATGGAGCACATGCAAAGAAGGGCAATGAAGCTGTGAAGGGTCTGGAACTCAAGTCTTATGGGGAGCAGCTGAGGGACCTGGGGTTATTCAGTCTTGAGGAGGCTCAGGGGAGATCTTGTCATTCTCCACAATAACCTGAAAGGAGTTTGTAGCAAGGCGAGGGTCAGCCTCAGCTGCAAGGTAACAGCAACAGGACAAGAGGCAATGGGCTTAAATTCTGCCAGGGGAGGTTCAGCTTGGATATTAGGGTAAACTTCTCAGAAGACTGGTAATGCATTGGCACAGGCTGCCCGGGGGGGTGGAGTCACTGTCCCTGGAGATGTTCAAGAAAAGGGCAGATGTGGCACTGGCTGACACAGCACAGAGCTGTACCAGGCAAGGGCTGCCGGCTGGACTGGCTGACCTTAGCGGTCTTTCCAACCGTAACGGTTCTGTGGTTATGCACACACATAACAAGACCCACTAAAGCCCCCACGGGCTCGTACAACGCATCCGCTCTCCGAACCGGTTAAACAACGCTATTCCCCAGGATAACAACGGGGCGGAACAGCGGCCCCACCACACGGCACTTCCCAGCGCTGAGCGGAACGGACCGAGAGGCGCCGCGAACCCGGGTCCCCAGCGCCGCGCCCGGGGCAGCGCGGCCGCCACCCGACACTCCCGCAGGCAGCTCCCGGCGCCGGGGGATCTCGTGTCGCTTATCGCCAAGGGTCAGCTGTTTTTATTTATAGAGCCGGGCTTTTTCTTTCCGAGTGGCATTTTCGTGCGCCGCCCGGGAGGGAAGTGGGGGCGGGGAGGGGGGGGAAGAGAGGGGCACGGCGCTGCCCTCCGCGCAGGGTGAGGGAGAGGGGGACGGGGAGGGGGTAAGGAGCGGGGAGGGGAGCGGGCGAGGAAGCGAAGCGGCAGCGGGAAGCGGAGCGGGGGAACGCAGAGAGCGGGGAGAGCAGCGGGGAGCGGAGGGCGGGAAGCGCGCGGGGCAGCGGCGGGCAGAGCCACCCACCTGGCAGCGGCACACGATGTCCGACTCGGTGGCCAGCAGGTCCACCACCTTCCCCTTGCCTTCGTCCCCCCACTGCGCCCCCAGCACCACCGTCACTTTGTTACCGCCCGGCTCGCTGCGCGCCCGCTTCAGCCCGCCGGCGGCGGCGCCGGGGTGGCCGGTGCGGTCGTTGGACGCGCGGGTGCCCGACATGGTGCCGGCAGCGTCGCCTCAGCTCTGCCTCGCCCGCCCCCCCCCGCCGAGCCCGGCCCCTGCGCGCTACCCGCGCCGCGCCGCCGCCTCCGGCCTTTAACGGCGCCGCCGCCGCCCGCCCTCCCCGCGCGGCGCGCTGACGTGCGAGTCCGGCCGCCCCGCCGGCCCCGCCGCTCCCGCGCTCCCTCAGCCTCCCGAGTCCCGCCCCGCGCACGCACCGAGCGCTGAGGCGCGCCGCTCTGCCGAACGCGGGCCTGCGCGCCCCTCGCGCGCGCGTAGCCGGGGCCGCGGCACCGACGGACGGGCGGACTTCGGCCGGGGTCACGTGGGGCCGCGAGGCACGCGCGCGGGAGCGGTGCGGCGATCGCCGGGCGTCGGCCGGACGCGGGGCTGCGGCGCGCGCGTCTGAGGTACGGCTCGCCGGGGCGCGTGCGTGGCCGCGCGAGGTCGGAGGCACGCGTTACTGTGAGGCACGCACAGGCCCGAGCAACGTGGTGAGGCGTGGGGGCGCCCCGTTCGTGGAGGAAGGAGGGCAGCCGCACGCTGACCTGAAGGAACTCGGGGCCGTCGCTGGGAGACCAGCGTGGACCGTATGTTTACAGATGAAAAGGCTGGGACACTCAAGTGCTGAAAAATAAAATCATAACAGTACGTGTAAGCCATTGCAGACATTCGTGCGTGTGCTCTGTGTGTGTGTGTGAATGCAGCTTAGGTGTGCGTGTGTGAGTTTATGTATGCGCCTGTATAGAAATGGAGAGAATCTACTGCGGCCTCCAGCACTTCGTAAGCATTCGTGGTGACGGAGCAGACATTTGCTTTACTTCATTTCTGGCTTTTGCAGTATTTTCTCAAGGAAAAGGACGGAGGGAAGATGTGACACAGTGTGCTCCAGCTGAGCATTTGGCATTGATCAGCAAAGGTGATAAACACAGAAGAGGAGATTGGGAGTGATCTGCTGAGTCTACTTTCCCTCGTGATTGCCAACTAAATCATACAACACTTTGCTGTTTCCTTTGAATACCTGTCACAGAGCTGTTCCAGTTAGAAACGTCAGCTGATTTCTAGCCTTCTGGCCAATTTATGTCCATATGCTCTGTGCTAACACTGTCATTTTGTTTAAATACTTCATTTTTCACTTATGTATTTATAGAAGGAATCACACCCAGTTTCTGGCTTTGTTTTGCTAGGCTTTAAAGGGTAGATTTTAGCTGGCTCTCAGTTCCCTCATTTACATCTGCCTGCCAGGCACCTGTTTTGAACTCAGTTCATATTTGTTAAGCGTGGGTGGCTTGAATTGTACACTGTGGTCCACATGAAGTTCCCTAGTCTACACAGCAGCTAATTTTTTCTCCTTTCAGCTGGAAATATCTCACCTAAGTCATTCCTGGACA
The DNA here is from genome assembly GCA_035772895.1 of Perdix hodgsoniae. NCBI lineage: Eukaryota > Metazoa > Chordata > Aves > Galliformes > Phasianidae > Perdix > Perdix hodgsoniae. Next base: position 48,880,073 of record JAPSGF010000001.1, on the reverse strand, counting down.
TGTCAGGTTTCACAGACGTGATGAAAGTTGGCTCCTCTCCCACACTTCTCCACACACTGAAATACTGCTACCTCTTTCTGCCATTTGCATTTCACATGCAAGATGCAGCTACTTGACATTTCACATATGGGCTGTTCCTGCCATGCAAAAGGAATTCTTCTTACTGACTTAAATTTCTCTTTTCTTAATGCCAAAGCCCTCTTCATAATTGTACCACATCGAGTAGCTTAGTGAAATATATGACTACCTGCATTTGTTCTATCTCGGTAGATGGCAAAAGAATTGTCAGAATGATCTGTTTCTACTTTTGCTCATCCTTTTTGTGCTTTATCCCAGCTTCGTTCCCCTCCAGTCTTTTTTTTTTCTTCTTTATTTTCAGTGTCACCTCACCAAGGAATAATTATTTGTCAGACGTTACATTTATTCTTGTTTGCATGATTTGTAAACACGAGCACTGAGAACAGCAAAACCACAGCGGCGCTGTCACTCATTTGTCACATACTCTCATTCTCTTTGAAACTGATGGCTTGTTAGTCAGCTTCACACATCTAGAATATAAAATTACCCTTTGCTACAAGAAATACATATTCCTGGTGCTGTTCCTCTGCATGAGAACCTGTACAGAGCTATACTACAAAGTCAGAGAGGATTCCAGAGTTATTATTATTTGTATGGCATTTAACTTTGCCATTGTTGCATGGCTTTTTTTTCCTCTCTTTATCCTTCCATCTAACCAATACTATAGGAACTCATATCTTTTTCCTGAGTAGTTTTATTGCTGTTCTTTTGTTTGGTTGGTTGATGACTGGGTTTTTGTTGTTTTAAGTAGTGATGAAGAATTTTTTATGCTCTCTTTGGCATTCCAGTAATCATATCTACTATATTTCTGAGATGTTCAGAAACTCAGAAGTTGAATGTTCTTCCCAGTGTCAGCAGTGTTAAACATACCATTCTAGGAACTGTTTCATATGAAAATAGTACCAAACATGTTACAAGCAAACTAATCTAGCAAAATTTTTTGTAACAGTTTAAGACACGTTACTCAGCACAGAAGCAGTACGAAGCAGTCGGTGACTGGTGCTGGCTCCTAACCAAGAAGGTAATGAAGCATCAGCTCAGGAATCGGTATCTGGATTTCAGAAGAGCTGTCTCTTCCTGGGAGCTCATCCATTAGGAGCAGCCCACCTGACAACACTTCACTTAGGGATTTCATAAGAAAAACTTTTGAAAGTTCTGCTTACTCAGATAAAAAAAAAACTGTAATGCTTTTAACTTCACAGTAACTAATGCTAGCTGAGTATGCCCATGTGATTAAAACAACACACTTAATATTTACTGCAGAGTAAATTAATCAAAATCATACTGTTTTTACCAAACACTTGTTTTCTCGCCCTGATAAAAACAGTATGATGGTGCAAAAGCATGTGAAGAACCATACTTTGAATAGTTTATCTGGACTGAGTGCAGATCAAATTGCAAAGGCTCTACATGTGGTTCAGATTTTCTTCTGTCTTTTCATGAAAGACTTGGAGTGTGCGAGAGAGAGTGCACTTATTGAATCTGCAGATGGTACAAAGCTGGAGGCAGTGAGATTGCAGCAAGAGAACAAGGGGCAACGGGCAGAAACCAGAACACAGGAAGTTCCATAATAACCCATAAAAGAACATCTTTGCTGTCGGCTTGATGAAGCACTGGAACAGGCTGCCCTGAGAGATTGTGGAGTCTCCTTTTCTGGAGATGCTCAAGACCCATCTGGACACCTACCTGTGCGACCTATTGTAGGGAACCTGCTTTAGCAGGGGTTGAACTCAATGATCCCTTCCAACCCCTGTAATTCTGTGATTCTGTAAGATCACACTGGAGACCAGGATGCTTCTCTGCATAGGAGTCAAAATACTGTGTGTTTGTAAAAGAAGGCAAACACCATGCTGAGTTGAAAGAACAAGCTATAAAATAGAGGAAGATGTCCTTTGCCCTGCTGAAGCATCCAGCTGGAGACTCAGCTGAAGAAAATGAAGCAGAGATTCACAAGTACATTACACAGATTTGGAAAACAAGCCCTAGGATGAAAATCTGTAAGGGCTGGGGTTGTTTAGTCTAGGAAAAAAAAGACCAGAGGTGCTGTGATAACAGCTACAAAATATGTAAAGGGTTGTTGCAGACAGATGGGCAGGATGAAATGAAAAGGGCTTGTATCTTTTATTGTTCTATTTGATCTGAGAAACATGTACAGATTTTAAGGCATATAAGGCTATATTAAGCTTGAAGCTGTGAAAAAGGCCAGCTTTGCTCCAATACTGCTAACACTAGGGCTGATTCACACTTATACAGCAACGCAGTGTCCAGACTGCGGACTTCCTTTGTCCTTGGGCAGTTTTAAGAACAGATTTGGCAAAAACGATTCAGTGTGAACCCCTAAACTAACTTCAGTAACGTGCTGAATCTCAGTGCTGTAGGTCTCTTCTGAAGCCTTTTGCCCAGACACTCAAAAAGTACTTCTGAGAGTGGATGCTTTTACTATTGCAAGACCAGTTAATGATGATGGCTTTTGATCATATATCAGATTGTTTCAGCCAAATAATTAAGTCCTGTGTAAGTAAAGACAATAAGAAGTTTGCCAGACAAAAGCTCTTATATTTAACCCTGCATATAAGAACGTAAGACACTGGGCTTGGAGTCTACATTTGCAACTGATTTCTGTGTGTAAAGGTGATGATTACATTGTAAAACTTCAGTACCATTCATGAAAACTTGTTTTTTGTCTCTTCCCTCTCTGCTGTGGTTACAGTGTCACAGTTACATACATAAGTTCTCACCACATATTTAACGTACCTTCTCTGCATGTTTTCATGTTTTGGTCCCAAGGACTTTTGCTCTGCTTCTTGTTCTGGTCAACAGCTGTGTCCCCAAACTTGCATTAGAAGCAGCTGTTTTTTTTCCTTTTGGTTAATTAAAAATTCCAGTGCTTTATGGGGAAATAATATAGAGTAATGATCTCTGCACATATCTGTTACAATTCTGAAGAATGTAAGTGTCCAACGACAGAGGCTTCTGCAACAGAAGCTGTAGAAAGTAAAGCTGTTTTTAATATATACAGTCAAGTAGCTCTGAGATCTGTTCCCTAAGTCGTGCCATATATTGGAATTTTGGTAACTATTCAGACTGGTTTCTGGCTCTTTTGAGCAGCTGCAAGCCTTTGCTTGTAATCTACTAATAATACATCAATGACATTTGCTTCTGCTTTCATATCTTCTTTCTGAACTAGAGAGAGCGAGATTACGGCCTGCACTGAGACCTTGCTGCTGTGTGCTTCCCCTGGCACGTCTGTCAACTGCAGAGAAACGATCCTCAGACAACTGGATAAACCAGACATTGACACTAACAGAGCATGTGACTGGAGTTAAGGTCAGAGATTAGGAGAGCGTGGGATTGGGGCCTCAAAGATTTATGCGCAGGGTTAAAAGGGACATAACTACAAAGTTAAAGGTTCATGTTATTTCACGTGGTACCAGGCCTTTCATTTCACTAAATTTACTCTCTTTTCAGACTCTCCTGCAGAAAATAGTTATTTCATTTGCTAAGTATGTGATTTAAAATAAATAAATAAAACTACACATGGGCTAAAGAATCTGATCTCCAGCCCTCTGTCACATCTGATACTGATAGATAAAACAAGATTGCAAAAATGCCCGATTCTCACTGTCCCCTGTACTCAGCACAATTTTTAAAAGCAAATAGCAAATAAATGTATATCCCAAGAAATAAATCTGCCTTTCACAAGAGACTGAAAACTATGACACTTCCATCTAAACTATGTAGTGAACGTGTATTCTGGTCTGGTTCTCTTACTTTTCATAGGGTTAGCACATACCTTTAACTCTTACATCTGAATGATGCTTTTTAATTCTGTTTTACCACATATTAAGTTGCTTGTCTATATTTACATCAGAAAAGGTTTATTGTTTGAATCTGCAGCTTTACAGTAGGTATGCAAGGTAGGTAAAACATTTGCAGTACAGCTTGTCAAGACAATATGGAAAACATTGTTTTGGTCAGTTTTCAGTGTATTTATATGTATTTTTAAAATGCATTTTTAAAGACGAGTAGTTTTAATGGAGGAACTAAAAGAAGTCCATGTAGTTAGACAACGGGAAGAAAGGATAACAGCCTTTCAAGGGGTAAACATCCAATGCAATATTTATGTGAACTCCTCTCAAGTTTACTAGTGCCAGTTTTGCAGTAGTTCACTGAAGAATGAAGAATCACAATTAAATGGTACCAAACAGAAATCTTTAAGAAAACTGCAGGTCAACTATTGACCAAAATATAATGTTAAAATACATACCTGTTAATATTAACACTAGAAATACCTCACACCCAGCTCAACAAAAGCTTTTCTGGATTTACAGACTGCTGTTTTGCAGCAAGTCATATTATTAAAGTGCATACATAATCACTTAAAGGAATCAGAACTTTAGTCAGAAAAAAGGGAAGGTTGAGGTAGCAGTAATACGTGGCATAGCTTGCCTAGCTCAGTGACAGTATGGCAGTTTGAAGTTCAAGTTTGTGCTACCTCATTGTGTTCCCTAAAAGCCTTCAAACTGCTGTTCAGAGCAATATCAGTATATTACCCAACTTTAAGAAAAATAGAATAACTTACTCATTGGGAATGATATTTTTTCTAGCATTTGTCATGATTTCTTCTGATCATTCATGAGCCCTTGAAAATTGATGTTTTACTAAACTTTCTGTTTAACAATAGCATCAACAGTAGCTACATCACTCTTACTCTTAGATCACCCACAGCTAAGAACATAATCTGCTTCTAATTAATAAAAATCTGGCTAATAAAAACAGAATCATTTTTTTCTAAATATACTGTTCTTCCCATGCTCTGCCTTTAGCCTTTTCGTGTCTTCGACTTTGAGTTCTTTCTTCCTTTTTTCAGACTTTGCAGCTTGCTCCTTCCTTTCCTGGTTTTCCTGCATTGAGATAGAATGACAAGAAGAAAACTAAATATGAAGGGTTACAAGAGGAAAAGCCAGTTAGTATACTCTTCAAGAAAAAGCTGTTCTAAATATGCCCTATATACACTTACAGCTCAGCTGCTGGGGTTTGAGGGTAATTAACACAACTGAGCTTCTTGGTCAATGCCTTCACCATCTTATGTTACCAGCAAATGATTTCATAGCTTTAACTGCAACAATTCAAATACAGACTGAAATACATTCTTCTTAATGAGTCTTTTTACCCACAAGACTTAACATTTGTTTAATTTAATTAGCATTCTAGATATTTATGCCACAGCAACCTCAGTTTTATATTGTTTGTACTCAGAGACTACTACCAGAAATTCCAACCGTGTTAAACAGTAATTCAGTTTTACTTCAGGCACCCTTTAAATGTGCCCACTATATTTATGCAGTGGTGTTCAGCAGCGGCAGCAGAGTCCAAACCATATGGCTGGTACTGAGAGGCATCCCACTGTGAGGAGGGTATAAATCTTTTGGCCTGTTGCAGACAGGTTGTACTCTGGTTTTCTTAGAACTTCCTAGATCCAGGATGATAAAATTAATATAGGAAAAGAAAGAGGTTAAATGTTTATTTCTAGTACAGAAAGAACCTTTACAATGGAAAAGTATTTCTGGGTTTTGACAGACAGCACAAGCATAGGGGAGGATAGTTCTGATCAGCTATGCTAACTACAATGGGACATCAAGATGACAAAAAGCCATTTACTTAAATGCTTGTGGAATCCTTGTTTCAGGACTACAGTCATCATCAGAACACTGCTTTAATCACCTGGGAGCTCACCTGCTTTTAACTGCAACCAGTCCATAGCTAATCTACATGTTTCAAGTATCTCAGTAGTCGTTGGGTTGTTGTCATAGAGGCTTGTGCTGCTGTATCATATTACAAAATTTACTAATATCCTGGAAGATGATGGTGCAAATAAGATTCTCAGTGAGACACATCTGGTCTCCTTCTCAGGGAGCTTAGCAGCAGAAAAGACTTTTTCTCATAGTACTGATAGATTTAGTTAATTGCTGCAGATCACCTGCCAGTATTTCTATAAGCCAGACAGAAGTCCCAGGAAATGTGCGTAATTTCCTTAGATCTTTTACAGAAGGTAGGAGCTGGGATCATTTCTTCCACAAAAACTTTTAGACCAGTTAGTCGAGAAGTGTTCCAGTTGGGAACACTGCAGGTTCAAGGTTATGGGGACCTTCTCTGGATGACTGGAAAAGGAGGAAAAAAAAAAAGCAGTGCTTTCTTGGCAAAGAAATAAAAAGATACATTTGTCCTGAGGAGAAAGTGCTTCTGAAAGAAAGATGCAGTTGGTGAAGTTTTAGGGTGAGGGTAAAAGCGTTTCATCTGTGTGTGCCTCCTATGTGCCTGCCTGATAAATTCCTGCTGTGCCTTAGCATAATGTCTTAGAGATATTGTGGTGACTGAGAGACTTGGAGATCTACAGACCCTGGGAGAATGCCTGCATGTAACATACCACAAGAAATAAAGGAGATCAGTTCAGGGTAGATACACTGTCTAGCTATTTGAGCAGTACACACTGTACCAAATACAAACCAAAACACTTTAGGAAAAAAATATGGATTGAGCAAGCCTAAACTGAGTTGTGCAGAGAAATTAAAAACAAAGCCATAGAAATCTGACACAAATATGCTGTTAACAGCATTACTTCAACACAAGAAAGTCCACTTAGGCAGAGGAATGAACATTCACAATCCTTTCTCCATCTCCTGGATTACTGAAGACAGCTGTATGGATGAGATTAAATAAAAAGGGTTTCCCTTTGGATTTACACTTTATGAGATGTCAGATACGTATTTGATCTCTGAATTTGAAGATGCTCCATTGACAACTCTATATCCTCACACTATCTAAAGCACATCCTGTTCCAAACACCCTACTGAGGAGCAGCTGTTTCAGCTTGGTTATCTAGGAGCACTCAATCTATCCCCACGCAGAGCTGTTGGTATAATCTTTGTAATGATCTGGGTACTTCCTAGAGCAGATTTTGTTTAACTTTTCTTCTCCTTTTCCTGAAATTAAATGGCTTTTTTGTAGGGAGCTCCCCTCTTTGAACAGCTGCAAGTGCTAAGAGAAATCAAATGTTTCTCCCAGCCCTCTATGATCAAACTGCTTCGTTCTCCCCACAATTTTACAACTCAGTTCTCAGCGTAGCTTCAATTCTGGGTTTTTATCTTTGAGCAGAATGAAAATAGGCTCCCTGTCTCCTTCTTCCTGCCATCTGCTCCTTTTATCTTTTTTCCATCTAGGGAACATTCAGCCCCGTGTGAAGACCTGCTCCTTTCCATTGTGTCAGTTGTGTTTGAAACACTTCCCCCCCCCCCCCCTTAAGTAGATGGAGATTAAGTAGCGTCATATTATCAATTTCCTTTGTGTTGCTCTGTTTATGTTATCTGACAGAAAACAAAGAGCCCTCAGGGAATGAAGAAGCACTATTTTGAAATAATAATAATAGTAATAAATTTCCAGACTGCCTGGGGCACTATCACATTGCTTCTGAGCCTGCTGATGGCATTGCTTGCAAAACTGGAGCCCAATGTCTCATAGGAGGAGCAGGATGTAGAAACATGAAGGATATCTTCTCCATCCTTTGCCTTCAGACACTACTTAGAAGCTCTCTCTCTTTCACCAGAAGCTTTGATTTGCCCTGAAGCACATTTCACTCTCTCTTGCCCTGCCTTTGCCCAGAACAGATGTTTCTCTATTTTGGCAGTACTTGTTGAAGGCAATTCCATCCTTGGGCTCTGCTGGAGTCAGTAAAACACGTATATGAAGCCACTGTCATCTGGCATTAAGAAATCCTTAGAGGAAGTGCATTCATTCAGATACTGCATAATCAGTATATTATGCAAACCTTTATGGTGAAGTTGCTGTTTTTTTACCCCTTAATGCAAGGAGCAAGACTGTAAGCCAATGAAGTGCTAGATGTAATCTGTTAGGGAATCTGCAGCTTTGTAGTGGACACAGAGCTTGTAGGTTTGAACTAATGCAGTAAAATACCAACATGTAAACATTATCCAGTTAGACTTTGCCCAAGAAAAGTTACCCATCTATTTCTAAACAGTCACAAATGCAAAGCACCTGCAAGGCCTTGAGGAAGAGTTCCCTGAAGGTTTTCATTGTGTTAAATACGTCTTCCAAGGACATTTGTTTTCGGTCTTCACAAAGATAGTCAGCTAGTTCTTCTTTCTTCTTTTCAATGTTGGCTAACTCCTCCTGCAGGTCCTTTGAAGCGCTGACACTGCTCTGAGACACAGTTTGCAACAGTTTATGCACATTAAGTAATACATTCTGAGCTGCCCTGAATTGTAGAATCATTGGAAAAGACCATCTAGTCCAACCCAGTTAGAAGCAGTTTTGATAAACCTGAGAATTAAGACTCAGTCACAGCATGCCACATTTTCTTAACTGAACCATGTGCATTTCCCCCAATTTCGTTTGGACCAAGACAGCTCATTGTATGCTCCCCCTTTTATCGTGTAACCAGGCAAAAATTTGACACAAACTAGGATGATTTATCTATGGATACGCAGAACCAGAATTTACACTTTTTAGTTTTAGTTACATAGGCCTGTTTTGAGAAGTTTTAAAGCTGGGACGTCTGGAAATAAACACATAAAAAACATACTGTAAATCTGTTCACTCATTTCTTTTTTTTTCCCCTAAGAGCAGTGAGACAAAACATGTTACTGTCCTATATATATTTATAGTTGGATCACACATTTCATTTTTAGCATCTTCCTTTCTTTTGCCCACACACATAGCTAACTGCTCCTCAGCTGTTTCCTTATCACAGTATCACATTGCAGAATTGGAGAATAAACAGAACTCTTCCTCCACCCCAGTACAGAGGGAGGTTGTTAGGATCCCTGCCCACAGACCCGCGTCCATCACAAGCTGAATTCTGGAGCCTTTGAGAAGAGATTGAAAGTGATTGGGAAGCAGGATGCAAAGAACATTGTGCCCCTTTTACCTACTTGAACAAGTTTTGTGTGCTGTATTTTTAAATCCTCTGTTGACAGAAATAAACGCTTCTCTATTTCCAGCAGTTTCTTCAGATTGTCACCTGCTTCAGCCCGCATAGCATCAAAGTGAAACCTGAAAGGCTCACAAAAGGGACAATGAAAATAAAGGAATAAGTCTTTTGCTTTCATTTAAAAATGATTATAAAAACATCTCTGCAAAAGAATGTAGGATTAGTTGTCTATAGCCAAACCCTGCTTATGCAGGTAATTTTCCTCTGCGTAAGCCCTTTTCTTTGCTGCTCAAATCCTCATCTGAGAAAGCAGCTGTGCTTGTGCCCCCACCATTTCCTGGGGCAGCACAGGGAAGAACCTTTCTGTTAAAAGCCTCCAAAATTTTCAGTCTATTTTTATTCATAGGCAACACACATTCAACTCTTGTGCCAGTACTGTCAATAATTAAATGGTTCTTTTCCTTCCTTGCTGTTTTTCTCCATTGCCTATTTATAGTCTGAAGTATTATCTCAAAGTTCATTTACTTCACGTGGAGGACCAAACATATTACAGTGCAAACATGTTTTATACTTCAAATATCCACATTTGCCAAAAGAAAATCACTGATTCACCAAAACCTGATGTTGTGTAACTAGGTGCATCCAGATATGAACAGCAATAGAAGAGCCCTACACAGGATTTGCACTGTAAACACCTCTCCCAGAGCTGACTAATAAAACAATTTTATAAGCTTGTGGGTTTGACTAAATTTAAGAGCAATTACTTTACAAAAAAGAGCACATTTGTTGCATCAACAAGGTTTAGATTCAGATAACAAAAGTACCTCTATTATTGCACATAGACAAAAGAAATTTGTGCTTCAAAACAACATCCAACATACATTCTGCACAGATAACAAGCAAAAGCCCTGACACTTCCTATATTAGTGCTTACTGCATAATCAAATCAAAATACTTTTAACTTATTATTTAGCAGCTGCTTAACAATGTCAATTCACCCCAGATTTACAAGTTACACTTGCTTCTAGTTACAAAGAAGATTAAAACACTTTCAGGTTCCTATAAATCCATAACATGATTAGAACTGTTAATCCTGCTGCTATATATCTGTATTTTGATTACTGCAATTCAGCATGTCCCTCACATGATTCTTCTGAGCTAAACGAATTGAGCTGGCATTAGGCTCACCAAAACCAGACTTTTTTTCTTTTCACCAACTTGAACTGGAGAGAAGTGCTGATATTTAACTCAGGGGCTCCTGAGGTCCCTGCTTGCCAGTAAACTGCTCCATTCTGTTTTCACTCCAGCTTTGCACATATAGTCCTTATGGCCCGGCATAAGAGTATGATGGAGCAATTTCAGGAAATATTTATTTTACCATATGTAGAAGAATATGATCCTTGAAATCAAGTTCACTATTTACTTAGTTTTATTTCTAAGGCAGTAGTGGAGCATTTAAAAGAAGAATCACACTGAGCACCACATAAAAAGTTGTAACCAGATTGATTTACAAATCTCAGAAGTGTTTGATTTTAGAAGGGAAACGCTCTCACACACCAGAGATGTCCTGTGACCTTATTACACCACCATAAAATGACTCAGCTTGTTGTTAGCTTAAAAGAGGCAATTCATACATGACAAAAACAAATAATGTCCTACCCTGCTGCCTTGGAAACAAAGTCAAGATCTCTGGGAAGCTGCAGCAGGTCTTTGTGGTTTTTTTCAACCTCCTAAAATTGAAGTAAAAAAAATCATTACCTTTCACTGTCAAAGAGCAGGAAAGTCTTTGAAGCTGGACAATATCTGGATTGAAAAATGAATGCTTCAGTTTTTCTCCTTATAAGTGCTGGGGTAAGTTTAGCCTTGTTCATTTCTTTCTGTCACAGTTGGCAGCCGTAGGGAGGAAAGAAGAAGGAAAAAAAGGCTCTTAACTGCTCAGGCTTACATCCCATGTGCTGCCACAGCACGCAAGCTGACCTGAGATTTTGTCTTCATAACACTAAAATTAACCTCATCTGACAGATGCATTTGGAAGGCATGTCCCCATGAGAGAGCAGTTGCAGAAGAGAAAGAAAACACAAAGCAGACATGTTAAGCAAACCTGAGGAAGGAAGCTAACGCTAGGTTTTCTACACACTGCTGCTAATGGGTTTTATCTTTATTTTTGCCCAGGGAGAAGTGGCAAAGCTTTCATTGTATTTCAGATACAGAAGATCACTCTTCAGATGTCTATGGTGGGTACTGCTGAAATTACAGCCCCTTAGCTTCTGGGGAATTAATAGTAGAGAGTAACAAACAGAAATTTTTTCACCGTTTTGTTGTACCTCCAATATGTGGTGAAGCAGAGTAATATGGCTTTGGTTTGCTTTTGTTTCTGTTAGTTTGAGCAAGGCACTGATTTTAAAACCTCCAGCATCTCCAGTGTGATGCCCCTACAAGATACAGAAAAAAAGTTCCCTGTGTTTGTATTTTAGGCTATATTTGGAAACAGAGAAATTAATAAAAAAAGAAAATCAGTCTACTTACATAGTTTAGAAAGTTTCCAACTTTAAGAATCAATTGACAGAAAACCGGCAGTCGGGGACTGGTAAGTAGTGCTGAGGAATACAAAAGCATTCTCAGTAAATTAAGTGGAGCTGTCTGAAGCAGGGTTTTCTTTACATTTGACAGTGAGTTAACAAAATTCTCATCCAAGATTGTGTAAATCCTCTTTTATGAATTTGGAAATCAACCAGTACAGAAACTCAACTTAATGGAAGTAGAATGAATAAAGTTTCTGTTTTAGACTCTTTTCTACAAGTATATGGAAAACCAGTTTTTCCATCAAGTATGGATGTGTCATCACTGCAGCTGCTTATAAGGGAGACCCATTAAATGAGCATTGCTTAAAGTGGCAAAAGCTGATAGCCTGCATTTTCAGTACATTTATTCTAGGCTAAGAAAAGCATAGCATTTTTTTTCTTTGCCTCAGTGCCATCCTTTAAGGCATTACTGTGTTAAAACAAAAACCAAGGCTAATTTTGTGTGAAGGGAGTTTCTGAAATGCTGGTGAACATCAGGGACATTTGTTTTGGAAGGCAGTACAGACCGTGATGCATCAAGCAGCATGCAACCAGCATGCATGGAAGGAAAGCTGGAACCAATTCATTGTTAGGGACAAAAGTCATTGCTGTGCACAAAAATTCAACCTCTATTAAAACAAAATCTGGCACTGACACGTAGGAAATTTCCTTCTTCTGTACAGGGGTCACTGATGGAGAAGAGGCAATGTGTTTTATTCATGCTGACAGAAGCTCCACTTAAAGCAGAGCAGCACAAATTGTCATTCTACTGAGTGAACTCTAAGGGGAAGAATCTGTTGAATTGTTTTGATTGTTAACTACATTTTCTGCAATTAAAAGGTTAATTTTGATTAGATCATTGCTTATAAAATCATTGATGCCGTAGAAGCTTCCTGTGACTGAGCACTGGCCATAGGCACATCTCTGACACACTTACTTTCACAAGCTGTCCTGATGGCTTGTGCTTTTGGCCGCAGACACTGCAGAAGAATTTGTGTTTCCTCACAAATCAGCATACATTCAATTCGCAACTGGTAGCTAAAAGAGATCAGCGGGGGAAAATAAATAAATAAAAAAAACCTATGCACCTAATTAATTGAATTCAGCAGAGAATAACCCATTTTAGGCAAAGTGCAGTACCATCATTGTTATGTTCACTTTAACGTTCTGACACAACATGCTTCTCACTGAACTGCATTATAAATAAACCAAACACTGGGGCATTTCCAAAGATGCCTCTTTCAGAAAGCAATGTTGTGCTGAAATCTGGCAGTCGTTTCCTTGCATAACAAGGCAATAAGTTTTGATGATTCCTGGGCAGTGCTAGCTAGGATTTTTGTTCTTCCTTTTTAATTCCAAAATAGAAATTCTGATTCTATTTCAGTGATGCCCTTTAATGATATTTATGCCTAGCCATGGATTAATGTTGTGGAAGAGCCATAAAAACATTCTCTAAAGAAACTTTAAAGCTAGCTGTAACTTTGAGAAAAAATAAATGCCACATTTTAACCACTACATTTTCCAAAAAGGCATCTCAGGCTATGGGACAGGCAGCTTCTCATATTTATGGAGGCTATTCCTATGATTTACAACAAATTACACTGCTTTTAAGAGAAGCACAAAGATTTCTCTGTATGCATCTCATCTGACTTTGTAAAATCAGGAAATTCTTGGAAGGTGGTCAAAGCACAGCAGTGCTGTGATTCACCCCTTGATTGTGGGATCCCTTTTGTGTATCAGAGTCTCTGAAATGGAGTGAGTAAGATCCTGGCAGCTTTGTGTCATGCAGACAATATAGCACAACAGTCAGTTGTTTTCTCAGTAGCTTAATAATACCCAGGTTAATTTAACACTGGTTTGCCAAATATATGTGTTTGGCCTTTGGGAAGGAAAGGTTTCTACAGCTAGCTGTTCAATTTGCAGTCAGGTTATTTATCCTGAGGAAACATCCCTGTAGTACAGGAAATGAAGGTGTTGATTCTTACAAGTCAAACTCAAGGATTGAAAACAAAGGCAATTTTGCTTACCTAGGAACTTCCAAGAGATGGAGATAAAACTGGTCTGCATTTGCTAGTTCTGACCTTTCTTCTTTGCAAGATTTCAGTTTGTTTATCTAGCAACGAATGAAACAGCAAAATACCCAGGGAGTTATTTCTGGTGCCCAGTGCAGGATCCAGTCACAGTTTCTTGCTCTACCAGTGAAAATATTTCAAGCCAAGTACCAAGCACACCCAGCTCTGTCAGTAGCAGGCTTTGTAATACCTCATGGTTTTCAGGCAACAGTTTAAGTAGCTGTTTCAGTATCCCAGCATCAAACCTGGATCTGTCCCCTTTCTGAATCATGTTAGCAATCTCTTCATTGGAGCTGTGAGAAAGAGAGATGCTGTGAGTGGAAGAGACATTGAAGCCTGAAGGAAATTTTCTAACCATTTAGATGTGCTTTCTGAACTTTGTTCCTCTTCATGCAGCAAACCCAGAGGGCTCTCCTGTTACTGCATCCAACATCACTGAGGAGAGATTTACCCTTGAATTCTTCACTGCTTCCAGCAAAAAGCTGATAGCTCTCCTCCTGCTGAGAGATAGTTATGAGCATCTCACAGAGCCTTACCCCAAATCTTTGCCTGTAACTTTGGCAGTCTACATGTCTTTGAAATGAGTCCAGTCTGCTCTGCTTTGGGTTCAGGAGAGCTCAGCTCTGGCTGTAGGGCAGCCCCAACTGTCACGATGGGGCTCAGCTTGCTGAACCCACAGCCACTAACTGCCCTCAGGAGAGCTTCACAGCTACCCAGGGAATCATGCAGAAAGAAGTAGCAACTGGGTTAGGTTATTCACAGTTCTTCCCCACTGGGAAGAAGAATTTGTAATGGAAAAAGAATTTGAAAAAATCCTTCAGACAAACTGTGGTTTATTCTCAAAGGCTGAATTTGTTTTTAAAGGCCTTCTAACATTGGCTGTTGCACAAAAAGGCAGGCATCCATGGACTTCATCCTGCAGTATATTTCAGGGCATCTGAAAGTAATTCTATTTTGCTAGAAACTAACACAGATTCCTTTCTTCTGCTTCTTTTCATTCCAGTGTGAAGACTGTGACTTACCAGATTTCCATTTGCTTAATTATAGAAACTCTTTTCTATTAATAGAAAAACCCAAATAAAAATTGTGAATGATTTTTGGACCTGAACTTCTCAAGATGTCTCTTTCCATGTTACTTAATTTTTAATTTTCAGTTGGGAATCTTGACTCCTTGCTAAGGAAAGATAGTGGTTATAAAATGTTCCTGCTAAATTTATTTCATTTAATGTCTGAAACATGCATATGCACATCAAACAAATACACTCCAACCTTACCACTTAAATTGCTTCAGAAATATACTCAGAAGGAGACTTTTCTTTGGACTAATGAATGTGACCTGCCAAAAGATAAAAAGAAAAATGCAGTCACCTGCCTTCATTTTAACATAAATTTTAGAGCTTCTCTTGTTTGTTGGGCCAGATTCACTCTTCTCTAGCAATAACATTATCATCACTCTTAATTAATCGAACAATTTACAAAACTAACATTTTACAAAAGTACATGTAATAACATTAGAGGGAGGCAGAGGCATTGAGAAGGGAACAGATCTGTCTAGAATACTGTATTTTTTAAGAATTATCACTCTAATTCCCAAGTTCTTCCATACTAAAGGTAAGCAGTGTACTCAGAATTACTGCAATAAATATAATTCTGGACCTCTCATGTTTCTGTTTCAAGGCAGCTGTAGGCCAAGTGTACCAGAATATCTCAGCCTTTCTACCTTGTTATAGAAGATTGTCAACAATAAAGAGTGAATAAGCTTTTCACATTTGTCATTCTGTACAAAAAGTGAGCAGTCCAAGTACCTGTTTTGACATCTTTGCTGGTCTTGTTGTCTCCTTTGGTTTTGTTGGTGAGGCACAGAAAAGTAGCTCCAAGCTTGCGTAGTCAGGTTCCACAAGCTCCTTGCTGCCATTTGGTACCACAGTCCACATGGAGCGGCTTTCTAGAAGAGAATAACACTTCAAGATGGATTAACAGAGAAAAAGGAGCGCTTTCAAGGCACTGTGATAAGTAAAAATAAAACAGAAGGTGAATTAATGTGACCATGGAATTATTTAAGAGATGAGTGGACATGGCACTAAGGAACGTAGTTCTGTGATGGGACTTTGGAGGTCATTTTGATGGATGGATTTGGTGATCTTGAAGGTCTTTTCTAACCTAGATGATTCTATGACGCTCATTAGCCCTGGTCTACTGTTAATTATTGAAGAGTTGCATACACCAAAGACAGCCTCCCAAATGTTTGAAGGATAATTAAATCTGGAAGACCATCTCCACATGTGATTCACCAAAATGAAAACAGCAGATCAACTCAGTGGTTCTTTTTACTACTACTACTACTACTGATGGACTACACAGTGCAGAATTGTGAGAGCCACACAGGGGATGTTGCATCCAGTTACATAAACTTAAGTATTTCTGGACAGAAAATAAAAACTCCGAAACCCTGTGTTATTGCTAGGATTATTAGAAGCCACCTGAATAACACACAGCACTTCAAAGTATGAACTTATCCACAACACTGGAATCTTTAACAAAGGATCTCACCTCCTTTTTCTTCAGGAGAGATTGCAGTAGTGTAACTGAAGATGTTAGAGTTGAGTCTGAATTTGGATCATGACCTAGGGAAGAAGACTTGAACCTAAACTGCTTTTAGCATGTGTCTTATCATAAAAGCAAGTTCTTACCTCTCTGATTTCTGCCTTTCTTTGTGACAGGCATAATGGAGAACTCTTACAAGATGTATTATGAGTTCTAAAAGCTGCAGCATTACTGGAAACTGAGTTTGCAGTCTCCTTGCTGAAAGTGGAACAGGCCATGCAAACCCCTTTATCAGATCACATTAGCCAGAAACCTTAGTGTTATTTTTCATGGAAAAAAAATAAAAAAATAATAATAAAAATACGTAGCTATGGTCAGAACAAAATGAAGTTGGAGGCTATATCCTGCCCTGAGCATGTGTGTTCCTCAGCCCTATCAACAAGGGTTCATGCATCTTCTGGGCGTGCAAGGGAAAAGCAAAACAAAAAAGTAGTAAAAGCTTCAGCTGAAACAGTGCCCATGGATGGTGTGCCAGGAGTTCGTTAGAAAAAAAGTTCAAAGAATCTCACAGCATTGTTTTTCCACACATCTTTCCACTCAGTGAAATTCAGTGTGTTTTGAAAACCTTAAGTAAACTTCACAGCATCACTTGATGATGTTGTGAAAATTAAGAAAAAGACATTTTAGCGGCCACAGAGCCTCCATCCAATGCTTTGCCCAAACTATTATTTCATCCGCTTTGTCCAAATCCAGTGAAGAATTTGGCTTTCCCTATCTGCAATTACTGGGTTTTTTGGTTTTTTTTTTGGTAGGACTGAGGTTGAGCAATAGGACCACTCGTATGACCTGACTTGCTGAGTCAAGGCCTAACTCCCAACATTAGCATCAGCCTGGTGGTTACAAATAGGCACGTACGTCTCACCACGTCAGAGGGGAGCTTCTGCCAGTGAAACACTTTCATCCTTAGCTTCGGTGTCTTCTTATGGCAGGGCTGCTCGCTGTATCCACAAGTGAAATGGCTGCATTCAGGATTACTGCACAGCTGGGGAGGTGGGAGTGATGGTGCATTTATGCCAGGCATGAGAAGGGGTGGGGGAGGAATCTTACACCTAGGAGGAAGGAATGGAGGTGGTGGAAGCAATGGTAGCAGAGCTGGCATAGCAGGCTGCCCTTGGGAGGGTGAGGAGACACCTTGCTGGGGTGGTGACGTGTTCCCTGGACATTGCTGAGGCTTCTTGGAAAGGCTGATTTTTGGAAAAAGAGTCAAATCTATACTACGATTCTCCACTTCCAAGTCCATATCAACCTGAATGCATTTGTTCACCTTCTCAACAGATCTTCTAGGTAGTGATTTGCAGTGATTCAGGCACTGTGTGCTTGTTACTAGGTTCTTCATGCTGTCCCTTGGTTCCATCTTGCTGCCCTACAAGACAAGGAGAAAATGCATGAATTAACAAGGTTCCCCGCAGGTGTTGGTTACTGCAACACCTACAGAAAGACAGAATTAGCAGTCAACTTCCCATCAAGATAGATAGTATTTATTTTTTTTAATCACAAGTAGCATTTCACAGTTTCAGCTCTTTAAGCCAGTATCTAGACAGTACTTCTAAGCAATAGGTTCATTTGGGTCTTTTGATCCTTCTACTTCCTTGTTCTGACATAGAAAGATAGGAAGAGCAAGTGCTATCAGCACTATAAATCCCTACCTGGTTGCTTTTCTGGCCCTGTTGCTCAGCCATTTAGCGAGGTTCCTCTTTTGATGAAGGAAATGAATTCTTCCTACAGGTGCTATGCTATACGTAGGGGACTTCTCAGACAGCAGGGACACAGTCACTTATTCCTAAGAGACCACATTACCACAACTTAGAATGGTTACAGAAGGGTGGGGGTTTTGAGAGAAACATTAGCCTAATAAATTAAACAAGCTGCAGCTGAGGAAAACTCAGCTGAACTGCTTAGAGAGTTGTGACCCCCCCCCCCCCCCCCCCCCCGGAAATGACTGGTAAGTGTGAAAGTAAATAATATTGTCTTATTTTATCCTTTAACCACATTTTAATCTAGGATAACTTTTATTTTTGCCCTGAAATTGTGGAATTTCTCTCTAAGCTTCTTGTAAAAGACTACACAGAAGTCTCTACTTATACACATGCCTGGTTTTAAACATGGAACTGGACCTGCTAAGGTTAGTAGAGATACTTGCTGGTTTGTGGTCTTATTTTCTTGACTGAATTATTCTTTCTGATGCAAACAGTTGTATCTTTTATGCCTGAATAGCTTCCTAGGTCACTTATACTTAAGTAACTGTAGTTGCCTTGTGTTTTCTCTCTTAATTTCCATAGTGGCTGTCAATGCTGGTAGAAACACCCCATGTTGATAAGGGAGTGATGAGCAAACCATCAACGTTCCACAAGTGGCACAGCCAGAGGCTACATGCAGAAGGAAGCCAAGTCCTCTGTTACCCCAGTCCTTGCACAAGTCTTTAACAAAACATATTTTAACAGCATATGCGGTTCTGATGGAGTCAGCTGGATAAATGCATCCACTTCTATGCTCAGCACAGGATCAGTTGGGAAAATACCATGTTTATACTCCCAAAGGACTAGATTAACAATTATGAATGACCATTTTCTTCCTGGCCCAGCAATTCTGAGTAATGACTTCTACAGATGAAACTCTTTCAAGGGAGCTGTGTTAAAACCTACAACTGAGGCTTCTTTTTTCTAGAGTGCTCCTCTGAAGCGTCTCCTGTGATTTGAAATAGTTTGTCTTGAAAACCTAGCAATTTGTACTGATGATAGTGTCCAGCCCTAATGACAGCCTCAGTAAAACAGTGAACCAGTGAATCCAATGCATAAGGAAGTT
>JAPSGF010000001.1:48850449-48860999 GCA_035772895.1 Perdix hodgsoniae | reverse complement strand
AAACAACAAATATGCTTTGAATGATGAATAGGTTTATAGTAATACAATAAAAGATTATACTTTTGAGACTAGAGAAATTCCACAGTTTGAAAGATTATAGCTTCAAAGCAGAAATAACTTATATTGCTGATACCGTTCAAATGATCTCATGACTATAAAGAAATTTTACCATCTCACGTAACTATATGCACACACATCAATGCAACCAAGTAAGGACTGGCTTACTCCTGAAAGCCACAAAAGCAAGGTAATTGCTTGAGACCTTTTAGGCAAGGCAGGGAATGGAGACCAATTCAATTCACCATTCCAATTCTGATGGTCCAGTTGAAATCAGTTAATTTACAATTAACTTTGAAGTTGTTTTCAGTACCTTGTTTGAGGAATACCACAATATAGACTCTCATTTCTATTTGCTTACTAGTGCGCTGTAAATGCGCATGCTGCTTATTTAGCCCGGAAAGATGAACTGTGTTTTGGTAGGCTAGGATATAAGCTTTTAAGTTTGATAAAAAAATCTGCTTAACCTCTATGTCTTGGGCCACATGAGTGCTCTCTTTTTTTTTTTTTCCATTTTTTAGCATTACTGCTGAGCTGATTATGGGGTGATGTTATCAGGAAATAACTAGTTTTCTTTCTAACTAGAAGTTCTTCTATTAGTTGATATTATGCTAGAAGTGGAGATTCCATGAAGCACTTCATAAAACCTGGTATTTGCCCTTGTAACTCATTCACAATTAGAATATAATTTGAAGTTGATTAAGAACACTGTCTACAAACTTTCAAAGTAATGATCAAAAGTGTATGCAATTAGTCAGTTTGTGTAGTCTCAGATATTTTAGGTGTGCTGTTTGCTGAATAGCTAAAAGTGAGCTATAACTCAGCCAGGGATAGCGTTAATCAGTTGTGCAAAACTGAGGTCCTTCACTGGCACAGAGCTGTTGTTCATTGCCTCCTGATAGGCCACACTTGTGGTTTGGATTTGTGTTCTTGATTGCAGTAAGAGACTTATGTCATATCCTCCACTGTTGACTTTTTAACAGATGTGATTTATCCTTGATATTTAAGATTATTACAATGATAAAGAAGTTAGAGATCTAAATCCTTTCTTGCTCAATGTTTATTGAATATCTTGTTGTCACAAGGCTTCCTTTCATCTACGTTCCTGCCGTTTACAAGGGCTTGCTCCAATCTGATTTCTGGTCTTACAATTATATTGTTCCTTTCAAATTTGTTATAATGATAAGTGTGTTTTGATGTAACTGATTTTGTGTATTATTAAAATTATTTCTTTTGTTATATTGTTAATCAACAGTTGTCAAATTGTTTCAGGGGATACTATTGCTTCTGTTTTACAAATGGGGAAACTGTGGCATAGAGAAATGATTTGCCTGCGACCATGTCTGCCAAGTCTATGTGCTTGATGCTTGTAGGCTCAATCCTAGTGATGGAGTTAACAAAAACTTCTTCATGGGAACTGGCTGCACTTCTTGGCAGCTGGCAGAACAATAGGAACCTTGGGATCTGCTGTAGGTGGGGTCTGGGCTAGCAGCAGCTGTGGATGGCTAATACTGAGTGAAGCTGTGCTAAGACCTCTGCGCTGGTCATTTTGTGCTGGGACAGAGCAGTGAGGTATTTCAACCAGTGACTCTTGCAATAAAGTGTGAAAGGTGTGAAGATAGAAGATGTATTGTAGGACTACCTGAGGACTTGGTGGTAAGTAGGGATGAACTTTTCAAAATGAAAGGGAATTTCAACAGTTGCTTTAATTGGGGCTTATACAGGTGAAGGGATTACTGGCAGGATATAATAGCTTTAGTCTTTAGTTGTTTGCTAGATTTGGGATAGGTCATGGTTTGGGAAAGGTTACTATATTAGCTGTTGTTTGATCTAGGTGAGGTTATGCAGACTTGGGCAGGTAGATGTGTCTTGAGGAGCTCAGAATATCTTTTCTATCCTCTAAAACTCTGAAGTAAATAGAGCAGCTGAAATTACCCGGAGGCACAAAAAAGTCCTTCAGTTCTTTTCTTCCTAGGATCCTTCCTATTAAGGTGATATTTTAGAGAAGCAAAGAACTTATAGCTGTAGAATCTGAGATTCAAGATGGGTTTGTGGACTGCCAATGCCATGAATATACTGTTAGTTTAGGGACATATCTTCTTGAGCATTATCATACTGTTTTACCAAAGAGACTTGAAGTATAAACCTGAAAGTGTTTCTAAAATCCTATGTCTCCCTTTTTTTTTTTTCTTTTTCTTTTTTTTTTTTTTAATTCAGAACTACTCATCTCAATTTCTTGCTAAATCAAGAAAATTACAAATATTTATTGGGAAGTACATTGGACATCATTTGTGCAGGTGCTTATTCAGAGAATGACTGTCACCACCACCACTAGAGATTAGATCAGCTCTAATTTTGCCTGGCTGAGCCATGAAAACCTTGAAGAATTGAGATTATGAGATGTGGAAGTCTATATAGGATAGGTCTGTTGGCCACAAAGGATAGCTCTTGAATACTGGGTGCTCTACTGAGTTTTATTTTGAATACAAAATAGACTTCTGGATTTCAAAGGATTACAGCAGCGTATGCAGATTTTTTCCCCTTTTGCCTGTGTAACCTCTTTTATTTCCTTCTACTCTCCATCTATTCTGACTGCTGGATTTGGTAATTACTTGTCACCAAATCATAGTTGAACTCATTGCAGATTATGAAGCTGCTTAAGTACTAAACAAGCACATCAGGTTCTGCATGCCGAGAGCTAGGCAACTGTATGGGATGTAGGTGTCAAAAGCAAAGTGTGTTGATGCTAGAAGAAATCCTGCTTTGACAGTCTGGGAGTCTATCAAAACTGACTTTATAGGAGCTGACTGTCACAAGTGATTTTGCCGACTTTGAGTAACGTAGGCTGAGTCTGCTTGAAGTCTCCGTTAGAGAAGAGCAGATCTCCTGTTAATTCCTGCTGCTACCTGGCTCTGTGTGAATTGTCACACTGAGTTCTTGCAGAATTGTACATCCTGCAGCAAAGAGTCTCTAATATGAATGAAAAGAGTGAGTTCAGCTTAGTGCTGAAAATGCTGATGAACTTGCAGTGATCTGTGGAGAATCTGGTATGGTATGTGCTCTACACTAAATAGGTGGAACCCTTTTTCTTTACAGCAGACCCACACTGCCATTGCAAATCCTGCAATGCAAGATTGTCCGTACGTAGAATAACCACTAACAAGAGACTCAGGGAGGTCCTGTCACTATTGCTGCCCAATTTTAAATACTCCGTAGTCAAGTTTCTAAATGTGGCAAAGCTGTTTTTCATATCCTGCCTATGGTGTGATTGTGGGGTGACTGAACAAAATGGTGGTTCGTGATGGAGTTGGTTCATGACTGCATTTACTTTCAGTAGAATTAGGTGAATAGAGTTCTGTGACTATTTTGTTACCTCATATTTTGTTATTGTTGCTGCTGCCATATTTATAGATTGAGTGAGCTAGGATTGGTACAGTGCTGGTTATATTAAAAACTGGTAAGCTTGTATATCAAAACTTGTAGGCATGAAAAATTCTGGTCAATAATAATTTCCATAAAATAAAGAGACTTGTCAGGTACTTTAACTTCTTTTATTCTAAATTTTGAAATATTTTCAGTAATGAAATTAAAACAAAAAAGCCCTGAAATTCCAATTCCAGCCTTTAAAACATATCCACATTTTGACGTGAAGTACTTGGAAAAAACTTCTGCAGATTGCATCCACAACTTCATTTTTATCATACAGACAATGCTTATTGGAGGAGTATGCAGTTATTTGACAGCTAGAAACTTGTGATGCTCACAGGCTGGTTTACATAATGGACTCCATGTGCATTTGCTGTAATATAACCACAGGAATTCTCTTCTGAGGTTTAAACTCACTGTTGGCTGAAACGAACACATAGCTGTTAAAATAGCTGCAAATTTCATTGCTTTTATCAGCAACTGATTTGGTCTTACAAACACTGAAAAAATGAACTACTAAAGTGACAAATAGAGCAAAACTGCACATCCCAGTTGAGCATCTTTCTTTGAATTGCTCTGACTCCATCCCCCCGTTCTTGCTAAATAATCACAGTAATGGAAGCAGAGCTGCTTTGGAGTAATACATCATAAATACTGTGCTTTGATCTGTTGATTGGGATTTGATTTTAACAGACTTTTGAAAACTATAATGTTTTCAAAAATGGCTGCAGAACAAAGAACCAGCAGTGGCTCAAAATACCAGTTTTTCCATAAACGCTTGAGGGCAGTGGGAATATAATGCCAAATGCTATCTCTTTGAAGGCCCTCGGCAGGTAACACCAAAAAGCCTTGCTTGTTCCCAGATACTGACAGCAATTTCGTTCCTATCGATAAATCAGCAGGGTGGGCTGGAGGTGGGCTGCAGGCTCCTGCTGGCAACACAGAGGAGGCAAAGCTGTTGGGAAAATGTTTTCTAGTTGGACTTTTGTAGGCTGGAGTCTAATCTGAGAACAGAGAAACCTGATTAATGACAGCAAGAAGAACTGATTCTTGGGTGATGCACTCAGAGACTGGAATAGAGGAGAAAAAAAGGAGAAAACTTTTTAAATGTGACACAGTGGTCTCACATGTCAAACCTGGGGTGGGTTATGTGGTTTCGCAGCTTGCTTCTGCCAGCCAGGAACGTAAATTCAGCTGCAACACAGTTGTGCTGCTCTGCAAGGCTTCCTGAGCTGAGTCTGCCCATGCATCTACTCCAAACACATCTTTGCTTTTGTTAACAATTCTCAGTAACAATGCTTTGGTTAAAATAAACCATTGATTTTATTCTTGGCACAACCTTCACCTCAGTCCAGCAAAGTCTTCAATGTTGTGAGGATGTTGCTATTCCTATTGAGCGCAGCAAAATAAAGTTTATCCTGAACATTAGTCTAGACAGAGCAGGTTACCATATAAAGGCATAGTTCTTAAATATAACAATCTCTTCTGCTTTATTCCTGTTACAGCACAGTATCACACCATAGATTCAAAAGCATAGATCATTTTAAATTGACAGCTATGTACAAAACTATGGTACAACGTTATTACAAAACTTGAGAAATAAAGCTTTGAATCTCTAAAAACACAATACTGCACATTCCCAGTTTCAAAGCAAAAGTAATGTGAAAATACATGTTCTGCAGCTTGAATGCAAAGACTTAAGAGTGCAAGCAGCTGAGAAGGGGATTTAAACCCAAAGACTTACTAAAGGATGAGCTGAAAATGTGTTTAGCACAGTACCCTGGAAAACTCTTTCCTTTTGACAGGAACTGGGGCCCTATGTCTCCAAATTTTATGTATGTAGCTGTGCATGTGAGATTACTGCAGGACCACAGTCATGCTTCAACTTAATTGCACATAAGTGTTATCTGGAGCCAGATGCTGTTTACACAGCCATATGTTGACCAAAATGCATCCTTTTGTTGTTCTGGTAATTGATTTTGCTCGCTTTAAATGATTGAGAACACGAATACATTGTAGGTCTTGGTCCTGGCCAAATATGATCTGAGTGAGGGCGATAAAAAGAGGGATAATGCTTCCCCCTGTGAGGGTATGGCCACCGCTGGATTCATACCCTCAATTTATTTGAGGCACCGCTATTTTTAAAATTTCCCGAGGGTTGAATGCTGGGCCACGTTCTGCCATTGTGTTAAGAGAAGTTTGGCCTAAGAGCAGGTAGGGATGTTGGGCATTAGGATGGAGGCTGAGAGGCCTGTGCCTTCCCTGCTGCTGCATCAATCTGGACCATGACCACACAGACACCCCTGGGGCACAACGCAGGTCACATAAGGCACGGGCTGAGGGTGCTGAAGCCTCCATGGCGGCTCATTGGGCCTTTGGGCAAAGGGTGGAAGGCTGCATCAGGAGGAGTGATGTCCAGTCAGGGCAGGAGGCCTTCTGGTGATGCAGAGCCTGGCTTCCGAGAGGCTGGCAGTGCTCTGAGGATGAGTTAGCATGTCTCCGGGCCTCCGTTATTTCTTCTGCCTTGCTGTGATGCCTGCAGGAGGAGGGGAAAATACAAACTGTTCGCACCTCTAAAGCAAGAGTGGTCTGGTTTGTTGTGTGTATTGGTTGTGGTACTAACTCAGGTAACTTAAACTTCTAGCACTGCCAATTTTTATATATTTGCTAAAAACCTTGTTCACGTTTCTAGGACCGCTACTGATGTTGAAGAGTTTGGGCAGCTCTGTTCTTGAGCTAGGCAACAACATGTATCCTGTGTTTTCCAAGCAGAATGTTGGTATGTGGCTCTACGTGTTAAATTGCTGAATTAATAAATCTGGACACCCATTTTGTTTTGTCCGGGGGACATTTTAACTAGTGCTTTAGGCCTGAGTGTCACTATCAGCTGATGTCAAATGAAGCCTGTGTGTGGCACTTTGTGCAGTTGAAGGACATCTCCCACCTTGTGTGAGAAGTGCTACTGGGGAACAGAGCTGGGTCACAGCCATGAGCGTGGGACTTCAGAGGGCAGAAACAAACTTTCTGTCGCAGCATGACAGAGCAAAATGTGTGTATTGTGCCTTCACTGCCTGACCCAGGGGTAGGCTCCCATCTGGGAGTGTTTCTTGAGGGAGTTTGGGATATCAGAAGGAAAGAACTGTGTGTTGTCAATTTTAAACACCAGTCCGACTCAACAGCTGAAGGAAATACCATTTCTAATGACAGGCATGATGGCAAAGGCTGCACAGGAAGACAGCCATTAGCTTGATCGCATTGCTTTGGTTCATTAGAAATCAGCCCACAGACACCACTGAATCTGCAGGGGGTGAGGTGAAGCATCTAATTGTCTAAAATAAAAACATTAGTTAAGTTAAAAGAAAACAAAGGAAAACCTTGATTCCAAAACTTTGTTCCTTTGTGAGATAGGCTGAACTCCCATTCTGCCCACATGTGTGTCATAGCTGCTGGCAAACAGCACAGTGGACTTTTGCTTTTGTTGTTTCCCTCTGAGCCTCACCAGGCTGCAAGAACAGTTGGCCTATGCTTGCTGTTTGGTTTATCCTTTATTTTCTACCAAATAAATCAAGTAGGTTTGTGAGCAGAACTGCCAGAGTCTGGTTGCTTATGAACTTTTGTGCTTTCAAGTTGAATTGTTTCTGTTTGACCTCTGACTGAACCTCTTCTTACAGGGAGTTTGTATGAGGGAAAACTTTCTCAGTACAACGACAGCCAAGGAGGGAATCTGGCTGCTTGCAGATGTTGTGCTGTTGCCATCCTTATTGGGGGACTGGTTGGACTGGAGACCTCCTGTATTGTGCTATAGATGTGAACATTTGTCTGGAGAGATTCCACAGGGCCTAGCACAAGGGAACTCAAGCACCTCCTCCTGTGTCCAATCCTTCGTACAGTACCCTCTGTCAGTTTTTGTAAAACATTCTTTCTACAAGCTTTTTCAGATTTGTTTGGAAATGTGTTTAGCTGTTGCCAGGACATATGCAAACACAAGGTGACCCCCAGTATATTGGAGATAACATGAGACCACTCTTTGGGTATAAAAGAATAATGATGTTAATACAGAAACTGCTGCATAACAAGTTATGTAAAGAGGCGAGAACTGAATGTCTGATTACCTAAGTCCTTATAGAGCTCTGAAATATTATTTCATGGAATCACAGGCTGTTCCTGGTGGGTCAGATCCTGTCCTTTCTCTGTTGCTTTTTTAATCTAAAGGATTTTGGGGTGTGGGGAATAAAGAGGTGTAGCCTTTACCACTGCAAGTGCATTTGTATAAGAAGGAAAATTCCTACAGCTTCACTTCAACCTGGCAAATCCTAGCTCCAGCCAGAGAGTACCAGGAGTGTGACAAGAACTTAAATGCGGTCTCTGAAGAAAAAAAGATAGGATTATAAATCAGGTGAATCACCCTGGAAAAAAGTACTGAACTTCTTTTCCTAGGGTCTCCCATCTTTGTGATAAGGGAGCAGCACTTCAGGTTTGCTAAGGCTGTCAAGAGGAATAGGCTAGAGTTGCATTTGGAAACACCATGGCTACAGGCTAAGAAAAGCAAGAAGATTTTGTTTTCTATGACTCTTACAAATGACACAGGAATGAGAGGAAAAGGGGAGCTGAAGATTTCAAGTGCTGCTTTTCCACTGCCCTTGCAGCTGTGAGCACTTGTGGGCGCTGGTGGCATCTCAAGGATGTGCAGGACTCAGTCACTCCCTAGTGGTACTGGTTTTCCATGCATTCCTCTACATTACTTTCCTATGTCTTCAGAGATATGCTGTCTGCATTTCCTTTTGTTAAAATTAACCTTTTTTTCAAACCTGCATGCAAGAATCCCTGTGCTTAAAACATACAATTTGAATTACACAACTCTTGGTTCTGTCTGCCGTCCTTGTGCAGCATAATCAAGAGTCCTCTCTGCTACTCTCTGCTAATCTTTTCTGCTCTTGCTGTAAATCTTCACTGGGATTTTTAAACTGACATTACTACTGCCCTTTTGCTCTCAGTATAATCATGAAACATGGTACAGAAGGGCCAAGAGGAGAGGACAGCAGTAGTCAGGAGCATAACTACTCAATATCTCATTTTCTCTTGCTAGCAGTGATGCTGCAGGTGCAGAAACAAAAGCAACCCTACATGGGAATCCTGTAGAGCTTCCTCTGCTCCATGCCCTCAGGGCTAGGGAGTCCTGCCCCCCTGTGCACGGGGGATGCTGAAGAATAAAGACATTCCTTTCAGGAAATGAGAGAGTGAGAGATTTGGCATCATTGATTCAATTCACAGGAGGTGCTCATCAGGATGGAAAGGACAAGTAACTATGCAATTTCAGTACAGTGGATGGTTTGATTGCTTATTTTTCCTGCTGCTTTTCTTTGCATATGCAATAATCATGCAAACTTTTATTTATGAAAGTTTTGGCCTGAAACGCCTAAAGTTTTCTCACAGTGGGCAAGTAGACTGCCCATTGGAGGGAACTGGTATGTACCAAGATCTGTGCATGTTATTTTTTTCAGTGACGAAAGCCAAATCCCCTCCTCTACATTGTCCCATAAAGATGCATGAGTGCAGAGGAGAAGTGTGGATGGTCTATTTGCTCCAATGCACTTGTGTGCAGTATCTTGAGAAATTGAACTTGACTTTGAGTTGGAGCTGGTATCTTGTCCCAGCACGTATTTCTCCCTGGCCCCAGTGTTTTATTTCCTTATCCAGATGCCTGTATGTATATGGTGCAATAGTAACTGGCTACCCACAAGCAAACCAAACATCATTATTTGCAGGAGGTAGGTACTGAAATTGCATTTTTACAATTTTTGAGAAAAATAATGGGATCAAAGCAAGGACTTGGTTTATCACATGAAGCTGGATTCACGTGGTTAGAATACTGTCTTTTAATTATCTGCAGGGAAAGGCGATTGGCTGCTGCTGACACAGAGGACGGACATGTGGGATGTGACCCAGTGTTGTGGGGAGATCAGCACTGACTCCACTCAGCACAAGATCAACACCCTAGTCAGTGAAAATCAGAGTAGCAGATCTGTTTTGAATGTATTTGTGATTAGACACAAAGACAAAAAGCTTAGCTGATATGCTAAATATTGATTAGGTCTGTAAAGTCTCGAAGGAACTGGGGTTAGTTCACATACAAATGCCTTTGCGAGTTTACATACCTCATTGTACCACACAACCTTTTTTTGTTTTATAATCTCCAGAATCAGTCTCAACCTCTGCTTTTAAACAAAAGAGACACACTAAATATATCTGATCATGGCAAGGTAAATGTAACAACAGGGAACTTCTTACAATGAAAACACTGTCCAGCAGTAGAGAGGTTCCTAGGATGTCACCACTGGATGATCAGGGAACTCTATGGCTGTTGTTCATTACAAATACAAGGGAAGCATGGTGATGGCTGGGAGCTGTCTTTGTGGTAGTTCTACCTGCTGCCTTCAGGAAGGCAAGTTTGGGAGTCACTGTTCTGGGAAAACACCTCTGTTTCGTGCCTTGGTTTTAGCTAGGGGAAGGTGCACATTTGAAACATAAAAACTTAAAGCCCCAGGCTATGCTGGGACTATGAAAGTAAGTTTCTCCATGGTAGATGGTCAGCCCATGCTATCTCTCTCCGTAGTGAGTATTCAAATTCTCCTTTACTTTCTACTCTGCCTTCCTTGGCAGTAAAAACATTCAACACTAATAAGGAGATCTCTCCACTGCTTTCCTGCCCATCTGCTTGACCACAAAAAACAAGCTTTGGACAGCATATTGTATCTTTTAGTGCTGCTTATGCATTTATAAGTAGCTGAAAGGGGTGATTGCTGATTAAGTATTCACTATTAACTGCTCTTAATCACAGCTCTGGAGTCTAATGGAGCTCTTGTTTGCACATAACTGTGCCTCATAGCTGTCTTTAGCATGCTTGACAGATGTGCTTATTGCCATCTTTACTATGCATAATGGGCTTTTAATTATTTATTCATCTTTACCCATTTATAAACTACTTGTAAATGTCAAAAGAATGAATGATGCTTATGTTTTACTTTTTACATCTTTTTCAGGTTAGAAAAATAATAGCTCCATTACAC
>JAPSGF010000001.1:48598466-48850349 GCA_035772895.1 Perdix hodgsoniae | reverse complement strand
GCCCCGGCGGGGGCCGGGGGGAAACACCCAATTAACGATACGGCGCCCACCGCAAGCCCCTGGGACCTTCTCGATTTAACTCAGTGCCCGAGGGCTATATAGGCTACCTGAGTAACTTTTGCTGTGCCTCTTCTTCTTTCTCCGTTTCCCAGATGTCCTCTGCTTTTCCCTGTCAGTGTGCGTTTCCCCTGGAGGCAGTGTTGCCGAGCAAGAAGAGTCGGTGGCTGGCTCCTCTGAAAAGGATTTCTCTTGGGAAGTGTCCAACAGCGAGTCTGTACCAGGGTCTTCATTTTCCTTCGCCATCTCTTTCAACTCAGCCTGATGTGCATTATCACAGGGAGTGGATGGAGTGCTGGGATTGCCTCCATTCTGGCTCAGCTGGATGTCCTGAGCTGGCCTGCAGCTCTCCAAGCTGCATTTGTTGTCCTGCTCTTCAGAGATGGACCCATTGAGCTGCTCTCTTAGAGCAGCGCCAGAGCTGCTGCTGACAAATGTTATATTGGCACCTATGTTAGCAGCAGAGAAGGAAATGGCACCACTACCCAGGCCTGGCTGGAGGCTTGCCATCCCAGCACCCTGCCCATCTCCATGAGCTTCCACTAAGTTTACCAAAGGGCCTTCTGTCCTAGACCCTGACGGCAAATTTCCTTCAGCATTATTTTCAGGTAATGCCTGGTTTGGAGCTGAGACATCTCCAACATCTCTATCCATCTCTGGTAGGGCAGCAGCCAAGGACAGAGTGCTTTCTGAGGGATGACCGTTGTTTTGCTCGGCTTTATCATCCATCTGCTGTCCTGCTGCTTGTGGATCCTTAATGCTCTTTCCTTCAAACAAAAAGCATGAGATCAGCCATATATGCAAAGTTGCATCCAAGATCAACCATGGTGTTTCTGGTATTTGGAGAGGCTACAAGCTTGCTGCTGCCTACAGTGGTTGCGCTGCCCCTAAAGCAGCCACGGTGATGGGTTGATGGTTGGACTAGATTATTTGAGTGGTCTTTTCCAACATTAATGATCCTGTGATTCTATATAGGCAGCACCCTTTCATCCTACAGCTAAGGAAGAGAGTCTTCATTAGCATTCCCACCTCCTTTCCCAGTGCCCCATGTGGTCATTCCAGTGGGACTCCAAGGCTCTAGATCAGCAAAAGGCACGTTTTCAGCAGGTGCTCTGGTGTCCCATGGTTGGTGCCCATGAAAGTCTTTGGACTTGCAAAGGGTATCTGAAAACCTATATCAAGAAGAGGTCCTAAACCAGCTGAGAATGCTGACTTGGTTGGCACAAGCACTTAACAATTTCTTGCTGGCCCTTCCAAAGCCACGAAGTCAGGCTTTATCACACACCAGTGCCCTTGGACTGTACATGTGCATTGGTATTCAGGTCACGAGCCAAAAAAAAAAGGCTAAAACTATAGGCTATCTCTTAAAAAAACACCTGAGTGAATGGGGTCCTTCTGCAGATAGGGCTTTCTAGTCTTACTTTAAGTGCTGCTTTAGACTCCCAAATGACAGAGGGTACAGCAGACTACAAGATGGAAAATAAGCTATGTTAGTGAGATTTGATTGCATGGAGGGACAGGTGGGGATGAAATTAGTGCCCCACCAGAAGAGTCCTGTGGCTGAGCCATGGGCTGTGACTCTCAGACAATTCATCAGTGTGGACACAAGTCCATGCTGATGGTCTGAGGCACACCTGGCTGTCAACAGCTCAGGGCTATTTGCTCCTGTCCGCAGCTCTGCTGCAGATCCTCCTTAAATAGGATGCCCCAAATGCTGGAAGGCTACTTGCTGGCGTGCTTGGCTCAGACTCAGAGACAGATGGGAAGAAATAGCTGCAGGTACAGTTGGATGTGTGTCCTTACCAGACCGGCTCTCCTCTGGGATCTCCGCAGGCAAGGTTTTAGGAACTGCATCTGACTCGTGTCTGTTCTTCGTCTTTCTCAGCGTGAACCCTTTCCTTATGTCAGCCAGCAGTGCATCAATGACGCAAACATCCTCCTGCTTCACCAACCCCTTCTTAACTGGGATAAGAGAGACAGGTGGTAAACGTGCTCCTGAGAGAGGAAGGATGCAGACTGCACAGCAGTGCTATCACTTGGGGTTGGTACTGCTTCCCTGGTACAAACAGGGCATCTGCAAGACTTTTGAGATGTCTGTAGCCTGTGGTAAACTGGAGCAAGACTATTCAAGAGTAGGAAGAGACTTTTTAGGGGAAAGTCAGATGTCTGTTGTTAGATTTAGGATTCAAAAAGTCTGTTTAGAAATTGAAATATTTGAAATAACTGAAATGTTTCAGTTTTATTTTTGTCTCTCCTGCTCAGTCAGCAAAAGTAAAATTAACTTCTTTGCCCAGCTGCCACAGTGAAAAGTCAATTTCTATCTGTGGCCAATAAGATACCTAAAAACCTTTAGTCAGCCAGCACTTGGAAATTCAGAGAATAAATTACCTCTACTGGTCATTAAAGCAGGACCAGCAAAGAGCTTTCATCAGCTCTTCTAGTCTTTTTGGGATTGCAGGTCTCCCATTTCTTTCTGATGCCCCTTAAGATACTCACTGACTTTTCCATTTTCTCCGTTCTGTCTCTTCCCCTCTTCTTCTTCCAGCTGTTTCTTCCTCTTCTCTGCTTTTGCAGCTTGTTCCTTTCTGTCTTTGTTTTCCTGCAATTAAGTAACGGGCATGAAAAGGTTGGCTAAACATCTGCTAGGAGAACCAATGAAGAGAAAGACAATATGCAGATGGTTGCAAAGACAGAAGAGAAATCCTCGGAATAAATACAATGAGCATAGGGAGGACTCTTTTGCCAAGAGAGTGAAAGGGACACTGCTGGTTTGTGCAGGACTTTGCCCGGTCCCAGTAGGTAGTGGCAGCAGTCATTTGCTTAACACAGCTATCCATGTGCAGCTTCTCTCACTGACAGTCATCTGAGGCAATCGTGGAAGTTGTAATTTCTTTCAAACTAGTGGCCTTTTGATTATACATCTCCCTTCTGATCCTATTTGCTCAAGCTGAAGTGAAGAATTAAGTTTCATAATTCTGTTCTTCTAAAATTTATGCACTCAGCTCTGAAGGAATTGGACTCGATGATCCTTATGAGTTCCTTCCAACTTGGTATATTCCATTAGTCTATGAAAGCATCTCTGTGAATATGCAGCTAAAGTTGCACTGAAATTCCAAGTCACCGGGGTCTGAGTCAGGCCAGGAGCACTGGCAGTACATGAGGATGAAGTGGAGCAGAGACCAGATACCCATTCACCAGGTGACCTCAAGCCAAGTACTATGAGAAGGGGTCCATAACCAGCAGCCTCCCCTCCAGACTCTGTGCCTGTCCCACCCAGGTCTGTTGGAGTAGAAATACAAAGCACTATGATGTGTTTGTCTTTGTGTGCAGTCACTAACCTTTAGGGCTCGGATGAAGAGATCTCTGAAAGTCTTCATGGTGCTAAATACGTCCTCTAAGGACAACTTGCTTGGGTCCTCACAGAGATAGTTTGCAAGTTCTTCTCTCTTCCTGTCAATGGTTTCAAAATCTTCTTCCAGTTTTCTGGAGGCATCAATGCTATCCTGAAATGCATTTAGTATAGACAGTGAGACACCATCCAGGGGATAACAATTGAAGTGTACAGAAAGAAAAAGGATGTCAACATAAGAACTTGGAGCAGAGCTTTTGGGGTGGGAAGAAACAGCACATGGCTCCTGGTGACTGTGTTGTGCCACTGTGCAGGGGTGGCTTTAGCAACACACAGAAAGCTCAATGCAAAGTTTCATCCCAAGAGAAGGGGTTTACTTTGGCTACCTGCACAAAGGGTGAACACGTTGACTCAGACATAGTGAGGAGAGGCAGAGTAGGGAGAGCCATCGAATCAAGCCTTTAAGAAAGCCTCACTGAAGGTAGGTAGGTTTGGGGCAAGCACTGAGATCTGTGGCATTACAGCCTGTTTCCAATTCTGAGAGTGTATCTTGTGGCAATATTTTTCACCCTCTTGTGAGCATCCTCAGCTACATGCAGCATGCTGGCTTTGTGTGTGTAAATTGGAAGCTAAAAGGGAATTCCAAGACTGACCTGGATAGGTTTCTCATACTGCTGTTTCACATCGTCATTTGCTGATGAGACCTTTCGCTGGAGCTCCAGCAGCTTTTTTAAATTGGCACTGGACTCTGAGCGTATAATATCAAGATTAATTCTGAAATCACACAGATGCCCCGTGTTAGTTCTCATTACAGTATCTTGCACTTACAAAAGAGAGGGCGAGGCCTAGCTGGTTTGGTTGTCCCTCTCCTTCCCATGTGAGCTTGAGCCCTCAACCCTGTACAGTCTGAACTCATGAAAAAGTTCAGCACTTAGGGAAGGATGCTCAGTCCCACTGCAGCATCATGCACTGAGTAGATGAGCACCCAAAAAGTCCACCCAGGATTTATCTCCACCCTCACTGCTCAGCATTTGCTCAGTTTCCCTGGACAAAGGCACTTTAGAAGCTCCTGCTACTGCAAATGTAGTGCAGATTGTGGAAGGGCCCGTAAGGCAATATTAAATAAATGTACTGCAAATGTCAGACCTCAGTAGTACCAGCTGTAGAAGAACTGTGATATATTAAACACTCATCAACCAAACCTTTTGGTTAAAGATAAGTAAAATGCCATCTTGTTAACACGCTGTACCAGCTGTGGGTATCCTAATTTCTGATGCACTGTTGACATGCTTGGGATTTATTTTTGTTTTTCACTTGAAGGAAGCGACACACAATCTTACCCTGCTGCTTTTGAAACGTATTCAAGGTCCTCTGGCAGTTCCAGTAGGTCTGTGTGGCTGTTTTCTACTTCCTGAAGCAAAAAAGAGAAATAAGCACCATTTACTGAGTGGTGCAAGCTGGGAGAGGAGGCAGCACTCAGAAGGACAACTGCACTATGCCACTCATCTGGCCTCCTTTCTGCAGAGCTTAGCCGTGTGCAACTGATGAATGAGAATGGCAAAGCAGAATATGGAGAAAAAGAAACAACAAACAGTAATGCATGGAATAAGAAGGTCATGGGGACGTAGTGGGGAGTTTGAAAAGCTCAAACAGCCTGGTGGAGAAGAGAGTGGTCATGAAAAGGCAGAAAGGATGAATGGGTACAGAGCTGCCAGGGTGGCTTTGGTGGCCACAAGCTCTGTGGCTTGCAGCTGATGATGAGCAAAGATTGTGCAAATATGAACAAAGGAAGTTCCAGCAACTGGAGGGAAAGATGCTGAAGGAAAGCAGGACAAAACTAAGAGGAGTTCCCTGAGAGGCGAGTAGTGCCCACAAGCATTCACCACCAGCCTAAGAGAGCCAATGCTTTTAACTTGCGGCTAGATGGGGAGGATAATGAATATGAGTGCATTACATTAACTGAATCTAGAGTAAGAGGAATGGTTCACTAAGGTAAAAAGCCTCCCTTTCCTTTCTGCCCAAAGCTGTAGTACCTCCAGGATATGGTGGAGCAGCGTAATGCGGGTTTGGTTTGCTTTGGTTTCTGTTAGTTTGAGTAAAGTGCTGATTTTAAACCCATCAGCATCGCCTGTGTGACTTCCCTACAAGATAAAAAAAAAAAAAAAAAGACAGATGTAATCTTGTGTCCAAATTACAGCCTTAGATGTGAAGATCATACACATATTCTGTTGATGGGTGGAAGACAAGCAAACAAAGTCCTTACGTAGTTCAGAAAGTTTCCAACTTTGAGAATCAGTTTACAAAAGAGCGGCAGACGGTGACTGGTCAGAAGATCTGAAAAATATAAAGGGCTTTTAAGCAAAAGCCTCAGATAAACCAGAGCATTTTCTAAACTGGATAAAATGTGGGATTCTGAATTCCAGCAAACCAAATCTGATGTTCCCAACCTGCAGAGAAACTGATTCTAAGTAGATTCAATCCCAGTAGATGGCCTTAACGAAAGTTTCTGCTCACTTGTATTTCTTTCTTTATTCCCATCTGGTCTCTCATTCCTAATGGAAAACGATGTGGAGCTGGACTCTGATGAATTGGAAGTGCCCAGATTTAACCTGCCATGGGGGAGGGTATGAAGGCTCCAGCTTTATTCCTGCAGACTCCATTCAGCTGTGCAGCAAAGCCAGTTCTGACAGTGCTCTAACTACCTGCCAGCTGCTAAAACCAGACACACTCCATCTTTCTCTAGTCTCGCATTGTGAAGGTGCTAATCAGGCATGAAGGGTGCAGTCCCTGTCCTTGCCCTTACAACAAGGTGCTGCAGAGATGTGCTTTCTGAAGCACTCAGTTTGGAGGCAGGAACAGATTTAAAAGGAAAAGTTGGCTGCAGGGAATTTTGGGGGGGAGCTTTATCCCAGCAGGCAGCTGTAATTTCAGCTGAAGAAGCCTAGAGCAGGAGCACTTTAAGACAAGCAGCACTGACAAGAAGTTCTTTCAGCAGTGGGACCTGACATTTCTGCCACAGAAAAAAAAAAGACCTATAATTTTGCCATGTATTCACAAACTTGAGCATCAGCAATTCAAAGCCCAAAATAACAAACCTTCTATTCTGATTACTTTTGTAGGCAGGGAAAAAACTAAAGTATCACTGCTTTCTGGGAGAAGTTTGGGTATGCTTTTCTGGAAGCAGAGAAAATTGCTGTGTGAAGATCTTAACGTAATGAATTAGCTCTAGATTCAGCTCTTTTGGAAATTCTGACAAGCTTCCAACACTTCATTGTTGATAGTGGTTCAGAAGAAAACAGCTGCTGCAGAACAAGAGGTCTGAGGCTGAGGGAAAATGGTCTCCAGTCATATCAAATTAAATTGATAATCAGTAGAGATACCCAGAGCTGCATCCTGTACTCTGCAGCAAACCAGTGAAGAGGTTGCAGGAAAGCTGTGGTGCTGGGGAGACTCACTGCAGAGCTCTAGAAGGTTTACTGGGGCTTTTCAGCTGACTGTCTTAAACAAGATCCAGAATTAAGGTCATGCGTTTACCTTCGCAAGCTTTCCAGATGGCTTCAGCTTTTGGCTGAATCATGTCCAGAACAACAGTAGTCTCTTCACAGATCAGCATACATTCAATCCGTAGCTGATAGCTAAAGATGGAGATTGATTAAAAGCTTAAAGTCATCAAAATCTTGGCCAACACATAAGCTCTCTTTCCACATCACCTCTAAGGCTGGCAACCCCACAGCATTGCTGCCTCCCACATCCACATCAGACAAGTGCTTGTGGAGGGCTGCCACTTTAGACAGGGACCAGTCCTTAGCAACATGGGAGTATAGTTTCTGCTGGTGCACTGTGATCAACAAAGAGAAGGCTGACAGCGGTCTAAGATATGGGTTCCCCCTTCTTGGCATTGTATTTGGCTTCCCAAGTGACTTTCAGTAGGTTACATGGCCTCCTTGGGCAGGTCTGACCCTGGGTCTGGTCCAGCTTCTGCTACATTCAGCATGAATATTAGGAAAAATTCTTCTGAGTAAGGGTGGTTGCACATTAGGACAGGCTTCCCAGGTAGGTGGTGGAGTCATCATCCCTGGACGTCCACAAGAAACATGGAGATGTGGCACTAAGGGGAATGGAGGGGATGGGTTGGACTAGGTAGTCTTAGTGGTCTTTTCCAATTTTAATGATCCTCTGATTATATACTTCAGAGGGAGAAGAGGTGCTGCAGAAGTGACACCCCTTCATGCAAGAAAAAGGGGAAGGGATGGCTAAGGTGGTATTGGAGACTGACCAACTGTATCTGTTGGTATTTATCTGTGAGACTAATATAGAAACTTGAACTTCCCATAGATAAACCCAGAAAAACATTGGGCTGATATTCATGATGAGCATCCTTACCTGGGAATCTGAAGGAGGAGAAGATAAAACTGATCTGCGTTTGCTAACTTCGACTTCTCTTCTTTGAAGGCCCTCAGGTTTTCTATCTAATGAAAAATAAAGAATCAAAACTGCAGGACTTCACTGCACATTCAGCTCTGTGAATCAAGGGTGAAATTTTTCTCTCCTGACCTCATGTTTTTCAGGCAGCAGCTTCAGCAGCTGCTTTAGAACCTCAACGTCAAACTTGGTCCGATCTCCATTCTGGACCATGGCAGCCACCTCTTCATTGGAGCTGCAGAGAGAAGCACAGGTAACGATCACCCAAAAGTCTCCCTTTTGCAACTACATGCTACTGAGAAATTTACTTGCACAAGAGTTCTGTGTTTTCCCTAGTGAGGGTCACAGAGATAGGAAAGGAAAGATACACCCCAGTGATTAACTCAGAATTGGGACCCGGAAGATTCAGATTCAAGTACTTTCTATGCACAAAATTTGCTTCTGGTCCCAGTCAAATGACTTAAGACTGGGGATCAATGTTCCAACCCAGATGTCTGTCTCTGAGTGTGTGACTGCCTTAAAATAAATGAATTCTTATCTTCCTTCTTGGTCCTGCTTTGAGGAAGAGTTTCACTTCCAAAGGCATTTCACAGCCAAAGCCACCCTAAGAGTCTGTGCTATAACTCTATCTGTAACATGGAGTTGTAACACTTCATGAAAAAACACAGTTAAATACTCAAGCCCAGTATTTTAGAGAGAGTATTTGACAAGCTGTGAAGTAATCAGATTTTACACCAACACAGACTACAAAAAGAACATTGGCAAGAATAGATTTCTTGAGGACCTTACAGGCACTATGCACAACCTACTCAAAGTTTTGTCAACTGTCATGAAAATCAGCTATATCTTACCATTTAAACTGCTTCAAAAATATGTTCAAATTGAGACTTTTCTTGGAGTCCAAAAATGTGATCTTCATTAAAGAAAAAGAAGATATCACTTATTAGATGAGCTGTCTGCAGCAATCTTTACTCAAAAGAATGAGAGTGGCCCCCTCACCTCCTTTGGCTCTGCCTTCACTGGTGCGGCTGTTTTCTCCTTAGGGGTTGGTTGTGGAAAGCAAAACAGCTGCTCTATGCTTGTGTAATTAGGCTCTATGGTTTCCTCACTGCTGCTGCTCACTGAAGCCCACATCGAATGACTTTCTGAAAAAAAGACAAGGGATTAAGAGTGGCTGCAGAGCTGAAAGCTCCCAGCTTTTTGGATAGTCTGAGTTGCTAGAAGGGAAATTCCTCAGAAGGTGAATTAAATAAGAAGAGACATGTTTTTGATTTTGTAATCAAGTCTCCTTGTGTTATGCTGGCAATAGGACCGCTTAAATAAATCCCTATTGCATTTTCTTAAGCATTGAATTAATCTCCACTGCACTTTCTTAAATCTCTTCTTTTCTTCAAAAAACAAAAAATGCCACCTAAACATGATGCAGAAAGCAATACTGAAATAATCCCAACACTTAAATGTCCCATGAGTAAAAACATGCCTTATTTAGACTTCAACTATGCCTTGCTTGTTTGGGGCAAAACCGACCTTGTTTGTCCTTGCTTCTTCTCATATTTCAAGTTCCATTTTTGGATCCGCTAGGAGAGGGAAATGTGACCCAAAAATCAAGAAACAATTCAATACTTCTCATGTCTCACCAATTATTTCAATGTCCTTCCTGAACTATGAGCTGATTCTGATCTGTACTGTTACATATGACTTCTATATACTTAGAGTCTATTGAGAGCTCAAGCTTAAGGCATGTCAAGGTGGATTAAGGCAATCTTCCCATTCTTCCCCCTTCTTCAATTTCAAAGTTTCATTTATAAATGAGCTATTCTAAACAATTCAGTTGGAATGGTTATTATATCAGTGGTTCCATCCTGCTTCTATTTATTTAAGCTCATCATGTAATGGAAATCAGGAAAGTTCTGTGTCTAAATGGAGTCAGTTAAACCTCACAAATAGCAGTTTTTCCTCTCCTATAAAGTAGTTGTGACTTGATGTTAGAAGCACACACCTCTCACCACATTGGAGGGCAGCTTCTGCCAGTTTAGCTTCTTCATTCTCAACGTTGGTGTCTTCACTGCCTTGTATGGAGGCCTGATGGAGCCGAGAGGGCAGCTGATCTGGGAGGCTACAACAGCTTCTATGTGATCTCCTGCCATGCCAGGCAATGGTGGTGGAGGGGGTGGGATGCCCCCTGTTCCAGACAATGGGGGTGGTGGTGGAATGCCCCCCATACCAGGCAGTGGGGGTGGAGGTGGGATTCCCCCCAAGCCAGGCAATGGAGGTGGAGGTGGGATTCCCCCCATGCCAGGCAATGGAGGTGGAGGTGGGATTCCCCCCATGCCAGGCAATGGAGGTGGAGGTGGGATTCCCCCCATGCCAGGCAATGGAGGTGGAGGTGGGATACCCCCCATGCCAGGCAATGGAGGTGGAGGAGGGATGACCCCCGTGCCAGGCAATGGAGGTGGAGGAGGAGGGATGCCAGGGAGTGGTGGGGCTGGTGGCAAATTCATGGAGGCTGCTGGGTTAGAGGGCAGGGGTGGAGGTGGTGGGGGTGG
Organism: Perdix hodgsoniae; assembly: GCA_035772895.1. NCBI lineage: Eukaryota > Metazoa > Chordata > Aves > Galliformes > Phasianidae > Perdix > Perdix hodgsoniae. The sequence continues at coordinate 48,839,975 of JAPSGF010000001.1, read as the reverse complement.
GGCTGGAGGGGCAGGAACAGCGTTGGGTGGAGGGTTAGAGGTCTGTGATGAGGTGAAGCAGGCTGAGAGCTGTGAGGATGAGGTCTTCTCTTCACAGGCTTGTGGCCCTGAGGGAGCTTCTGGGGTCTTGCAGGGGTTTGGTGATCCCACCAGGCTCTGAACTGCACTCGTGCATGGTTCTAGTTCAGTCTGGATGCCTCCATTTGCATTCCCAGAAAGATGTTTTTCAGCTCGTTTTTGCTTGTTTGGATGCTTCTTGACAGATAACAGCCTCTCAATTACTTCTTCAACTGTGTTTCCTTGGACTAGAAAAACATATCGAGGTCAGAACAGAGGATGACGCTCAATGAGTTGTTCATGCTGTCCAGCTCCCACAGACCTGGAGCTACAAAGCCTACTGCCTGGAGTAATTTTACCCAGTGGTACTTTCATACAATAGGGAAATTCTTTCTCATGGTACTGGCTCATACACAGTGTTTTGAGTCTGCCTGCCAGCAAAGCCAGGCAGCCCCGCTGGTAGGATGCCAATGAAAATGGATTCTTGTTGACTCCTCTGACCCAGGGCTCACTACAATGCCAGGGATTAGCCATCAAAGCAAGATGGTGAATCCTGAGCCCCAAACGAAACTTGGCCAGTTCCCACTGGCACCCGTATAGCTGGAGCTTCCCATCAATACATGACCCTGTGCAGGAGGTATAGTTTTGTCTCTGCTTCCTTCCCAGGGAACAACTTTTGCGGGCACTGGGTTGGATGAGGAAAAAAAGAGAGCTGACTACCAGGCTAGATGTATGTCATTCTTACTGTCATTGGCGAGCAAAAGAGCTCTGTTCACTACCGCATCCAAGGACTCCCACAGCAGGAGGCTGGAGTGATGAGATGGTTCCAAGTGGAGCAAGCTCTGCAGGATGGAGAGCAGCTGGATGGAGACCGGGGAGCGGCTCACCTGGAAAACAGGGCAGCTTTCCATCACACCAGGTCTGCATACCAGACTGCTTGCAAGCAAAGTCTGTTAACTTTGCCATTGCAGGTCTTTGCAACCCACATGAGGGCCTACTTACTTTATTGAAGAGAGATGAAAAGACCTCATGGTGATCATTCATGTTTATCCCATCACATATCTTTAATAATTCCTCATCATCTTCAATCTTGAACTCTTCAAATGTATCACACTGGATAAGCAGATCCTCCTCCTCTATGTCTCTAAAATATTACAAAACTCATTTTCACTGGAGAGCCCTTCACTGATTTTCAGATAATTATTTTTCTTTAAATGGCTTTTAGTTCTTTGCCTCTCAGACTCAGCTGGTTCATGCTGGAAGTGCCTAACTCTACCTTATTTATAGAGGATCAATTGACATCAGCATATCTTTTCTCGAACTGAATATACCTCTTTGTATAGCCAACACATAGAAATCAATGGGACTACTCATGGAATAATCTGGCCCAAAGTATGCTTTGTATGTACTTCTCCTTGGAGCAGTAACAACAGAGTGCCACTTCTACCTTTTCTGGAATTGGGCTGACACCTTTTTTTTTTTCTTATAGTCAACATAAACATTGCTTTTTAAAAACCTTCCTTCTATGCTGTTCAAAATTCGATTGAAAAACCAAAAACATTCTAAAGCCAGTTTTTCTAGCACTCTTGAGAGACTCAGTGCGGGAGAACTCTGCTTGTGCTCACTGTCAGTAATGACAGACCTCTTCCCTAACTTTTAAGGGTTTGGATAGAGCAATTCCAATTACATAAAATGTTCTAAAATTTATCATGGGTTTCTCTGATAGAACATCATTTTAAAATTATGAAACCCTGAAGTCAGATACATGCAGATATGCATTAGAAAGGTGTCATAGCATTCATCAACTGCTCAGTGAACCCACAGCATCACTTCAGGTTAAGTCTGAAATGCAGCCTCAACGAGGGCATTGCAGATCTGTGCTCCATCTGTGCCAAAGCCTCTGTCATTGCCATCTGCAACAACAGCTGTTCTCATGGCACTGTGGTCAATGAGAGCACCTTAACACTGGCTTGACATCTCCAGTTCCATGTGATGTGTGCATACCTGTGTGATCAACTCCACCCATGTAACAACTGAAGACTGCCAAGTATTAAACTTCCACAGCTACGTTACTGTGCATCTCATTTGTATAAGAAAATTTAAACAGTGATCCTTACCTTAGCTTGTCTAAAATATCCAACAACTGAAGACCTGGGAGAACAAAAAAAAAATAAACATATTGGCATTATGATCTACTTGGCACTGATCTACTATGATCTTTACTCTCATAAACGCTTTTTGCAGAAACAAAAAGTGAAGCTATCCTGGATCTGTCAAAGCAGGTAGGTTCATTCAACAGCTGAAGAGACCTGTGGTTCATGTCTGCAGCTGAGTGAGCTACTGAGCATCCCTCTGGGGTTACAGAGGGACACTGGCACTTCTGGGGCACAAGTCTTCTCATTCTAAAGTAGATGTCTAAAGCAAGTCGGATGAACCGTGTGATCAAATGTCCCTTTTTTCTCCACAGAAGGAAGTGGAGCCTAGGCTCATCAGCACAGATGTGCACATTATATGAGGTGAATCCAAACTTCATCTCCTTTTATGATGAATTGGAATATAATGAAAAGTGCCCACAAAAGATGGCTGGTTATAAAAATGCATTTGAGAATATCAGGGGGTTGTGGGATGATAGAAAAAAATCAAAGGTATGGGAGAGCATCAAATACATCTGGCTAAAGAAATGTTGATGAAGAGAATAAAGAACATACAGACACACACAAAAACAGGAGTCCAGCTGTATTATTTGCAGTTTTTGTCCCAGGCCCTCTTTAATTACCTTACAGGTACATCTGAAGATAAATCCATAAAACTGCCCTGTGTTTGGCCATGAGAAACTTAGGTCCCACAAATATCCTTACCTATGAACTCATTTCGGATCTGTGTTCTTGTTCTTAGGTCTTCTTTCCCAAGTATGATGGCATTGATAGCACTCAGCAGTGTCACCATGTATGGCACATTATCTGTGTTCGACAGCTCATTCATTATGACACTGAATCGATACTGCTGGTTCTTCACATTCTGTTAGTGACACAAGTGACATTTTTGTTTAGACAGTTCAGTAACAACTTCTTTAGTGCGGCTCTTAACTAGGGTCACCATCTTAAAACCACTCTCAATCTATGCCTTGGAGCAAACACAGGAAGATACAGGTAAAAGCAGCACTTATCATGGAACAGTGTCTGATCAGCAGGGGACATCTGTGAAACTCCTCCTGCTTTCTGCTAACTAATGTACCTGGTCTTGTGACCAGTGAAAACCATGGATGTGGCACCATCTACCTTGGTACTTTTCCTGGCAGAAAGAACATTTTTATTGGTAGTCCTTTGCCCAATCACAGAGCAATGCCTCTGGGCTTCTGCTGACCAGGCCAAAATTCCTACAGATTTCTTTGTAAATCCCTGCCTCTCTTACTGATGATCCAAATGATGCATCTAAAATGATGCAAAGTGACCTTCACTCCAAACCCTTTTCTCCTCCTGCAGCTCAAAACTTGCCTTGTAATGGTCCAGGGCATCCAAAGCCAAACCATGGCCGTCTGATGAGTAAATGCACAGCGCAGCCAGGAGTTCAAATACTTGTTTTTTCACCATGACATTAGTTGTGTCAAGTGCTGGAGGAGAATGAAACAAAACAAAGTGAAAAAAAGATTTTTAAGAGCACAAATTTCTGAATCTCAGTGTCTTCTGCTATAAGGCTTGTGGATAGTGGCAGAAGAAAACCTGAAAGAGTGCAGCCAATACACGGAAGGCAGGAAGAAAAATATCCTTATTTAAAGATGTTCCACTCCAATAGCAGTATGTGGTAGTAACTTCTAGTTAGTAACTAGCTTAGTTATCCCACTGGCTTTTTGGTCCTGCACATAGCTGTTCACCTCTTCCAAGTACCAGTGGAAATGCTGTAACAGCAGCCGAGATCTCAGCACTTGCAGTTATACATTTTATTTCCAATTTTCACATGCAAATGTTTCCTAGAACAGCAGATGAACCATTTTCCCCAATTAATGAATCTTATTTTTAGTGCAGAATCACTCAACATGCATATCAAATAGGCCATTATTTCTCCCCAGTCCTCATACATTCCTTTTTCTTCCATTACTCTCTCTATGAGCTCTTGGAGGTGAGAGGGAATGGATTAGGTTATCTTACTTTTGTGTTTATTGGTGCACAAAAAAGCCAGACTGCTGAGAAGCCCAGGATATCTCATTGTCTTTCACAGTACAATAATGCCAATTCTGTATTTCACACTGGTTAAGAAAATAGAGCATGGAAGAAAAGAGGACTTGAAAACTATAGAAAGGAACAAGCCATCTTTCAGATTAGATGCATTTTAATGAGCTATTAATAAGGGTATCCAGGTATGGCTGTGATCTCAGCTCTGTGGAAGAACACAGAAGTTATCATCCCAGCCCCACTGCCAAGAAGTGCTATACAAGCAAGCCTGAGGAGATGCCCTGAGAAGTTTTCTACCAAATGAATGGCAGGAAACGTCAAATGATGTTATATCCCATTTCCTAGAAGGAAAAGACTGGGCAACATGGAAAATGGACTCTCTTAACATAGAATAGTTTGAGTTGGAACAGACCTTTGAAGGCCATCTAGTCCAGCCTCCCTGCAGTAAACAAAGACACCTACAGATCAATCAGATGCTCAGAGCCCCATCTAGCCTGACCTTGAATGTCACCAGAGATGGGGCATCCAACACCTCTGTGGGCAACCTTGAGTCTAGAAAACCTCTTGAGTCTAAACAATTTCACTCTTCCTCCTCCTTAGAGGCTACAGGTCTCCAAGCTCTTTTAACGCCTCTCTTTCTGCTCTTGGGACTCACAAAGACTGATAGCAAATACCTGCTGAGAAGCTGGGTACTGGACTTCTCATAACCATGTATAGCCAAGGCAGTGCTTATTCCCAGCTTCTCATGAACTGTGAAGACATCTGTGCAAAAATGAGTCCATCTAAATGGTATTAAGTGGTAAAAGCAATGTCATTTCAGAACAGACTTATTTTTAAGAGAAATTAATTCCATTAATCAGTTGCAATCAGCAACTTCCAAGAAGCCTGGTGCAGGGCAAGAGGATAAGCAACAGAAAAAGCTCACACTGTGTGGCAGGAAGATGTCTCCTCACCTTGGAAAAGTTTTCTGACATAGCCCTCATTGCTCACAATGTATTCAATGCCTCTGTGGGAGTTCATGACTGCTCTAACACAGTTAATGCAGGTGAGCTGTAGCAAGGCATCAGAAATCCTGGCCACCCCTCTGCCAGACAGCCTGTCCAAAGCCTCCAGGAGGAGGTCCAATCCGCACAGCTCCAGGAACTGGACCATCCAAGCATCATCACTGCTCTCCAGACGCTTCTTCAGCCCAGAGTAGTTCACCACTGATGGCATTTGCAGGAGGCGGATGCACAGCTCCGGCTCTGCATTTTCCAGGTTGGCTTCTGACTGGTCAGTATCCTGGGGCCCGAGTTTCTCCTTCAGGGCAGCCCATTTCTTGTGGGCACCTTCCTTTTTGATTGACATCATGAACTGCTTGTCCTGAAAGAAAAAGAAAAGACAACATGAGAAGTCCAGTTAGGCTGAGTACCAACTCCACACCAGCAGTGGTTCTTCTCCTAGGGACAGGACTTAAAGCACAACCACAGAAGGTTCCTGCTCCCATACCACCTCTCCTGCACACCCGGCACACACTGGAACCAGTTCTCTGTTGAAGAAACTAAATACTTCCCCTCCTTACAACACACATTATATTCAGGCTCTGAAAACCCTGCAAAGAGACTCTTAGCACCTCTAAGTCAGTAAATACAGCTTTAAAAGTAGTCAATTTCCACCAGTCAATAGCTACTACCTATTTTTGTGCAGTGAAAGGATAATGTTGGAAGCAGCATTATCAGCTCTGAACTCCTTATGCCCATTAAACCACTTTGAAATCTCACTGCAGTGGAAATGCTGTGCAGTTTCTAAGTATTTGTAATGGGATGTAGGAGTCATTTGAGCATATCCTGTTCATATAAGCATCCAATTACCCTGTCATTTCTTTCTTGCTTTTGTTTCTTTTGAATGATGCAGAGGTTAATTTTATAACACTCACTTGATCTCTTCCCATCTGCTGTAGCAGCAAATATGTTTGCTAAATGTGGTGCTTGCGTGTGCTAATGTGAGACCCCAACAAGTTGCAAGCAGAGGGACTGCAGGGAAAGGCTATTAAAACAGCAGTACAGCTTTTTGGAGATGAAGCACATCCTTTCAAGGTCCATCTCCTATGGTCTGTGTCAGCAGCAAGGACAGCGAGGAGTTGATTCATCACAGAGAAGGATCAAAGCCAAGCCAAATTAACCCTTTACGCTAGATTTTATGTTTGAACCAGGATGCTCATTTTTCAGATCCTCGATGATTAGGCAAAAAAAGCAAATAATTTTCAAAACAAAATGCAATAGTTTTAAAAATGAATTACTCTCAGAGAGGACAGTTCTTCTACAGAAGGAAGACAAATCTAGGGCTGACCTGCATGCCCCAAAACCAGCCATTAACGCTTCCTCCTTCCCCGCTATGCCACCAGCAGCTTTGCTTCTCTGGGCTGGAGAAGAAAACATGCTTCTCCACACGAAGACCAAAGCAACTGAGGTTCCATTTATCCCCCAAACCCAGCACCTGGTAGACTGAAGGATTCCAGAGAATCTTGCCCTTCATGACCAAATGCAGCACAAGGACTTCTAGCTCTGCAGCCAAAATGTTTGCTTACTCATCCGCAAGAAGCTAGAGAGCATGATGTTATGGACTTAAACATGGCTTTTGGATGGATGCAAAGTATGGTGGGGTGGGATATCTGAGATAACTCAAACAGTTTCCTCAGGGCAAAGTGTTGGGAAGCATTTCTTGGCAGGACACCGCAAAACACAGCTCACAGCATTAAAGGCTGTGTACAAGTAGGGTTGGAGGGTTTTAGAGTTGGCTGGATATGGTCAGAGAAAATTCTAACACACTTCTGGAGCTGTGGAGAAACATTTTTGCAGAAGGGAAAGTTCTTGTCCAAGCACCCAGTTGGCAATGGCCACGACTGCAAAACGTGAAATTGTGAATATATCATCTGAGAACATACTGTACAGCTAAAAAGTAATAAAAAGGGCCACTAAAGGAAAAAAGTAAACAAAACAAAAAATAACAACTCTCCTGCCAAAGTGTTGGCTTGAGTTTCTAAGATTTGTCATCAGTGTCTGCAGACCAGAACCTACTCACTTTTCATTCTTGGCAAAAGTCTCACTGGATTTAGTCACCTCCAGCTCCTCCTCTACTCCAGCTCAGGAATTTGGGCTGGGCACAATGCAAAGAAGAACAGAAAACCTCCCTGTCCAGAGGGAAGCAGGCAAAGCCTCCTGCCCCCAGGGGTCCTCTTCCAGTTTCATTTTGTCAAGACCAGATCCACAGCCCAACGCTACATCTGCATGAAGTACAGCACAGCCTATCCACTCCAGACCCTCCTTTGGTGGGCTCCCACAGCTCAAGGTCCCTTGCCTTTCCTTTGACTCAGGTAACTGGGACTCCTGGCATTTTTGTTCCTGTAAAAGCAATCAGCATGAAATCATGTGCTGGCGCCATCACCACCCCAATGCCCCGGGTGGGACCTCTCCATCCTTTTGGCTCAGCTGGAGCCCCAAGTCTTTGCTCTCTCCAGAGTGGAAGTGTGCACCAACCTCAAGCAGAGAATCTGTTTGCATAGCTGCTGACCGCAAGCTTCTTCTCTCTTTCAGTGACTTCTTTTTATACTCAATAAATCACTTGCATATGACTAAACCTTTCTTATCAAACAAGATAACATAACACACTGTTTTTTTTCTCCCAGTTGGACAAATACATCTTTATATACGATATCACTTACAGGAAGTCAGAGAAATTATAATAGGATCACTGACCTTAAGCTTTGCTGATTTCTGAAAATTAAGCTAACCCAGTGCAACAGGAGACAGGAAATACCAACAGCGCATCCTGTTTGCCAGCAGAGTTGTCCTAAATCATCCTTTCCCCCCCTGCTGCACCACACAGATGTGAAGAGATGAGAAGCAAACCCAGGCAGGTAAATCTTGGAGCAGTAAAGGCCTGAGCTGTTTTGCACTGACCTGAACAAATTTGATTGATTAAATATTCTCTCCCACAGAGAGTGTATTCCCTTTTTTTTGTGGGGAAGACAAAAAAAAAAAAGAGACTGCTAATGTATATAACTGTAAAAATGAAATTAATTAAGGAGGAGCTGTGCAATATAAATGGAAAGAAAATAAATATGGAGTCTGCAGCACCATTCTGCAGATGGTGTGATAAATCTGTTTACAAACAAGGATATGAGTGATATATTATGAATGCAGCATTTTCCCCTGTTTTCCATGAAGCACAGTATTGTGAAGCTGCACAGCTCCATCCTCAGATGGCTGCTGGCTTCACCTTTCATCTCCGACCACAGAAGCTTACCAGCAGGTAGAGGATGGCTGTGTAGTGGAGACAGATACGAGATTAAAATGGATTGCAGTGCAGTGGTGGAAGCGATGTCCCCAAGTTCTGGCTGGCAGCACAGTGCCCTCCCCATCTGCACTCTCAGCACAGCATGGTTGCTGCTCCCTCAGACATATCCTGGTGCCATCTCTGCTCCCTGCACCAGGACACCCACAGCTCACACTGGAATAAACAGAGTGCCCTGCTGATCTTGCTTCTCATCTTTGGAGCTGGGCTAGACCTGGTGGTGGGGAATGACATCTGCAGAAGTCTGAATGCAAAAGTACTCCTGAGCAGTCAAATTTGAGGAGAGTCGTCATAAATGAAATGCTCATCCTCTTGCTCCTGGCAACAGAAACACTGGTTCATGGTTCAAGCTAACTGCTTGGATTATTGGGTTTGCAAAGCCATGATGCTTCCCACATCCATTCAGCCCGGTCCTTTAAACTTTCTTCTTCCCTTCCTTCTGAATCAGATGCTTTTCTGCAGCACTGTGTGCCCCTCTTTCCTCCAAGTAAAAGCCAGCTCCTAGGGAGATGACATCTGTAGGGGATAAATCAGGGCATGTCGATACTTTCTCCACCCTGGGTTGCTGGGGAGAACAGTGCACAGCACAGATTTCAGTTTCGATTATTACACGCCTCCAGGATGTCATGGATCACAGCAAGGACCCGGGAGGACAAGAAAAGGACGATTTTTCAGGACAGCTTGATAGGACTGGGTGGGAAGGAAAGCAGAAAAGTAACAGATTCAGAATCGCTCATTTTCTGGGAGCAGACCCACTGCCCATACTGCTCAACAAAGAGATGCTATTGGGATGAGGATGCCCTTTGAGGAGGGCAGACTTCATGCACTGTCTTCGTTAAATTACAGCTGTTCTCTCAGTGAGACTGCACACTCTTGGCCCTAAGAAAAGCTCTTTCGGGGCTGCTCAGGCCCTCCCTCCCTTCTGTGCCTGTTCCTGATGCTGGAGAAGCTGCTGTGCTTGGCTGCCTACTAATGACAGGTTTTGCTTCTGGGTAGTTCCAGTTTTCACTCCACTGCTGGGAATATGCAGAGCCTTTGTATTTTGCAACATGTCAGTCTACTCAGGCAGTATAAAGAAACAACATCCCAGCTCTGCACTTTCCAAAAACACTTCAGAAAGCCTGATGGGTTTGTTCCTCCTTCTGCTTTCATTTGCACTATTGTGTTTTCCTGCGCGGTGTCTGAGCAGCTCGGTGCACACCAACTAATGAAATCATCCTCCCACATGCTGAAAGAGTGGGGCAGCTCTATTTTAGGCACAGTTTGACCCCTGGAGAGGACCCATTGCTGTCAATAGGAACAAGGGGAGCTCATGTTAAGAATCTGGTGGGAAAGTGAGTCGTGCCAGCCAGAGGCAAGATCTGCACAACAGAGGTGGTGGATGCCCTGTCCTTGGAGGCACTCTGGGTCAGGCTGCAGGGGGCTCTGAGCAACCGATGGAGCTGTAGGTGTCCCTGTTGATTGCAGGGGAGTTGGACTAGATGAGCTTTAAGGGTTCCTTCCAACTCAAATGATTCTGTGATTCTCTCTCCTGGCCAGATATAAGCTACAGTATCACATGATAACTTGCAGAAACAAGTGGTTACTGTGTCCACTTAGAATGGATTGGCAGTGATGGGGTTAAGCCAAGATTAACTACACTAGTAAAAAATAATCACCTGTGCCTGCTTCCTCCCCAGCAAACAAACAAGTAAATAAATCATTAGTCTGCTGCAGGAACCATGCACAAATCACACTGGAGTGAGATGTTCAAGGATGTTTGTGATAGTATCTTCGGAGACACTGAAAGTCTTATTTATATTTAAAGCTTGCTCTAGCTTAGATTTAAATGGGCTTAGAAAGAGTTACAACAGTAACATGGTCTGAAGATGCTCAGTAACCTATATCCCTTATCCTGGCAAGCCAGGTTTGAAAGAAATCAGTGCAACAGTCAGAAATGGCCACTGCTACTGAGGAAACACAGTCAGAATCAACACCTGATCCTCCCTGTCAGCCAAACTAATTTTAAAAGCTTTCCCTGGCAGATGAGGTGTGCTCACCTGCTACAGCAGGTTTTGGGTCAGTGATGCCACATGGCAGCCAGCACCCATTCCGTGCACACTGGGGATGCACTCCCACCTGAGCTGAACACAACCCACAGCATGATGCTGTATCCCATCACCAGGGCTTCGTCGTGGCATCCCAACTCTTTTCCAGGTCCCTCTATGGCATGTCTGGAGCCACCACAGCTCCTGTCCCAGCAGTGCCAGAGCCACTTGGCATTTTAGGATGCAATTTACGAGGATGATTTGGTGGCCACATGAGAGGCAGAAACTGTTACCCAGCAACATGCAAAGCGCAGTCATAACTTTCTAAGATTCTCACGGTTTGCTCACAGCGGGAAGCTGTCAACCAAACAGATACTACAAGAGCCAAAAACCTTCTGCAATTGCTTTTTTTTTTTTTCTTTTTTTTTTTTTTTCCTCCTTTTAAGCACCTCCACAGGAAGCCAAGAGGACAGAAAAATGAATTCCTACCTTGGAGCTCAAGCCAAATTATTCTCCAGTCTCTCTCACCTAAAAGGATCCTCTCGAAACAGCCCTGTGAGTCCGTACTTCCCAATCCAGCTCGTGTTCTCCTCTGCCAAGCAGCCCTCAGTCATTAAGGTCTAAATCCCCAAACTAGCGACTGTCTGCAAATCACACACTGCAAAAAAAGTTCAACAGGATGTTGGCGTTTAATAATATGTAAATATCAGTCTGCCAAATGGTGCAAGCAAATAATTTTCCTGTAGCCTTCAGGAAAGGCATTTGCATGTTGTTTGTCACCCCCTTCATTCACTCTGTGCTGGAGAAGGGGATCTGTGCACAGTCCCTGGGGTCTAAACAAAAGACATGGAGTGACTCGGAGCAGGAAAATGATCTGGCAAAGGGTGAAAAAGAATATATATATATATATATATATATGGTTATATATATGTATATAACCAGAAAAGAAGAAAAATGTTGGCTAAGTTGGGATGGAGTTGGCCAGGGTGGGATAGATGGAGAGCCATCCTTGTCTCCACCCTTGTTGGTTGCAAGACTTTGTGACATTGGGTCCTCTAGCACTGCAAAGTCAGCAAGGTGTTGGAGGTGCATGACTCAGGGGTGATGTCTCCTCTGGAGCTGCCCACGCAGCAGACATCATTCCATGTCAGGGTTGTGGCTTTAGGAATGCTGCTTGTTCTGAGCTCTCCTACATCCCTATGCTTCAGCTTGGCCAGAGCTCAAGAGGACTCTGAGGATTTTAATAACTCATTTTAATAGAAAACCTTTTCTGTTGCACTTCTGGTCAGGTTTTCAGAGCTGTGAAATGGCTGCATTCACTCTCTTGGGAGGTGCTCGCTGAGAGCTGGCTGTTATTGAGTTGTGAATATTTCAGCATGGCCCATGTAGGCAGCGGCCTTATGCCTGGCTCGTGGCAGCCATTACATTTCAAATGCTGCTTTCTCTCCCTCCACTGGGCCTCCAACCAGAATAAATCATCCACAGGATGAAGTTCCCTGCTCTAATAAAGATACTCAGTGCTTGTGTCCAGGAGCACCACTGCACCAGAAATGAATCACAGAGCTGTTTGGATTGGAAGGGACCTCAAAGACCACCTCATTCCAACCCCTTGCCATAGGCAGGCTGCCATCCACTAAGTCAGGCACCAGATCAAGCTGCCCAGTGCCCCATCCAACCTATCCCTGGAATACACCGATCTGCCTGTCCCTAGGCTCACATCCAGCTTGCTTTAAGGGAAGCCTTTGCTCTGTGTTTTCTAACTAAGGCAGTTTCGCCATAACAATTCAGTGCTGAGGAAATGACTTAGCACAGTTCTCCGTCGTGCTGTAGGAAGCATTACAGTCCAAGATAAACATTCCTCTGTGATGGATTTTACATCAGCACATGAGTTTCACTTTACTGTGCACTCCTGAGGTGCAGCTCCCAGCCCTTTGATCAGTCACTGCCCCTGTTACTGGGAGGGGATGGATACACAGCAGGGCTGCAGAGAAAGACAAAAATCCTGCAGGAAAGACTCACTGGTGTTACAGAATCCTGTTCTGACTGCCAAGGGAAGGAATTTATAGGGCTATCAGCTGCCATCAGGTTTCATCTGAACTCTGGACCTGCAAGATATGCCAGAAATGTTCTCTCTCTGAAAGGCTGCACTCACTCCCATGTTAAAAAAGAACAATAATAATAACAACAAAGAGCAGAAGCAGTGAAATCAGGCTAAATCAGCAGAACTGCAGGCCTTTTGCAAGCCCCCAGCACTGATCCCCAGATCTGGCAATGGGAAGCAGCTCTGTGTGACTACTTGTTGGGTGCCACAGCAAGGGCAGGTGAATGGGCATGTGCTTGTGGGGCCTCTGGGGGAAAATGAGGGTGCCAGTAAGAAATGCAGATAATTTGATATCAGCGCCTGTCCTGTGTATGGTGATCCTCTGCCACAGGACAGGCAGGTCCAGAGGAGCTGTGGGGGCAGATGTTGGGGAGGACATCTCAGCACTCTCAAAGGGAGCTGCTCTCTCTTCTGCTGGCTGAATTATCTCCTCAGAGACAGAACAGATTTTACCTCCAACCCTTGAGACATCGACCTCTGGCTGCCTTTCTGCAAAATATATTTGCTGAAGTTGATGGTAAAGAGGAGGAAAAAAAAAAAAGAAAAAAGGTTTTTGAAGTAAGTATCTATCTGATGGATAATTCAGAAAATGAAAATAAAGGACCATTCTGCTGCCAGCACGTGCATATTTCCTGGAACATAGTATCGAATAGGGTAGATCTATTTTAAATGTCAAAAACATTCAGTCCACAGTTCTTCTAGGAAGTTCCTATAACAACACACATCCTGTTTGGGGGATGGTGCTTTCAGCTGGGGAAGCACCATGAATTCCACGCTTCACTGAGCAGGAGATGACCACATTTTCTGCAAATAAATAAATAAATAAATAAATAAATAAATAAATAAGAAAGAGCCCTGCATCAGCAGCTTTACCCAGAGCAAATGGCACAGACCCATGCATGCGTCTCTAAAGGATGCATGCGCTCACATTGGCTACATCTTCAGCTACTTCATCTTGCATACATACATCGCAGTGCATGAGAAGGAAGGGAAGGAAGGGCTCTGCAGGAGGTTGCATGCATTTCTGAGCCAAAGAGCTGCTTGAATCCATGTCAAGGTCGGAGGACATCCACTGAAAAAAGCTATGGGGACACCAGAAGGGTCCTTTTTTTTCCAGGTGTTCCCCAAACAGATTACAAACATGACTCCTTCCTATAGAGACTGGCTTTTCCATTTGAACAGCTCATGATCCATGCGGCTGGCATTGCAGTGAGCCATCAGCCCAAGAGCAAACATCCTGAGTGCTTTTTTTCCGATAAGGCTGACCTCAGCCAGGATTCCTAAGGCACAGGGAGGCACACACCACACACATTAAGGAGACTGGCCTCAGGTACCTGCCTGGGAGCCACATGGCTGTGGATGTTACTGAGAGCAACCAGAGAACATGCCCTGGTGCTAATTCCAAAACTTAAGCATTTGAAACAAATTTGTGAATAGAGCAGGAGACTGGCTTAGCATTATTTCAAAGCTAATCACTCCAAACATCCCTTCAGACTATTTTCTCCACTGCTAGGTGAAAAAGTTTGACGTCTCTTTTATAAGCAGTAATCCCAATGTACTGAGTGGCTTAACTCCTTATTGCACTGTTTTAAGAGGAACTAAAGCTATCCCTCCTAAAAGCTCTTATGCCAGTTCTAATCCACATTCCTGTAATTAATGTGAAGGGATTTTAACATGCTCCAACCACCTGGAGGTTTATGGTGAAATATTCTCAATCTGGAGACAAAATGGTCCCATGATATATTTTAACATAATAACAGAACCAGTTGTAACATAAATGTAGGATATCTTACACTAACACTTTTGTCAATGATCCTTATAGGTCCCTTCCAAGTTGGGATATTCTATGGTCTCTTTCAGTGTTTCTTATGAAATCATTTAAAACACAAGGTGTTTTAAAACAAGGTGTTGATACTGTTGCTTTTTTTCTTTGAAAAGAAATTACAGAATCATGATAGTTGAAAAAGATCAATAAGATCACCCAGTCCAACCCCAACTTTTCCTCACCATGCCCACTGACCACATCCTTCAGTGCCACATATCCACAGTTCTTCAACACTTCCATGGACAGTGACATCTCCACCTCCCTGGGCAGCTGTGCCACTGTATTACCACTCTTTCTGATAGATAAACACACAACAAATGTTAGGATATCATTTTATATGCAATTAATCTCTACAAGGCTTGCTCTCACATTTGCTTACAGGTGTTATCAGAATGGAAATTTGGGAATTGCAGGCTTGTAAATCAATTCAGTGTTGCCACAGCCTTTTGCCCTACCTTTCTCCCAGCTAAACAGAGGCCATGTTTAGGGCTTGGGAATAGCTGTGTGAGTTCAGTGTACTCCCAGTAATGGAAATAACAAAACCCAGAATTTATCCCCAGGCTTCTAAAAGAAACCTCAGAAACTGGAAAAAACACAAAATAACTCATGAATATTGGACAGCTTGTTCTGAAATTTGGAGCTACAGTGCATCAGTGCATAAACAGCACATGGAGCCAAGCAGGCTGGGGAGCAGCCAGCTGAGGAAGCGGCAGTGCAGCTCAACCAGGCTTTGGCTGCTGGGGAGCAGAGTGCCACATCACGGTGATGTAAAGCAGAAGGGAAACAAGTCATTAACGTCCATCAGCGAATAAAAACATTTGCTCCCAGGCTCACCTCCGTGGCAGGCTCAAGTTTGCGCTGTTTGTCATGAAAGTCAGGAGCAAGATATGCTCACTGGCACTTCACAAATTACAGAGCCCACTGCTGGTAAATACTGCAACCCACACTCACTTATTCCACGCAAACGTTTTTACTTGGGCTAGCAATGCTTTTCTTTACAACACTCTGCACGTGGTGTTAAGCTGACTACTCTAAAGGATTTCTTCTATTTTAAATAGCAGAAATAATTAATCTACTTCAGAAAATGAATCAACTCTTCCTGAGCTAGAAGCACACGAAGGAGATTGGCACCCTGGGGTACATTACATAGAGCATAGCCAACAGGGTGAGGGAGATTCTCCTGACCCTTTGCTCTGGTTGGGACACATCTGGAGTACTGTGTGCAATTCTGGGCTCCCCAGTTCAAGAAAGACAGGGAGCTGCTGAAGAGAGTCCAACAGAAGGTTACTAAGATTACTGGGGCCTGGAACCTCTCCTGTATGAGAAAAAGCTAAGAGCCCTGAGGCTGTTCAGCCTGGAGAAGAGAAGACGGAGAGGGGATCTTGTCAATGCTTATAAATATCTAAGGGGCAAGGACTTGTGTTACTACCTGGGGCTTCCATCAGGACCTCACACCAACGCTTCGCTCACTGCTTTCAGAGCACGCGCTGCGATGGCTGAGCGCAAAATCAGGATGATGAGAGGCAGATAGTTTCCAGATAGAAGAAACCAGCACAAGAGAAGCAGTGTGGAGATAGCTGCGTTATTGAAAATAATGTGATTTTCTGCCAGAGCAGAGGGTAACAAAGTTATTCCTTAGCTGCGTCAACAGAAACAGGGCCAAACTGAAAATAAATAGGTAAACAGAATTGATGCCATCCTCTTCCGTTGCTTCAAGCAGGGGGAATGGGGCTGATGCCCATGTGCCCGCTGCTCCCAGGGCTGGACAGGAGCAAACCCCATGGCTCCTGCTTTGCTTGACCCGCGCCAGGGTAAAATCATAAATATTTTCCATTTAAACGAGAACTAAATTTAGGTTTTTATAGTGTCAGGGTACCTCCTTTCCCACACTTTCCTGGAGCTATCCCAGTACAGCTCAAGTTCCCCAGCTCTCCTCTCTCGTTAAAATATGACTCAGCTCTCCCAGCTGGAAGCACAGAGATCCACGCAGTCCCATTCTGGCCATCAGCGGTGTCCCATCTTCACTTCTGCAGTCACCATTAGCTAGAAGGCAACAGAAGGCTTTGGATGGGAGGGAAGCGAGTGTCACTGAAGCAGTGTGTGCTCTAAGCAATTACACAACCTGTCAGCTGGAGTTTCTCTTGCGTCCCTTTTGGGAAAGTCCTCCTAGCACACACGGCTGACCTGTACAACAGGCTCCAATGGGGCAGCACTGCAAAGAGCAAGTGGTTTCTTTGCCTTTAAGCATTTTCCGAAATTAATACCACATAACACTAAGATGAGTCAAAATAATGGTCATTGTAAGAATAAACAAGAGGACAGTGCTAAATAGCACCACCTGGTGACACCCACTATACCCATGCCAAGTTGGTTGTGTCACCCCGCCAAGATCTGGCAGATCTTCACTTGCCTTTATTTTTTTTATTGGACACAGTGCTGGCACAAGGACCCCCCGGAAGTGAGCTGCTACTTTCTGGGTGCTTAAAACACCCTGGAGTCCATTGAGTGCCTCAATCCTGGAGCCCAGGTGTCACCCACTGCGTCCCAGTCCTGCTGGCTTTGCCTGCGGCCCTTTATCAACTCAGCAGGTTTCCCAGAGCAATACACCACAAAATGCTACAGAGCTTTCTGCAAACACATTGCTTACTTAAGATTCTCATCGATTTGTAGCTTCAGTTTTTCCAGCACTGTGAAATGTCAGCGCAGGTATCAAACTACCAGAAATAGCAGAACACCGTCAGTTGCATCAAATAGAAAAATAACTAAACTGTTAAACACAGACCCTCTCTCAAAGCTCTCTGCAGATCAGAAGGGATACATTGACAAAACAGCAGCAAACCTGCCACATTGTACAATCCCTTCTAACTGCAGCCACTCCTGCACACCACAAGCGATGACTCAGTAGCTCATGAATTCCACACACCCTATTTGTTTCTACATTCAGTTCCACAAAATCGGCTCCTTGTCTACCGCCAGTGACATCTGGTAGCAATGACAAGGCTTGTCTGTTGCTCAGTGGTTATTTTTTTCCTAGGAATAGAGAGCCAGGCGATACACAGCCTTGACTAGCAACCTTCCTCACACAAATGCAGTGACCCCTTTTTGCAAAGTGTTGCTTTTTGTCCCTTCCCCCCCCCCCTTGCTGCTTTTTGTTCACCTCCTTCCATCGTTCCTCCTAGAATGGGAATGACAAGACCCACACCTAAGCTCGCAACAGCCCTACCAGCAAGGTGCCACCTGCTGGAAGGACAAAACCAAGGCTCACAACCTAACCTCATTTTCTTCCTTCTCCCAATTTGGTGTTAGCATCTTGGTTGCTAGCCTGGGACCCAGGGGCTCTCAGTGCAATGAAATAGGGAACTGCCCGCTTACTTTGTTGCAGGTACAATGCTGAGAACACTGCAATAATCTTGAGTTTGGCAGATAATACAGAAGGATAGAATGGATTACGTCAGAAGCACCTAGCCACACTTATCCTGAGGCACTGAGCATTTTGGGGAGCCTCCCTCCTGCACAAGCGGCATCAGGCTGCAAGGCTACACCGAGTTGCTGCACAACATTTAGCCCATTTTCACCTAGTTAAACAAAACAGTGCACACAGTGTTACAGTGTTAGCAAATGGAATGCAGATATCTCTTTATGATGGGCTTGTTTGCATCTGCCCACTGCGGCATTTTGCACTGTGTGGAGCTGGATTTGCTCGGCGCCACTGGGCAATGCTATGAGTTAACTGTGTTGATTCAGCGGGTGCTACTTCCACTGAATCATTATTGGTAGATGTTACTGCAAATAGTAAGGGCAAGGATTTAACTGGGAGCTCAATCTGGGCTCAGATACCAGCCCTGAGACTGTCTGAAGTTGCGTGACTTGCTCCAGCTCTATAAGACAGGTTAGTGGGCATGGTGGTGATGGGTTGGCAGTTGGACCAGATGATCTGGGAGGCCTTTTCCAACCTTAGTGACTCTATGTTTGCTGCCTAACCTATTGAACTGCATTGCTATCCACTGCCCAGCTCATGCCTGGTTACGGTGCAATGATGGATTAAAAATCCCTAATCGGAAGAATAATTGTTGCAGAGAAAGTATATAATTGGAGATATGGAAGTAAATGGTGGGGAAAGAGGGACAATATACAACTGAGTTTGCTCTGATAAGAAAAATTTTCTACATGGTCACTCTGAGAAATCTATCATGCATAGCTGGCACACAAGGAAGGGGTAGGGTTCAGTTTCCAACGCCTCTGAAGTACAGCCACCTGCTGCACAGCTTGCAGCAAAGCTGGGAGCCAAGCCACGGAAGGTGAACAATTGCTATAAGTAGAGAACATATCTACAGGGAACAGACAGCCACTCATGTGGAAGGAAGCAGTGGTGAGGTCAGCACTGAAAATGGGGGAGACCCTGTCCTACCTTCCTTTACAGCACTGTCATGTGAAGAAGCAGGAAAGAGCTGGAGGAGAGTGCAGCAGTGCAGAGCATGGGGATATGCTATAAAAGTTGATTGATAGGAGGGCTGGAGTAAAAGATCTGCGTGCAGAACACACAGCTCAAGGGGACACCTGGGGATGGCAATCTCAGCTTCCCATTCCCATTGCAGGATTGAAAGAGCCCAAGGAGGAGGTTTATTGCAACGCCTACTGGAGGGGGATCTATCTCCTATCTCCTATCTGGAGATTAGGAGTCATGGCACAAGAGGTACCCGACTCACCCTGCAGTTCACTCACATCCTTTCAGAAGCCAGACTCACAGCATGGGGCTGCTGGGGACCTGCAGTAGCTGAAGCCTGCTTTATGGGAGCAGACAGCAAGTCCCAGCTTGCCTGCCACTGTACAACGCAAAGCAAGAAACTATTTCTATACTGATAAGAGAGGAAAAGAGCACAGTAAGGAGAACTAAATAATCACAGTGCCAATATAAAGTGAGAGAAAGAAATATATTGGAAGAAATGTTACATTATCTGTTCAGCAAAGTTCTGAAACGTACCCTTCCCAGGAGAGTAGGGAGAAACGAATCACAGCGGTGTGCAATAAGGTGTAATATCATTCGGTGCTCAATCTGCTGACCTGCCAGGTCCCTTCCTGTCCCACATTCAGACGATCTGTTACACAATGGCTCTCGTACAGTGCTCGCATTTTTTGAAGCAAAATTCTTGGACAGCAGCCTGGAGGGGGATTATTCACTTACAACAGCACCAAAAGGCATTACCCAGGCTCCCAGCTGCCTGCAGCTCCCTGACACCACCTCAACTTTGGCAGCTGCGTAGTGGAAAACCAAACTGATGTGGATGGAAGAGAAAATGAGATTAGTGACCAGGGAGCTTAGGCTGTACCCCGTAGGATGGCTGCGACCTTACTGCAACTCGGCTGACTCCAACTTTTCTTTATAACCGACTTCAGTTAGAAGTTCCCACACAGACAGCCGGGGGAGTAGCACAGCCTGCAATGTCTGTTCAAAGCAATTCCCAGCCCCAGCAGGCTGATGCACAGCTCGCAGCACCGTGGGCACAATCTTGGGGTACTTCTCGCAGATCAGAGTACCCCAGCACGCCTCCTCCGCCCCCAGCCTCCGGAATTTAGTTCCCGGTGCTGATGTTGCAAGAAAGCACTTCATCAGCGCAGAGCTGTTGAGCAAAAGGGAGGACGTGGAACGAGGGAAGTATGCAGAGCCGGGCAGGACTTGGG
The DNA here is from genome assembly GCA_035772895.1 of Perdix hodgsoniae. Classification (NCBI taxonomy): domain Eukaryota; kingdom Metazoa; phylum Chordata; class Aves; order Galliformes; family Phasianidae; genus Perdix; species Perdix hodgsoniae. The sequence goes on along the minus strand of JAPSGF010000001.1, from coordinate 48,819,785 downwards.
AAACCCTGCCCAAAATCCGAAGAATGCTTCAAAATAAAAGCCGAAAGCCGGGGCAGACAGCGGCTGTCCGCAGCCCCAGCGGACCTCATCTCACACCTGCTGCAATCCGGACCAACCCACCGCAGCACTGCGACCGGCCCGTGCCGCCACCTCCCCGCTCCATCACCGGCGGTACACGGAACGGGGCACCCGCACCCCGTCCCATCCCCGCGCAGAGCCGTCGCACCTGCAGCTCCCCCGCGGCTGAGCGATGCCTCCGACCGGGCACGGAGGGGTTTCCCCTCGCACCGCCTTGCTCACAGCCTGTCTGGCTCTGGGAGAGGACTCCCGACCGGGCTGCGACACACGGATAGGAATTTCAGCTCAACTCCTCTCGCTGGCTCCTACCGAGCATCCACCCCCCCCCCCGGTCCCGATGCCCTTACCGCGGCGGTCTCGCAGCCTGCAGCGGACAACCAACCTCCACCAGAGCACGAACCCACCGAGCTCTGCCCATCCGCCCGCCGCGGCGGCCGCGCCCGGTTTAGAGGCGGGGCGGAGGCGGTGCGACGAGGGAGGGTCCGGCTCCGGTCCTGGTGGGGAAGTTTGTGGAGGCTGAGCACCTCCATCCTGGCCCTGCTTACGGCCGGGACGTCGGGTAGCGAGCGTGCGTGCCAGTATGTGCTGCTGGGCTGCTTCCTTGCTACGGTTGTAGAAAGAGTAGAGGGGTGGCTTTGCGTTGAGGATCGTGGAATCGTAGAATGATTTGGGTTGGAAGGGATCTTAAAGCCCACCCAGCCCCAACCCTCTTCCATGGACTGTTTGCCACCCACCATCTGAGGCTGCCCTCAAGGCCTCATCGAGCCTGACCCTGGGTGCCTCCTGGGATTGGGGCATCCACCACCACTCTGAGCAACCTGTGCCCCTGCCTCACTACCCTTACTGTAAAAAACTTTTTCCCTATATCCATTCTAAATCTCTCTCTTTAAGTTAGAAACCTTTCCCCCTTGCTCCATCTCAACAGATCCTGCTGAAGAGTCTGTCCCCTTCTTTCTTACAGCCTCCCTTTAGATACTGAAATGCTGCTCACAGGTCTCCATGGAGCCCTCTCTTCTTCTGGGGACAAACAGCCCCAGCTCCCTCAGCCTTTACAAAATGCTTCAGCTCTACAGATGAGCTAAGCATACATGTTATCAGGCAAGTAGGGAGAGTTTGGTGGCAAAGATCCTTTCCCTTTGTGGGTCAGGATGCTGCCTCCCATATCATCTCTGTGCTGGTTTGGGGCAGCCATGCGGTGGTGGCTTTGCCACCCAGACAGAAGGAAAAATCATGGATGGGAAGAGAGGGAGAGCTGACATGAAAATCCTGATCAGTGTGCTGCAGAGAGCTGCTGCAAGCTGGTGAGTGCCAAGCCTCAGACTGCTGAGTGCAATTATGGGAGGCTGGAGGATAGTTACAGGGGAAGAACACAGTGATGAGCGCCTTGGAGTCTTCAGATTGGAAAATGACACCAAAGATTTTACTCTTTGCTCATAAATGCTGCTTTGTTTCTAGTGAGAGAGGAGAAAAATGGGAGAAGGCTGTGTCTATTGAGGATGGCAGTTAGCACACACAGCTCATCAGTTATTCTACTTAAAAGAAATGTTTCCAACCAGTATCTTATATGATACTCAGACAGGCACATAATTTGTTTTACAAATCTGCATTGCAGAAAAAATGGGTGTATCCCTTGGAATCTTTCTCTGAGGATTTATCCTGATTTTAAAAGAGCTGTTTTTCTGTTTAGGAAATACTGATTATCTTTTGCTGCTTCTGTTGTCTTTGCTTTAGCCAACATCTCTCTTCTGTATGTTTTTGCTACTTTAGTGTACAAATAAAAATAGGGACAACAGATCTTTCATAGTTGAGCTCACTTTTCTTCTGCTCTGCTTTTTTCCTCCTGGGGCTGCCCTGGCACACAGCTGGGGTTGGCTGCATGGGGAGCAGGCAGGGCACCTTGCTCACATTGTGGGACCCATGAGACCACTTCTCCTCCCTTTCTCCTCCTTTTGCCTCCTTCATGAGACCACTTACAGCATTTTCAGCATCAGGTTGGAGGCTGGTCTCCTACCCAGTGTCTGCATGTGCTGGGCACTGGATCTGTTTATCAGCTGTGTCTATCAGCTGTGTCCTTGCAGCCATGGGGTAGCAGGGAAGCTTCAGTGCTGTGTGCAGGAAACCATCTCTTCATGGCCTTATACCCAGGGTAGATAAAAGACAACAAGACAGCTTGTTTTCTTTCATAGAATCATAGAATTATTTGAGTTGGAAGGAACCCTTAAAGCTCATCTAGTCCAACTTCCCTGCAATGAACAAGGACACCCACAGCTCCATCAGCTGCTCAGAGCCCCATCCAGCCTGACCTTGGCTGTCTCCAGGGATGGGACATCCACCACCTCTCTGGGCAACCTGTGCCAGTGCCTCAGCACTCTTATCATAAACAAGTTTTTCTTTATATCCAGTCTGACTCTCCCCATGTGTTGCTGCTTAACTCATCCTTACTCTCATGCTTGACATCTGTCACTTAGGCTTCCTCATCTAGCCATGAAATGAACGGTGATCATCACCCTAGAACTTGCTTGTGGAAGATAAATAATAACCACTGTGCAGGAGTGAAGAGCAAAGACAAGGCAAGGAGATAAAATAGTACTCTGTGGAAAAGCTCCTTGTTTCCACCAACATGACCGCAGCAGATATGAGCACGGGGGCGAACAGTGAGCACAAAAATGCTCCTTTGTGGGGATAAAGCCACATTGTGCATGTGTGTCCAGGGCTGGATGTAGGCGTGGTGTGGCCAAGAGAATGCAGGCACTGTGGATTTCAATGTGTTTTTCACCTTGAAATCCCATATCCTCAAAAAGCAGCCTGACTTTGGGCTCCTCAACCACTGCCTAGAGGGGGTGTGAACAGCAAAGGTGCTTTACGTGTCTGCATTGGCATTTCCATTTAGCCCTATCACTCCAACTCTGTCCTAAACATGTGAAGTCCACCATGTGCACCGTCTCCCTCCGGTAATATCAAAACTGATGTGACTGTGAGCTGCTTTTTCTCTTCTAATCCACTACTGGCCATTTTTTCTCCTTCGACTCAGGCCAAAAATTGATGGCACATACCTGATCTCGGTGGGGAGTGGCCTATGCTCCCATCGCCATAACAGAGCTGCCCCTTGTTGCTCATTGCCACATCAAAAAAAGTTGAAAGAGTTAAGAGAAACATGACTGCAGCAGGACTGAGCTCTTCAAAAGCAAATAATTCAGCAGAGCAAACTACTGCCCAATAGTGATTGGCCTTCCCTCCTCTGTGTTTGCACTATCTACATCAAAATTTGGATCTTTTTTTCCCCTAAGCTGTTGCTTCCTGCTGTTCTGGGACCCACATCAAGTTCCTCGTGTTTTACTTATGGTTATGCCCCATCCTCAGGAGTGCAGAAACATTTAGGGCTCCTGACACAGAGACAGGGCTGCAGAAGAGCTCAGGAATGCCTGTGATAAGTGAATGTTTCTGCAGACATTCTTCTTTCTTCTTTGTGGCAATTAGCTGGATTTAAATAGAGATCTGCTGTGCTGAGAACGTCATCACTGCACAGCTGCAGGAATTGTCGTCCCAAGGTCTCATGACGAGAGCTGTTTTTGTGTTTGTCCCTGCTTGGATTAAAGCAAAACTTGTTTCCAGCAGCGGTCGAGGTTAAGAGTATGTGCTGCACGGAGGGAGTTGGGATCTTTTTGTCTCTCCACTCCATCCATTTGCAATGGTTACAGCAAAGGTCAGGATGCTGAAGAGAAGTGCTTTCTGGTTTTGAGTTGCTTAGTGTTGAATTTTCCTGACAGAGGGGCCATGAGAGGGTTTAGAGCCTTGAAGACGAAGACATTATCTGTAATATCAAAAACACAATAATCTCTGTGTTTTTGCGTTCCCTGAGCCACAGGAGATTAAGGAAGAACACTGGGGAGCAATCTTGTGTTTGTGTAAGTCAGTAATGGTGCACATAAACATGAGGATTTAGGCAGACATTTTCAGATGCTGTAATGGGAGGCAGATTAAAAAAAAAAGAACACTTATGAAGGCTGGAAACAGAATGGTTGATATGCCTCCAATTGTGTAATTTAGATAAAGACTTGCTGATATCCTATTATATAACATAGCTAAGCACAGTCAATTTTTCTAAGGTGTTTTCAGTCACTGCCTCGTATTTTGTTCTGTGAGACACGATGCTTGGAGAACGAGAGCCCTTTGTTCCATAAGGGCTCATCTGCTCCCATTGCCTCATCTCCACTTGATAGCATTTCTTTCTCTATATGCCATCTTGTTTATTTCCACAGCAACAATGATTACATCTCGGTTGTGGTTAGAGAGAGGCTAAAAGCTTGCAGAACACAAGTCCACTGCACTTAACAAGATGATTAAAGCTTCCTGATTCCCACATAATACACATGATCTCAACCTAGTGCATTGTATAGGACTAATAATTCTGTGCAATGGGACTTGATAGTGCCATGGTCCTGGCACTGATGCATTCAGCCACAACAGTCTGCTCAAAATATGGGCCAACAGGTCATGATGGGTTGATGGTTGGACAAGATGATTTCAATGGTCTCTCCAGCCTTAGTGATTCTATGATCATTTTGCACTGATTCAGTGCTCTGGCTGCCCTATAAATCCGTCTTACCCTGAGTGCCTGATACTCATCCAAGTACAACAAAGCCACTCTTTCTGTCACTTGCTTTGGGTAAAGGGACTGGTTGCAACCCAGGAGAGGCCATTCACAGATGGTCTATACGCCCATTTTATCCACTGGTGGAATATATTTCACCAAACTATGGGTACAGGTGATGTGAGTTCCCTATCCCTAACTCATAGGCTGGTTGCATTAAGATTTATCAGCCTGGAAATGTTTCCAGCTCTGGAAGGAGAGCCTTCTGCTTTTATCTCCAGCTCGCTGGAGTTCAAGTCCCCACTGCTAATAACTCAGCTAGGAGCATCCTTTGTAATGCTATGGGTAGTTCTCAGTAATTCTCAGAATGGTCAGTGTAAAGTGAAGTAGATGCAGAGAACGGGAATGACAGCGGTGTTTTGCAGTGTGAGATTAAAAGAGCTTGGCTGATGGACTGCAACAAAATGAAGGTTTAGAGGGGATGTGATCATCTAAAGGTATTTCAGGAAAGGTGTCTGTGCCATGCAGGAACAAAATCCCCCCAGCTCCTGAAGCTTGTGAACTGTGCTGGCACAGGAACAAATGGGTGTTCTTGAGGAACAAACACAGTCACTCCAGAGATAGGAAGAGGTTCTTTAATAGTCAGAAAAGTGATATTTCTGTCAGGAGATGAAAGGAAAAGAAAAACCTAGGCTAAGTTAAAAGGGAGCTTCATTGCTGTATGAAAAGGAATTGATAAGGGGTTTGCTTGCAATAGCAGAAGCCAATTTCAGCAACCACTCGTGGCTTTGGTCCCATATTATTCTTTCCTTTTACTCACAGATCCCTTTGTAACCTGAAGAAAGGAAGAAAGTCTGTGATACACATTTTTCCCCCCCCATTTTGGGTGGTGACCAAGGAGAATTGCTTTTATGTAGACTGATCCAAAAGTAATGCCTTCTATTTATTTCCATGGGAACTGCAACAGCTACAAAGAATGCAATAACACTATTTGATAGAGAGAATTCTCAGCTAAAAATACCACGAGTTTTCAACATAATCACCACCATTAGCTATGCATTTTCACAAGCAAAGACCATAAAAAATCTGCACCAGCAGAAGTGACCCTCTGTTTCACAGCTGCTCTGACGGTGTCATAGCTGAAATACACCTCAAGTGTATTTCAGTGTACACACTTGAGGTGTGGCCTCAGCAATGCCAAGCACAGAGGGATGATCACCTCCCTTGTCCTGCTGACTGCACTATGTCTGATACAAACCAGGATGCCACTGGCCTTTTTGGGCACCTGAGCACACTGCTGGCTCATGTTCAGCCAGATGTTGACCCCCAGATCCTTTTCCTCCTTATGGCTTGCCAGACACTCTTCCCCAACCCTGTAGCAATGCATGGGGTTGTTATGACTAAAGTGCAGGAGCTGGCATTCGGTATTGTTGAAGCTCATACAATTGGCTTTATCCCATCCATCCAGCCTGTCCTGATTCCTTTTAGGGCCCTCCTACCTTCAGGCAAATTGACACTTCCTCCCAGCTTAATGTCATCTGCAAAATTACTGAGGGTGCACTCAACGCCCTCATCCAGGTCATCAATGAAGATATTGAAGAGGACAGGCCTCAGTATCAACCCCTGGAGAACACCACTTATGATTAGTAACTAGCTGGATTTAATTCCATTCACCACTACCCCCTGGGCCAGGCCCTCCAGCCAGTCCTTTACCCAGCTAAGAGTGTCCCATTCAAGCCATGGGCTGCCAGCTTCTCCAGGAGAACTCTGTGGGAGACAGAATAAATGCTTTACTAAGTCTAGGCTTATAAATATTTAGATTCCTCAGGTGGTTGTGAACCTAATCCATGCTTACAGTGGTAGCAACACTGCTCCTCCAGTCCCTACCTTCCACCCCATCCACTTGAGGGCTGTGTGAAGAGCAGTTGCCAGTGAAGATTAAGGCAAAATAGTTGTTGAGTACCTCATTTTTCTCCTTGTCCATTGTTACCAGCCTGCCAATACTGCTCATTATGAGAGGTACACCTTCTTGGACTTTCCTTTTTTGGTTGATGTACCTGTACCTAGGTCACCCTCACTATGGTTTCCTCCTTGTTTCTCAGTGTGTATATGGTGTACTTCATACATGGAGACAAAAGGTGAAGTTTTGTGGGCTCTGCAGGTTTGATTGTCTCTTGTGATGGCAACTCCATCAACCTTTGGAGGACCAATACACAGCCATATGAAGAAAAAGCAACTATCTTAAAGTGCGTGTTGCAGGAACTAATTATTGCCAAATTACTACATTAATGCCATGGATTTGGACTTTTTGCCCTGCTCAAAATACTGGAAGTGTAGGTGTAGCAAAAATAGTTTCATGTTTCTGGAAATATATTTTTGGAAATAGTTGGTACCTACAAATGTCTGGGTGTTCTGGCTGGATCCAGTACAGCATAATGCAATTATTTACTGTCTTTTCCAATAAAAGAATTAAAATCCTCAGAGAAAACTAGTAGAAGAGAAGTCTGAGACAGGAGTTGATAGCAGGAGATGATTCTTCCATAAAATGAGATTAAGTTGTAAAATGTCTTGCTGCAGGATGTTGTGAATGTTAAAAATCACTGAAGACCAATTCATGGAACAAAAAAAGACTGAGGGCTATTAAGACACTAACAGTGGATCTGGAAGTCTGTAAGATGCAAAATGCTGCAGGCTAGGGAGGTATTTGGGTGTGTATCACTATACACTGTACTAAGACAGGACTAGCAAGTGTGGGGCATCTGGTTTGGCCACTTAAGAGACTAAATATGGCGCTAGTTGGATGGAGACTTTGGTGAATCCTGGCACATCTACTCTTATGCTTCTGAGCTTTCTTCCCACCTGCTCCTTGAGCTGCATGTAGCTCCCCACCATCTGCAAATCCCATTTCACTATCTATTTTTTGATATGATGTTTCAATAGACCATCTTACTGTCCCCCCAGAAAGTCTTTGTTCTGTTTTTGAGCATAGAAGGGTCTTTTTTTGTTTGTTTTCAGAGGCACTTAGGCGCTAAGACAGTGCTGAGTTACCCAAGGTGGTGGAAGAATGAAAATACCGTGGCAGGAGAAGGAAGCCTGCCATCACTATTTCCACCATCCTATCTTGCTGAGAAGCAGCATGTTCTGCATGGTAAGTATCAACATGGCACTGAATTTCATGCTCAGTTTTAATAAATAAAATCTGTGTTCTAAGTGAAGGCACCCAGACAGAGCGCCTTTGTGAGAGGGAGACTTAAGCCTAGTGTGTGTTTTTGGGAGAAATGCAGAATTCATTTTGGGTAGGGAAACTGACACAAACAGCAGGCCATTTTTCTTTACAAAGGCTCTCTTTCAAAGTTGGTGCATGCAGCAGAACAAAAGCTGACTCCATAATCTGTACTGAACAATAGCTTGGAATATTTGTTAATTTGGCTATTGTACATGCATACATCATGCTTAGGTGTAAATAAAAAGGGTCACAGTTGGATCCAGTGTGAGGATGTAACCAGTCTGTTACCATTCTGACAGCAAGAAAATGTTTATTTTGAGTCTCTCTTCCCCTGGCCAAACTGATGTCCACTCTGAGGGAGCAGGATTTCCATTTCAAGTGCATCAACAAAGAAATGAAAGATTTTGCCATCATTGTAGAAGAAAACTCTGTATTAGTTCTAAACTTGTCTTTCTTGTCCCTGTAACTTCTCCTAAGGACCTTTTCTTGACTGAATTCCTATTCTCCTTATAGCCAACAACAAGTAGCCAAAGAAGGACTTGGTCTTTATAGGTAACTTGAACTCCATGTTACAGTAAATGTATAGACTCCTACACTTCTGTTTCTTGTGTAGAAGGGGGAAGATACAGCTTCCCAGGCCCATCCGTGGATGCCTGAGCTGCTCCAACAATAGAACAGCAGCACCTGCTTAATCACTTATGGCAGTGGTTGCCTGCAGATTTGTTTGTGATAAGTTGTCCATGAAGCTTTGTGGGGATGTAACTTATTTGCTCAGTTCATTTTGTGATTTATGCCCATAATGCCAAGAATATTTAGGTTGCTGTACTGGAAGCATGGAAAATTGCTGGTGTAAGGCATAGTGTGTTTGCAGTGTAAGCATCTGAGACTTTGTTCAGATAACTGAATGTAACCGAGAAGGAAGCAATCCAAATTAGACTCTTTCAAAATCAGAAGTTGTTTTAATGGGTGATTTTTTTTTCCCTTGGATGCTCTGATCACATTCAGCCCACTGATTATCATTAGGCAAGGGTTTTCACAGTGGAAGTTGTCAGAGCTTGGCGTGAATGACTTGTCTCTTATGTACATCACAGGGCATAACCACACACAAACATTCTCTAACAACTTGAGAATTTTGGTATGTTTCACTGTTTGGACCAAGAACACAGAGATCTGTTCCAGCAGAAGAGTGGTGGCATATATGATTCAGTACATTGCACTGCCTCTAAATGCATAAATACTTGACTACCACCAGTGCCGAGGCATTATGGTGTTCCTATAAATTGGCTTGTTTTTATTTTGGAGAACTCAACAGCCAAGTCCTTCAGGGTGGGGGTATGGAAGTGTAGATAGGATAGCTTCAGACTGTCCTGGGAAAATTGGTAGGTGAGGATAACAGTGTGGTCAAAAGGCCAGACATAAAAGGAACGATCACTCAACCTAGAAAAGGAAGCCACATTCAGGGACTAATGACTGGTTAAAGCATACTAAGGAAAAACTTTTCACAATTGGGAGAGAATGGACCAATAAACCTCTGTATATGTATGTGCTGGGCTCCTTTTCAGTGTGTTCATAAATGATCTAGGAGAGAAGTGAGTAAGGAAATGACAGCACTTCCTGATGATACAGAGTTTACAGAGAATAATAAAAATTAAAACTGACAGGAGAGAATAACAGAAGGATCTCATAATGCTTATTGGCTGAATGGTAAATAACAAATGCAATTCATGTACTTAAGGAAAAAAACAATCCTAACCATGCACAGCAGTGAGGTCTAAAATTAGATATTGCCACTCAGAAAGAAAAGCTTAGACTCATCACATATAACCCTATGAAAATGTCAGCTCAATGCTCAGCAGAGAGAAAATGGCAAATCAGATGGTAGGTATTGTTCAAACAGGAAGAAGGCACAAAAGGGGAAAAAACAAGCTCCCCTAGAAACGTTTTGCCTTCACACCTGGGATGCTGCACACACAGTGCATGCAGTTCTTAACTCTTTTGCAGAAAATAATTAAGATGAAGTAGAAAGGATATGGAGAATGACAACAAGAACGATAGAAGCAATAGGACTGCTCCTACTTGAGAATGCTTTGTAATGGCTGGGAAGAGGAGTGACTGAAAGGGGCTGTGGTAGGGGCTGTGTTGTCATGAGTGCAATAGAGAAGATAAATAAAGAACAAAATGATAGAGCCCTGATTGTTTGTTTGCTTGTTTGTTTTCTCAAAATGTTTTGTTTTTCTGTTTTTGTTTTTTTTTCCCTGACAATTCAGCTTTTAAACAAAGAAGAAATTACTTCTTTACACAGTCTGGCTGTAAACTCTACAACTCCTTGTTCTGGTGTAGCTGCTGAAGAATAAATGGCTTCAGAAAGTGGTTAGGCAAATTCAAGGGAAAAAAAAGTTAATTGGGGATATTAATTATGAAGATTTGATGCAATGATCAGAAAGCCCATAAACTGCAAGTGGATTACAAAAGTTGTAGAATTAGTACATTAGTCCCTGAATGTGCCACGTCCTTGTTGCCTAAAGGGACATTACTTTCAAAGGTAGAATACGGTCCCATATTGTGTATGGGACAGCCTTTGGGATTCAGGTCTTCTTGATCCTCTCCATCCCTGTCTGCTGGACATTCACTTAAAGTTTATTTAAGAAGAGAGTGGAAGAACTAACCAACAGATCTGTAACACAGATCTATGGACTTGTCTGTGATGGGTTTCTCTGGACCACACAAGTGTCGGCACTGCCTTAGCTTTGCAGCTGCCATATTGTGTATAGGGTGTAAATGGTCCCACTGTTAAGTGTTGTTTTCTCCCCCTAGCTGAAAAATTGGGCAAATTGGGTGCTAAGTTTCTTTCAGATTAGTATTAGGCCTTGAAACTCCAGTTTTCCCAAGGTAAAAGAGGAAGATGTCAACAGAGTCTGCAAATGCATGTAGATCTGTGTCCCCATGATATTACATCCCATGAGACCAGGCAAACCAGTCTCCTCTCCCGTGTGCAGTTCTGGCTCGATTGTTTTCAATTAAGGTACCATTTAATCACTTGCTAACATATTCAAAACATTCATTCCCATCCACTGGCAAGTTTTGAGCTAATTTGGTATAGAGAAGCTGCTTTCTCTGAACCATCTGAACAATGCAGTCATAAAGCTGATGTGACAGGGAGTTTCCATAGCTTCTCCTGCTGCATAAAGGTTTGCTTTTTGTGACTCAGCCACTGATGTAACCGGGTTACTCATCAGAAAACTACTCAAAGAAAAGACTAATTCTGAGCTGAATTGGAATAAGTGGAGCTGAGGCAGAGCTGGAGTTATTGGGAGGGTGGGATAAGGAGGATCAACATCGCACTGCTTGGAGCAGTTATGAGCCTCCACATTCCTAACCCCTCATTCCTTTCAGCCTTGTAACAGCTTCAGTAGCCCCAGCGCTTTGTGTTCACTTCAGGAAGCAGCACGTTTAGTCCTGGAGCCTGGGCTTTGGGCAGCACAGAGGCATGTGTGTCCCCTTGGGTGAGCTGCATGTCTGCCCCGTGTTGGTGACTCCTCACCCCACAGCTGGCCCAGCCCACACTTGGTTCTCATGGCACATTTCCCCAGGATAGCATTAAGTGCTTTCCTTGGATGCAGGAGGAAACTAAAAAGTGAGTGATTCATGGTGAACCTCTGAGTCATAACGCTTGAAAGGACGGTTTTAGGGTAGGGCAGGATATACCTTGTTTGTTGGTGAGCCTTCAAACCACTGTCTAACTCTCATTTCCCTGCTATCAGTGCTGCTATGTGCTTGTTTCATTTGTACTATCACCCTTCACCCAACTGTTCAGATGAACACTGAAAACCATAGTTGTGACCCTGGCTTTGTGCAGTGAATTGCCTTGGGGACTGAACAAATCAGTCCTCTCCCCACAAGGCCAGACCCAAAGTGAGAAATATGTCATTGCAATGGGATTATTATTTGTTTTTTGGCAGCTGCAAAGCCAAGGCAATGCCTACACTTGCGTGGTCCAGAGAAACTCATCATAGATATGACAAGTCCATAGGTCTGTGTTACAGATCTGTTGGTCTAGTTCTCCCGCTCTCTTCTTAAATAAACTTTAAGTGAATGTCCAGCAGACAGGGATGGAGGGATCAAGAAGACCTGAATCCCAAAGGCTGTCCCATAGGAGGTCAGACCAAATCATGCAGGTGCTGCTGAATGCTGCCATGAGCTCCTTGAATATTCATGTAGCAAAAGCAATGATGTAAGGACATAAACAGCGTGAGATAGGCGGGGAGAGATCTTTGTGCCTTTAATACTAACTTCAGTTTTTGTTTATTTATTACAACATTCACAAAGAGCTTAGGGAAACTGGTCTTTAAATCTGTCAGCTTTTAAAAAGACAAAACCTAAAGCTTCAGTGTGGCATTATCTGAAAAATTTGTAATACAAAAGCTGGAGAGAGGTGTAGGAGCTGAGCAGTGTTTTCCAGTGCCATGAATGGAGCTGGAAATGAATGGGGAATACACAGCTCACATCTCCAACCCGCACCAACAGCTCTTCCAGAAGAGAGGCTGCTTCTCCACTGAGTTCACTCTGCTGGAGATGTTTATGGCTGTGTAAGACACTCCCAGGTCAGAACAGCAGATTTGTCACATCTCACATGCTGGGCATGGGATTTACCCATTTGACTTCTTCTTTCCATTGTCTCCCTGAACCCACAGCTTGCTCACGGTCAGTCATGTACTGCAATAGCCCTCTGGGATCCCATGTGCCTGATGTGTGAGTTCTCCATTGCAGAGAAGAGAGTATGGAGGCAGGGTCTCTTGCAAACACTTTGCACTCATCTTTTACTCCAGAAGGTCCAGACCAGTAAAGTGTCAGCCTTGAAGTGATTTCTTAAAGGACCATCATGTTGTTTGCCCTGAAAATGAAGAAAGCTTTCTCATTTCCAGAAAAAAATATGATAAATAATTTCATTTCAGTGTGATTTTTGTTGCTGTTGTGTTGGAAATCAGTTTAATTTAGCTTCTTATCACAGTGACTTGGGGGCTAAGAATAACTGGCATCAAGCAGATCCGAGATGGTGAGACACGTATTTTGAGAATTGAGTTCAAACCAGCATTACTCATAAGTAGAAGAGAAAAACTGCTTCTGCTCTGAGCTCAGACTCCTGTGGGCCTGAGACAAAAGGAGGAATATAAATTTTATTTCACTTAATCAAAATCAGAACCATCATGAACATGCAAAAATAACAATCTCTTTGCATGGATGGAGCTTGATAGCAGACCAGGATGGAGCAGGACAGCTGCTTTCAGATTTCTGACTGGAAAGAGTTGAAGGGAAAGTGTGGAAAGGCCCAGGTCACCTGTAGGGTGGGAGGAGAGAAGGAATGAACACACAACAAGAGAATACAGCAGAAGAGAAGTTCCCCGTAGAATTTTATTACTGAAACTCACCATTTGGTGAGAACAGGATATAGAAAAGAGATTAATTTGTGTCAAATGAAGAAAAGGAAGCAGAAATCAAGATGTATGCAGAACGTCTGAAATGGTGTGAAATGAATGGGCAGTCAGAAGTTCTGTGTGGGTAAAAGCAGTGCATTGCACGGAGGATGATGAGGTTTATACTGCCTCCGCTGTAGTTGAGATTACAGTCCAAGAAGGCAAGGAGGAAGATGTGAATCTTGGCCACTTATAGAATTAGGAATGAGTGTGGAGGGAGTAAATTTGGGCTCTAGTTAAAACCAGAGAACAGCAGAGCTGCTGGGAGAAGGGAATCATGCAAACACTGAGCTATGCACCACAGCAGGGGGACAGAGTGCTGTTGAAACTGGAGCACTGCTTGCACAGGAAGATGCTGATAGAGATCACAAGCAGAGAGGTCTGTGAAGGTTTTCAAGGTTTTCACCTTTCAGGGAGGAAGCACTATCAAACTCTATCTAGTAGAAGGTGTTAATGCGGCGCAGCCACTCTGGCAACCAGGAGACCCAACATCTGGCCACACTTCTGCACCTAGATGGTGGTGGGGCTGTTTTTAGAGTCCATTAGGACACCTGAATTTTCAGGAAGATATAAAAGGGTTTCTGGCCATTGGCCAAATAAATTGCTAAAATTAGGAAAGGGCTGCATATGCTGGGATTGTGAGGAAAGGGGTGAGACTGCCTGCCAGGCACCTTTCATCTTGGTGGCTTTCTTGGTGGCACCACAGCAGTGCCCACAGAGCAGAAGGCGTAGCTACAAGGGGAAGATGAAAGTAAGGAGGTTCTGTGACTGGGCCACAGTGTTACAAGTGGAGATCTGTCCTCCTGCTCTGCATTGATTGTGGTTACTTTCACAGTGGCTTGCTGCAGAGCTGCTGCTCTTGCACTGTTCATCTTGGTCAGCTCAAGCCCTGACCCTCTCACACCTGCAACCCTGCAGCCCATGTCTCATCACCTTATCTTCTTCCTTTTGTTTCTAAACAAGGTGATGAAATTACCACAGAGGTCTGGAATGGTAAAAAGCGTAATTGGGGATTGAGAAACCAAATCTCCCCTTCCCTCCAGCACTCTGGCTGGGCAGCTGGATATGTGCCATCAGATTGGCTGCTGCTCAAAACATGTTCCAGTAACCACATGGCAAATGCAGTTGGAAAGGAGAGCCATTTCTTTGGGAAGAGGAGGTGTCCTAGAGACTCCTGTCTGTTGTTTTTCTCTGATAAAATCTGGCTGACACCAAGCTCTACATTCACACAGAGGCTTCTGAGGGATTTATGATGATATTTCTTTCTAGGAGAAATAAATAATTTTTGACATGATTTTTTTACTGCATGTCTCACAGGTCTCACCAAGGCTATATGTGGATGAGAGCCTCTGGTACTTCTTACAATGAGGGTCAGTCTCCTCCTGCCACTCTGATATAGAGAGCTCCTAAATCAGCCCCCTCTCTGCCGTAAGTCAGATATTTTAGATAATGTCCTCTTAGAAAGTCAGAGATTTACACTGCTACATGCTGCATTTGCTACTCATTTGTGAATATATTATCAGTGTCTTATAGGAACACACTCCCAACATCCACCCCAGCCTGCTATCCTAGGCCACACTCTGTCTGAAGGAACTCAGGCTCCAGGGACATCCCAACATTACCATGGTCATGGTGCTGGAGCCAGTCATGCTGCAGACGAACACTGGCAAGCTGCGTGGGGCAATGGATCTGCATGGAGAAGCTCAGACATTCAGATGAGTAGAAGGAAAGGTTAGGTCTGCTTCAGTGCTACTCTGTGTCAGAGTCAAAGCCCTATTTCATTTCTGTTTTCTGGGAAAGGTTCAAGCTAGGTCCCTAGCTATGGAGCAACAGCTGAAAACATTTTCTCAGCCTCTGATCTGCTGGGACAGCTCTGCTCAGCACACTAGGTTTCATTTTGGCCATCCTCCTCAAGAACTGTGCAATATGGCTGCATAGATATGGGGACACTTGGGCACCAGTGAGGTGCAACATGGCTGCACCCAAGGGAAGGAGGAATGAGGGTTGGGGGATGATCCTTTCAGCAGTGGTTGAGAAGACTACTTGATTAAGAAAGTTATGCAATCAGGATCTAAAACATACATTGTTATAAGGGTATATAGGGCACAGCTTCCATGAGGAGGTAGTGATGCATGGGAAGACATCGTACTGGGGTGGTTTACAGTTGTATCCTTAGCTGTTTTTCTGCCATCAAGAAACATCCCCACTTCCAAAATATTCCCTAATCAAATCACCTAAACCTCTTTGTGGTCCCTGAGTCGTACTGCACTTAAAGTTCATGCCTAATTGACATACATAAGAGCTAGAGTGTTTTATTGACTGTGAGTAAAAACCAGTTAAGTTTACTTCTAATAAATGGCAGTTTGGCACAGATTGTGGCTTTAATGAATATGTTTGAGAATGAAGGCCTGCCTCTACCAAAAGCACCTCACTCTGCCCATCTTTCTCCTGTAAGAGATTTCCCACATGGTTTTCCATGTGGCTGAGGTCTCTGTTGATGTAGCACAGCTCTCTCTGGGTGCTGCTCTGGAGTACATATACTTCTCTCTCTCATTTTAAAGATGTTATTTATTGACCCCAGACTGCAAGATGTTGAAATGGCTTGGGGCAGCCATGTAAAGTGGCTTACAGATCATTGATTGCCACAGATGAGAAGACAGCAATTACATTGTTTACACCACAGTTTTGTTTTACAACCTAATTCATGTTCATTCCCCTGTAACAAATTTGCAAAGAAAAAGCACCCTTTCATTGGTGTTACTCATCTGTATAATTAAACAGCAAGTGCCTGATATATCAGATAGATAGAGGCTTATTCAGGTTTTGCTTGCAATGTATTTGCTCAGTATAAGACTGCAGCCCCTCATATTTGGCCCTGCTCCACTGAAGTCAGCTGTGTTAAAGTGATGAATGGAGGTCTAGCTGGTTACCCCAAACTACTCTTGTAAGGGAGTACTGATATCAGACAAGAAGATGCTTTCTTAGGCTATGAGTTGTAATGAAGTGTCCCAGGTTGGGTTGGCTGATCATTCGAGCTGCTTCAGAAAAAGAAGGAAATGTACTTTCCCCTTCAAACCCTCTCCTTTTCCAAGTTACTGGAGAGGAGGTGACAATGACCTCTTCCCTTCTTAGTCATAGCTTGTTTAAAATGGGGATGTAATGTAAGAGATGTTTGACTTCCCTGTCCTTTACACCTGGTTTGTGCACAGGGAGTGAATGACACTGATCATACCAGATGGAACTGCTGTTTGATCTTCTGGCTTATAATTGATTCGCGTTTCCTAGCTGCCATGTGTTCTTTGCTCTTTATGTGAAAACAGTACAGTGGGGCCATGTGGGCACAGCTCTGTCCCAGATCACCCTGATTGTGAAATGATCTGTAGCACACTGCATCATCCTGCACTGAACAGCTTTCTGTGGCTTCCTTTGAATTCCATGGAGATGCTGCAGTGAAGTTCTAATCTTTGCAAGTCTGGCTTGCAGGGGCTGATTTATTAGTGTTAGATGAGCTTTCCCTGTCGCTGCTGCATTCCTTTAGGCAGCCTGCAATGCTCAGTGTCTGCATCCCCAGCTGAGATCTTTTAAGCCAAGCTTGGAATTCTTGTTATGCCTCGTATCACTTATTGGGGTGCCAATGAATTCACCACAACCGTGGCAAGATCATTAACTCCTTATACTGACCAGGGCAGTACTCCTTCACATTACTTTGCCCAACCTCTGCTTGGTGAGTGTCTGCCTTTTCTGTCCTGTGTCTTGTTTCTGGATTTCACCAACCCAAACCACCTGAATGGAAACAAATCAGGCTGCACTGAAGAACATTACTGGCAGAAGAACAAGCTTTCAGAGGAGGATGCTTTGTAAGAGCCTTTCAATGTCTGTCAGATACAAAGGATGTGCCTTTTGTGAACAACCAGGGCAAGAGATGTACTTTCTGTCACTTTGCATTTATCCAGGAGCTCTAAATGAACATTCACTACACCAGCTCCCCATCCCAGAACATGAGGATAATGTATTCCAGGTCTACCCAATCAGTCCTCATATCTTGCTGCTAAAACATCAGACTTCTGTCTGTTTGGGCGTTGTCAATGCAAACACTCTTTATATGGGCAAAGACTGCAGACCTGTGCAGGGTTCTGCTCTGGGCCCATGGCCAACAGTTGCTAAGAGGCAGCTTGGTGACAGCACACCACCTTCCTATCATGTGGGTATGGTTCTGTGGTTGTGCATGGGGCTTTGTTTTGCTCTGTTTTGGTTTTGTGAATCACATTTTTAGTTCTAGATTCTTGTAGGCTTTTAGAGAAGTGATACTTGCTTACTAGATGCTCTCCCTGTGCATGCTGGCCTGGTTATAGAAAGCATCATGGGCAACAGGCAGTTGACTTGAAATGAGAATGATTCAGACCTGTTTTGCACTGCTATGAACTTAGAAAGAGGAACTATAGCAGTCAGTCCTCCCTATATTACCCAAATACATCCTCCAAACTTCTAGCCCCTCAGTGTAGAGTACCCATCCTGGATCAGGTAGTGACACGTGGTGCTCTTCCCCATCTGGGTGTTTGTGCTGTTAGTACAACAAACGAATGTACTTCAGCAGAGAGGTATTTTACCTGCATATATCTCCTTCTGTTTCTATCTTTTTTACAAGATCAGGTTCTACACACTTGATTGGCAGCAAGAAGGCATGAGCTCAGATTTAGACAAGATTTCTAATAAAATCAGGAGCCTAGCTTAGGAAAACTAAACTTGCAGGTGCTTAAGGAGGTAATTTGTTTTGCTCTGAAATGTGGATTAATAAAATCTCATAGTTTGCTTTGTTCTTGCTAATGGCTTCTGCTTTGGAGACTTTCCTGTCTCTTTGCCTCTTTGGCACACCAAGCTTCCCAGAGCTTCCTTAGATGAAGGAGACAACTCATCTTGAATGCTTGGGTAATGGGTTCAGATTCTTCCCAGCTTTGTGCCATGTCCCCTCTTTGAATAGAAATACCTCCTAAGGTGAAAATGTTTCAGGTTTTCCATCTTCTCCCTTTCTTCCAGATTTCCATGTATTCTCCTGTCCCTTCAGGTGTTCTTTGCCAGGATTTTGTGTTTCACCACTACAGCTTCAAGTAGGGTTTAAGGAACTCTCAGGGTAAGCAAAGAACAATGTTAATTGAGGCCAGAGACCTTGAGGTCTTTCCCATGGAGAATACCACCGAGTGGCCAAGCAAGATTTCACTGCCAGTGAAGCCAAGGTCAGCATAGTGCTCCTTCCCTTGGTCTTTTCCCCCAAATAAACTAGGCCAACTCCACAGTCATCTTGTGCATCCAGAAGTTTAATTTAGGCTGAAAATTCCTCTGGGCAGCTTGGGGTTGGGAGATTCCTCAGATTGCTTGGGATGAGGGAGTGCAATGATTAGCAAAGCGGAGCAAAAAGAACTGGGGGTACTCAGATTAAAACCATTGTCTTCCTCTCATTTTTGGGTTTCCAGTAAAAGTTGCTCAGAGGCGATTGTCTGCAAAAGCTCAGCTCTGAAAGCATGTCTGTGCTCCAAGTGGTGGCACAGCTGGCAGCGTTCTGCTCTTCTGCCCATTGGGCTCCAGGGTCCCCAGGCAGCTCCTGGGGGACAAGGACTGTGCACTCAGTGACTACTCACTGAAAGCATTACTTATATGGTACAGCATGGCTCAGGCAGAGATAAAGCTAATTGGAACTGTGCTCAAATTCCTAATTAGTGTATGTCCTCTCTCCTCCTTCTGTCTCCTTGTCCCTCTGCAAGCACCAGCAAAGCCAGAGTAAACCTGGACTTGTTTTCAAGGCCTGAGATAACCCATGGTCATGACCTAAATGTTTATTCACCACTTAACTCTGGGTCTTGCTCCTTAACCAAGCAAGAAAGAAATTTTTTTTATTTTTTATTTTTTTCTTGCATGAGCAAAGCAACATCTCCTTCACCTTTGCCTTGCTGGGTAAATTCCTTTCTGACACGTTTCCTAAAACCAGACAAGCTCTCCATATGTTTAGCCTTTGTATGCAAAAGATAAAACTTCAGCCCAAACAGCAGCCATCCGAAAAGTTTAAAGGAAAAAAAAAAAACAAGGTTATCACAGAGCAACCTTCCTTGAACCATCTTGCCAAACTGCTTCAGTTCAGAGCAGTGTTGCTCAATATTCAGAAGCCAGTTCTTGCAGAAAGACACCAACCCACTGATGTGATTATAGTCCATCTCTGCAAATCCTACAAAGCACACACTGAAACAGCTGGCAGATGAGCAGGAGGAGCTATCTCAGTTCTCAGACAATATTTTCCCCTCTGTTCTTATCTCAATTGATTTAAGATGTGATAGCAGCAAAATAAGCCACCAGTTGCTGAATTTCAACATTACTATCACTTCTCCACTGTGATTCTCGAGGAAACCTGAAAGGCTGGTTTCCTCCCTAAGAAAATATTTTCTCCACTTCTAAAACTACAATTAAGGAAGTAGAAATTAGGATCTTCATAAAAATACCATACTTCTGATGATCTCTGTGTTTTTTGCTGTTGAAAAATTTTGCTGAAGTTGACTCAGTTCCCACTGAAAGCTTTGAAAAGGTTTCTGTTGACCTGAAAGGAATCCAATCTGGGCCCCATACAGAAAATCAAAGCAGTCCAATAGTCTGCTTATCACAAATAAGCACACGTGAATATTTGGTATAGGTATCTAAGGCTACATCCACTGACTCTGTTTCATTGCGCTGGGGTCCTGGGCCTCTTGACCACACTTGTCCCTTGAACAATGCGTTGGTGTATTTCTCCTGTGTAAGCAGAGCATGATGGCAAAAGGAGGGGAGAGGTGGTTGCAATCTGGGAGCTCCCAGATAGTTTAGCTTATCCTTCTCCAAAAGTATATACACAAATCAGTAAAGGGGCTGCCATACTGGGCCTGTGCTGGAAATAAGCCAATGCAATGACTGATTTGTGCATCTTATAAAGCAGATAAAGCAAATGGAGAACTCAACCAGAAACTCACCTTGCAGAAGATCTGGGAAGGAACAGATTATCACACTCGGTATCACCAGAACAATAGAAGATCTTAACTTGGAGCTGTGGCAGACTTGGCATCACTTGAGCTACTTTAGACCATGGGAAGAGCTCTTTGGAGACTGCTTGCTACAGATCATAGGACCAAGATGAGAGGTAATAATATTAAGTTGCTCCAGGGGAGGTTCAGGTTGGACATTAGGAAAAATTACTTCTCAGAAAGAGTGGCAATGCATTGGCACAGGCTGCACAGGGGACTGGGGGAGTCACTGACCCTGGAGGTGTTCAAGAAACATAGAGATATGGCACAGAGGAACATGGTCAGTGGGTATGGTAGGGATGGGTTAGGGTTGGACTGGATGATCTTTGTGATCTTTTCTAACATTAATGATTCTATGATTCTATGATACAGCCCAGGTAGACATATTTGGGGTGTCACTATCTCTGACAGTTCAGGTGTTTATAAGAATAGTCTAGACTTCTCTGAAGCAGTTTCAGTCAGGAGGGATTCTGTTCAGACTATTCTCTAAGTGCATTCTGCAGGCACACCTCAGCAAAAGGGTTTTTTGGTGGCCACATTCTTCCATGTGCTCATGCCCCAAGCAAGACCCAACCTGCCATGCTTCTTACTAGTGCATTATTTTCCCTTCATTTTTCCTCTACTCTGACTAATTGTTTGGGCATCACTTTTGTTCCTTGCTTCTTCTCTCCAATTACAATGTGATGACAGCATGGACACAATGTGATGACAGTCTGGCACGAAAGTTTCTGTGAAAGCAATTTCTCACCAGCTTTTGCAATTCTTTGTGTGTGCCAACATCCAGGAAAAGTGTAAAGCTGAGGTAACAAATGCTGCCACAGTCTTCCTTCGAAGGAAATCATGGGAAGGTTTTATGTCAATCTCCAGGAAGGGTGCTGCAGGAGACATCTGTAGCTGCCTCTCCCTTATCCAGAATTAGCTGGAAGAATGAGCTTCTCCAAAAGCATGCACAGTCATTCATGAAATTTAGGATTTGTGTGTGCTAACTGAATTTCACACTTCCCTCCAGGCGGTGGGTTACAAATAGTTAGGACTGGTAATAAGGCTAATTATTGCAACTGTTTTTTGGAGAAGAGAAATGCACAGCCCCAGGTTGTTTGTCAATTTCCTTTTTTCAATGAAGGGTAAAAGAAGGGTACAATCCACTTCGTTGGCATAGGTCCTAAGGTAAGGGTTGGCCTCTCCTCCCATGTGACTAGCAACAGGACTAGAGGGAATGGCCTCAAGTTGCACCAGAGGAGATTCAGGTTGGATGTAAGGAAATTTTTCTTCTCCAACAGAGCGGTCAGGTGCCAGAATGGGCTGCCCAGGGAGGTGGTGGAGTCACTGACCCTGGAGGTGTTCAAGGAACATTTAGATGTTGTACAGAGGGACATGATTTAATGGGAACTGGATAATCTGATAGGTCTTTTCCAACCTTGGTCATTCTATGATTTTGTGGTCCTTCCCAGTAAGCTGTTGTCTGAAACTCCAGTTCCCCTGTTCTTTAACAAGGCTTTTCTTAGAGGATGTAAGAGGCAGCATTCAGTGTTTGTTTTTTTCTCTGACCTACTGCTGAGTAATTGAATCATCCCAGCACCAAGATAATGTTTTTCCTCCCTGAGAGAACATAATGTTACCAGGAAAAGGAGACCAGGAAAAAAAGACAGCTGCAGGTGTTTACTCCAAATGCCATTCAGTGTGTGTCTGAGACCATCAAAGAGCATTTTCTTAGCTGAACAAAATATTCAGAACACCAAATGAGCACGATGCTGGGTAGTGCTGAGCCCCTGCAGCTGGTGGGCTCCAGGAGGATGCAGCAGAGCTGGCTGATGGCACATGAATGCAGACAGGCACAGACAACTATGTGAGACCTGCCTTCTGAAGCATTTTGCACCACTCCCGAGAAAGATAACTGAATTATCAGATCTGCCAGAGAACTGGCTTAATGGGCTGGCTGCTTCCATATAGCAAGTATGATGCTGACAACCTGGGCTCATTTTGACTGTTAGGGGCTGCCCAAAGAAGTGCCCACCTTCCCAAGGTATGGGTGAGCTAATTACCTTGGACCAGGCCCTGGTGGTGAGTTTTAATTCCTCAGCATAGCACTGTCCTATGGACAGACTGAGACCTTGGGCAGAAGCTTCTGTTCTGCTCTTCTAGACAAAGTATGGCAAATGTCATAGCTGTTGTGGACATCACCTAACAGATGATGCAAAGGGCTGGGATGGGCAAGGAAAAACCCAGCCAGCAACTGATCATTCCTCAGGACTTGTTACTGGAACTGATGCTGATGAACATCTTCTCTAATGGTTTGGCCAGTGGGATGGAGCAGACTTGGGGAGTCCTCAGGTGGTACTGAAGTGGGAGTGCTGGTCAGTACCTGAAGGCTGCATTAGCAAGAGCAGAGAAAGTGTGGTTCCCATTGAGGATAAGCAGAGATGTTGCTGCTTAACACAGAGGTTTGGTTGTCCAAAGAGCTGCTGCTAACAGACAGGAAGCCTGGCTCCCGCTGTTTCACAGATAGGGCATGTCTGTGGCCTTCGGAGTCTATTACAAGCACATCCTCCTTTGGAGAATATAGAAGGATGAGGAAAGAAATAAAATAATTTAAATTAGTAACTATTTCCTGTGTGTATGCTGTTTGCTACTTCCTTGAACAAGGCACTGGGGCTGCCTGAAAACTTCCAGCAAAGCATATTCCTTTTTGCTAAGGGAAACAGAGTTTTATTGAAGTGCTGCCTTTAATTTCCTTTCTTTTTAACCTTACAAAAGCTTCTTTTATCTGCATGGAACCTGCTTTTCAGAGTACTGCAAAAGGCAAATCCATGGCTGCATTTTATCAGTCTCATATCAGTGGTGATGGGACAGTGTCCCTGTCCAAGCCTCAACCCAGAGGAGCCACCTCAGCTCTCAGCTTCCGGATCGCTCCTTTCTGCACTGTTTGTCAGCACTCACTGCAGCTAAAAATATGAGAGTGCTGTTTCAGTTTGTTTTGCGGTGGCCACCTGTGATTTCAGCTCAGCTGCAGCATCCCAAGAAAGCAGGCTTGCTGAGTTTCCAATCATGTTATAGCACTGGCACAGAGTGCATATGGGAGCTGCAATGGGGGGCAGATTACTGCCTCCAGTACGTGGGTGCAGAGCAGAAGCTTCTGGGCTGAGGCTGGTGCAATGCACAGCTTGGATCAGAATCCAACTCCTGACATAAAATAGCCAAGATTTATTTTAGAATAATGAGATCAATGCTCTGAATACACAAATTGAATGGAAAGATGTTACAAAGGCACAGCTTCACGCTGGTGCTGAAGAGCATCTCTGCTTTAGCAGGGGCTCAGACAGGGTTTGTTCACAGCATCTTCTGCCACCAAGTGCTAATGTTGCACAAATTCCCTTTGCCCGCTGGAGCCGGTGCCAAAAGCACTGCAGAACAACACAGTTCCACGCCGGGCTGGGAGCCCCTTCAGGCTGCTTTGAATAGCTACATGCAATGCACAGCCTTTTTTTTTTTTTTTTTTTTTTTTAATGTACAAGCCTGGAAAACAACAGCAGATGACTCTGGGTGAGTATTGGAATAATGGAAGTCTTTACCTTTCATCTTTGAAGGTGTGCTGTCTTCCTGTCTTCAGGGAATGGCTGCAGCAAACACTACCCATGCCTCCGTGGAGGGTTGTCCTGGGAAAAGATCCCCTTCAGCTTTTTCAATACTGTTGCCACATGCACCTCTCCCAGCTGAAGGTCCAAGCTCTAACACTGGGGTGTCTCCTGACCCATGTGGTGCATAGAAATCCTTAGCATCATCTGCTGGCGATGGCTCTCCATCGATTAAAACTCCCTTAGATGCTGATAAAGCCCTGAACATCAATGGTTCTGAGCATCATTTATCTCAACCACCATTAGTCTTGAGGATCAGTGGTCCAGGCAGAGAGTGACACATGGATGAGAGGGGGCAGATCCTTCTCTCAGGGACTACATGGACAGGACAGGAAGACTGCTGGTGGCAAGGCTGGACAATACTGCAGCATTCTAAAGATGAAACTACACTGCCTTCACCAGGGCTGCTGGCTCTTAAGTGTGGGGATGAGCATGCTAAACGCTGCCAAAAGGTCTGTCACCAGCACTTCTGTTGTGGATGCTTATTATGGGATGAGTCAGACATGAGTTCAGCAGGAATGACTTGGAAGGCTGATCTATCTGAACAAGTCACTACTCCACGTGCTGGTGTTTAGGAGCATGTGCTGGCGGTGTTCTGGAGCACTCTGCAATGGCTAGTCAATGGGTGTCAGCATTCTCTCTCTCCTTGAGCAGTTTTGCCCTGGTTTGAACTTCTCCCAGGCTGCCCTCAAAAGGTCCCGTCAGAGTGCAGCAATGCACAGTTTCAGTTTGGTGTTATCAAATAGGTGCAATTGCTTCCCTGTTTTCTTGGCTGTTGAAGTCAGTTGTGCTCTTTAATTGTCACAGCTTCCAGCATGCTGTCTGCTCATCTCTACCCCTAAATGTCATCGGCGCTGACACAGATCCCTGAGAGTCTTGTTAGTGTGCCTGGCTGGTGGCATCGCTTCTTGTGATCCCAAATGACAGTCTCAGCAGTCTGTATGTCGATGCTGGTGCTCATAACACAGCAAAGTGGCTGTTCCCCGTGCCACAGAGCTCACACCAGTCCCCATCACTGGCATCAAACATTGGGGATGTCTTTTTTGCTTTTGCCAAGTCTGGTAGCATCTCTTTGATGGCAGACATTTGGGTGGAGTTGTGCTCAGCACTCTGTTTAGTTTGCTGGGATCTGTTCAACACACAGCTTGTCAGCCGTCCTGATAACAGCACTGTGACTGCAGACCCTGCTACAAGCTACCTTTTTCACTTTGTCATGTTCCACTCATGATATTGGCTCCTAAGACATCAAGTAGTCAGAAGGTATTTGCTTGCACCTGTCCTTTTGCCTATTTATCTTCTATTATCTTCTCCATCCGTACCACCAATCTGTGTTTGGTGCTGACCTGAGCTTCCCAGGCTGTTTCTCATCTTTTAAGTCAGTAGTACATTTGTTGTTCTCCTTCCTGAAGTTTTGACATAATGAGTTCTCTTGCAGTAATTGTTGTTAGTGACCATGTGTGGCATTTGCTGATATAACCTGCCTGCCCTTCACAGCTTGTAAGTAAAGCACGCAGTACATCCTTTTGCACCAGATTTTCCTCCTCTGCTTTGTCCTTTGTACTCCCCTGCATTTCCTTGTAAATAACTTCTGCTGCTATTTTTCCATGTGTTTCTGGGCTTTGCCAGGTCTGTTATGTGAAGCAGTTCTGTGCCTGCTTAGAACCATTAAGGTTAGAAAAGACCACTAAGATCAGCAATCCAAGCCCAATCCAACCCCCACCTGCCCACTAACCATATCCTTCATTTCCACATTTCCACATTTCTTTAACGCTTCCATGGACAGTCACTCCACCACCTCCCTGTGCAGTCTGTGCCACTGCATTACCACTCTTTCTGAGAAGCAATTTCTCCTATTATCCTACCTGAACCTCTCCTGGTGCAACTTAAAGCCATTACCTCTCGTCCTATCACTGTTTGCTGGGAGAAGAGGCCAGGACACCTGGCACTTGTCTCCTTACTGATGGCCTGCAGGGATTGCACGGGGTGAGAGATGAGCATGTATCCATCATATGACATCCTGTGAGTTGTTGCAGTGCTTCTGAGATGAAGAGATGATCTTCATGAGCTGTGGGTGAGCTAGACCCAAATACAGCCCCAAAAACACTCTTGGATGTGATGGGAGGCTGCATTATGGTGTGATGAGACTTGGGCTTGGCTCTGCCAAAGGGCAGGGAGGCAATGACGCAGGTTGCCCAGGGAGCTGGAGGATTTCCTGTCCCTACAGACAGCCAAGGTGGGGCTGGACAGGGCTCTGAGCACCTGATGGAGATGTGGGGCAACCTGTTCGTTGCAGGAAA
Organism: Perdix hodgsoniae; assembly: GCA_035772895.1. NCBI lineage: Eukaryota > Metazoa > Chordata > Aves > Galliformes > Phasianidae > Perdix > Perdix hodgsoniae. Next base: position 48,793,453 of record JAPSGF010000001.1, on the reverse strand, counting down.
TTGGACTGGATGGCCGTTAAAGGTTCTTCCAACTCGAACTGACTCTATGATTTATGATGCTGTCAATGCCTCAACACCTTTCTATTTTTTTAGTAAAGATACTTTTATGAACTATTTGTCTTCAAGTGCAGCTTTATTACTACATCTGAGGGTTAATTAGAGTAATTAGTGGAACAACAGCTGTGTGACAGACTGCTATGGTTAAGGAAAAACACAGCCTTCTCTGCAGCTACTCCAGGTCTGGGAGTAAGGAAAGTAAAAGAGCAGATCGGGGACCACTGTGCCGATGTTGAAGTACCACATCAACAGTACACTGGTAAAGGAATTGCAGGCTTCTTGCTTTGGCATAGTTACAGTGATAAATGAGGTATACATGAGAGCCAATGATGACATTAAATAGAGCTATGAATATATATTAAGTCTCTTTCTCAAGGTCAACTCTGGATGACACAGCAAAGGCATTATGATAGTAGGTAACATCAGCCAGTGAGGGGCTGGATGGAACTGGAGCATGGATGCTGATGTTGGATGAGGATGCGTGAAGGGAAAGAAGACCACAGCTTTAAAGCTCACTGTATCTCCCTCAGCTCTCAGCAGAGCTCCATTTTTAAGATGCACATTTAAGAGGCAGTCACCCTGATGGCAGCCCCCCTCACACTGATACAAAACCATGCAGGACTCAGAAGCTGAGGGGTGGGGATTTGGGCTATTTAGATGTCACTCAGCAATTCAGGAGGTGGTTTAGTTTGCTTGGCCCCATTCCTGTACAACCTGGGGCAAGCCATTCAGCTTCACACCGCCACAGAAAGCAGTGACTTTTTACTTTTTTAAAGCACCTTCGAGTTTGATTGTTTTGCTTGGGGCAATTAAACTGGATTCAAGCCAAGGCTATCAGACTCACCTCTACATGTAGGACTCTGTCAAGTAGTATATCCTAAATGTAGGATAGGGCCACCAGTCACTTCTGAATGCCTGTCCTTATGTTCTCTGTCCCCCAGTTCCCTGCAGAGCACACGGAGATATCAGCGCTTCCTTTGCCTCCAGGAACGCTGAGGGCAGGGACAGAGAAAAAGCAGAACACTCTGAGACACCAGAGGACAAAAAGTAATAATCTATTTAAGATTTTTTTTTTTTTTGAGATTTGGTTCCATTTCCAAACTCTTTGTAATTACTGCCATGCAGGGAAATGCACTGTGAAGTGGGCTTTGAGAAGCATCCCTGTGCTTTCAGAGCAATCTGGGAAGTTTTATTCACATTCCACCAAGTGACCTTGCCCAGAGCTGCCTCTCTGAAGGAAAGTCTCTGCGACTTTGCAAACTGTGCATGCAGCCGATTTTTGTCTTTTGTCCTTTCCTAAGGTGAGGGTATTAAGCTCTGCTCACCTGATCAGCTTTCCTTTCCCTGGGGTTTGCAGTTTGCAGCATGAATGGAAAGTGTCTGGATTTGCTCCTCAGGGAGGAAACATGTCACAAGCGGTGTCATCCTGTGTTTAGGCCCCGAGGTCTGTTGACAAGGGCCCAGTGTGGGACTTGTTGCCAGCATGGAAGGACGCTGTGTGTGTGCTGTACAGATGTGCAGCAGCACAGAGCAGATCCGTGACTGCAGGCACTGCAGAGCTGGCACACAGCACAGAAGTCTTCCACATCCCCAGACGCTGCTGAGCTGGCACAGTGCTGCACGGCGTGCTGGCACACACGGAGACGCCCAGCAAAGTGGATGACATGGGGACACTGAGGGTCTGTATGAAAAGCCACTTGTTGATCCCTCCATCTCACTTTCTGTCTGCTTTCTGGAAAACAATCCAAATTGTACTTATTTATTTCTCTGAATTTCTAGCCCTTGGGAAGGCATCTGGACAACCCCCCCACCACAACCGTCCCCTGTGACTCTGTGTAGAGAAAGCCTCGCATTCCCCACCTGAATCTGGCTTGGTATCAGATTGGATATCAGGAAACCCCTCTGCCCCAGAGGGTGGTGAGCATGGCACAGGCTGCCCAGGGCAGTGGGCAACGGCCTCGAGCTGCCGGAGCACAGGGAGCATTGGAGCACTGCTCTCAGACACAGGATTTGGGTTTTGGCTGGTTCTGTGTGGAGCCAGGGGTTGGACTCGATGATCCTTGCGGGTCCTTTCCCGCAACTAGGGATATTCTGTGATTCTGCGATCCTATGATCTTACCAGAAGAGCCTCTCCGAGCAGCAGGCGCCTGGGCCGGCAGAGGGAGCCCCATCCCAGCGCTGTGCGGGTACAGGGCCGCGCCGCTCCGGGCCGTGCCCCAGCGCCGTGCACGGACATGGAAGGATGCATTTCTAGGGTGGCACATCTCGCTCTAAGAGTGATTGCTGTCTGCTGTCAAGCATGAGGTTAAGGAAGAGAGTCAGCTGCTGGGTGATATACCTGACGCATCATCTGGATGAGATGGGAAGGCAAAGGGAGATGTGTGTGCATTTTCACATGTGGCATACTTTGGGGTGGTTTCTAGTGCCAGGAACCATCTAGCTGGAAATCTTAAAAGGTGGGGAAATACTGTATTTACAATGTCATGTATCAAAATTCATTGAAAGCAATTCACTTTCTGGCCAGCAGTGGCCTTAAGTTGCACCAGGAAAAATTCAGGTTGGATGGTAGGAAAAATTTCTTCTCAGGATGATTAGTGATGCATTGGCACGGACTGCCCAGGAAGGTGGGAGAATCACCGTACCTGAAAGTGTTCAAGAATCGTGGAGATGTGGCACTCAGGGACGTGGTCAGTGTGCATGGTGGGATGGGTTGATGTTTGGACTGGATGATACAGAGGTCTTTTCCATCTTTAATGATTCTATAGTTTCATGATTCATAGCCAAGTTGGAGACAAATTCAGATGCAGATTTCTAGCCTGCTGTTCCCAGGAGGCAGCATCTCCCTTTTCCTCTCTCCAAAACTGAAGAGCAAGATGCCAGTAGCAGTTATTGTAAGATCCCAGCACAGCAAAAGTGCAGCACTGATGGTCTGGCTTTTGACGAAAGAACAGAAGTGCTGTGGTGCTCCTCCCACACTCCCCCACTTCCTAGAAAGAGTTTTCCAGCCCTTCCAGAACTCCAGCCAGCTGATGTGTACTGTTGCAGATTGCCTCATTCACCCTTTTTGTCTCTGGAGCACACCACTGTATTAAGTGGAAAGAAACTAGAATTGCTGTCAGCCCACATGAAAACCCAGATGGATGTGAGCTCTCCGCAGTAATGGGGAATCTTACTCTAAATGGCCTAATAATGCTCCAGATTTTCTCTCTCCTCCTCTGTAATATATAAACTCTTTTACAGACCTAGATGGAATTTCTTTGATGCCTCCTCAAATTGCATTGTTTTAAGGCATTTTTGCATTTTTATTGGCAATGCAGTTTTAATAGAGGGAATCCATATTGCATCAATGCTGCTTTCTACACGATGCCTGGTAGCTGTGAAATATACAGAAATGAGATTGTGGACTGCAGCTTAATCTTATCAGCAGAATTCAGATAGTGTGAGACAGAAATTGCTCTGCTAACAAGTGTTTCCAGACATCACTGCCTTGGTGAAATGGAATGGAAAAATCAGAGAACAGAACTGTGTCTGGATCCACGCAGCAGCACAGAGAGGAGCTGGCTGTGCCCAGCAGCAGCCTCAGGATTAACAGCTCTGTGCTCCTCACATGAGGTAATGCCAGCACTCCTCTGGCTAACCTCCCAGACATGGAGACATCAATCCTCTCCAGCTGCAGGGAAAAAAGGCATATGACCACAGGAAAATGTGGATGGCTTGCTGATATTTTAGGGAGTCCTTTCCTTCTAGGTTAAGAAGGAAAAACAGGCTGTCAATGCCTCGGGCACTGCTGTGGGCGTGAGGCAGCACCTCAATCTATTTCCATTCCCCTAGGAACAGGGGCAGAGACAAGCTCTTATTTTAGCTGCCTGTTCTCTGCAGGCTGCTTGAATGCCTCATTGTGGATTTGAATAATCACTTCAGATGATCCGCAAAATCCACCTCAAAAACCTTACAAGTGTACCTAGTGTACCCCATCTCTCCTGTCCAGCATCCTAATTCATGGTGCTGCATGATTATTAGACGTAGTTGGAAGTGGAAGAATCTCCGTTTCTTAACAAGTTATAACTCCTAATTGTTGAAGTCTTCAGGTCACACAGGCCTTTGTTCTTAAGGCAGCTGCTTGGGCAGCAGGAAATGACTGCACATGCCTTCCCTTAGCCATTCCAATAGCAAAAAAACTTTCTTTTGATAAGAGTATTGAGGCACAGGTTGCCCAGGGAGGTAGAGGATGCTCCATCCCTGCAGATGGCCAAGGTCAGCCTGGACGGGGCTCTGAGCACCTGAATGAACTGTAGGTGTCCCTGTTCATTGCAGGATGTTGAACTGGATGGCCTTTAAGGGTCCTTTTCAACTCAAACAATTCTATGAAAAAGGGAGCTGGCAAAATGTATCAAGCACTGTTTATCAACATGTGCCTTGCAAGAGATCCTAGAAGCTCTGGGAAGTTTTCCTAAGAGTTAATAACTAAATAGCCTCCAAAAAGGTGCCCCTTCCCCATTTCCGTAGCTTGTTGCAGTCTCAGCCCATGCTCTTTTCTCTAACCAGTATACAGGGAAGGTGAAGGACTCACTGACCTCAGGAGCTGGGATGCACAGATTCATGCTATGGCCTTTCTGCTCAGGTGCTGCGTGTTGCTCCCCAGCCCGTCCTGTTGCATACCTAAAGAACTGACGGATTAGAACGTCAGCATTGCTAAACACACTGTTTAGAATTTTTAAATGTTTAATTTGTAGTGATGAAGACTAAATTGAGAATTAAAACCGTGCACGTTGGTCCCATGGGAGTGACCCCCTCCCTCCCACTCCATCTGGAATGAAGAGGAGCTGGAATTATGCATGAATTAATGAATAAGTAATAGAGAGTCGCACAAATAAATTTCAGAGGCAAAGCTGTTTTTTTAAATCATGCACAAGTTAATATTTATTTATGTAACTTGAAGAATTCAAGCCAATAGCTGCATAAATATTAATTACTAATTAAACTTTAATAGCAAAGCAAAAGCCCTTGCATTTTCTAAACATATGTATTAAAGTCATCGTTATTTGTTTGGAGAATTAGATTTGTTTGGGACTCTAGTCTAGCAGTGACAAGAATCCTGTTTCAGAGCAGGAGACAACCTGGGTTAATCTTGATTTTTGCTTTCATTGCAGTTACTCAAAGGGAGGATGAATTCATTTCTGTTTTTCCTCCTGTGAGGCAACAATAACAAATTTTAAAAGGGCCCTCAGCATAACCAGGGCATTGTCATACTCCCAGTTGTGCTTTGTGGCTGATTTTGTCCAATAAAGAAAAGCAGAATGGCACTCCAGCTAGTTAGCCCAGCTCTGCCAGCTGCTGGAGTGGTGCTCATTTACACCAGCTGGTTATCTGACTTGAGGTGGTAAGTCAGTATTTCTATCCCTTTTGGCAGCCTGACGACTCACCTGCAATCACACTTTTTGCCAGATGTCCTGAGCCATTTTAGACTGATATCTTGGATCCTTATGTTCATGATACAGCCATGTTTTGTTGCAGTCATAGAATCATAGAATCGTTGTGGCTGGAAAAGGGCATAGAGATCATCTAGATCATCTAGACCAACCACTTACCCATCACCACCACACCACTGATCATGTCCCCTCCACGGTTCTTGAACACCTCCAGTTGTGGTGAGTCCCCCACCTCCCTCGGCAGCCTGTGCCACTGTGTTACCACTCTTTCTGAATAAATTTTTCCTAATATCCACCAGGTGAGTCAACCAGGTGAGTCCCTAGGCTCAGGAAAGTGTGTGTGTAACCTGTCAATTGCCTTTAATGGAATTTGGGGACAGATTACATTTTTATTGCAGTACACTTACATCGGGTCCATTCAATTTCAGGTACACTAATGGTTTAGGACAACAAGCAATTTTCCTACCCATTTTGAGACTGATGGAGCATAGAAAGGCATGAGTTGATTAAAATCAGCTGGGCTTCACTTAAAATTCAAAGGTAAGATATCTGTAAAGTCTGAAAAGGCCACTATATGGCCTGGGCCTTTATGCAAAAGCCCAAATATCTCCCAGATCAAATCTCCTGATGTGTGCTTTTTTCTTCACAAACACTGGATGGTCTTTGAGTGTATTCATTTTATCTGGAAAGAAGAAATAGAGATGGAAAATAAATTAAGATGGTTACAAGTACAATAAAGCAAACTGCACAAATTTAAATGTAAAGCATTGAAAATGTACCAGAAGTAATAAAGACAACACAAACAATTGGACTCTCAGCACAAGGTCTGGCTTATTCCTTGCTGAAAAGATATAAAGGAAAATCAATATCTGAAAAAAAAAAAAAGAGACCTTTTGAATAGAACCTTGTTAAATGGCATATACGGCAATTCAAAAGAAATAACTTTGAAACTAGAAGTGCAGCACGAAAACATCTGAATAACTGACATTTAAAGAATTAACATAAAATTATTTTAACATAACGAAAAAAGTAGTCAAGCCCGTGTTAAAGCCAGCTTTTAGAGTGCGCCCTTGACCTTGAAAGCATTTGCTTAATGATCAGCCCCGTGTGCCAGCTCTCTGTAGGCAATATAAGCAGTCAATAATGTGTGAAACAGCCCTATTTAGGTTAGTTTCTTTTCTCCTTGACTTTGACCTCACCATGAAGTGGCAGACCAACACTGGGTGGGTTTGCTCTATTTTTTTCTCCTCCTGATATTATGGCCAAAAATCAGGAAGGACAGAGAACTAAATCAACATCCCTTGAATAAGCTACCAATTTTATGAAGAATTACTTTCTGTCAGCAGCTGGCGTACACAAAGAGAAAACACTATGGTATTGCCACTCATCCTTTCTTGATCCATCCATTATTTCAGTCTGGTGCTCCCCTTTTTAATGTAGTGTTGCAGATCTCTATTAAACAAAAAATCATTAGTTAAACAAACACAAATATGAAGTCAGTCTTTAATTTCTTTTCAACAAACTCTTTCCTCTGAATCTATAGGAGGTAAATATGAGGAGACAATGCCAATGCTAGTGTGAAAGATCTAAAAGCTTTCTGTATTTTAATGACTACACAGCAATCTTGAATTGATTTTTGGTCTCTTCTGCATAGTCCAACATCAGGCTGAATGGTAAGGGCATTTAAATAGGCAGTAATGTGAATACATTCTGATATAATGAGATACTAACGTCCTAACAGATGGTTATAAAGCCAGGCTGAGTTGAAGTGTTGCAAAACCAAGGCCCACATCCTTCAGACTGTGAGATGAAGGATTTATCTTTGTGATTCCTAACAAGAATCAAAATAATGAACCACTGCTTTGCCAACCTTTGTGTTCTCCTTTCCTTCATAAACAAGGAAAATGAAATTTTAGCATAGGACTCAAAGACTTGGGGTTTTAGGTAAAACCCTGGCTGGAAGAACCATTGGGAGTGCAGTGTGTTCGTGCATTGGTATTGTAGTAGGTGTTCTTTACCACTTGGGATGTCTTGGTAATCAAATCCTGCCTTCAGTGGCTTGGTCCCATAGCTCTGACATGATCAGGAAGTTATTCTGTAAGCTTTCAATTCAGTATTTCCAAACAATGAAGTCTGAAAATATATAAAGAAGACAGTTTTCCAGGCTTCTTACTTGCTTGTAAAGAGCAGTGAAGAAACTAAATCGAACTTAAATTGTCCTCGTGACCTCTTTGCCACCAGATGAACTTGAGACTTGATAGAAGACATCAGTTTTGTTTCTGGAAGAACGTTCAGATTTTTAAGTGTTTTGGCCTTACGTTAAATGAGTAAAGGGACAATGCACAATAACAGAACAGAGCTCTGGCTACCCAATGGCAGATGTGATGGGCACTGGGGGAGTTAAGAAAAGCCTTAGGTTCAAATTCTTATTTAGTCCTATGAGAAGAAATAAGTTGTGTGTTCTTCATTCCAGGAGAATTTCCTTGTCACATGCTCCATTGAAATAATATGAACTGCTCTCTTTCATTTCACAACAACATTCACAGTATTTACTCTTGACACTCACCTGGTTTTACACCACGCTGAAAAGAAAAACATTTGTAAATTTCAGTAAAACTGGCATTTATCATCAAAATATCCTGAAAAAGAAAAGAGTAGATGAGGTACTGAGGGACATGGGTAAGTTGGCGTGGTGATGATGGGCTGATGGTTGGACTGGGTGACCTTAGTAGTCTTTTCCAACCTTAATGATTCTATGCTTCTATGATTCTATGAAACTAAAACATTTCCTTTTAATGAAGCAGAAGTAGTTGATGCGTTTTGCCAAGAACCAGTGAAATAAAGGGTTTCTTGTTCACAGCTGTGGTTGCAGGAAACCTACAGATAATGGCATGCCTTGAGGACTTTTTTGCACAGATTTAATGTTTCCAGGATAATCTTCACAACTAGTGGGATGTTACCAGCCAGGAGATGTTCACTTCATTGGAGTCCTTACGGTGTGTTTCCATTTCTTTTTGTTTTCTATTTGCAATTACTATCACACACCCAAGGCTTTTTTTTTCTGTTTGCTTGTTTTACCAGTCATTAGATGTTTCTCCCCTTTTCCTCCTTTTAATAAGCACAGTTTTTTCTAATTATCTTTATAAAAATACGATGGCTTTTTCCAAGTCTTAAATTATACCCACTTTTATTTGAAGTTTTGTGAGTGCTAGCTGCACGTTACGTGGTTTAGCTGACTTGAGGGCTGGGATCTGTTAATTATTCAATGATTTAAATGAAATATCAAAGGAGTTTTTATTGATTTGCATATAAAAGTTATGAAATCCAATATATGGCACAACAGACAAATTAGTAGGCCATAAAAACCATGAGTGAATTACTGTTTTATTAAAGCTTTAAGATAACATACTGTAGTATCTGAAAATAAAGGTCAAAAGAAAAAAATAAAAGGAAAATTTAAATGTGTGCACATTAATGGACTGGGGAATGTGGCTTTACTAATAACTTCTGTGCATAAAAATTTATATTTTTCAACAAAGCAATCATTTCTTTTACCCTGTTGGGTACCTTAAATGTGCTCTTGTGTATATAATATTAATTTAGTCATAAAATAAAAGGCAGTAACTCAGACAGTAGCCCATGTGAGCTATTAAATTCAAAGTACCATGTGAAGTATTTGTGGTTATGGTTCCTCGCAGTTCTGGATAAGATGCAAACAAAACATTTCTGACAAGGTGAAAGTGTTTGCTTTCAGAATATCGGCCCCGCAGTCCTGCATTTCCTCCTCAAGAACTGCCACTGCCTCCAATTAGGTTGTTTGGGTATAAACTATGAGAATGTTCCTTGGAAAAAAAACATGAAATGAGGATTTGTGAGACAGCCAGGCTTCTAACGGGAAATCGTATGTTTTCTGATTCTATCTAAACTAGCTTATGTTATAGTTCACTTATTTTTCTGCTAGATCAGCAAGCTTTGCTGCCTTGGGAAGTTAAAAAAAAAGAAATGTTTTTGCCTGTCCTGTTCATTCACTAATGCTGGGCTGAGAGTTTACTAGCAGCACACAGGCTTGGCTGCAGAGCCAGGCAGCTGTGTCAAACATTTTCATGTTCCCTCTCTGAAAAGCTTGAAGCAAATGTTTGTATCGCTATGGCAGCAAACTAATACCCCACAGTTAATCAAAACTCATCTCACTTGCTTTCTGTGTACATGTACCTGTACTCTGGCATCAAGTCTGAGAATGCCTGGTTGCTTTCCTGTTAAACATATCTACGCTCAGACTCAACACAAACACTTCTCAGCAAGAAGAAATTAAGCTTAGAAATTAAGCTCCCAAAAGAACTGTGTGGCATGAATCAAAGACAGCTGCAAATGTGGTAAAAAATTATTTCTTTCCTCCAGCACTTCCACTTGTCAGCCAGAGGCATTTAAAACGCTGCTGGTGAGTTCAGTGTGTGCTTGAGACATGGGGAAAGCACAAATGTGGCAAGAAGTTGACAGCATCTGCTTGCTATCTGACCCTTCCATCTGCTGCAAAAGAGGGGAGGAGGGGGTTCCTTGGATGTCACAGCAGCGTGAGTTGTTGTGACCCTTCTGGCACACCAGGAACCAAGTGCTGTGTCCCGTGTTTTGGTCACAACAGTCCCACGCAATGCTACAGTCTTGGGAAAGAGTGACTGGAAGCTGCATGGAGGAAAAGGATCTGAGGACGTTAACTGATAGTTGGCTGAACGTGAGCCTGCAGTGTGCCCAGATGGCCAAGAAGGCCAATGGCATCCTGGCCTGTATCAGAAATAGCGTTGCCAGCAGGTGGAGGAAAGCAATCATTCTCTTATACTTAGCTTTGGTGAGGCTGCACCTTGAGTACCATGTTCAGTTTGGGGCCTCTCACTACAAGAAAGACATTGAGGCCCTGGAGCATGTTCTGACTGGTGCAATGAAGCTGTGAGGAGCCTGGAGCACAAGTCTTATGGGGAACAGCAGAGGGACTGAGGATTGTTCAGTCTGGAGAAGAAGAGGCTCAGGGAAGACTTTATTACTCTCTAGAACTGCCTGAAATGAGGTTGTAGCAAGGTGGGGGTTGACCTCTGCTCGTAAGTAACAACAATAGGATGAGAGGTAATAGCTTTAAGTTGTGCCAGGGGAGGTTCAGTTGGATATTAGGGAAAATTCAGGAAGAGTACTGATGCACTGGCACAGGCTGCCCAGGGAGGTGGTAGAGTCACCATACCTGGTGGTGTTCAAAAGCTGTAGAAATGTGGCACTGAGTGACATGGTTTAGTTGGCATGATGGGGTGGGTTGGTGGTTGGACTTGCTGATCTTAGTGATCTTTTCCAACATTAGTGATTCTATGATCTCGGAGAAGCACAGAAACACAGAATATCTCGATTTGAAAGGGACACACAAGGATCATTTAGTCCAGCTCATGGATCTGTACAGGCATAGAGGAATGGATGGGGTGGGCAGATGTCCTTGCTAGTAGCCCAGGGAATCCTCAGCCACCAATGTTCCTGGATAACTTGTCTTCCTGTTCCTCCTCACCCTAAGCTTCCCTTCCTTCACAAGAACTGTGGAAGAACCATTGATGGCAAGCTGGCAGGACAGGTGATTTGGGCCTTCAATCATGGCTTGGCTGGGCAAATCAGTGCAGAGTACCTCCATGTCTAACATGAAGGTTAATTCAGCATCAGGAGAGAAGAGGTGCGTGGGCAGGCTCAGCATCCCTGTGTCTGCAGTGAGTCAGACACTCCAGAGAGACAGTCAGCAGAAGACGAGAGGGAAAAGTAGGTCAGGGTAGACAAAGGCACAAAGGCATTCATCTGCTGGATCAGACAAACCAGGAGGTAATAGAGGGAGGTTTCTGTCCCCCTGTGTGCATGACAGGGAGAGCACACATCATCCTGAGCCCTGTTGGAGAGGTGAAATTTGATAACTGGCAGCTGGAGAAGCAGCTCAGGCTGGAAGGAGGGTGCCTACTCAGGCTCCACCTGGCTGAATAGCCAGAGAACATTGCAAAGCGATGGGGAGTCTCTTAATTAGGTACTCGTTGCATCAATTAGCAAAGGTAAAAGCATTGGCCTGTCTGGATAAATTGACAGAGTGAGTGAGTAGGGCACCTGATATAGGCACCCTTGGCCTGCCTGGGGACAAGGCAAGCTTGTTTGGTGGACTTGGGGCTATTTTAAGTCTAGAAGGAAAGCAGTTACTTTTCCATGGAACAGTTTCAAATGCTTTTCTGTACTCAGAAAATTGCAGATAAGTCAGATCTGAAAGAAAGGAGCACCTAATTTCAGGCCAGGTATGTTCCTGTGGGCATGCTCTCATCCAGGCTTTAAGTGGCTGGAAGACAGACTGTCTATCAGTGAGACCTGGTGTGGGTATGGCAGTGGGAGTAATTTGGAAGGTTTGATGTTAAGGTGTAAATAATAGTCAGAATACTGGACTGGAGAAGCGACCAGCAAGGAAATAAGTTTTTATGGAGCCCCTTCAAAGAGGTATTATTAAGGACTACATAGGGAGGAAATTTAATCAGTGGCTGAGAGTTGTAGCCATTGAGCACAGTGCAAAGTGCATGAATCTAAGAGGTTAGGAATGGAATTGAGATACTTGAGTTGTCGAAGGAATAGGAAGTTTAATTAGGAGAGGTCCTTCTGAAATATTTTGAGGTGTTCAAATCTGATGGCAATTTCTGCCTCCACTCTGGAAAACTTCCTCTGCCACTGTGGATGAATTACTATCCAAAGGTAATGTCAAAGGAAATTTTGGGCCTATGTAGAAATGCTCACTGCTGAATTGCAATGACAAAACTTCTTGACTGGATGGAATGGCATGTATCTGAAATCATGAAAATCTCTAAAGCATCTTTTCAGCCACGATCACATCTGACAGTGGGGTTTTGGCAACAATGAACAGTCATGGGATTTTGTTTTCAGCTGCTTTGCTAATGCTACACTTGATAGAACCAATGCAAGAGATGTACCTTTTCCTGCTTAGAATCATAGAATCATTAAGGTTGGAAGAGACCTCTAAGATCAGGTAGACCAACCATTGATCCATTGCCACTATGTCCCTAACCACATCCCTCAGTGCCACGTTTCCATCTTCCAGAATGTCTCTGGAGTTGGTGACCCTGCCACCTCTCTGGGCAGCCTGTGCTATGTAAGTGGCACTGCCACTCTTTCTGAGAAGAAATTGTTCCACTTGAGAAGGGCTCATTACCCATTTCATGTAAATTAAAAGTGGCGTACCGTAGTGCAATTGTAGAGGATGCTCTGAAATCCAGTCACCCTAGGGTGCCTCACCCTAAGTGAAAGAATGTAAAAAGCCTTTTCATAGTGCTAAGACTTCTCAAGAGAGCAACCGTAGGGTAGTGAATAGGAGGCTCCTGAGATTGTTGCATGGTGCATGAAGAAAATGTACTATGAGTTGCATGTGATTTCATTTGCATCAACTTTCTAGCTCTCCATGGAGTCATCTCGACCCACCCCATTACGCTGTGTGGCTTTTGCTGGAGGTGTTCAACTCAAGGTGAGGTGTGTCTCCTCTGGGGCTGCTGAGGGCAGCAGGGGACTATCATGTCCACAGCTCTGAGGCAGTCACGTCACATAGCTTCCATCTCGCATCTGCATAATCCATCACTTTCAAAGACATTTCCTTCTATCGGGTAATATAAAATGTTGTTCATTGTGTCAGCCAGCAGGAGGTTTCATAGGTCCTTTAGGCAACTTAAACAGCTATTAATCAAAAAAGGCCTCCACCTTCTTCGTGCTGTTAATGCTGTTGTTAGGTTGGAGGCAGCATAATTTATGGCATTTCCTGATCCTGTTAGCTAGAATGTCTGATTAATTTTGGCTCTGGGATTAAGTCAGCAAAAGAAATTTGACTTCCCCAAGCAAGTGATATATATCATCACCCCCATGCAGGAGGGATGGAGTGCCGTCTTCCTGCCAGCGTTTTTATTGTGTCCTCCACTATAGCCAGAAGGTGGCATTATGTACTCATTTTATTACTGCTGCAGACTAGTGACTGAACGGGTTTCAAAGCCCAGGACGTGGTCACCTTGATTTTGAGGTGGGAGGGAAAGCACTTGCGTTTGATGCTGGAGGCACTGTCCCTGCCTCCCAGCACAAGATACAGCAGCACATGCATTTCTCGTTGTTTTTGCTCCCAGAAAATGAGTTATCGAGAACTTAACTATTAGACAAAATTTTGCTGTTGTCATATTTTTCATTCTTGGGACTCAGGTGCTTTTTTAGTGTTGCTGTTATGTTTTGTCCTGCTCCTTATATCCGTTCTGTGCTTCTTAGGCAACAAAGTTTGGGGTCAATGTGATTTTTTTTTAATATATTTTTTAACTTCTTCCCTGCTTTTCCTTCCTACAGTGAGCTCCTCTTTCCTTTTTCTTTCTTTCCTTGTTGTCATGCCTTTTATCAAGCGGGCAAAGGATCCTTTAGTATCTTCACCAAGCAGCAGGGCATTTGTTTTTTTATATGTGGTTGTTTCCCTGTAAGGCCAGGCGATGCCCATGTTGCTCTCCATGGGCACAAATATGAACAGCCATGCAAAATACCATGTTCTTCCCTCCATGCTCATCACCTCCATTCTTTCATTTGGGTAGCCATGCAACTGATTCAGTCTTTTGATGTAAGCTTCAAGATGAACTTTCCCCCTGATTTAGGCTCTGTAGGCCAGAAGGAAAGGCATTTCCATGCCACTGCTGGATGTGTGGCTGCAGCCTGGACAAATAATGCAGAATTTTGGATCCAAAGCTGTCAGGAGGATGCTGTGGAGAAGTGACCATAACCCTAAGATGCTGCAGGTTATATTCTTGCTCCATTAACTTTGACAACAGACTTCTGAGACCTGAGTTTTCTGAGCCAGACTGATAAATCATGCTAGTAACAAATGCACTGGGATTTACTTGTGCATAGCACAGAGCTCTGCAGATAAAGTTAACTTCTTGTGTGAGGATTCTAGTGTGAAGCAGATGTTTGGCACAGTGTTAGACTGCTGAAATGTTGGGCTGGGGTTGTGGAAACTCAACAGCTCACAGTGCATGCTTTGAGCTTTTGCTGTCAGCTTCTCCACAGCCAGACCTAGCTGGGGGGTGATTCTGTGTGGTCAGAGCTGATGAGATGGGGCCATCCGCAGCCTGAAAGTAGTTACAGATACAGCAGTATATACATACAATACATACTTGACCTGTTCACTTTGCCTCCCAGCGACTAACGATGCTCAACAACTTCCAGTGGGGCGCTATCACCTGGGGGAGTCTGAAAGTGTTTGCACCCAAAGTCTTATTGTGCCCTTGAAAACACCTGATTTCAGAAGCTACCAAATACTTTGTAGTCTTTTGTGGAAAAAAAAAGAGCCTTTAAAAATAGCTCATCCTTTCAAAAGATCTCAGCAGAAGACCTGCTGGAAATCACGACTTGTTTTTTATAACCTTGACCTTCAGAGGATTCAGAAGGATGGCACCTTCTGAATAACTCCTGCAATATTACCAGACAAAGAGCTTGAAGCCATGCCCACACTGGTCCCTGAGGCTTAGCAGGTTTTGTAGGACCTGTGTGGCAGAGCTACAGTGGCTCAGTGAGAGGGAATTGGGTCACCTCCTGCTTTCTGCAACGGCAGCAACACTGTGAGCTTGGTTCTGATGGCAGGACCTTTATCAGTGGTGATGAATGGCAGAGGGGATTTTCATCTGTTTTATTAATTTTGCAAGTCTGGCAGTTAGAAAAGTGGTGGGGTCACCGTCCCTGGAGGTTTTCAAGAAGTGTGGAGATGTGGCACTGAAGGACATGGCTTGATGGTATTGTGGTGATGGGTTGCTGGCTGGACTTGATGATCTTAGTGGTCTTTTCAACCTTATGATTCTATGAAAGATCACATCTTGATTTCTGTGCCAGGAACTAAGGGAGTTCCTGAGTGGTCAGAGCGGTAATGTTGCTTCTTAAAAGCCTACATCTCAAGTTCTTGCAGCTCCTGTGTGCCCAAGGGTGGGAAACAGGCAGGCTTGGGAAAAACAGTTTTGGTGCTGTGAAAAGAAATGCTGATGGATCTGAAAGCACTGCCTTCGTAAAGGAAAAACTGAAGCAGAAGCAGTGTATTCTGACAACAGAAATAATCTCCTTTTCTTCTATGGGACATTTGGCAAAAAAAAAAAAAAAAAAGGGAAAGGTGAGCTGGATTTGGCTTCTCTTGTGCAAGTTGTTCAGTGGTTA
The DNA here is from genome assembly GCA_035772895.1 of Perdix hodgsoniae. Lineage (NCBI taxonomy): Eukaryota > Metazoa > Chordata > Aves > Galliformes > Phasianidae > Perdix > Perdix hodgsoniae. The sequence continues at coordinate 48,777,746 of JAPSGF010000001.1, read as the reverse complement.
GCAAGATGGAGGTTTTACCTTGTCTTGTCTCACCTTCGTGCCCTGTGGCTGTGCAGTATCTGGGAAGGAGGGAGCCAGCCGTGGGCATGAGCCTGGCACAGAGAAGCACAATGGCTGGGCGTAGCTCAGCATGAGAGTTTTAAACAAACACATTGAGATTTTCTTTTGCTCCTCATCTTCTCTTTGCTGTCTTTTCTCCGGAACCTGAGCATCTCTGTCCACAGCCAGCTGTGTCCCATGTGTAGGGTATGTCCTTGCTTTCCCAAATCCAGTTATCCCTAACTCATTCCCAGCTCATACCTCTTTCACCTTCCTACCCTCCTCTACAACCACAGTAAGATTTGGCCATCTTTTCCTGATATATCCACATACCCTCTGCAAATTGGAAGCTACTCCACTGCTCAAGTGAGGCCACTACGTACCTCCACTTAGGGCATGGGGACCTTGCCCTTGTGTTGCAAGGGCTCTATTGAGTAACAGTGATATTTCAGCTGGGACTGGGAACTCAACAGATGGGAGAGCATTCTGTGCTTCTATGTACACAGAATATTTTTCTACTCGTCATGGCAAAAAAAAAAAAAAAAAGTAAAAATCTTAATAAGGTTGCAAGCAATATAGCATGATCTGCAAAAGGAAAGGATATGGCAATTTTTTTTTCTGTTTCTGTGGGATGCTGTGGATTGCATGTGGGAATTCGGGCACAGAGAGACCTTTCTTTTCATTCTTCAGACGGAGGAGTCCACGGCACAAATCCTAAAGAGGGCAGCAGAATCCAGCCCACACCTCCTGCCTGTTGCCAGCCAAAGCACGCCGGTGCTGCTAATTGAACGTGGTTTATGTACGAGTGCTGTTCAGTACATGCACCCAGGACACGCGGCGTATCATTCGGTGATATACAAACCGACTGGGACAATTTACAATGGTGATTTTTCTACTGACGGGTAAATTAATGCTCTCTATTATAGACATTTAATCAGTGCCAGCTCCCTAAGTCTCTAAACAGGCCACCAAGATAGAAGATGGATTGTTCTGAATGCATCATATATAAACCAGGAATGCTTCATAAGAACATAAATGACATGTTTGTTTCCCAGAGCTACAAAGACGGCTCTGTTGTAGGAAGGAATGTTGACAACCTCCTGCTGAGAGACATGGAGTGGACAAGACAGTGGTTTGCAGTGGAGTTTTTGTCTTGTCTTTTATTTTCTCAGGGCAAGAACACCAAGATGACCAACACCAGAGATGGTGAGGAAGATCATGTTAGCCCTGCACATGGTCATGATTATTTGTGCAGATGGGATTCTGGTGATGCCTGCACTGCCCGTGTGGTGTATGGAGATGCTGCCCTGCACTGTGCTTTGTGGCAAAATTAACAGATCGTCACATCGCTCTGAGATTTGGCTTTGTATTTATACAGGTGGCCAAAATGCTAAAGATGCCAAAGCCTCACTCCAACCCCTTTATTAATGTTATTTCTCCTTTTATTTACAACAATATAATAATTCTTTTCTTGGCTCAGTGGGAGAACAGATTTGATTTTGAAACAGAGATCCATCTTCATAATCCAATGGGATAAAATACACCATTTATGATCATGGCTGAACGCATCTTTAGTGACATAAATAAAAGGGGAATGCACAAAGTGATGGTCAGTCTGCCAAGATACCCAACCCGAACTGTCTGTGAAAGTCAGTAGGGCTTAGGCACTTAAACTTCAATCAAGCTTAAAATGGGATTTGAGTGTCCACATGTCTCAGAAGATTATTTATTTTGGTTTCTCTCAGGTCTGCAAGATCGTGATTAGGAAATCAGGCTAACTGCACAGCTGGGAAGATGGTCATCACATTTCTCCTATCTGAATGGCGCAGAGCCACCAGTAGTTTCTGCTGATGGAAAGCCACAAAGCTCAGTAAGTAAGAACTGGTGCTGGAACTTCTATCCTTAACACCCATAGAGTATCTTGCATATGACATTAAGGAGAAACAGGAGTTTGTGGCAATGTTTCTGGGGCAACAGGGATATGGTAGGACCTTTTAACATAGACATACCAACTTAGTCTGCTTCTCTTGTGTGCAGTTGGGGCATGAATGGAGGTTTTTATGCCTAGTCCTGGAATTCCCTGCTTTGTGAGCTGGCTTATCTCCCCCATAAGGCACACGTGGGTATTATTTATGGCCCAGTAAATTCATACCCAGTGCAGTGGGTGCCATGTGGCTGCAGACTCGCAGCTAACAACACTTAGGCACAACTTGCCACCCTGTAACTCATGTACTTTCCCAGCTCCTGCCTTAATTGCAGGAGCTAAAAGCCCTGGAAGTGTGAAATAGCAAAAATAATTACTGTAATGAACTAATTAAATAAAGTATGTTTTGCGGAAATTAAAAATACTGCTCTCTATAACTACCTGAAGGGAGGCTGTAGTGAGCTGGGGGTCGGCCTCTCCTCTCGTGTAACTGGTGATAGAACTAGAGAGAATGGCTTCAAGCTGTGCCAGGGTAGATTTAGGCTGGACGTTAGGAAATACAGCTTTTCTGAAAGTGGTCAGGCACTGGAATGGGCTGCCCAGGGAGGTGGTGGAGTCACTGACCCTGGGGTGTTCGAGGAGTGTTTGGATTTTGTGCTGAGGGAACATGTTTAGTGAGTACTATTGGTGAGAGGTGGATGGTTGGACTGGATGATCTTGCAGGTCTTTTCCAACCTTGGTGTTTCTGTGAAATAGTCTCTGTGCAGGCCAAAAGGGGAAGATCTGTGCAGGGGATCATGCTGACCACCTTTTATTAAGGACCTTCTATTGTAGCACCCATATCAGCTTGTGACTAGGTCTGTGCTGTTATGGCTATATACAGGCATGAATGCAAGACAGACAGGTGTTTCGGGGGCAGTGATATTTCTCTATGGAAATGCTGAAGTGCAATTCCCTTACTTTATTAATTTCCTTGCTTTTTGAAGGAGACTTTAATGCAAGTTGATTTGTTCCCCTTGAAACATGGTCTGATACTGATACTACAAGGGGGAATGGCTTTAAATTTAAAGAGAGGAAATTTAGATTTGATGTTGGAAGAAATTCTTTGTACTCAGAGGGTGGTGAGGCTCTGGCATGGCTGCCCAGAGAGCTGCGGGTGTCCCCTCCCTGGAGATGCCCAAGGCCAGGCTGGATGGGTCCCTGGGCAGCCTGAGCTGGTGAGGGGCAACCAGCTCAGTTGCACTGGCAGTGCTAGGTAATGTTTAATACCACTTTTAACTGAAATCCTAAGTGGTTTAGCTCTGATCAGATCTTAAATCTTTCATTAGAGTTTTTGTGTTCTAAAAGGGTTAAACACACTCCCAGTTGTCAGGCTGATTCACTCACCACAGGAGGAACTTCTGCTTCTCCCTTGGTGTAATCCGGCCATGAAATAGTATTTGGGGACAGGAGCTACTCAATAAACTGTGAAAACAAGAATGAGAATGGTATTTAATGGGCCTTTTAAGTAATGCCTGTACTTGGGATTTCACACGTTCCTGGCATTCCTGCTGATTGTGAGCTGCCATGCAGATAACTGCGATTTGCAGAAACGCACAACTATTATTAGGATTGACTCTTGCTATTATCAGTGTTTGTCATTTACAGTGAGATCAGGTTTAAAACATAATTAAGGGAAGAGCTTCCTAGCTTTGGCCTATTCTTGTTCTTAAGCACTGAAGTTCAAATAAGTTACAACCACCAAATGTTGTACCCATGTCTTATCATATGGCTGGGCTCACTACAAAGTCCCCAGATGACAAATTTTTGTTTCATTTATGACAAAGTGGGACTGTGTGCTTGGCCAAGCTGTGATACACCTGGGACTCAAGACTTTTGGAAGAGAATTTCAAAGGTGTATTTACACCATCTTGGTAGGGCGTACTGTGCAGAAGCTGAGTATACAGGTGAATCCAGGGCTGCCAGGGAGGATTTGCAGCTCTTGGGATGAGCTGGAGATGCTTTGGTGCTGTTATAGTCCTGGCTAATTTATCCCAGCACCCTGAAGCTGTAGATCTTCATTGCAAAATATACCCTGCTGTGGGTTTGAGACAAACATCATGATTTCCTACTGGCCAATGGACACAGCCCATTAAGCACAGAGCTCTGGAGTGCAGTGACTAACCGTTTCACACAGGTTTGCTGGATCTCAGTGAAAGTAAATTCTTCTCTTATTCTGTTATTTCCAAAGCCTATAGCGAGTCCCCGTGCTGGTTGCACATCATTTCTAGGTACTCTGTAGAAGAGGGACTCAGCCTGGACCCCTCTTTGAAGCTTGCAAATAGAATTAAACTGTGGAATTTAAAAAGTACCCCTTGGGGAGCAGAAGTCCCTTGTGCCACATGTCACCTTGTGGGAGGCAGCCCCAGCGCAGCTGTGTCCAGATGTGCTCTCAGAGTTGCTGCATGTGATGCCAAAGTGTAGCCAGCAGCATTTGCTCAAAGCTGCAGGTTGTCCTTTTGGGTCATGCTAGAGACTGGCATTTGCCATTGCACAGCTAACAAGAAATTTAATGTTCAGGATTATCAGATTTTCCAGCTACGCTGCCGAAACAGCTGTCAGCAAATCTGTGGCAGCAGATGTTGAGATGCTATTCAGTGTACAATGTGCTAATCTGCTGCTCTGCTCTCCCCAATTAGACAGTCATTTCTTGCTATCATAGGAGGAAACTTGGAAAATATTGTTATAAGAATGTGAAGCAAAGTAGCCTGGGTCCTTCTAGACTAGGGCACAGTAGGCAGGTGCTCACTTTTTCCAGTTAACTGACCTTATTTAAAGAGTCCTGTCAAGACAATCATTCCTTGCTTTACCTTCCCTCTGCTCTGTGTGCATTGTTAGGGAAGACTGTCTCAAAGGAGCAGGGAAGAAACCTGTGGTGACAGGGATTGTTTGGAAGTGAAAGCAAGAGCAATGTCTTGCTTTAGCTGCACTTCACAGAATCACAGAATGGCCAGGGTTGGAAGGGACCTCAAGGATCATCAATCTCCAACCTCCCTGCCACATGCAGGACCACCAACCTCCACAGTTAATACTAGACCAGGCTGCCCAGGGCCTGGTCTAGTAACCTGGCCTTGAACAGCTCTAGGGACAGGGCATCCCCAACCTCTCTGGGCAGCCTGAACACTTATCTAATCTCTAGCTACATAAAGGGCCTGATCCAGCTGGGAGGAAATTTGGTGTAAGTTGTAGCATCAATTGTGAATTCCTTTCTATTTGAGATGTACATTAAATGGTTTTGGGTGTAGGAGAAAGCATCAATTAGCCAATTCATTGAGCAAGCTGCTAATGAAACCCAGGCTCTTGCGCTGCCCTTTGACATTCCAAATGGAGCTTTGGAGACAGAGTTTTCTAGTGCTCAGCAACTAAAACTCAAATTCAAAAGAGACATCTGATGTATCCCAGGCTCATTTGCCTCTTTTTCAGCAGCAGTGCTCATTTTAGCAGAGCTCCCAACAGTGTGAGCCTCAGTTTTTGAAACTTAAAAGGTCTTAAGCCCATACTTGAACAGTGTCTTAGAATCATAATATAAGCTTGGGTTAGAAGGGTCTTCCCTCTTCGTGATCTGGAGACATGCAGAGATGGCCTGGCTGGGATAAATGTGCTGGCTGAATCCTTGCTGGTGATCTCTGAAGATATGTAATGATGTCTCCTTGATCTGCTAGATAAGTGCAGCTCCTGAGTGAATTCATACATGGGCAAATCCAACACATGCTTTCTTCATCCTGCTCCCCTGTAACAACATCAGTGACAGCTGGACTTTCAGAATGTAAAAAATGGTGTACAGTCTGGCAGGGCTCCTCCGAAATCTCAAGTTATTTTTCATCTCTGGAATTTCTGGATAAAATCCAAGAATAGAAAAAGAAAAGTAATTATTTTTACCCCAAATAACGTTCCTTTTATCTTTATGGGAAATCCAGCTGTTACAGGATTGAGGCCACAGATGTGAAATTGGAAGTAAAAGTGAAGATGCTTTCCTGGATTTTGTCTGTCCAAGAAAGATAGATAGAAAATGCAGCATGTCACCTGGACTGTACTGTCTCTGTCAGCTTCTGACCTGGTCATACAAGGCCTCTCCTACAGTGAATAGAAAGGGAAAATTATTTTAGGCTATGGTTCATCTCATCTATTTTGGAATGAGACAACTGATGTCTTGGAAGTGCTTCTGTGGCTGCGGAGAAAGTCAGTACGACTTGCTCAGAAGCAGAAGTCACGTTGCTGGCTTCTTTAGGTCAGATAAATCCTGCCTACAATGATGATGTAACAGAGTTTAGAAAAACACAAAAGGAGAGACTGTATTTGTATAGCACAGTATTTTATACCCAGTTATTATTAAGGGTAAATGCACATTCTTAAAACCACCTCAGATCTCTCAATAGAATCATCTGTGTGAACTGACAGGAAAGGTCTACAAAACCGCATTTCATGTCTGGAGAGGATGCATCATAAACTCATTGTTTGCCTTGATCTGGAAGGAACTGCCCCTGGAGGGAAAAAAGAGGAAGTGAGATACAATAACTGTGATTTCTGAGAAACTTTGCAAGGAAATGAAACAATAACAGAGAAGACCATCAGCAGTTCCAGGTAAACAATGTGCCTCTGTGTTGACTTTACATCTATGGGAATTTTCATCCTTTATTATTAAACTCCCATGGCTAATGCTGCAATTAGTACTCTCTTACCAAAGTCATTTAGAGATTAGAGTGTCTGTGGAAGCTCTCTTGCAGTTTTACCCTGTATTCACATTTATACTGATTCTAAACCTTTTGAATTCAAGTGAAAAAAAAGCCACCAGTTTCAACTTCCATCTCCTTTGGTTGCCCAAATGGTGATTTCTGCCTTGTTGTCTGCTCTGGCAGAATCTGGATTTTGAAAACAGCTTTGCTGAAGCCATATTCAGTTGTTTTGCTAAAGCACAGCTGATCTTCCTATTAAGTGAGGCTAAGTGGGGCTTAGTCAGCCTGGAGGAGAAAGCTCCAATGAAACTCTCTGCAGCCTTCCAGTACTTGAAGGGAGCTTATAAGCAGGAGGAGTCTGATTTTTTACACAGTCTGATAGAGATAGGACAAGGGGGAGTAGCTTTGAACTAAAAGGGGGGAGATTTACATTAGATGTTATGAAGAATTCCTTCACCCAGAGTGGTGAGGCCCTGGCACTTCTGCCTAGAGAGCTGTGGGTGCCAAAACCCTGGAGGTGCTCAAGGCCAGGCTGGATGGGACCCTGAGCAGTCTGAGCTGGTGTGTGTGTGGGGGGGCTTTAAGATCCCTTCCAACCCAAATCATTTATGATTTTGTGATCCTAAGATTTCCATGTTCATTCTGTCGTTCTGATAAACCTATTTCAGAGATGCCCATTGGCATGCAGTGATGACTTCTAAAACAAAGAAAGCTCATTCATATATTGACCTCAAGTTGTCCTCAAACTGTTGCAACATGTTTGTCTGCCTGCCTTCATGGAGGTGCTCTCTAACCCCATCTCTCCCTTTACCAAATGGTGATGAGGCAGTCACTTCTTTCAGCATCCATAATGCAGGGTTTAGACTGAGATTTGTTTTATTTCATTCTGGTAAGCTCACTTGCTGCTCTCGAACTGAATACAATATTACCCTGAAGAATAAAATAAAGGAATTAATTGACATTTTAATTAATTACAACTTTTAATTAATATTCACCAGAGTGACAAGTGTTCTGGAATGAAACAGGAGTAATTCCTGATGAAAAAAAAAAAAACGGAAAGGCCCTGCAGTTTGTGTTCAGGTTAAATGAAGATCTTGTAGCTGAATATATGATTGTATCAGGTACCTGCTGACTCTGTTCAATGCCTGGATTTTCAAATAGCTTGACAACTTCTTTATTAACAATAGCAGGGACACAGAGCAGGGCTTAGAGGTAGAATATGCGTAGAATGTGACTAGAAAGCATAGTCAATATTCTGAACAACTTGATGTCTAAAAATCTTCATTCAACTCAGGAACCGTCCAACAAAGAAGAGAGTCAGTGAACATGCAGCAAGGTGGATACGGCCACTGATTGTGACAAGAGATAGTGGTGGGGAGTTCCCTGTTGTCCTGCCTTTCCCATGATTTGTTGTATATCTTCTGCAAAGTCAATTGCTAAAACTGAATAGTGCTGAAAAGGTAGAGCTGGCCTAGACACAAATATTGAATAGCAGTCATAGTCACTCTGCTGTGATTCTATTGTGATTCCATTCCACGGCAGGCTAGGCTGAGCAGATAAACTGATTTTGAATTGTACCTCTTGTCCTGGCACTGGGCACCAATGAAAAGAGCCTGATGTTCAGAAACAGAAGAAATAGCATTCCTTTCACCACTGGAGAGCGTTACCACACAGTACATCCAAGCTGAACCAATGATTCACTTTCACTAAAAAAAGAGCTCTCTTTTTCTTTAAGCTCTCCTCCTTTTCTTACTCACCTTCATTCTAGCAGCAGCCCTGGTCTACTAGTCTGACCCTTGCATGAGTCAACTCCACTTTTTGCTGGGTTGCTTTTCTGCTGGATTAGTGAGTTTGATCAGTTCAGCAAGAATGAGAAAAACTGAGAAAACCCACCTGGGTCACAAAAAGAGAAGAATAAAGGCACAGCAGGGAGTAAGGAGGGTAGAGGGACAAGGACTGTGATCTCTTACTAGCACTGACCTTTAGACTCGCTCAGCTCTGTCATCTAAAGGTCTTAGAGAAAGTTTCTCGGATAACTTTCTGGTAGCACAACACTCTGAATATAGTTTGGGTATTAGGAAAAGCTTCTCTGAAAGAGTGGCTCAGGCCTTGGTGCAAGCTGCCCAGGGAGGTGGTGGAGTCACCGTCCCTGGAGGTGTTCAAGAGCCATGGGGATGTGGCACTGAGGGATGTGGTCAGTGGGCATGGTGGGATGGGTTGGTGTTGGACTGCATGATATTAGTTGTTTTTTCCAACCTTAATGATTGTATGATTCTATGTTTCTATGAATAATTCTTTACCAGTTCAGAGAAAGTGTTTTCATCTTGATAGAGTTGTCATTAGTTGGGGTGCTGTGTAGAAGACTGATTCTGTATTCCTTTCTTAGGGAAAATTCCTTTGGACTACAAATGAAGCTGCTGCAACACTAGAGCAGTCCATGGTGGACACTGAACCTGCTCATTTAGAGATCCTCATTCAGTCATGCTCCTCTGTTGGTAAGGGTGACAGTTTCCAAGCTGTCTTAAATATCATCCCATGACTTATGAGTCAATGTCATATCCTTCTGTGATGACCAGGTAGTGATGGAGCTCTTTCCACCACAAGAACAAAGCCTACATTCATGTGCTTTGGCTGTGGTTAAAACAAAACTGAGAACTCTTCCTGAGCCTGCTGAGAGTGGTTATACGATGTTTCCAGAGTAGAGGAGAAATAGATGAAGTTGGACTTATCTGTCCATCTGTTAGCTAAACTGTAGACTATACTTTTTGGAGTATATTGGAGGTATTGGAGACTTGATGACTCCTATAAGAGGGGTAAAAGCTGAAGCTGTTATCACTGAAGAGGTGACCAGGGAAAACCATAGCAAGACCTGCTCCCATAGTGACTCCAGAAATTAGGATGAAAATACAGACTGTTCTGTGAATCAGCTATGCAGAATCAAGCCCTGAAGTGCAATGGAATTTAGTGCAATCCCATCTTCGCCAATTAAATATCTTCTGCTTCGAAATCGAAGGAAGCTTCAATGTTAATTTTAAAATATTACTGGCATTTATCACAGTAATTACTTTAGCCATGTAAAACTCCAGACGCCATAAACAGTGTTGCTACTATAGATTAAATGCTCCCAAGGTACGTATTACTGATGCTACAAAACACACACGCAGGCAAGGATATTCTTCTCCAAACTCAGTGTTTGTTGTGCTCACACGAGACTGTCTGAGCACAGAGTGGCCTTATCACATTTCTGAAAATGACAGATGTGCCTTGTCAAAGCCCATCCATCTTTATCAGTGACTATATCTTGGAGGAGTAAAAGAAGTATACCTGGTCAAACATACTCACCAACTATAACATGAAAACATTCTTCATTGCAATTATATTCATAAATTAATAACTTGGAAAGGTAGGAAGCATTTGTCTCATGGATTTTGAATTTCCAGTCTTTTCTTTCCAGATTCTCATTCTCTGAAGATCAGATCTCTCCGATGTCTTAAAGATATTTATGGGCAAATAATCCATAAGCAAAGCATGCCTGGTTATTTGTCAGCTCAGGAAATGCTCATCTTAATCTACTGATATCTGGGTGATCTCTGCATCCAGATATTTGTCTGTGTAGGTAGGGAATAAAGGAATATTTATCAGACCCCCTTCTCAAGAGTGGGCAGGCTTGTGTAGATAGATACTGAAAGATAGATAGGGCAAGCATTTGGGAATATCAGAAACAAACTGGAAACCTTTAAGAGAGCAAACTATAAGGTACTTGAAACCAGAAATTACACACTGGCCAAGATTACACATGTGAAGTGTGATCATTAATTTAATCAGTTGATGTCAACTTAATCCATAATTTGACTGATTGCAGTCAATCCTGACTGGGAAATACGTGCTCAACATCTGTGAACTTTAGTAAAGAACATTGTCTCCAAAGAAGGTAATGAGATTTCTCTTTGGATTTGTACTTGGCCCCTTGGGTTCCCTGCAGACCTAGTAAATAATGGTGACAAAAGGCTCCCTGGACTTATGTGTTCTGTGTGTTTGCCTCTTTACAGGGGGAAGTTGTATAGAGTCTGCATTCATAAGGAGGTGATTGAGTTGTTGGAAGCAATGATATACATATATATACGTAAAGTACACATTTATCACTCCATTGCTCTTTATTAATAGGAGGAAGGACACTAAAAAATAAATCAACCTCGAGACACAGAATGGAGATAAAGCTGTTTTATGGCATCTGAAAGCATGTGGAAAAATTGTTGCATAGCTGGAACTTATTTGGCACTGGGGAAACTATTTGTTGAACTGCCTGTAAAACTTCAGAAGAAAAAGGACTTATCAGAAGGCATCCATACAAGTGCTGAGCTTTCTTTCCATGAAAATCATGGTCAGATAGGGCACTTGTAATCACTAGGAGCACCAGAAAAATTGAGCACATATTCTCACTGTGAATGACTAAGACAACAGTGGGAAACACAACATGCATGCAGGACCCAAAAGAACCCAGGATCAAAAGCAGAGCAGTCTGCTGAGAACATACTTCTTGAGCACAGTGATTGGCACAGCTTAGGCAAAGTTGCCAAGATGGTAAGCAATTGCTTACACTTAACCCAAGGGGAGATTTCATGGCTTGTTAAATTCCATCCAGGGATGTGTCTGCATAGTCTGGCACATACTTAGTCAGCTTCTGTGATGCAGTGCTTCAAGCACATGTATGCCTAAGCTGACTTCTTAAAATAATACATATTTTCCTGTAGTAAATGGTATCTGACCTGCCCTCACACAGAAGAATTTGTTTAACATGAATGAATATTTTGTGTCCTGTGGTCACGGCAGCATTGTACTAAATACATAAACAAATAGTCTTGCGTATGTTTATACAGGAAATAATCAGTCACTAAGAAATGGCAGACAATAGAATTGATCATTGCTGTGTGTGCTTGTTTTGTTTGGGTTTGGCTTTTTTTTTTTTCTTTTTTTGTTGGTTCTTTTTTCCACTTGCATTTTCCAGATGAGGAAATCACTTCAGAAACAGAAATAAAACTGTATATTCTAACTGATTTAAAGCCTTTTACTTTATGTTGCATTTCACACAAGAGATAGGAGAGGCTTTTGATTCCTTCCTTTGTTTCCAAAACAAGAGATATCAATACACATTTTGCTCTGTTTCTGTTTGCTGTAACTAAGAGTCTTCTGTGATCATCTTTTGCAGGCAGTACATTGCTGGTTTTTTAAGAACTTGTGGTCATTATGGAAGATAAATGACAGTCCTTGGAGCTCATGGCTGAAGTACACATTAGTCACTGGTAAATGATGTATAAAAAATATTCAGCTTGCAAAAAGATAATGGTGGTTCCTATTTGAAAATGCAGAAAAATGCACATATCTGGAGCACAAAAGTGTCTCATCAATATCTCTGTGGGTGGAAAACTAACCTGTCAAGAGGAAAATGTTGGGGAAATGGAGATATTTATGCACATACTGCACTGATCATAATGATGTAAAAGACTATTAAAGCGAACTTAAAATATTAGATACTGCAAATATACAACTTAATTGTTTTTTTTTTTTTTTTGTTCTCCATGCAACCCAGGAATGCTCAGAGAAATTTCAATAAGGAATTGTTCATTATTGCTCATTCTGTATCTTTGTCAGTGATCCTACCTTTCCCTATTTCACTGTTATCTATAAGTTAAGTAGTTATTCTGGATTGGATCTTTTATTAATGGCAAACTCCTTCCTTCCTTGCAGTGCTGGGACTTGAAAGGAGGGAAGACCAGAGGACAGAGTCTGTTTTGGTAACTGGCATTGCCAGGACTGCAGCGGCATCAGTGAAATGGAGATACAGTGACCTTATGCCTACAATCCTCTCTGGCTGCCTTCTCCTAGACGATGATCATAAAATCATAGAATTAAGGTTGGAAATGACTAAATGATAGTTATCATTTGATGACTAAAGGTCATCTGTTCCAACCATTGACCCATCACCACTGTGATGATTCCCAGGTATAATTGGTGCCTTATTATAGGGAAAATCTCATTGCCTTCCAGGAAGGGGACAATTTTGCCACTTTCTCAGTATGATTATCTCATTTTAGGACTCCAGTTTCAAGATTTTGGTTAGCAGCAGACCTTGCTGAGAACCACATCTCAGTGCCAGGCTCTGTGTGCCATGGCTGCTATGGTGAAGGAAGCAGCAGCCAGCAGAGCATTTAATTTCTAGTCTCTGCTCCAGATCTGCTTCTCCTGTGACACTTCACTGAGTCAATTCAACTCACTTTTCTGGAAGAAAACAGGTATGTATTTTACACAGACATAACAAAAGGTATTAAAGTAGCTTCATTTTCTGATAGTGTTCTTGTTCAGCAAAGTACCATCTGAGAACCAGGACAAGTGAAGGCAAACAGCAGGAGCATAAGAAAGAGAATGATGGAAAATAAATGACTGGGGTAATAAAGTGATAGGATGGACCATCTTTTCCCAAGGCACTGAACCTGTGTCTTTAAAAAGTCATTAGAATCATTGAAACACTGGCACAGGTTGTCCAGAGAGGTGGTGGATGTTCTATCCATCAAGGTGCAGATGGACAGGGCTGTGAGTGCCTGACTGAGCTGTAGGTGTCCCTGTTCATTGCAGGGGGTTGGACTGAATGGCCTTTAAAGATCCCTTCCAACTCAATTCATTCTATCCAAGTACAAGATAGGGAAACACTGTCGTGGAGCTGGGTGTGCCAGCAGGAGAGCACATAGGAATTAGCTCTTGCCTTAATAAGCATTTTAGTACTTATATAGAGGGCTTAAGAGATTTTGCTGCAAGCTGGAGCCTATCGTACAGGAAAGGGTTACATTTAGGCCACTCATGTCCTAGTATAAAATCAAATGACCAGCCTACTTTTCATTGCCTTTCTCATCAGTAGCCTCAAACTCTGCAGGAAACAGGAGAAACTGGATGAAGTGATATTAGATGAATGGTACAGATAAGAGGGAAAGCTGCTTGTACTTATTCTCCACCAGCTCATAGGTGCCATACAAACTCCTTCAAAGGAAGCTCTTCTGCACATAGGATCACAGAATGATAGACTCATCAATGTTGGAAGAGACCTCTAAGATCATTTAGTCTAACCATCAACCATGCCCACTATGCCCAAACCATGCAGTGCTCTCTGTCCCTCTCTGCAGGCACTGAATAATCTTTTAGATAAATACCTTCACTTCCACCCTGACACTCCCTTGCAGAGGATGGTATGACACTACATCCTGAAAGGTTACATCCTCCTCTTTTTACAAGAAAATCTGTGAGATGCAAGAGGAAAATGTTCCTTAGGTCTGGGCATCAGCGCTTTTCTCAATCCTTATGCTGAGGCTGTTAACACTTTGAAATGCTGGCATTCTCAGCCTCTCTAACTTCTAAAACCCATGGAAATAAGGAGATATTTTGCAGAAAGGGGAGCCCAGAGAAAATACCTGCCTTCTATAAAACCTTGCCATGTACTGAGGGGGGGACTGAAGGTTAGCTTAATTCCCTCAGCATAACAGAAAGCTCTTTGGCTCTTATATGCTGAAAGAACAAATTGAACCTGCCCGCCTTCTGACCTGTGCAGCTCTTGTTTAATGAAAAGCAGTCAAAACCAGCATGTAGCAACTTTATTATCAGAAAAGAGAGAGAAATCTGTTTAGCAACACTTTATTTACTTCAAAAGTAACCTTGAATTGTCAGCTGGAATGGAGCATGTTCCTGCTCTGTATCCACTTCACATTTCCTTTGCTTCCAAGGTTCAAATCCACATGGCCATGAAGCAAGAACAATAGCGCACTGCTGAGTGCCTGGATATTTATAGGTGCACGTGTGGAGCCAAAGACTGCACCATAGCATTATGTTGTCTAGACGTAAAGCACAGTTACATGTTTTTAGCTTTTTTTTTTCTTTCTTTTTTCTTTTTTTTTAAATTTGAAATGAAGACATTCAGCACCATAAAAAATACAAAATCAGTGACTTGCTCAGTGACAGCCCACAGAGCATTGCTTTTGTGAACTCTGCTGAAGGAACAAATGAGAGCAAAATTGCTGCTTTTCTCGGAGAACAAGAAGAGATTTCAAGAAGTCAGTCCTCCACTAGCAAAAGTAGTTACTTCACAGGTGATAATTAGAACAGGTTAGGAAAGGTTACTCTCGGTCACGTTTATGTTCTGTAGTAAAGCATAATCAAATTCTATGAATTTTCATCCAAAATGGAGAAAGGTGAGACAGATTCTGGAAATAATCTCTTTCGTATCTCTCTCCTCACAACTTCACATCTTGCATCTTTTCCTGCCACACTGTCAGGGATTCTGAGGTGGAAAACAGTTTTGAAGATGTCTTTTAGTGAAGGCTTTCTATACTTGGGCTCTGCATCACAAAGAGGATGGAAGATAGATAGAAAAATAAATAAAGAAAAACAAAAAGACAATAAGGACAGTAGAGGAACAATTAATTAGGTTGGGACTCTTTAGCATGAAAAATGATGGACTGACTTCTACCTAGTAGGTTATCTCATACAAAACTAACAAATTAACAACAATCTAGGCATGCCATTTTGGAAATACTTTTAACTGAATACATCAAAGTGATTTGGATAATGCGCTCTCTTCCACAAGCAGTTGACTACAGAGATCTAAAAACTTATTCAACTTAAAGCCTAGCCAACAGAAATCATTGCTGACACTGTCTGAAATGTTCCATATGTGTGGTGTAGCACAGCTATGTACTGCTGTCTGAAAAGCAAAGTCAGGCAAGTGGCTAAGAAAAAGAAAGAGCAGCAGGTTTATCTATTCTCTATCCATGGCCAACGTGGGACAAATTATATTGTGCAAATAATAAGTTGCACCAGAGCAGGTTCAAGTTGGATATTAGGAAAATTCTTTTCTCAGAAAGTATGGTAATGCAATGGCACAGCTGTCCGGGGAGGTGATAGGATCACCATCCCTGGAGGTGTTAGAGAACTGTGGGGATGTGGCACTGAGGGACATGGACAGTGGACATGGTGGGGGTGGGTTGGGATCGGACTGGATGATCTTACATTCACAGGGAACAAAGAGGACGAATTAGGGACTCCTAATTGTGAAGCACCACCAAAAATCCTCTGGACCGGAGCTTGTATATTCCCCTGTCTCTGAGGCCCTCCCTGTCTCCCCACTGGAGGTATGAAGCAATGCTGGGATAGCTGATGTACAAGGGAGGCTGACAGCCAGGACACGAGCTGAGTCTGCTCCTGGATGATGAGAGCAGAGGCCTTGTCATGGCCTACTGCAATATTCATGTGTCTGGGAAACATGTATTGCTTGGGCACTGCAGGTCAGGGCTTGTTCTCAGTGGTTTCAATGCAAATCCCAAATAGCTCCTTTGATATCAGTGCGTATGGCTGTGTATGTTTGCAGGGATTTACACCAGTGTGAGGTGTTAAGGACTCTGACTCCTCCTACCAATACTATTTGGAAACTGTCGGTTTGGGAGACTAGCATGCTCCAGGGATTGCTGTTTATTTTAAACTGGAGTTTACTAATAAAATATGCCTTAAAAATAGCAACATAACTTTTGTGTTCCACTGCTTTCCATATCAGATGCCATGTATTTCCAAGGATATTTTGTTCTTTCTTTTTTTCTTTCCTAACTGCTAGGACTGGAAATTCAATCTCATGTCTGAGTGCCAAAAAAAAAAACAACAAAAACCATCTCTATCTTCTTACACATCATTGCCAGTAATAAAAACCTGAAGATCAAAGCGTGCCCTTGATGACATCTCTACAACCACTCTATCTGCAAGTGATGAGCCCTTCATAGGGATCCCATCCTGGGAGCCTGAGGAAGGGCTGATCCTGGGTTGCTCTTCGTGTCCTGTCTTTAAGAGAAAAGAAATATAAGAGGAAAAGAATCAGTGTACTGTATGTAATAATATTACATCAATATTGCTGATTTTACCTTCAAGGATGACTCATGGACTTAAAAGCACCTGAAGGACAAGTGTCAAGGTCTGATGATGCTGTTTCTCTCTGGCAAGAATGCTTTAGGTGTGGAGAGTAGAAGAAATTAAGTCTGAAGTCTGATTTTTAAAGTTGTGGCTTTAAACCCAAGGATTTTCTTCTTGATCAATCTGTGGTAAACTCTCAACTGTTTACATGTTTCAGATAAGAAAGAGCACTATGAATAATGTAAAGGATCCTGTAGAAAGTCAAGTTTTCTTGTTGAAAATAAATGAAAAGCACACCTCACTGCATGAACCCATCTCAGCAGAAGGACAATAAGGCTGGCTACAGAAGCCCTGCTCAGTGTCTCTCTCCATTCTGACAGCATCCCCCAGCCCAGACCTGCACTGTGGGCTGACTTCCCATCCTTGTGTAGTGCCTGATGGCAGGGCTGGCCCCAGCTTGCCCTGCTCCTTCCTTGGGGTGGCTGCAAGGCCCCAACAAACTACCTGTACTCACTGACACTCATCCTGGATCCTCCTTGGCCCCACTGCAGGTTTACTGCCCCCTCCCTTCTCAGCCCATCGCATCCCACTTGATTGGATGGTGCAGCACAAGCTCAGAGCTGGCAGGTAGATGCTGATAGTGACTCTCCCTCAGGCTGCAGCCACTTCTCATATCATTTTTCTAGCCCAAAGATGACGTCTCCTTGCAGAAAACTGGCTATTGCTGACCCCAATTATATAGAGTGCTTAAGAGACTGACGAGCACTTGACACAGGACATGCTCAAATTTAAGCATTTATTGAAAGTGGTCCTAGGGGCAGGCAGGGCTGTGCTTGCAGTGCCCGGGGTTGAAGATCAGGCTTGTAGTGCCTTTGGCTCTGATAGGCCTGAGCAGCAAGTGTGTGTTCAGAGATCCCTCCAGCACAGAGTAACTTCCTGCTGGCACCAAGGCTGCCCCCAGGCTTGTGTATAAATTAGACCTCATTGGGAGATAATGGACTGAGTCTGACACACCTTTTCCCTACAAATAAATGGGAGCCATATGGCCCCAGACTCTCATAGTGAGCCTTGATGTTCTCTGGAGTAATCAAAAATGCCATCATAAACATAGACTGACTCATTGAAGGTAGAATGTCTTACAAGGGGACATGCCTCCAGCACCAGAGTCAGGAAACAGCATAAAACACATTACCTTAAAGCTTAAGGCTCTCAAGAAAGATTGAATTAAAATATGTGGGATGTTTGAATTAGAAGGTTTTATGGTGTGGACAGGAATGGCTGAGGCAGCTCACTGAGCAGAGAGACTCTGGGAAATATTTGATGGACATTCTAGTTGCTGAGGTAGAGCTGAATATGAGTGATGTCTGAGGATTTCTCCAAGAAGCACCTGGAGATAAAGATGCAAACGTTAAGGCCAAGCGGAGAGATTTCATGCTTGTCTTAGGGGAGCTGTATTTCATGGACTATAACAATATAGACAAACATACTGTATTTCCTAAGGATGTTCATGTTATCCCAGCTGGGAAATCTCTGCAAAAAATGAACGATTGCTGTTTCCTATCACTCCTGAGACAAAGAAATGACTCACAGAAGGAAAACTTTAGAGAGAGAGAAACCTTCAGAATCCAAGATGAAAAGCTGTGAGAGATGATCCCAACAGCACAGTCCACTTAGGTGAATTAACTTGACCTCCTTGTTGTGTCCCTTTCTCTTCAAAAAAGTGCTTGTCTTCTGATCTGCTGGGGGCATCTTGATAATTTTTAAGGTCTCTTTTTTCTTAGGATTAGAATTAGGTGTACTCAATATGGATTCATTGGACAGCTGTGCCCCTGTTGATCTGCTGCACCACACTTGCTGTTATTCTACCCATTGCTCCAAGCCTGGAGATTGTGTTAGATCACGTTAATCTAACTCTGATTTAGTGTCTAAGCTGGCAGACACGTTCACCAGGGGACAGTAGAATATGTTATTTTTTTCCATCAATTTCTTACTCATTAATTATCATTTAATGACACCAACCCAGTTGTGATGACATGGTGACTTGTGTAAAGGAGCATCACATGAGCGCTCTATGGTCCTACTGGCATCACATAAGAAGTTCCTCAGCTGAAGAAACTGCGAACAGGTGACTGTTTGCGAACTTTTACTATTCCATACACTTGAGTTGCACCTGATAGATCCTCTCTGTAGGAAGAAGCTCTCAGGGAAGCTCACTGAAAACCTATTGTTGGGAGAGCAGCTCCGGATGGCTGGCTGGACTGGGGTGAATCTTGTGGCCATGGGATGCAGCATGACCTGTCACCACAGCAAAATGAGGAAGGATTTGACATTTTGTCCTGTGAACATGAGTGACATGGCCAAATTCAGGCAGAAATAGCAGTGGAGCTAAAGAGGGTAACAGAGACCATTTGGCAGTGTGGGAGAAGACAGCTTGCCTGCCTCCAGAGAGCAATAAAAGCCAATCCAAATAATCTGTGAGAGTCCTGGCCAGCTCCCCCAGGCATATTTGTTCTCTTCCTCCAGCAATATTTATTTTTAAATCATACTGTGCTACATTCTCCTCGATGCTATGAAGGTGTATTATGTCCATTCAATCTAGAAAGAAATAAAAAAATATTTTTGCCTTCCATGTTCTTGGGAGCAAGAAGGCACAGCCATCTGAAAACTTGAGAACTTGAAATTCCAGTAGTCAACAACAAAAAACACTGTAAAAAGAAAAAAAAATCATGTCTTACATTAGAGAATATATTTTAAGAAACTAAACTATGAAGTTAACTCCACTGAAGTTAGTGACAAATCTGGTAATACCAATTGAAGAAAGTTTTCACCTCAAGAAATGCAATGTTAATAATCATAGGGGGAATTTTTAAGGGTTCAAAATGAAAGTTTACAGTCAATATTCATGAATATTTTAGAATGTATTCCTTAAGTGGAAAAGGCTTCTCTTGCTTGTGACTAGAAAATTCTAGACAAGGTATGTTGACTTCTTAGAATTAAAGAGACATTAATGGGAAAAAGAGGAAGAAGCAAACTAGGTTGCAACAGAAACAAATAGACAAGCAAATTAAAATAAACACAAAGGAAAAAAAGTTCAAAATGCATTAATCTGAATTAAATGTTTGGCCTGGTAATATTTATCGTTAAGTTGTTATGGAGAGCAGAGGTTTCTAAGAGTGATCTATCATCAGAACCACCCACAGCAACCTTCTGATCGTCACGCTTCAGCTTCCAGAAGAAGGAATGTGCAACAGCATTATTGGCTCTAAAATTTGCAATAGGTGGAAGAGGCTGATTACTTAAATAAAACATTTGGTTACAGAGGATGATCTGTAATAAAGGCCTGACTGCTGACTGTCTCCCAAACTTTTGATTTAGAAACATGCCACAAAGAAAGGGTAGCTCATGAAAGGTATTTTTGAAGTTTGATTTTCCCAGCATACTGGGGGTCAAAAGGCAAGCAGAATGAAATGGGGGGGAAAAAAAATAAATTAATAATTTATTGCAAATAGTTTTCTTAGTGAATGATGAAGCAGAATAACAGAACAGACTTAGATCTTCTGCCATCCAGGTCGTGATATATTACTGTCCGCGGGTCTTTTCCCATTCTTCACCCGTTCACATCTCCATAAAATGCCTCGAAAATAAAGTGAGTAATAGCACAAGTCCTTATGTCCAGGCACTGTCAAATGGATGGAGAAAAAAAATCTGACAGAAGTAAATGTAAAATCCACACTGCTATGTAAGCAGCAGGGCTTAATTTGCATAAATATTGTTTGCAAAGAGCAATTAGCACTTCATTTACATTCAGTGAAGTAGCAATTTGCACATTTTCAGGAAACAATTTCTTTACCCATATGTGCAAATTTTGTACACTGCAATTGACATGCTAATAAAAAGATGCTAATAGACCAATTTTTTTTACTTTATATCACAGTGTACTGAAATATTGATTCGCTCTCCTGAAATATTGATTTGGTGGGCCATTTGTAAAACCAGAAAAATGCAGATTTGAATTTTTAAAACTTATTCTTTTTTAAAATATCAAAATTGATTTCAGATGTCTGCAGTTTTCATCTTCTTTAAGTGGTATTTTAATGGGTATTTTTGTCAGAGGAATATAATAAACATTATTAAAAAACATTAGCAAATCCAGTCTCCTAATCTGCAATAATAATGAGTATATTTGCATATCACAGTGTAAAAATAATAGTCTATTTTCTAGTGTCAATACAGAACTAAATATTCCATTAAACGTTAATAAAAAATATTTCACATTTATATGGCATGTTTATATAGCATGCAGAAAGTTCGTAAGTAAGAGAAAAAATTTACACTTCTTGGGGGTACAGAGCACACATTTAAATGAGGAATTTGCTTGGAATCCTATCAGGAAAAGAATAGCCCCACATAGAAAATAGTCCTTTGCTTCATGAGGATCGCCACTAGCTTGTCATCAATTAACAGGCGCGGGTTAGACACTGCCAAGGGAAATACACAGGGAAATCAAGGGAAGAGTTCACCGGATATAATCAATGAACATTCAGCCTTTCCATGCAGCCTGAAACTCACGATAGGACAAGAATTAATGGCCTATTAGTTATGCCAGGGGAGGTTTGGGTTGGATATTAGGAAATAATTCTACTTAGAAAGAGTGCTGATGCAGTGACACAGGCTGCCCAGGGAGGTGGTACAGTTACCTTCCCTGGAGGTGTTCAAGAACTGTGGAGGTGTGGCACAGAGGGATGTGGTCACTGGGCATGGTGGGGTGGATTGGGTTTGGATTGGGTGACCTTAGAGGTCTTTTTCAACCTTAATGATTCTAGGATTCTTAACATTAAGTTGGTTCTGGTGGCAAATGATAGAAATACATTCCCCAGCCAAGCAAGTCACTGTCATTGCTCTGAAAGCCATCTCCAAATGTACCCAAGGTATTTAATACTGCATCTTTTAGCAGCAGACTTTCAGATGAAAATGTTAGCTAAATTTTTCTTAGTAATGGCAAGCTTGGAGTATGTGCAGTCAAATGGGTCTGTATATTATTCTCTGTATAAATACAGTGTTAGTAGGACATACTAACATCCCAAAGACACTTCTGAAAATCTTGATCACACCATGCATTTGTAGTAAAAGGCATTTGTCAATTTTTGATCAGTCTTGACAAAGATGAACACCAAGCAGGACAAGCAGCAGGAAAAAATCTCACCGTGCTTATTAAAGTAGTTGTTACAATAATGAGCTCGTATTCTGCATCTTTTCATCTCTGCCACAAGATGAAATATCACTATGATTGCACCCAGGAGTGTGACATTCAGATGTATTTTGATGTCTCATTATTGCTGTTGTTGTGTTTTTACTTCACAAATCATAAATCTGCATTTCATCTCCTATGTCATTCGTTCAAAGCCTTGCTTTGATCACTGTAAATGCATGTGTCTCTGGCACAAGGTGGGACCTCTGTGTTTGAACCTACAGAGTACTTAATTTTGAGCTCACATGGGAAACTCTGAATTGCTAATCATAAACTGACTCAATTTTTATTTACTTTTTAATTTTTATTATCATTGTTATTATTTTAATAGCAGCCTTCAGAACTTCTGTGCCCATTAGAAATAATGTTTCATGGTGTAGCTATGCCTCAGCTACTTAGTAAATTCTGAGGTCCTTGGGATTTACGCAAGCAGTGGGTGTTTCACACTGCAAATACTGTCACCCCTGCACAGAGCTTTAAATAATAGAGTCATAGAGTCACTAAGGTTAGAAAAGACTGCTAGAATCATCTTCTCCAACCATCAACCCTTCCTTGCCATGCCCAATAAGCCTTGTATGTATAATACAGTACAATATCACGCATCATTTTATAACTGATCCATGTCCATTACCAATTAATCACACTCAAATCAGAAGATAAGAAAACAGTTGAACCTGTAATGTTTCCAAAACCTCATCAGGACTATATTTTGCATGCACACTGGAACACTGAAGTACAGGCTAAAGATAAGAAAGTAATAATGCCATGAGACATTTGGGCATCCTCTGACCTTCACACAGCCCACGTGCTAATTGTTTCCAAAAGCAGATAGATCCATCCAATTTTCCATTCATTACCAACAACCAAAAGCTATTGCAGCAACAGATGCATACCTGACATCCAGGATCATGATGCACGGAGTAAACTGGAAGCAGTGTTAGCTACAACTCAGAAAACACTAGTAGGTAATTTGGGTTTGTTCTCTGCTGAGTTGAAAACTGCACAAAGCCAGGAAAAATGATGATGCTCTGGGGCTCTTTGTGCTGTTTATTTCCACACCTTTCTCAGCAGCCCCCAGGGATGATGTACCAGGTTAGACCTCCTGCCAACTGTAATGAGATCAGCACCAGCACTGTCAGCAGAGAGCTGAGCTGATGAGCATTTGTCTCTACCTTACATATGAGCAATGTGACTAATGAGGTCATGATATACTCTGGGGGGATTTGAGGGCCACAGTCACCTCATTTCCCTCTCAGTCTCCGTGCCTGGTATTATACAGGGCTCTCAGATCTCACAGCTACCTGCACAAGGTGAACTTTGAGGGTGGGGCATGAGTCAGATTGGCAGAGCATGTTGTTAGGGTACTACTGAATGCAGGCAGAGATGTGACTGTGTGGCAGAGAAGCTATTGGGGTCTTATATAAAGTCTATTTACTATATGACTCCAGAATAATTATAATTCTACTCTTTCCCATTTCAGTTGTCCCATCTCCGGAAGGTATCACAGCCTTTAATGTCTTACTGCTTTGGGTTTGCTTTTCCTCACTGCCTCATCCGAGGCAAACCGGTCCTTCTGAAATTCCTCCTGTTTCCAAGAGCTGAGGATGTGTCTCCGTGTGCTGATTAATTCACTTTTAAGACAGTTTAGTTTTTCAAACTGGCTCTCTCCTCGGTATTTGCATTTTTTGAGGGGGCAGGAGCAGCTGCATGAGCACTCAGTGTTGATGGATGTCAGGGAGAATGAAGAGGCTATTTCTCACATCAGACTCTCACCCTGCATGACAAATGCCAGTCTGAGCAGATTAAAAATCAATGCTTGGTACAATACGTCTCCCATAAAGCAAGAACAAGCTATTAATTGGCATGCTATCCATTAGCTGCTCTTACTGTGCATGTCTGTGTGTGTGGGAAAGAAGCTGATGCAGACAGGTGTGGGACAGGTGGGTCTTGTGGCGTTAATTAGTGCGGTAGCAGTGACACCAATTGAGATACACTGATCTGTATATTCTCTGTCTCTGCAACCTAAAACCTTTTTAATCACAGTGATAACCCATTTAAAAACACAATGTGGCTCACAGAAGGATTTTGTTTGCTGTTTTTCAGCTGTCTTTGTGATGAACTCTTGGTTACTGACCTTGAGAATTTCCCAGGGAAATGACTGGAGCTTAAGGAACAAATGAGCTGCACGTAAAAATAGATTTACAAAGAAAACTAAAACCAACAAATGCTGAAGTTCTTTTTCAAAACCATGTTAGGGTTGGAAAACATTTGACTGCTCTTTGGGAAGAAAAACAGAGCAGCATTTCCAGAAGCCTCAGTGCAGTGTAGGCTTCTGGGTGCTGAATGATGCAAAAAACAGACAGGTGCAAAGGTCTGAGCAGATGCAGGACTGTTTGGAGGCACAAGGCATCAGTGGCTGCTTCACTCCTAGATCTGATGATATTGCAGTCTTTGGCAGTCACAGGTTAAGCTACAGATGTCAGATATTGATGTAATATGTAATGACCCCATTTAATCTATAGTGGGGCAGAGGCACATTCACCCTCTGGCTGGATTTTGATTGCTTAGACTTTGCAGGCTCTTAATTTGCTGATCTCTCTTCTGTTGCGTTTTTCCTTCCTTTCATTCCCCTCATTCTTTTAAGAAGCCTCACATGCTTTCCAAACATATTTTTAGACACACAAATGCTGTGTGAGGTTTGGCGTGGGTCAGTCACTCAGAGCTTAGGGTTAACAATGCTTTGAAAACCTCAAGCAACCCTCCCCTTCCCCTCCCATCTCCTCTCCTCCCCTCTCCTGCTCTCCTCTCCCTCCTTCCTCCTTCCTCCTTCCTCCTTCCTCCTTCCTTCTTCCTCCTTCCTCCTTCCTCCTTCCTCCTTCCTCTTTTTTCTTTTTATTCTTTTTTTTCTTTTTTCTTTTTTCTTTTTTCTTTTTTCTTTTTTCTTTTTTCTTTTTTCTTTTTTCTTTTTTCTTTTTTCTTTTTTCTTTTTTCTTTTTTCTTTTTTTCTTTTTTCTTTTTTTCTTTTTTCTTTTCTTTTTTTCAGTTTACATTTTAGCCACATTCTAGAGTTTTCCATTTCAGAGTTGAATATGTTTGTTTTCCTTTGGGTATCAAAACACAGAGGCTATGGCTTACGGACACATTAATGACCTTCAGTTGCTTCCTGGTAACTGCTCCATTAATGCCTGTCAACATGGCACCTTCTGGGCGCATAACCTCCATGCAGTCAAGACAGCTATCTGAGTGAAATGGAGGCACTTAAAGAACTATTTGAAAAAAAAAAAAGAAAAAAAAAGAGGACGATGTCAAGATGTTCCCATATGAGATGCCCTAAGAGATTCATGAAGCTGTAGTAGCTGCAAAGAAATGCAGATGTGACGAGTGGCTGACAGTTGGGTGCTTTGTCTATAATGCCTCTGAACTAGTGACAGTCACCTTCTTGAAGACAGTGATTACCATAAGTAACCTCTCCCAAAGAGTGGCACTTAGAGTAACCACTATCAGAGGATATGCAGGATGCCTGATCGTTTCCATTAGTCTCAGAGAAAAAATACCATAGGTCAAGGCTTGTGGAAAAATAACAGTAGATTAATATAATAATAAAACAGATCAGAGAGTCTGAATAAAATAGACTCCAGAGCCTGAAGGTGCTTTGCTGCATTTAATGGTCAAACTGCATTTTGCTAAAGCGTTTGGTTAAAGGGATTGAGGCAGGCATTTGAGCTGAAGTAAATCAGAGAGAAGTTGCCTTTGGGTGACTGAAGGGCTGTCACAAAAGCAGCTGTTTGGACTGTTGTACTCTGCCTAAAATATAGACATACTGCTCCCCGGGCATCCCTCTGCAGAGATATTGCTGCGACTGTGTGCCTCCACTCCATCAGCAAACAGCACATTTCTGGTATCAGGATGGTAGCCCCTACTTAAACATGTAGCCATTATTTTTTCTTAGACCACAAAAATAATATATCCACAGTAAAGCAAATATATAAATAAAGTTTCTCACAACAGTGTTTTTGCCTGAATAATTACTTCCTCAGCAATTTTTCCCATAATAAAACACGTCCTAATGAGCTACCAGGAGGAGAGGAAGTTCATCACTTAATACCAGCTTGAGAGCACTGCTCATGTCAGATGGAATAATTAATGACCTGAGAGGGAGCATGGAGCAGCAGTCAGAACCACAGCCCTTATCTGTCATTCTGCAGCAGCCCAAGTCTTGCAGTGTTACTTGATCCATGGAGGGTGAGCCTGACAACTGGAAGGAGATGTAGGGATGAAGAGAATGTGGGTAAATTTCATCTCAGTGCACCCAGGTTGGTTTTCTGCCTGTCACAGAGATGGAAATCATAGAATCAAATAATTGTTTGAGTTAGAAGGGACCATTAAATGTCATCTGGTCCAACCACCATGCAATGAACAGAGCTACCTACAGCTCCATCAGGTGCTCAGAGCCCCATCCAGCATCCCCCACCTCTCTGGGCATTCTGTGTCAGAGGTTACACGCTAGTTGTAAAAAACTTCGTTCTTATATCCAGTCTGAATCTCCCCTTTTTAATTTGAAACCATTTCCTACTGTTCTATCACAACAGACCCTGCTTAAGAGTTTGTGTGTCTATGCTGAACCTCGTGAGGTTCTCCTGTGCCCACTGTTCTAGCCAGTCTAGGTTCCTCTGGATGACACCCTATCACTTGGATGTGTTGACCACACCACACAGCTTGTCACTGTCCACAAACTTGCTGCCAGTACACTCGATCCCACTCTCAATATCATCGAGGAAGATGTTAAAGGACATTGGTTCCAGTATTGACCCCTGAGGGATATCACTCCTCACTGGTCTCCATGCGAACATTGATCCAATGACCACCACTCGCTGAGTACAATCTCACAACCAGTAATAATAGCAACAGCCATTGATTTCACAGCCTGTTCTGTTGTTGTGACCAGTGTTCCCTTAGCTCCCTGCTAAGACAGCAGACTATTAATGTACTATTAGTGTCAGCCATGGCAATGAGAACCTGAAATGGCTATAGTGGGTAAGACCAAAAAGCCATCTTACCTGGGACCGATCTATCTATTTCTGGCCTCTTCAGTGTCCTATGATGAGTGCCACAGACTCACTATGTACTGTGTGAAAAATACATATCTTTTTTTCTCCTTTAAAATTTCTGTTTGATCAGTTTGTTTGCTGCACTCCAGTACATGTGACACAAGAAGCAATGAATGATTATTCACCTTATCTTGCGCCTTCCTTCCTTAATTGCCACATTTAAGGACGCAAAGCCTATTTAAGTCTTTTTTATAAAACACCATCACATTTATTCCACTACTGTCTTTTTTTTTTTTTTTCAAGATTTACATGAGAGTAGAGTATGAGGGATTCAGGCAGCTGCCAAATGGGTTGCAGGTGACAAGTTTGATTTCCACCTGTGTGCACTCTCTGGTGTGTGGCTGCTCCCGCTGACCAAGCACTGTGCTTCAGTGGCTGTCAACCTACTGTAAGCAGTTGTGTTTTACATGTCTGTTAACATTTGCAAATGTCTAGCTGCATTTTCCAAAACTCCCCATTAAATGCTAGCTTGAGCATGTTGATCAGCAAGGACAACTCTATGTGCTTTGCAAGCGACCCTCAGGTTTCACCCCTGCCAGCAGAGCCCTATGGTTGCTGGTGCTGAGATTTGAACACTGGGCTTGCCAGAGGCAAAGTGCTTTGCCATCTGCTGGACCCTTCTGTGGGCTCCACTGCAAGCAGTAACTGAGATTTTATATTGCTGTTGATCTCCCAAGTTAACTTCAGACAACATTATCTGGCAAATCTGATGTATCAAGTTTCAAAAAAAAATAGTTTTCCAGCTCAGTCCAGGTCTGATTTCCTTCCAGACAGAGAACAAAACCCTTTGGGAACCCAGCACTGCCTGGAATTAAGGTTAAGTGCAATAAACTTTCCTCTTTACTAGCAGACTGAAATATCAGCAAAATCTTTTCTGCTAGGAGTGCATGTCTATCCCCACAGGGTCAGGCCAGCTCTCTATAACTCATCTTGCATAATTGCAATGCAATTTTTTGGTGATCAGGGTTGTGTAGGAGTCTGAAAAATGGTCTGAAACATTTCATTGAACAGCAGTACGATGGACAAAAGTTTTATTCCAGAAGCAGGTTCTGCGCAAAAATCACCTTTCCTTCTATGGATAGAATAAAATTTCATGACAATGTGCATTTGAAATAGATTACAATGAAGCTGGAATAATGTCTTCAGTAAGAATCCCAGCAGCCTCTGCCCCAAGACCGTGCTGTAATCTCTTCACAGCATGGAAAAATAAATACATTCTACCCAGTGGAAACACAAGCATGAAATCCTATATGCAGTGTAATTGGCACTGCAGAGCACAGTGGATCCCTGCCCCTGGGAACTGACTGAGCAGTGACTGTCCCTGACAAGCAAGTGTCTCTGCTGTGCCCAGAGCCAGGGCTGGTCTAGTCTTGGCTCGATGTTCACCTTGAGTGCAGGGCACCAAGTCTCAACAAAAGTTATCCCACTTATGGTGAGCCCTTGCAATGCCTTGTATAGGGGTGACCATCTGGGTTACCAAAAACACTCGATCTGCTGGTCCTGGGGTGGGGACCTGTACACCCTGCCCCTTATTGCCATGTTGTTTGATAGATATTTGGGTTCAGCTGTGGATTTGGGGAAACAGAGAAATGGGACCCAAGAGATGATGGGACACTGACCCCACCCACTCTAGGGTCATTCAGACACACTGTGGGACAGAAGTGCAGGGGTGGATATTCGATGTCTACAGAGTGTCCTGAGCATGTTTTAGTCACATTTTTTAGGAAAAAAAATGGCCAAATTCTTCTGTGAGCCAGCAGCTAGGATGAGGCAGTTTTTTGCAGTAGAGGTGGTGTGTCACAGCCACAAGCACGAGTGACACAAGTGCCCTTTGTCATCGGGGGAACACTGAGAGCCCCAGTGGTATCCAGCCCCGCAGGGGAGGCACTGATTAATTTACCCCCCTGAGCACCAGCTGCCGGATTTCCCAGAGGAAGAGGAATTCCTTGCAAGGGCTCTCCCTCCCAGCACAAGTCCTGAAGCTATCAGCATTCAGACAGTGGGGACAGCTCCGTCCGCAGCAGCGTGGTGCTGGAGGAGGCATCGCATCTCATTGCATTGCACTGCGCATCCTCCCACCCCACCCCCTACTGCTGCAGGCTTCCTCCCTGCATCCCTCCATCCTTCCTCCCCCCTCTTCCCCGCATCACTCCCCCTCAGCATCCTCCTTCCTGCATCCCTCCTTCCTGCATCCCTCCTTCCTGCATCCCTCCTTCCTGTATCCCTCCTTCCTGCATCTCTCCTTCCTGCATCCCTCCCTCTGCCATCCCTCCCTCTCGCATCCCTCCCTTCATCCCTCCCTCTGCCTGTGAGGAGCTGCGGACATGGCTCTTAGCAATTTCCTCTTTGCTCAGTGCATCTGCTACTTCCTGGCCTTCCTCTTCAGCTTCATCGTGGTGGTGCCGCTGTCTGAGAATGGCAACGACTTCCACGGCCGATGCCTGCTCTTCACCGAGGGCATGTGGCTCAATGCCAACCTCACCGTGGAGCGGCAGCGCTTCACCGTGCAGGAGTGGGGGCCCGAGGCCGCCTGCCGCTTCAGCATCTTCACCGGGCTCCTCTCTCTGCTGCTGGCTACAGTGCAGGCCTGGCGGACTCTCTTCTTCCTCTGCAAAGGGCATGAGGAGTAAGTACCCCTGGGGAGGGCAGCCTGGGGACCAAACACTGAGCTCTGCACCACCTACTGCTCTGCTAAAGGAGTTAGGAGTGAGGTGGTGCCTTGCCTGCACACACACCTTACATGTATTCCACTTGTGCACAGGGCAACCTCAGGAGGATGCTCCTACACAGGGGTGTGGGGTGGGGGACAGATTTGTTGCTGTCCTTTGGTGAGTGGGTGTAGCACTCGGCCGTGCCAACCATGGTGGGTATGAAGGTTGCTACAGAAGATGGGGTGATGCTGGAGGGTACTGCCTGCCTTGGTCCCACTGCACATCCCTGCATGAGGAGGCCTTCCCCAGACCTATACTGGGTACGTGATAAATCTCAAAGCAATGTGGCTGTGTCTATGGAAGGAAGGAGGGAGCGGTAGATTGTTCCACTGTTATTTTTATTCTGCTTTTCTTATGAACTTGGCAACTATTGCAGAGAGCAGCTATTGCTTGGTTACAAGTGAGCAGAGCTGAGTGCTGTGTAGCAGCATGGCTGCTCTGGTGGATTGTTTCTCTTTTCAGACAAACCAAAATGCACCAGGCCCTGCAGGAGGAGTAGGGCCCACTGGTCCAGGCAGCAGATCACTGGTGCTGTGCAGTGTTTGGCTCTCTGGTCCCTGTCTTACTACCTTTGATACAGCCCTTGGCACAGGTTACCCAGCTGGTGGGTACTACAGAGTATCCAAGCATCCAATTGCATGGAGGAGGGAAGGAAGGAGAACACATTGGTGGTTGGCTGGACTAAAAAAGCTATTTTTTGTTTACCACATTGAGGGTAAAGTATAAAACAGAAGCTTATTTCCATATTAAAACTTACCTTAGAAGAGCTAAGTATAATCATGGACTTAGTATATTTGAATTCATTTTCCTCTGGTCATCACATACCTATTGGGTAGTAGTTGAATCCAGACACATTTTTTTCAGATTTATAATTCAGAACTTCTTTTGCATGAGCACTGCGATGGCATGACTGCCCTTCTGAGAGAACGTAGCCAACTCCTTCAAAGCTCCTATTAATCCAGGGCCAAACCCAGACCAATTGGTAAATGCTGCCTAAACTCATTTTAAATAAGTCCTTATGAGGCCACATATGTCTTACCATGTGCAATCTGCAGAGTGGCTTGTGTTGCAAGGGACCTCAAAGACCGTCCAGTTCCAACCGCCCCTGTCCACCAGAAATTAAGATGATCCAGCCCAGAATATTCCTAAACACACAAACTCAAAAATACCTCTCAGATTTTAATTTAACAAGAAATCAGGGAAAATAAAAGGCCTTTATTATTATCATTCTCTAGAGTAAGTAGACCCCTTCTATCCCCAGCATAATGAAAGGGGCAATGGTGGGCAATTAGTCATATTCATTCTTACTGAATTGAATACTCTTTCCTTGTGGAGTTGCTAGTCTTTCTGCAACCTAGAATAGGTGTTCAGTTTTTCAATAATGAGACTTTGCAAACGTCATTTAGCAGCTTCAAGTAGCAAAGAGCTTGGTCAGAAGAATGATAAAAGAATCAGAAAGTTTTCATTACCTAGAATTCATCATAGAATCATAGAATCATAGAATGGCCTGGGTTGAAAAGGACCCCAAAGATCATCTTGTTTCAACCCCCCTGCCACGTCAGGGTTGCCAACCACTAGACCAGGCTGCCTAGGAGAACTGAGGAGAGTTAGGTAGCAAAGTGATCCTCTTTCAGTGTAACCCAGTCATGAGGAAGACTGCCCCATGAGACTGGAAGATGGGTGAGCAACTCCTTATGGCGCCACACTGAGCATCTTCATACCTCCCAAGCACATGCTTTGGGCAGGCCCTGGTTGCACAGACTAATGAGGCTGGTGTAAGCTAACATCTGGCTGGCAAAAATAATGTACTGACATTGAAGCCTGAGATACCCCAAGAGAAGCTGGCCTGCTCTGCAAATTGCCCATAAAACTGAGATTCGTGTCCTATGATACCAGTACCTTGTGTTACATTGCTTAAAATGATTATAGCTATCAGTACTGTGTTGTTTTATTTTTATTTTTAGTTTCCCTCTCCTAGGCAATTTTTGTCCCAATTATCATTTTGGTCATGAAATAATTTAAACTCCAGTTGCTGCCTAATTTGAGCTAATGGCATTTATTTTAACAATGGTGATTTTCATCATTACAGCTAATGAAGGCCATTCTGTGTATGAACAATTGCCACTTGCTGTTTATGATTTAGAGCCATATCGTCTTATGGAAAAAAAAATCAAAGAAGCTTAAAAATGAGGATAATCTGACTCAAAATCATAATCCATAGATTTTCAATGTATTAGGTGGTCTTAATTAAAGCATAAGCGTTTCAAATGGAAACTGATATCTTTTTGCCTGCTATATACTGCTTAGAGAGACTGCTGATGTTGTGTTTCAGATGTTTATGAGTTACATTTTTCTTCCCTTTTATTACAGCTCTTTCTTTTATGCCTTCCTGAATCTGCTGATCAGCGCCTTTGTGGTGTTTATCACGTTTATTGCTAGCACTATAGTGAGTGTAGGATTTAACATGTGGTGTGATGCAATTACTGAAAAAGGAAGCATGCCAAATAGGTTAGTACTAAAGAATATATTTTCTTCCTTTTATTTTTTGTATATGCACAAATGAACAGTGTTGGTACAAACTGCAGTTATTACGTGTAAGGTAATCAAAGAGAGAAGTAGAGAACTCCAGATTCATTTCATTTGGAACAAAACTAGAAAACCAAGGTTTGTTGCTTTTAGTTCCCCATAAAACAAAGTGTGGTTTCTGTGATTTTTCATGGTCTCTTTTAGAGTCATGAACACATGCAAAAGAAAACCAAAAAGTTTCATTTACAGAGGAGATCTGGATTTGGAAATACTTGATGAAGTGGGGAGTGTGGTGCTATGAGTAGGGCAGGGGACTGGGAGACAGGGTCCTGACAATAAAAAGAAAGAAAAAGCTGACATTTTATGTCATATGATATTGAATAAGTATACTACTTAAAGCATACAATAATGTTGGACATGGTCATATGTTGTAAAGTGCCATAGTAAATGTTCTGTTTAGGGCTGCAACGATTAATCGAATTATTCGAATATTCGGTTAAAAATTCAATTACTGAAAGCATCTAATTGAATATTCGGATAAGAACCCAAGATGACCGACAGCACTGAAAAGGACAGAGAAGAGGCTGCAGAAATCAAGCAAGAGATAGAAAGACAACCTCAAAATCCTGGGATTTTTTTCACACCAGTAACAGTCCAAGTTATTTGTAAAATCAGTAGGCAGCCTCTATCTTACCATCAGAGTTCCTTCTCCTTGCTGGAGCATCCGAAACAAAAACACCCATACAATCCCTTCTTCTGAGGCTTTCCCTGATGATGTCAAAAGGTAATGGAGGCTCATACACTTTGTTTCATTGAGGGGTGAAGCAGATGAGCTGGGCTGATGCCAGATGTGTATAAGTGGGAGGCACTTGGGGAGTGGGAGAGCAGGTTATAGTGTTTTCATAATAGCTATTACAGTTCCATTTCATGGAAAATTGGTGTTAGCACTTGCATAATTACACATTGTTTTTTAAAAGAAAGTATTTACATGCTTCTTTTACCCTAGTTATAGAGAAGATTGGCAAGCAACCCGGTTACCGCACCAACTTATGTTATCTTTTTGTAGAACTTGTCATTGTGACTGTTGGAAACACTTAGATGTTTCTTTGTTCTATGTCTGATTTGCCTGTCTGGAAATTCTGAAATAACTTTCTTTCTTCTTAAATACTTTCCTTGGACAGCTGTGAAGAATTACAGGATATAGATCTTGAACTGAACTTAGAAAACTCTGCCTTCTATGACCAGTTTGCTATTGCACAGGTAGGTCAGACTAGGTCATGGTTCTATTCCAGTTCATTTACCATTGGCACACTGATCTGGGATTGCTGGAGATGAACTACAGTCCTCTGAAATCGATGGGAATGTTTCCACTGACTTCCATGAGTGGTGAATCAGCATGATTGTGAATGGTCGCATTTGCATTTTATATTCAAAACAGATAGTTATGAATGCAGGCATGTCAAAATCTGACTCTTACTCATCATGGAAAATCTACCGTTTCTGCAAAGTATGAGCTCTTGAAAGGCTGCAATGCTCTGGTGCCCTGGAGCTCTACACTGCTGTCAGGAATGAAAACAGAATCAGAATGGCTGACCTGCAGAGACTGTGGGGCTGTGAGCTTTCTCTTTGTCAGAGATACCCTGAACCCTAAATTTGGTTAAGCCCATGTATATACCTTCATATCAGATACACTGAGGAAACCATAGTATAAGATATTTGAATATATCTCATTAATGACATGGTGCTTAGAAAATGCATGGAAAGCTTCCAAGTCACTGTATATAGTCATATAAACCCAGATGAGCATATTTTTGTTCCCAAGTCCCATAGAATAATTCAAAAATATTATTTACTCATGAACTGAGATAATGGTAAGAATGAGCAGAAATACTTATGAGACATTCTAAAGTACATAAGACATATAGGACCATACACCTCCATTTACATAATTGTGGCTCTTGTTTACCTAAACTGGTTATTAGAATAAACAGCTGCCCTGCTGTCTAGAAGTGTTTAAATTGTCACTTTTCTTAAAAATAGAAACTGCAATATGTCAAAGCTGAAATACAAGGATCCAATTAACCTGTTGCTGTTGTCGCTCTCTCTTTTTTTCTTTTCTGTTGTGAAATACATTTTTTTTTTCTGTGATTACTCATTAAATAATGAATTTAAAATGGAATTTCTGCCAGAAAACTTCACTACAAACAAGCATCTTTTGAGACAGGGGAGGCCAACAGTCAAGTAACAGTCAGTAAAAGTGTAGTTATTTGCACAGTTAAACAAGAGAGACTAAGTTAGCAACTTACTGCAGATCTGAGTCTTCAAGAACAGATCTTAAATGCCATGCATGCATGAGCCACCAGGCACTAGGGTGTGATGGATGCAGTTCTGAATTTCTGCTATTGTGAACAAATTAACCCAGAATGTAGCCATTCAATTGGTATTATTTTCTCAACAACATTCTGAATAGAATGCCTTTCGATGCCGTCCGTGGCTTGGACGGGTACATTGTTGGATGGGTAAGGAACTGGCTGGAGGGCCGGGCTCAGAGAGTGGTGGTGAATGGAGTTAAATCCAGCTGGCGACTGGTCACGAGTGGTGTTCCCCAAGGGTCGATGCTGGGGCCTGTCCTCTTCAATATCTTTATTGATGACTTGGATGAGGGCATTGAGTGCACCCTCAGTAAGTTCGCAGACGACACCAAATTGGCTGGGAGTGTGGATCTGCCTGGGGGTAGCGAGGCCCTGCAGAGGGATCTGGACAGGCTGGAGAGCTGGGCTGAAGCCAGGGGGATGAGGTTCAACAAGACCAAATGCCGAATCCTGCACTTTGGCCACAACAACCCCAGGCAGCGCTATAGGCTTGGGGCGGAGTGGCTGGAGGACTGTGTGGAGGAAACGGACCTGGGGGTGTTGATTGATGCTCGGCTGAACATGAGCCGACAGTGTGCCAGGGTGGCCAAGAAGGCTAACGGCATCCTGGCTTGCATCAAAAACAGTGTTACTAGCAGGAATAGGGAGGTAATTGTCCCCCTGTACTCTGCACTGGTGAGGCCGAACC
Source organism: Perdix hodgsoniae (assembly GCA_035772895.1). Taxonomy (NCBI): domain Eukaryota; kingdom Metazoa; phylum Chordata; class Aves; order Galliformes; family Phasianidae; genus Perdix; species Perdix hodgsoniae. The sequence continues at coordinate 48,742,482 of JAPSGF010000001.1, read as the reverse complement.
TCGAGTACTGTGTTCAGTTTTGGGCCCCTCATTGCAAGAAAGACATTGAGGCCCTGGAACGTGTTCAGAGGAGGGCTACGAAGCTGGTGAGGGGCCTGGAGCACAGGCCTTATGAGGAACGGCTGAAGGAGCTGGGATTGTTCAGCCTGGAGAAGAGGAGGCTCAGGGGAGACCTTATAGCTCTCTATAACTTCCTGAAGGGAGGTTGTGGTGAGCTAGGGGTCGGCCTTTTCTCTCCTGTAGACAGTGACAGAACTAGAGGCAATGGTTTCAAACTGCGCCAGGGGAGATTCAGGCTGGACATTAGGAAATATTACTTCTCAGAAAGGGTGGTCAGGCACTGGAATGCACTGCCCAAGGAGGTGGTGGAGTCACCGAACATGGATGTGTTCAAGAGACGTTTGGATGTTGTGTTGAGGGATAGGATTTAGCTGGGGAGTATTGGTGATGGTTGGACTGGATGATCTTTTAGGTCTTTTCCAACCTTGATAATTCTGTGATTCTGTGATTCTGTAAAATTTCTATTTCTCCATGGATAGCATGATGTTCAAAGGACTCAGGAAAAAAGTTTTGGAAAATGTATTAAAGCATATGATAACACAGGCATACGAGAGCATATGTGAGAAATAATCTCAAGAATTTTGAGACAGCCAGAATGTCACATACTTGGGAAGTTCAGCAGCTGCATGTGAATTATACAGAATTCTTCATTGTTGTACTGAGTATATTTTTGTTACAGTTTTCCTGAAAAAAACATATATTATTATTATTTTTTTCTTTTTAAGCTGAAAATAACTAGGCAGGGTTGAGGAGCAGTAGGACCAGAACTTGTAGTGACTCCATGGCTTTTTGTTTGGGTGAGATTTTGATCTTGGACATTTGGTTTTGTCTTTATGAAACACTACTGACATCTTTATCATTTCTTTTCTTCTCTAGTTTGGTCTGTGGGCTGCCTGGCTGACTTGGCTGGGAATCACCATTCTGGCTTTCCTGAAAGTGTATCACAACTACAGACAAGAGGACCTGCTAGATAGCCTGATTCATGAGAAGGAGTTGTTGTTAGGAAGATCCTCTTCACGAACCTGTTTGCAAGATGAGAAAAGTGCCATGATCTAAAGTCTAAGCGAATTTCCAGGGCAGGATCCAGAATTTATTATTCAGTAGTGCAAGATGATGTTGAGTCAGAGTATTGAGTGTGTGAGATCTTTTCTTTTCTGAAAACAGATATACTTATCAATCACTCACTTCCTCGCTGAAAAATTCTTGGCAGAAGTATTTATGTTAGGATACAGAGAACAAACTGCCACGTGTGCCTTTGGCGCAGCAAAATTTCTGTCCTACACAGACATGGAGAAGCACAGCCTGCAATCTGCTGTTGCTAGCAGTGCTCCTGTACGCTATTGCTGCCTTTTGGGACACTGTCCATTTTCGAGGACATGCTGGCAAGAGCAGGCTACAGAGTCTTGGCTATTCCTCCAAACTATTCTGCAACAACAACTGTAACTGAGCTGTGACAAGGCCCTCTTCTCTCCATCTCTTCCCCTTTGACAGTAAATCCACCCCATTCTCACTTTGTTCTGAGCGATGGCAGCTCTGGTCCAGGTACAGGCTCTTGCTGTCTCTGTTTTTGCTATGTGTGGACACTGTGCTGTTGCTCCTGCTCTGATTTTGAGTTTGTTTAGAACATAAGACCTATGTTCCAGATGATATTTATTATTAGATGGTGTTAATGAATTTCATGAAACCACAATATTATTACTGTCTGTTGAAAGCTGTGTGTCATTTCAAGGGATGATGGTGGTGATGGGTTGATGGTTGGACTTAGTGATCTTAGACAGTTTTTCCAACCTTAATGATTTTAAGAATATTTGTGTTTTTGTTTCTTCTTAGATTTTGGCATGACCATCATTTATTATAGCTTCTTGAAGCGTAGTTTAGCTAGCAATTTCTGAAGCTTGCATATTAAGAAATTAAGCTGAGTTCATAGGATTAATGCTTGTGTATTTGTAAATGTAACTTGGTCTCCAGTATTGTAAGCTATTCAGTTCTGGGTATTAGAGTTTACTCGTGATATTTATTTCATATAGAGTACACAAAATTACTGTAAGCATTTGCATTGTAGGTATCTCTATGTATCTATCAACATAGCAAGAAGCATGAACAGCTGAGTTATTCCACAGGTAGCTCCGTGCTGAATGGGCCCGTTCCCCAGTCCCAGGCAGGAGTTACAGGGCTGATAAATTTTGCTGTGATAAGGGAGAACTGTTACTTTCACAAAGCACTTCACGAAGTAGGGATCCTGTTGTTGCTTTCAGTTTTGTTTGGACAGCACTTTAATGAATGAGGTGGATGAAAAGTAGGTCCAATAATTAAGAAGAATGACTCAGATGAATGTGAGATTTGCATGGCAGAGAAATAAAGTTGCACTAGAATTAGGCAGTTATCCACATGTGCACAATGCAGAGAAGACTCTCATTCAGCAGAAAACTTCAGCAAGAAGTTATGTTTCTAAGAGTATCCTGACACTGTCTGTGGCAGCTGAGCATGAGCTGACTGAATTTATTGCAACACAGGTGCAGATCATGTCCATCTGTACTGCCTGGTAAATAGGCCTAGGGAGAAGACAACAGGCTGCAACCATTTACTGTGGTCTTCTGGGACTGTCTGCTACTTCAAGTTAAGTACCTGTTTAAGTGTCTGAAACAGAATTTCATAACAAAGTCATAACAAATCCTGTTATTTGTAAGGATTTTAGGGCATAAAATCTAACAGTGTGTTTAACAACCAAATTGTTCTCATAGGTTTAGGGAAAAAAGCAAACAGCCATAGGGTGTGAAGCAGTGATCTGGCCCTGTGAATGTCTCTTATATACCTAGCTGGCCACAGCTGTCTGTAGTGAAATCTTGTTTTTCATTGTGATTTCCACTCCCAAGAGAGTATAATTCCTTTAAATCTTTACAGAAGTGGCCGTTTTTTTTTTTTTTTTTTTTTTTGTAGTTGTTTGAAGAGGGAATCCGAGCTCAAATTAAGTAATACCAATTTAAAATTCAAAGACGAAGACTATTGGAGGTTTTTTCCTCAGTTTGTCTGTTGCAGAAATGCTGTCATGACATGAAGTAGTGATTGAGCACTGGTGGAAGGCAGGGCCAAACTAGGGGAGCTCAGGTGCATGCAATGAACTTGAGTGACCAGAAGAGATGGAGCCAGGATCCACCCCTTCCCAGACCTCATTTAAGGGTTGGCAGTGATATCTCCTTCCACAAATTACAGCAGTGTATGCCTAGCTCCTCACTTAGGACAGTGTTGCTACCTTATATAATGTGTTTTCTGTACATGCTAAATCACACTTTATCTGAAGTAATATGGGTTGGGCCACAGTTTCCTGTTTCTCCTGGGAGTCTGGAGAAGTGGGGACAGAAGGCAGCGAGTGCTTCCTCCTTATTTCTCCTGAAGCACGAAGACCTGCTCGCTCTCCCTGAGGAGGAAGATGCTGCTTCTCTTCTGTAAAGTTGCCCAGAGTTATTGCTTTCTTCTACCTCTCTTCCTTTGTGTCTTTTTCTCCTTTCTACTTTCATGAGAAGCACTAAATACTGAGGCTAGAGCTTCTACTTTTGATGATTTTCATGGTTAATGTTTGTATTGGCACTTATCACTCTGACACTATCTCATCAATGTGATCTTTATTGTTATGTAGCTTTGAACATCTGGGGCAGCTGCAATTCTACCAGCAAGAAGTCAATAGGAACCAAATAACTTTGGAAGCCCCAACAAGAGTCACCCTTAAACTTTGTTATAAAAGTTCAACCTCTCTAATTCATTCACCTGGGTGAATTCTTTTATCCCTACTTCCATCTCAGTCCCCATGTGTGCACGTGTCTTGGTTGCTGGACTTGGCTGGTGAACTAAAAAGAGGCTTTGAGTCTCATGTGCTGTGGTTCTCTCTTCATCAGTTTCACACAACTGACTGGGTAGAGTGAGGCTGGCACCCAGTTTGCAAACTCTTTCCTGAAACTTGGACACTCAGGCCATCAACTGAAAATGTGTTGAATATTGACATTATTTACAACTTTCTATCTATGTATAAAGATCTCTTTCGCACGCATCTCTCTCATACCATTCTAACCCCTGCTTTTAGTCCTTCATTGTCAAACAGTCCATTTAGCTGTAGTAGGATTTCATATTAATCAAATGTTGCCTTTCTGTGGTATTTCAATGGTTTCTCTATTTTGCTATCCAAAAGCAGGTGTCAGGGAACACTCTACCAAGAGGTGTATTTAAAGAACTAGAGCTTTGCATGGTATTTATATTTATTATCATGTGACGGAAGGAGGGGAAAAAATCTTTCTGACATTTACTTATGCAGCCCACCTGTTGCTGCTCATAGCGAAGCTGGGGTGTTTGTGTACTGCTGTAGTTTACTTGCTGTGTTCCCTATGATGATAAAGCTATAGTCAGAGAGTCTTCATTTCAGCTTGTTTAAATTTCTAGTAAGAAAGAGTGAACCTTTAGGTAATAAAAGACAAATGGATACTGCTTCTGAGACACTGGAGTGCTGTCACATAACTATTTGATTATATTGAATATATTCCCCATGTTTTGGCTACTGTCTGTGGTTAACTTCCCTGCCAGTGGCGCATGTTATGTTAAAAATTTGAGCTACAACATGTTGGCTGAGCTTCTAGCTCAATCTTGGTTATTATTATTATATAATGGAGATACAATTGAAGCTAACTTTTGGAATAGGGCACAAATGCTCACGGCTTCTTGTCTTGCTAATTCAGGAGAAATCTTTCTACTGAGAACTTTCAGTAGGAATCACAAAGATAAGAGCCTGATTTACTTCAAGAACTGAAGAATGTGTGTGCCGTGGCAATGTTTCTATGGTCCCTTACAAAAATGTTTTTTGTAATAAGTGGTGATGGATGCTTGAATAGATAGATCTTGTTTATGGAAGCATTCAGTGTCAGGGAGATATTTGTCTGTGTACATCGTACATACACTAACACAATTTCATTGCCCTACTGTGATACAAGTATGTGTATCCTGGTTTGGAATAGTTGTTAGATTGCCTTAACTTCTGACACTGCCTCTTTCTTACTAGTATTGGAGTCTGTGTAATAATGCACAGGTTATGGTATCTGGATGTGAATAGGATGTGAGCAGAGCAGACAGTGCACAGCCTTTGAAAGGCTGGAATGTGTGTCTAATGGGGGGCTTTGAGAGGTTTTAACTCCTCCCCAGTCTCTGGGTAATGTCCTGATGTTATGGTGTATTAGTTCTGGTAAGAACAAAGTTAAATTTCCTTTCAAGACCATCCCTCCCTACATAAAACACTGCTGATTTAATATATGCAGCATTTAGGATGGAAGTAGAGCTACAGAGTAAAAAGAGCACACGTTGCATGATATTAGTGCTTTAGCAAAAGACCATTTTACTCAAGACTCATTGGGTAACTACCCAAGAACTTTGCACCATGAAATACAGCACTTTCTTAAAACAGCCAGAATGTTTTCTGGAACCAGTCATTCTTTTTGGAAGTGATCAAGTGACAAAAATGAAGAAAGACATATTTCGGATACAGTTATGTAGCAGTAGGAATCTAGATGGGAGAATTAATTTGCAAACACCTTTTCTTCACCAAAGAAGCTCAAACAGATCTTTGCTATAGCATGTTGCCTCCAATGTGAATAGTGGATGAAAATGTCCTTGGCTGTTCTTTGGTGAAATAGAGGGCTGTGCTGGACAAGCTAACTCGTGTCCTGAGTTCTTGGGGGTACAATGACTTGCACATGAAATGCAAAACAAACTGAGGGAGGACACCCAGGATTCCCTTGTACACGTGAAGGCATTCAACAGTAAAATATGAAGCCTAGCTTCACCTTCGTTTGTCCTCCAGAATCTTTTAGTATTTGTCATATTAATCCAAACTGTGTTTTCATGTCATGTATCTTAGTCCTTAGGTTGGTGCCTGGGGACTTCTATGGAGGAGTAGGAGTATGAGTACATGTCTTTTCAGCCTGATGTAGATATGGAATCTGGGGTCCCCTCAGGGAAGTGTGAGCCATGGACCATCATATAGTGTTTATACTGGAGATAGGGTTTCTGCACAGTGTCAAATACACATCTATCTCTGTGATGGGTCTTAGAAAATGAAGTATAAAATATGCAGACTCAGAGCTGATGTCTGCTGCACAATATTCAGTGCAAGGCAGCCCATGCAAACCAGGTGTTGGTGAATGTGGCTTTCATTATCTCCATTCTCTAAAAATCTCACCTCAAATGTACTGCATGTAAAATCACTCTTAATTAAAATGTTAATTCTACAGAAATCTAGGCAGTCATTTGTTGGTCGAATTCATAGTTTTCTGTGACAAACCAATCTGGATTTTTGATAAAACTTTTGTCTCTTTTTCTCTAAATCTTGAGCTAATGGGAATTATCTGTATACAGATCCTAAATTTGTATCTTAGACCATTTCCTTTACTGATCAAAGTAGTCATTTTTATCTCTATGGAATGTTTGCTTTGGAGATAAGAAATATTCTATCCTTGAGCTTAGGGAATCAGGGAAGATAATGTTTTTTACACAACTACATTAAACAAGAAAATGCTCACATAGCTTCATGGAATGGTATTAAAATTATTTCTGTTTGTTGTCCTAACCCCCTGAAGTATATATCTATATTTTTGTCCTTTACAATGAACAAATATAAACCTAAGAGTTCTTCTGAATTTTTTTTGAAGTGACAGCCTTCCACTCAATTGCTGAATATAATAGCTTCACAAAATGCAGCACTTCGATGCACTCCTGGCATAGAAGGGAAGAAAGCAACTGTACTTTCTAAATGTTTGTTGTTTTTTTTTTTCCTGAGAGGTTATACAGCAGTTTACTTAATACATAGTTAGTACTGCTTTTTTTAAGGCAGGGATGTAAATGATAGCATTTTTCCATTCCATTACTGGGAGGAGTATATATATAACCATACTTTTTTTTGTTTCTTTAGTCCATGCCAAAGAGTAGAATTGAACTGATACTCCAAACATAGTTTAATGTGAATGTATTCACCTGAGTGCTTAAACCTTTCTACCTCTCATACCTGCTTGAAGTGATATTCAGTTCTTTTGGCTGTTACATGAAATATTTGTAAAAGCCTAAATCCTATTTTCACAGATAGCATAGGGATTTAGGATTGCACTCTTAACTTGCTTGGATTTAACATTTTTAAATTCAGTTCCTTGTTCCAAATAAATAAATACGGATACAGCAACCCAAAGAAGGGCAATGAGATTAGCTGTTTAGATTAGGCAAATAACGCTTATTTATTCTTTTCACCAAAAACAGCCAGCAACTGTGAATCTGTAGACATGGAAGTTTATGTTACTTCTAATATTGTATTTCGCAGGGGTGGCAGAGAGCGCCAAGCAAGTATTAGAAGGGCTGTAGCAGTAATTGCTCAGCACCCCCCATGGGCAAAGAGCTGCAAGGCACAGCTTTAACTTCCCCACTGCCTGGGGAGTCTTCTTGTTAGAACTTTTCTGCCTGGTTTGAAATTCATTTAAAAAAAATAAAAAAAAAATGTTTTAGTGGTGATGGTGTTTATCAAGGAGATAAAGTACCTGGCAGCAAGAGCAATTCACCAAAATAGCCTGATAGCCTGAATTACTTGTTTATGGTGGGAAAGCAATGTGAAGTATTTTTGTTCCTCTTTTCCACCTGCCTATGGTGTAAAGAGAGGGTGGAGATGCCCTGCCAGGAGGTAGGAATGAAGATCCATCATTGCTGTTGACTACTTGGGTGATTTCTTACATAAGTGGATATATGACCCAGTGGTAAAAGTCCTTATTTTCCCCTCCTTTCCCCTCAGGTTTGTGCATGTTTGACTCCAGTTTGTGTACAGCTTCTGAATAGTATTTATGAATGTAAGAGAAATTGCAGCTCCCATGGCAGACTCTGCCATTTGTTAAAGAAATAAAAAGCATTTCAGCTTTTTGCTATTCTCATTTGGAATCCTCGAGGTTTGGTGCCAAACCCTTCCTTTTATACAAGCCAGGCCTGATTTGGCTGACACGTTGCTTTAAAAGATTACCAAGATTGGTGCCAGCATTCCCTTAAGCAACTTGATGGAATCAGCTGAGTGGGATGTTAATCCATAGATTTTACAGCAGGGAGATGTTTGAAAATCCTGTCATGGTATACCACATAACACAGTCCAGAGTGCTTCACCCACTCAGTCCCACAGCAGAAGGAATTCTTTTTTTCTTGTTTAACACTGCAAAGTGCAACAGTTTATGCCTGAGATACAGCACATCCTCCTGGAGCACACTGGATCTCGATGTTAATTAACCACTGCAAGAATTTAAATCTTCACTGTTCAGTGTGGCCACCATTTGGCTTCTAGAGATGCTGACAGTCTCCTCAAACAAATGTTTTTTTAGGAGATGTAAACAGTTCTTTAGTGAATGACTACAAGACCACTTCAGCTGGATCACATCCACAATAAACTGGTGCCACACGAGATTTTTTTGTCAAATATTCCCAGAATAAAACTACTGCTCTTTTTCAGCTCTTGAGAAATGAGTATATCATGATCTGAAGTGTGCTGCTAGAAGGTTTTTGCAGGTTTATAAAGAAAAATAATAATCCAGTTCTACTGACATCTCCTTCCCCTGGATCCTTTCTTCTCTAAAAACATTCTTGGAAACATTACAGAGTTTTATTGCCATCAGGCTAATCAGACCTTGTTTCTTGCATCTCTTCCTCAGGAACAAGGACAGCTAAAGGGGGTAGGAGTACTGTAAGTCAGAGTAAAAATAGATAATGAGAACTGTTAGTGTTCTTCCTGTGAGGGATTTCGGCATTCAGGCTGTGACGTGAGAGATCCAGTGTGGCAGAGCCTGGGCTGGCAGTGCTGATTCCAGATTTAGCCTTAGCTTAGAACACTCAGGTTTTCATAATTTGTTTTTGAGGTCTCCAGACTTTGACAATTTGTTTTACTGCTGAAAGTAGGATTGGGGCAGATCTTTAGCTGGTGTATGCAGCTTAGCTTTGTAAGCCTTGCTGGAGCCATGCCAGTCCACACAACCCGAGGGTAGAGTTTGCTCTGTTTTGAATATTCTTTTTCATGATTTGTATGCTCTTCTGCAGTGTAACAAGTGCTGATTTGGAGCATTAATTGCACGCGTTTGACAGAAACAGAGTCGGAGTTAAATTTATTGTTGTTTTGATACAGTCTCAAAGGGGAAACTTTATACTAGTATTTTAATGCAGGCATTTGTAAACACCTGGCAAGTAGAAATAGAAAGTCCAATCCTTCTGCTAATGGAGTCATTGACAGTGTTTCCTTTGGCTTTAGAAGGGAGCTGGATTGGGTTCAGTGTAAGCGGTATGCTCAAGTATTACTGCTAACGATTAAGTGTGTTTTATATATTGATGCTTTTTGCTGGACAGTGCATTGGCTTTTTATGATTTGTTGATATATACAAATAAACTATTTGAAAAGTTAGTATTTCTGTGCCTGGTTTTTTTTTTTTGAAGGTGAATTGAAACTGTTACCATATGGTTAAAAAAATAAATGTGATGGCACCCTGGTTAGTGCACTCATTCCCTGGAATCTCCTTGCTGCAGCTCCCATGGTCAAGGACATGACCAACCTCCTAAGCTGAGCCCTTTCACCATCTTCCAGCAGTGAACTCTAAAGCTACAGAAGGCCAGGAGAAGATGATCCCATGTCAGGATGCTGCTGAGGGTCAGCTTGTTAACAAGTGTAGAGGGCTACTGAAGTTGCATGGGGGGGGTTCATTTTCTAATTGTCAACTGATTCCTATAGCAGCAGCCTTTCTCTCCAGAGTTGAGCCTAAATAATTCCAACAGCCACCGTGGAGAAAGAAATAGTGAGAAAGGAGTCCACTCCATTATCTTGGAGGTTCCTGAATTATTTCTTGAGGCAATGTTTTCCTTTTTTGTGGTCACATGCTGATGACCTTCAGCTTACTTTGAAGTGGTGAAAGGCAGAAACAACTAAAAATGCTGCCACAGACTGCTTGTGCTCCTTGTTTTCAGACTCGGTGCTGGAGAACTGAAGCAACAGAGTAGGACTAGAAGCAGACTTTGGGGCTGCAAACATGACTGCAAAATATGTTAGAGGTTAATGCAAAAAAAAAAGTGTCATATCTGTGTGCTTTTCTATCTCCAGTAATCATATGGGTATGGCTACACCAGCTAGTGCAATCAGGTGGTGCTGATGGGGTCAGCCTGCCTGAAGAGGGTGCTGGCAGTTGCCCACTGTTTTTGCTGCAGGAATGCCCTGCACATTGTCAAAACAACACTACGATCTGCTGATTCCTGCTATGCATGAATTTATCTCCCACTGCATAGGGGATAATAGGGAGCACTTCTGCCCTTAGGCCTGTTTTCATGCACAGAACTCTGTGCTCTCTTCTGTCCCTTGGATTCTTGCCAATCCAGGCACTGCTCACGGCAAGCTTATTCACTTACAGCCTTCAGAACTTGCTGTGAGAGTTGGTCCCTCCTCTCTGCAATCTGAGGCAAAGAAAAAAAGACATTTCCAAGCTAGACTAAATAATTGCTCAGATAGCTGGCTTTTAGTTAGTCTTCGTGTTGGCACCACAGTGAATTCATGTGAACGCTTCTGATTATTTATTACAAACTGCAGTCCCTCTCCTTTTGCTTTTTGCTTTATAAAGCAATTATCAGGAGTCATACTGGAGGGAAATGTTACCCAGCACAGCCTGCAGGGGAAACAGCAACCAATACAACCCGTTCTGTATAAATTCAGAGTTCATCTCCTCCAAACTCACCAAGGTGTCACACTTAAGAAAGTGGTGTTGAGCAAGGAGAAATCCTATCTAGCTCACAGCAGTGTGCACGGATGTGTGATGGATAAAGAGCAGAGTGTGAAAAGGGTGCTGCATGTAAGCAGAATGGTTGGAGGGGACAAGTGCTTCACTGCAAGGAGAAGATAAAACAGGTAAGTCTACAGTGGAGTTGTGCACTGGTAATTAAAGGCAGGCCTAGAGGTCAGGATTTTTACTTCTGTTTCCACTCTGGCTATTGACTTGCTTTATTCACTTGCACAGAGGTACTGGCTTTCTCAGCTGCAGATTCTTCAGCTGTAAAAGGTCACTGCTCTCCCAAGGACAGATTTCTAGCTTTTGTTTCTCGCTGTTTGGTACTCTACAATACATTCTTTTGACTCTGCATTTTGCCAAATACCTGACTGGATTGCAGTGAAGAATCCTGCCCCAGGAAGCCTCCCAAAAACTTTGGGAGGCTGCAGACAATTCAGGTGCTGCTATTGTCTGTGCCCAACGCTGTACCAGCCAGAGCTAGGAATAGCTGTTACTCTGCTTAATTTCCCTTGACAACTTGGATGTGATAGCCATTCTCAGAGTGGGCCTCTCACACAGATAAACTTGGGCACAGTGAGGTCAGTGTGGTTATTTTCCACCTCAAGCTGGGCTAGAAGAAGGTGGGCCCCATGCATATGGACATGCATATGCATTTCATGCAATCCCTTGCAGTCCTAAAAAGAGTTCCTGGTTTATTTTATCCCCTTGGTTTCTTTTCAAGTTACTGAAACCAGGTGGAAGCACACAAGAAGGATTTGTGGTACTGTTCTCCCTCTCAAAGTGACCCAGCTCCTGTCAGGCCATGCCTTGCCTTTCTACACTGCATTATACCACAGCTTGCAATGTAGGAACTGACTTCAGAAAAAGCTTTCCCACCACAGATTCACCAGAACACAAGTTTAAAGCTGTTTCTTTATTATCCCAACAGTGGGGTGAGTGGAGAGAGGGCAGGGAAGCCACAGGGGACTTACCCTGCAAGCTGGGGTGCATGAGTGTTTTGCATAGAGAGTCACTGAGCCAAATGCTCCTGCAGTGCCCTCTGTGTCCCAGACCAACAGCTCCCCAGGTGCAATTGCTGTTGCCTTCAGAGCATGAGAATAGCTGTTCAAATCAGTTCTTACTGACTGCAAATGTTTGGTTTTTTTGTACTTGTTATTTGTCAACCTGCCCACTCTGCTCTAGGTGAAGGCTCTGTAATTGGTTTTCTTTTACCTTCTGTCTGCTTTAAATTTCTGGGGTGCCTAAACAAGCTTGCTTTTTTTTTTAAGTCAATTAGGAATAAAGCTTTTTCTTTTTGGTGCACTACTGAGGTGGAGGAGTTGAAGCCAAGGTTTTGTGGGTCTCTCTTCCCTCTTCTCCACTGTTTTCTTTCTTTTCTTCAGCTTTTATGGACTCTGCTGCCACCCTTATATCAAGTATTACTTGACAAGAATCTAGGACCTGGAAAATGGATCATGCTGTTTCTGTCTGTGGTTGACTTCATCTTGAAGGTCTTTTCCAACCTGAGCAATTCTGTGATTCTAAGAATAAAACATGGCTGAAGCTCATAAAAGTTTGCATATGCTTGATTCCTTCTAGAGATGCACTGTATGGTACTACAACAAAGATAACAGGGCTTTGACCCAACACCTTCATGAACAGTCTATAATACCCTTAAACATGCAGGCATAAATGTGAAAGCTTCCACTGAAGACAAACACAACGGTAAATCTTGGGTTTATGGACTGAATCAGACCTAGAGGATTAAGTTCTGATTTGATAATTAACCTGGGATTCAATGCTGCTCTGTATTGTGTTAGGCAAATGCACTGTTTAGTATTTAAATGAGTTTTCATGTTATTTTTCACACCTGGGTATCAAGTGAAACATTAAGAAACAGCTTTTGCCCACAGAAGGGGGGGGAAGCATGAAGGGAAATGGGAAAGCCATTTACTGAGACTTTACTAGCAATCACTTCAGGTATATAAATAAAGCAGTTTGCCAAGCCTTTGGCCACCAGAGCAGTGTTTGTGCAGTAGTTCAGCTTTATGTTAAGTTTTGCAGAATAGTTCTTAGGAGACTTGAGGAGAAAAATGGTTTGGTGTTTAATTCTTTGATCTGAGACTCGAGAGACTTCTTCCGATGTTCTTCTGCATGCACAGATCAGTGAATTTCTCTCTGGCCCTGCTCCTCATAGCAACAGTTTATAATCCCTTTGGGGGATAAAATTCAGACCCTTGTTTGCTGTTAAGGATGATGAAGCATCAGTTTGGTGGGACCTCTTAGTGCTACTACTATAACTCAGAAATATTAAAAAATATATATTAAAAAAAGTAGATGCTAGAAAATGCACAAAATGGGTGGGTTTTTTTTTGCTCTTCAAGCTGAATACTCGTGTGTTCCTTAAACATGGGCTGGGGCATTCACTTTGATACATGGTGGTTATCAGTGCTACCTTCCTTCAAATGGAGGACATCGCTACTACCTTGTAAACCAAGTCCAGCATTTATGAGCGATGTGTCTTATCTGAAGAAAGAAGATAACAAGTCGGGATTGAAACTCCTCCAGGACTTTGGTATCTTGTTTCATGCTGGCGTAGAAGAGACTTGCAGCCAGGATCAGTACCACACAAAATGATAGCCCCAGGAGCATAGGCAATCCAGGTGATGACCTGTCATGTACTAAAAACAGGTAAGGAGGAAATAGAAAACAGCATTATTTCAGTGTTATCTCATATGCTTCCCGAATGTGATGCCCTACTGATGCCGTTGTCCCACTTTTCTGGGAACAGCAGAGTACATGGGGCCCTGGCAGTGAGTCCTTCTGTAGGCATTAGTCAAGTGATAGTGGGTTACACTCCTGATGCAGGCTGGTGAGTATAAAAGATCTAATGGTGCGTTTAAAGAGTTTAATTATATACAATAAGAAAAGGATTACCATAGCTAATGCATAATCTCAAATTTCTTTCCAGCAATTATTTTTTTATGCCTTTAAGCTAAATGTTAGGTTAAATGCTAGGAGAATATTAAGCTATCTCACCTAATTATTTAATCCTCACAAATGTTCAGTAAAAAGAGAAGATCTAGATTTCTGTCTTTTTCCTCTTGTTATTCAGCCTGTTTTGTATCCCTGCTAATTACAGTAAGAGCCAAGAAGAGGCTCTGTTTGGTGAGAGGCACACTCAGGAAGCTCTGGCAGGCTTAACCTCTCTGTAAATGCTAGGTGTATTAATTATACTGGAACATCCTCAGCATTTGCTCTTAAATAGAAGGATACTGTAAACATTTTTCTTGCCTGTTAAAATATAATTCAGATGTTTAAAGTAGGTCAGGCATAGTACATGTGTGGAAATCAATGGTCTACATTTAGCTTGCTGACATTCGTACAGCTTTTTAGGGATGCCTCAGTTCTTATGTGTGCATCCAGTTTGATTCAAATCTGGCAGCCCTGTTTGACTGTGTGGTCATTGCACCATTAGTATTATTTTATAAAGCGCTTTGATTATTAAACATGCAATATAAAACCAAATTCATGCCTGAGTAGAAACTCATAGTGTGCAGCTATTTTCCTGCCATATGCGCATAATCAATAAAAGTTAAAATTTGTGGATTATTATGGCTAAAGGACCAGCATTAGCTATAACATATTTAAATTAGCTTCTACTACCAGCCCTGGAATACACAGCAGTCCATTAAATTGTCATTCAGATGTTCAGAGAGGAAGGTAAAAGTCATAAAACCAAGCAGAAACACATAATAATTTATCAAAAAGTGTATTGGGAAAAGGTAAAATGTTAATAGGCAGTCATTTTATAGCTTCTAGAAACCAAATCAATGTCCCATAATAGATCTGAGTGAATTATTTGCAGGAAATAATTTATTCATTTGAATTTTGCCTTTCTTTCTATTTGCAAATTATCCATAAACAGTCCTCAATTTTTATAAATTTGATTATTTGGTATTATTCTATGAATGGTTTATGTGAAGGTGTTTAGCCAGGAAGACTGATGGTGTCCTATGGGGATCCATCTTGGTGGTGAGATGCTGGAACAGATTGCCTGGAGAAGTTGTGGTTGCCCCATCAATGGAATGTTCAAAGCCAGGTTGGATGGGGTCCTCGGCAAAAACACCTACTGCCTGATTTAGTGGCTGACAACCCTGTCCAGCTTAGAGGGTTGGAACTAGACAATAAGGTCCCTTTCAACTCGAGGTGTTCTATAATTGTATGAATTTACTCACATCTTTCTGATTTTTGCAGCATTTTATAATTTGGAAGGTGATGTTTCGCTTGTGTAATCTTCCAGACTACACAATATAGCTCTTGACTGAGTGTGAAGTACATGAAGTTTCTGAAGCACTGGGCCTGCCTGATGAGTATATTTTGTAAGGGTAAAACTCTTCTGTAATCTTCAATAGCTTTTCATATCAACCCTTTTCTATTAAGTACTCAACATGATTTTCCTTCTTGTGAAAGTTACTTTCCAAGTCAAATTTTAGGATTGCTTAAAATGCAAACTTGGCTTTTCATTATATCCTCTCAATACAGGAATATGCTTAGTCAGGGGATATAGAAAAATATCATGGAGGAACACTCTTTTCCAAAAAGAAAAGAGCGATGAGCTGTGCTCCCATAACTTCATCACAGTGCTATAGAATTATGCTTGAGTGCAAATCTGCTTTATTATGAGTAGCAAATAGAAAATCAGCTTAAATTTGTTATATTGTTTGTTGGAACAGCATGTTCAGCCCTAGCCACATGCATACACATAAGATAAAAGAGAATTGTCTGTGAGAAATGCACTGGACCAGCATACAGGAGGTTCTGTTTCACATCCTGTATTGGCTGTATGTTTCTGTGCTGCCTGAGGGTTGGTTAGTCTTTTCAAGCTCCTTCTTCCCTATAGGATCTTGTTTCTAGCCCAGTGACTCCCTCAGCTGATGCTACTGTTGGTGTGAGCATACAAACCCTCTTCCTGGGCAACTGTAACAGTTGGATAACATTTGCTTCCTTCTGGCCTCCCAATACTATGGCTCTGTCTGTTTGTATATGTATGTGCACATATGTACTCTTCCCCTCTTACTGTACTGCATACAGAAAGGGCTGGATATTGGCCAAGTCTTCTAGCAGTGATCAACATCTTAATAACATCCAGGTACACACATTTCCTTGGGGGCCTCTGAGGCTGGTTGGCCTCAAACATCCTTGCAAACAAAAAGAAAAAACAGATTATTTTTCTTATTTCCACCCCGCTGCTGTATAAATGAATTGTCTCTTCCCCACATAAGAAAGTCAGCAGGGAGAACTACTGTTTTGCTTGGGGTGCTTTCCCTCCATATCTCTATGAAAAACCTGTACCTATTTCATTGCCATAAAATATATTAATTATATTTAAATTAAAAATAGCTTCAGGGATTTCATTTTTGTTTCCACTATTTGTCTTACTGGATGTCTTGTTTAAAATACTGCACCTGACCTTATCAACACCTTGTGCTTTATATGCTGAGAAAGAAAAAACAACAGCTGCTGACAGTATGAAATGGTTCATATGTGGAGGGTCTATTTACAGAGTGTGTTCCTACAGCTGTAAAGCAAACTTGGGTTAGTGCTGTGGATGGCTCAGAGTTATAATGTGGAAGTTTGACTTACCCACTACGTAGTCACAGCAGGAAATAACTAGAAAACAGAACAAAAATGTTCTTAGATATCTGGGGTGTGGGTATTTCTTGTCTGCAGAGGTAGACACAGTGGATGAGGTGTCTGCAATTACCCACTGCCTTACAGATACTGGGCAGTAGGTTGCTGAATGCACTTATGCCAGATGAGAATTTACCTGCTCCATGTATCATACAGGTGCACTTCAGGAAGGTGGGGAGGGGGAATGATTTCACAGGTAGAGATTTCTGCTGTTACAGGGAGTTCAAGAGTTAGATCTCACAAAAAAAAAAAAAAAAAACACAACCACAAAACACCTAAACTTTTCCTACTCTGCATTGTTTATAGAAGGGAAGTGAGATAGACCAGAAGTTAAGAGAAGAATGAGGTTTAGAAAATAAACCCTGCTGTAAGACACAACTTTCATCTGCTATCCTGGAACTGCCTCTGCTTGGCAGCTGAGGCCCAGATGCAATCCAGCATGAAAAGGCCCAAATATGGAAAAATTTTCATCTTGATAGTAATAATGTTGTATGGGTGAACAGCAAACCATCGAAACCTTAGGCTGTTTGTAACACAGAACATTAACTATGAGTTGGCACTCTTCTCTCTCCATGAGGTCAGTATCTTTGTCCTTGCAGCTCTCTGCAGCTCAAGCACAGCTGTGCTGATGTCAGAGACAGCAGGAGACTTCAGCCCAAGTTGGGCTGACTGTGGGGTGCCAAATGTTGATTTTATTTTTGGGGGGGAGTGTGGGAACAGGCTCTGGTAGGGAGCTGAAGAGGTCTTATACCCCATTAAAAATACCATAACAATCATGGTTGTGAGCATCTGAATGTGCTTTGAAGGATTTTAGGCTGACTCACTGATTTGTGAGTTCAGTTTGGAAAGGAAAGCCCAGGCTGTGTGTCAACAACCTTATCAAGAAACAGCTTTCACTTCTGCACTAGAAGGCACCAGATATTAGCATACTTTTAAGCCAGCAAGAGGTCTGTGTGCAGACACAACAAATAGATGCCAAGCCTTGTTTGTAGAAACTGAGTAGCAGTCCAAACAGGTGGTTGACAGAAATTTCTGTCACCTGTGTTTTTGCTGGCTGATATATCAAAGCATAACATTTTTAGCTCTTCAGCAGTATTTTAGCTCTTTAGCAATAAACACAATTTTTCTTGGCTGGGTCTGTTTGTAAAAGCCAGAATAAAGAAACAATTCTTATTTGGTTATGAGTTGTATATAGCTTGTGTGTAAGTGTAAAATGGATCCTTGTGCTTGACCTCAGCCTGCGGTCAGCCTCAGTAGATCTACCTGCAGTCTGTTATTTTGACTCATGAATGAAAGTCCAGAGGCCAGGTTAGCTGTTTTGTTCCTTGGGTATTCTCATTTGCAGATACAAATATGTCCTATTTGATTTTTTAACCCTGGCTGGCTGGGCTCAGAACATTTCTCTTCTGTCTTTGAGCATGAAAGCTACTCAAAAACATGGAAAATGAGCTCCCAACGTGGTGTTACATTCTAGTTACTCAGATTTACACAAGCGTATTTAAATTTGGTCTGAGATCCTTTTCTGTGAATGAAAGGCATTGTTCTGGGATGATGCTCAGCCAAGCCCATGATCTGCAATGGTCCCTATGGGGACCGTTCACCATGAGAGCATCCTGAGGATGACTTTTTCCTCCAGGGCAGGCACGCGGATGGGCCAGATGCACTTCTGCAGAGCACACTGTGGGAGATGTCTGTCCTCTGCTCTGTGTGGAGCTCAAAATAACAGATAAAACGAGCAGAGGGGGAGGATGATGTGACCGAAAGGATGAACGTTAAGAATTGGACAGGTCATGGTAGAGGTCTAATAATTTGAACATACCATGTTCAATGACTTCTTCTGGCTCACGAAATCGAACCCTTCTCTCTGCTTTCCTCTTTTCCCCCACAGCCTGGTCCACAGGTGGCCTTTTCCTCAGTATTGAAGGAGGACAGCTACTGTCATCTGTCTGAAGAGTTGATCAAAACACAAAACAAGGCTTTCAAGCTGGAGTAGTGAATTTTGAGTGAAACTCTGAGGTTCTCTGCCTGTATTTTTACTGTGTCCCTCAAAAAGCATGATACAAAACACATCTGATGTAACATTTACAGTTAGATCACTGTAATACTTATAATTTAACTTATAATAGGGCAATATAGACATTCCTTCATCATCAAATATCTTCAGTACTCTAAAGCTGTCTTCTCAGGAAAAATCTTATTTAAAGTAACAGGCAGAAAAATGTTCGGAAAGGATTTCTCTATGCTACTGAAGGTGCCTGCTCAATAGACTGGGGCAAAAGAACAGAAATATGATTTGAAATATATGATTTGTGTAATTGGAAGCATCTTTGAAGCTCTCTTCTCAGCTAAGCAGCTCTGGTTTGGATGGAGTGTTGCCATTTCAACAACTAGCTCTTCAGCAATCTTGTGTTTGGACACTACCCATTGGGTATGAGAACGTAATTGCATTTTGATATCACAATTGTGTTGCTGTTCTATTTTTTGCTTGGAAGCCACACTCAGTCTTTGATAATGAAATCAGATTGCTGTGGATTCTGCCAAATGACAAAAAACAGAGCTGAAATAATAATAAAAAATCTCTTATTCTCGGCCAGAATGCTCCTAACGTCAAACTCCAAAATGAATCCAAAGCATCTCACTTCAGATACATCCATTGTCGTCAGGAGGGGGAGCAGCATATGGCTAATTTTCTACTTTTTGAAGACACAAGTGGGCGGCAGAGACTCTGCATGTTTTATCTTTTAAGATAATGTTGTCTTCTCAGTACCTCTTCTCCATACACCTTCATCTACACCCCTTCATTTCCTTTCTTCTGCTCAAGAAAGAACATTATTTCTTAGACGTTTTCTTTGTTTCTGCTATGTGTTTTTCCTGCTCTGCTTTATCCTCATTTGTCTTTTTCCTACTCAGTGAAAAACCTGTAGTTTTCCCAATGCATCATACGCTCGATATTCCAATGACTGAGCACCTGCTGATCACATTGGATTTGGAAGAGATGCCACTATGGGATGGATATAGAGAGGGATTTAGGGGTGACATTGCTGGGCAGATGAAGCCTACCAGAATGGCTTTGCAGAGAATACTTATGCTTCCTACATAATTCACAAAACAATTATATGTTTAAAAATAGCATTCACAGCTGCTGGGCCACTGAACAGGAAGGCATATAACACACACAGCAGGAACTGCCATGGAGTGAGGAACATCTTCAGCACTGATACTTTCTCTTGGGAGATTAATAAACTAGATTTTGGCATGGCATGTCACTGGTGAGGATGTTTTCTGTGATCTTAGGGTCACACAAGCATCCATACCTTCTCTGTGTCATGTTCATGGGCAGAATGGTGGATGTCTATGGTTTTTTTCCAGCAAGTCAGAAGCTAGAAGACACACGCAGAGTACAGGAGACCTGATTCAGCTTCTAACTCTTAGAGAATACAAACCCACATCTCCTATATACACACCTTAATCGTCAGACCTATGGTACACACATAGTGGGGAATCTCAATCTGTGCCACTGAAGCTATCTTGTTTGGCCTGGAATAATTAAATATTCATTGGGACAAAGAAAAAAAGAATGAATGAAAGAATGACCTAGCAGCCTGGTGTTTGGGTGCTCCCTTGGGGGTGGAAGAGGTCTGCTCCAATCCTTGTGCCAATGAATACTTAATGAGAAATGCTTAAATATTCATTGGAGCAGTCACTGAGAACAGGGTCTCTTGTCTATCAGGTGAGTGCCCTGATCACACTGCTGTAGTCTTACACACACACACATACATGCACACGTGTTTTCTGGCATAATGAATATTAAATTACTTTGTTGAAAAAGGTAGCAGTTTCAGGAAGGCACAGTACAAGATGCCCAGCTCAGACCAGCAGTGGTCACAGCTTTTACTGGGATGTGTCCTCCTGTAGTACAGCCAAGGAAACCGTATATTTTAAGAGATTCATAACCCCACAAGACACTTTTTTCCATATGAGATTTGTCAAAAAGCTCTCAGCAATGTCACCTCAGAATAGAAAAAATGTTAAGCAGATAGATAGCTGGGTAGCACCTAGCCAGCAAAAACCTTAAACAAGACATGGCATTTACAATATTTACTAGGCCTTAACAACCTGTGGAAATCAAAGCTACACAGTGTCAGAAAAATATTATGCATTTTCCCCTCACACTGCAATCCAGTATCAACATGCAATGACAAGAATTGGAAACCTACCAAAGTGCTAGGTTGGAAAATATATGCTATTATAAACAACCCACCTGTGAAAAGCACTGGGCATTGAGCACAAGGACTCTATCACTCATCAGGAGATTACTTACCGGGAGCTGCTCTGCGCTAGGATCAGAAGATGGGGCTGGGCATACTTGGGACATGTACTCTGGATTCTAACATGAAGCCTCCTGCATGAAGCTTCAGTTGGAAAGCAACTCATTCAAGGAAACGGGGAGGATCGGGGAGAAGCTCCTGGAGATCCCTCCGCAGGAGGGCTGAGCCAGCAGTGCCACCAAGGGATGGGAGCTGTGACAGATGACAGAGGAGTGGAGAGAGGAGTTTCTGCCCTTCATGCCAGTGCTGGCTTGGGAAGGATGACGTGGCTTGAAATGTGCTCAGCAGCCAAAAATAGTATGTAGAGATAATAGTGGATGTGCAGCTGGAAAGCTGGGCTTCCCTGGCAATTGGAAAGGGCTGAATGGAGCAAATCACAGATTAACACCTACGTATCCATATGCATAAATGTAAATTCAAGACTGTTCTTTTTGTGGAGATTACTCCATTTCCATGATCTCCTTTCTAGAAGCCATACCCAATCCCCAAAATCATGCAAGTGGAATTTATTTTAGTCTTTCTCCTGTTCAAAAATATGTAGGCAAAAGCCATCAGGAAATAGATAAAGATGTAGTGGCTTCACATATATCTCCCTCCAGCACAGTTATGGCCTCATTTCATATGTTTTACAAATTAGATCCATTATTATAGTAATAAAATGAGATTTTAACTTTAGACATTTCTATAGATATTACAATAGGATTATTGATAGTGAAGAGAGGTGATTTACCATTCAACAGGCTTCAATAGCCTGTTGTCAAATGCTGAAGGCTGGCCATCATTAAATATACAATTTCCAGCTAGAATTACCTGCCATGACTGCTGAAATATGGTGGTTTACTGTCTCTACAAGCACAAGAAGCACAAGCTTGAACTTTTTTTTGTTGTTGTTCTTTTCCTGGAGCTATTTATTTGCTGTGAAATGTCTAAGGAGCTACAGTTTTGTATTATTTTCCAGCTCAGATGGAATCTCCCATGGAATAACACTGGCAATTCTCCTTTCACAAAGGCAATTTTTGCACCAGAGTGGGAGGAAAGACCCAAGTGTTTTAATCTGTTACACCAGTGCATGCTCAGACCAAGACATTGTTTTACACCTACCCTGTGGCATGCAGCTTGTATTGGCAGTAGGGACCAGTCTCTGCATGAGATTACAGTGGTTGTAAGAGATGCTGTCCTTAAACCTTGTTCTTTCCAGGACTGAAAGCAGCGTCAGCATGGAGGTGGATGCATTTTGCTGGCCTAGGGTACTTCACTGAATGCACCATATCTGAAGGCTACCTGGAGAGAATCGCCTTACCTTCTCTTTCCTGTACATTGGGGTGTTGGAGGGCTTTTCCTCATGCTGCAACTGGCTCACAGCCACAGGGCTTGAAAAACGATCTCAAAATCCCCTCTCTGTCGTGTCCTGCAAGTGTTTCACAGCAGTTATTTTTGAGATACCTAAGCTGAGCTTTCAATAGGGAAAATTCTTTCTTCAAAACTTTGCTGAGAGTAGGTCCTAGACAGAAAAGTGACAAAACCTTCCAAACCATGGTACCTAGCTTCTCTGGTTCCTCCTTGTTCCTGTTGTTCTAATCACTTCCTACTAATTAATAGAAAGAACTTATGTGCGTACTGCGGCCAGAAAAATGGGTAGAGGTGGGAAGAGGGAAATCAACGCCTAGCATTCATCTCACTCACTATTTCTCTACACAAATTGTCTCATTCATTTTTACTAGCGTTGTCCATCAAGGCACATAAAAAGTTTTTGTAGCTTCTTCTGCTACAGTGGAAATGAGCACAGAAGCTTTTTGAGACCTGAATGGCAAACTCTATTCCTGCCTTTTGTGCTGAATCTGATTTTGTTGAAGATGAGGTCAAATTTTAAAAAATAATTGATCTGAAATTTTTTTGAGATTCTCTTGAATACCCCCATAAAAAAGATATTGTTCTATTTTTTCTTATTGTTTTCAAACAATGGATATTCTAATTTTCAACTCCATAAATCTCTTCAGTTCCAGACATTCCCCTTAAATGTAAACAATTTTTCTGCTCATTTAATTGAAACATAATAAGGCATCTTCTAAATGTTTTCATAAAAGATTGCTATCCCAATGTTAGAAATGATCATTTAATAGTACTGTTCTCGCTGCTTTTTCCA
This sequence comes from Perdix hodgsoniae, assembly GCA_035772895.1. Lineage (NCBI taxonomy): Eukaryota > Metazoa > Chordata > Aves > Galliformes > Phasianidae > Perdix > Perdix hodgsoniae. The sequence continues at coordinate 48,719,470 of JAPSGF010000001.1, read as the reverse complement.
CAATGTGTTAATTATATTGATAGTAATGGTTGTAAATGCTTGAATAATTTGTAGTTACCTGGGCACTCATGTTCCAGTGGATAAAGATGTCAAGAGTTCAAATCTCATAATAGAGACAGATTCATTCCTACTAAGTGCTTTTGATTGCAGTTTAACAACCTAAAATTGGATAGACATTAGGAATAAAACACAGTTTAATGCACAAAGTGAAGAATTCCATGAAAATAACTTTGCTAGCTTCTGAAATCAATGATAACAAATAATAGTTGCAATATTGAAATAATTACTGCTTTAAGTTGGAAGAATTTCCTTTTGCTTTGAAGCTTTGATGTCATTTCATGCAACATATGTCAGAACCAAAGCTGGACAAAGAATTCATAAATGAATTATTTAGCTGATGAGTGTCACCTCTATTTCTTTCTGCTAATTGTTCACAAATAGATAGTGACTTTTGTGAACGTACGCATTATTCAGATTTATTCAGTGGATAATTGCTGGGAGTAATTCTTTGCCTGTAGATTGCTTAGAAGCACTTCTCTGTGACCATTTAATAGTAAAAAACTATCCAGGCTTTTAATGTGAGACAAACTAAAGATGTCTGTAACTACTGATGAGTCCTTAAGCATGACCAATACACTGCAGTCTTAATAAGTAAATCGCCTCTTCTGAGGACAAACTCCACTACTTCCTATATTACATAGGAGAGAAAGCATACATGTCAAATGGCAGTGCCAACTGTGAATGGCTTACATTGTACATGCAAATGAGTTTTTACAAGAAAAGGGTTGCTTAAGTGTTTGCTCAGCAGAAAAATAAAACAAGCCTGAACAAAACATGATTGACTTTCCAGTGAATAAATATGAACAGTCTACACAAAGGAACTAACTGCACAGCCAGTATTTTCACGCAGTACTCCAATGGAAGATGTTTAGGAAATAAACATAACATGATAAAACAATTTTACGCTCAGAGGATAGCTATGTAACCATATGAATTCTTTTTCCATTCCCTTCTGCAGGAATAAATATTTTAGACAAGCAAAGTACTTTGTAAATGATGCCTTTGTGGGGATTCATATGGCCTAGTTCAATTATTTTGAAACCTAGCAATTTTCTCATATCATTGAATCTGGTTTTATTGCAAATAGGGTCATAGAAATAGTCACTCATTTTGATAATGGACTTAGTTTATCTTAACTATTAAGACTTCCAGAAGGTTTATACACACAAGTATATATTCAATATTTATGGATATGCATGGTGCATATATATTAATAATGAAGTAACTTTATCTCCAACAATCTGAAAACAAAATCACGTAATACCATACAATGCAGGGTGCAGAGGTAACTGGAAGCAGCATATCAGGATAACAGAACAGAAAAGGAATAAATAAATTAGAAGGGAGACTTCCATATCTTCTTCAACTTCCAGAGTGTCAATTGAGCCTTTGTTCAATATTCCACCTTTCGTGGTTCGGTGTGCTCTCAATTAATAATTTAGAGATGCACCTTTTGGCAGCAAGGTAAGTTTTGTGTTTGCCAAGAGTGATTTTCCATCAGTCAGGGAATACATCAGGAAATAAAAAGGTGAATTGCCCCACAGAGCATCATTAGCCATGTTCCTTCTTCCTTTTTCTGCCTCTGGAGGAACAGATTTACTGCTGAAAAGTGAGGAACACCCATGAGGTGTCATATGGCACTTTTTCTAACCTCAGACCTTCCAGGAAAGAAAGCGCTGCATAAATCCCAATCTCAAGGCAAAAATCAGTCCTTGGGACCATGCATTTCCATGTGTGTTCAGTGGCAGAAGGGTCTTGTTAATTCCTCTTTTGTTTGTCACTCCAAAATGGGGCATTTTTGAGGAGTTTGAAAAATGAAACATAATGGAGACAAAACAATGAATGGACAGTTGGTCTTACAGTGCTTGGTGAGTGTGTAACCAGTTTCACTGAAAGCAATCAGTTTGCATTTTCCTATAGTTCTATACTATTACAGTTCCCTGTTTACTTCTGAAGGCAGAATCCTGGCTGTATTTCTAAGTGTAGCAGATGCTTCTGGGTGATGAGCATCGTCCTGAAGCTGTGGCATCTATTCTAAATATCCAACATGCAAGGGCTCATACTGCTTTTGATCTGAGCCTTCTCTAAGACAAAGATGCTAATACCCAACAGAATGCATAGATTTTGCATTATGAATAGGTCCCCACTTGCAGGGCAGTGAGGTTTCTGTTCTGTTGGGACTGGCTAGAAATGATTTAACTCTGTTGAAGAACCTGCTCTCAGTTCATCCCTGGCATGAATCCATTGAATTGCAAAAGGATCCATGTTTCCATTTCCTAAAATTGCCTCTGTAATTCATTTGTCTTTCCAGGTAGATTTTACAAAGAGCCACAGTGCACTTGTGATGATATATAGTAAACAGAGTGGGAATTTCTGTGCTGCTGAAACAAACTTTCTAAATAATTACAGAACGATTCCACATCTATTCCATAATTAGACTCCCGAGATTACAGCCTAGCCATCATTTGTGATTCAACATGCATTTTGAATTTGGAAATATCCCATAAATCATTAGGTTTATTCCACTTGAGGTTTTCTCCTTCTTTCTGTTCATCCTGCCACTGGGATCTACAATGTAAAGCATGTATTGATTGAATAACAGTTACCAAGTAACCAAATGCTAATACCTGCTGTTGGCTCCCTTTTTCTACATCACTCAGTCCTGCTGATGGTGTGGGAGACAGAGAGAGCTGAAGTGGGTGAGGTCATTGTGAGTCAGCTTTTAACTGAGTGTTATCGTATTTTAGCAATAGAAAGGAATGGAATTGAGTTCTTGCAGCAGCCAAGTTGCCAGCAGCCAGGAGATGGGTGAGGAGGATGAACCCACTGCCAGCAGCTAGATGGCTGGGCTGGCATAAAATAAAAACAGAGGCAAAAAGCGTGAAAAGCAAAATCCTCAAAAGAAGCAAAAGCAAAATTGTCTTCACGAGCTTTATTTAAGCCACAATAGCTTTGTGCTCTTTGTTGTGTTGATAGGGGCTTTCTGTAATGATTCCTCATTTCCCCAGTTGAGTTCTGGCCGGAGGAGAAATCAGGATAGGATAACAGCAGTATATAGCCTAAAATGAGGATTAGCAGCATTATCTAAATCCCAGTGACATCAGAAGGCTTCTGTTGACTACTGCTGGCCATGGTCTGTCCTGAATGGATTTTAGAAACCTGGAAGCTGTTAATGCCAGACTGGTCTTGAGAAGGACAGCAAGTGGGACTTAGGGCAGTGCGGAGGGAGAAGCCAGGGGAGCTGCAAAGCATCTAGATACAGGCACTGCTGCATTAGGTGTTTTGAAAGGCCTGATGTAAATGCTCTTTAGCTCCATTTGTGGTGTCACCTTGGAGGGGGATTAGATTAGATTAGTGACATGAAAGAACAGAAAAAAATGGACAGAAGAAGAGATTGAAGGATGAGAAAAGCCCAAATGATTAAAATATGCACAAATCAGAAGGAGCTTGGACAGTGATACCAAATGATGAATAATATAAAAAACAAGAAGCATATCCTGCTGTTGTTGGCAGTCACTTTGCGCTACGTTAAGTATATTAGAGTCTATTAAAGCTGATATTTGTTCTGGATTTAATTTCTTGTAATTAGTGTATAAGACTCCCTCCTCATCTAAATGCCCTGGAGGCTAGTGTTTTCAGAGTAAAACAAGTACACAGAACAAAGAGTAATTGGTACAATTTCCAAGTCTGGGCAAATGCTTATGAAACTTATATTCAATTGCGTCTCAATTTAAGCTGGGGGAAGGATGATAAGCAAGTGAAAATTTTTCTTCCAAGCAGAGCATTGTTCAGCATGTTGGCAGCAGTGTCCAAGAAACCTGCTCATGTCAGGACAAAGTTGGTGTCTCGTGAGGGGTGGCCGAGAACAGAACAGGACGTTTATTGGGGAGCCTAGAACTGGATTCAGCCCTGATCTCTGACAGGTTTAGATCAGACCTGTAAATGGGATGCTCCTTGCCAGCCTGTTACTGGCTGCTTTGTAACAAGCACAGCCTTTTCTCTAGTCTTTTCCATCTCCCTTGTTCATTTTTATCAGGAATTTGGTGTAGGACCTGGGAATGACTTGGCCTAAATTAGTATGTTTCTGAGAATCAGCTGTTTTTCAACAAATCGTCTTTTTTATTTTTAATTTTAATGCAGAGCTTTCGTCAGCGTGTGTTTCATCATCTCAACTAGATGATGCCTTTCAGTCAGTTTCCTCAATGAAAAAGTGGAAATAACAATACTTTTTCTGTTAAAGCTAGGCAAATGCAAAAGCAAGAAATAAGCTTCACAGGATAGCTATGGAGTTTGTGAATTAATAATGTCTGAAGGGGGAAGGATTGAAACGAAACTCTTCTTCTGTCATGATTTTAGTGACATATCCATTCTCTGACTCAAGCAAATCCTGTTTGGTGCCTCGCATTCTCTCTTTCATACATGACACCTGCTGTAGCAAACATCTCTACGTACAAATATTGAGACTGGAATGCTCCTATGCTCTCTACCTAGGGCCAGTATTTCTCCCTGTGTATTGCAGGGCTGGCTAAAATGACATCCCTTTTGGACAAAACTGAGACAAAGGAATCGATCCAGCTCTAAAGTGAAGATGATGGAGAAGCAATGTCACTCTTGACCAGAAAAAGGCCTCTCCTGCTTTTGTGACTCCAGTTCAATACGAGTCACAAAATTCCTGAAATTACAAAAATGTGTGTATTAATCCTGGAGTTTATGTGAAGAGAAAAAAATTGTTGCTTCTTTTGGGTGTGCACACTCCTAGGGCCAGAGATGCTACTGTATGGCATACTGGGCAGGACCCAGTTGTTGGCAGTCAAACATCTCTTTCTGACACTCCTGATTTTGGCAAACTCTGTTACTTGCTGCAGAGATATTTGTAGAGCTGAGAAATGGTGTCAGTTTCCACAGTGGACATTTTTGATGGTCCGAATGAAATGCTATTGGTATGGAATGCTATAAAACTTCTTTACATAGAAGTTTTCCTCTGTTCATATGACATATTTGCCCCAAAACTTTATCTGTACAACAAAAAAGAGACCTGATCCTGCCCCACTGCATGAGGTGCTGATGATGCCAGTGAAGAGATCTGCATGTGGAACCCAGGCAGGACTCAATGTCTGCTACTCACAACTGTTAGACTCACAGAACAAGAAAGACCTATCTGTTAGGATTCTTTGGGATCAAGCTGCCTTTCTAATTACTTCCCTACAAAAATACTTCATCAAATGGAAATTTGTTAGCATTTACTCTTTGTTTAAGTGAAGTAAACACAGAGGCTGGGGCAAGGAATTGTTGAGTCAATTGCAGATATCAAGTTTATTGTCTGACTAGAAAAATAATTTCTATTTTCCTCTGGTTGAAGTCACATTAGTATGAGGGGCACAACCTGACTGCAAGGTTGGCACTCTGCTCTCTTGAGCTATATAGCTTTACTGGCTTCTGCCCAACAGCCAAGTAATTTCATCTGTCACATTCCCACTGGCTTTTCTGCTGTCACTAGCTTATTACAACTGGTGAATTTCTAGCATTTTTGCACTCACAGTGCACTGACACAGAGCACAGTCTTCTGAATAATACGGACTGCTTGCGGTATATGAGTGAAGAAAGTATCTGTCTCCTTCACACTTCCTTTTCTTTAAATGAATTTTCCTCATATCCAGCAGTCTCTGGATATGAGACACCCAGTTCTCATTTCTAAATCCCAAAGCCTGCCCACTCCCCATCTGCCCCTCTGGCCTGGACTCATGGGGCTGTGCTGACAGACTTTACCTGATACTTGTCATAGAATCATAGACTGATGAAGGCCTGAAAAGACCATTAAGATCACCTAGTCCAGCCCTTACTCATCTCCACCATGTCCACTGACCAGTGTCCCTCAGTGCCACATCTCTACATTTCTTGAACACCTCCAGGGATGGTGACTCCACCACCTCCCTGAGCAGCCTGTGCCAATGCATTGCCACTCTTTCTGAGAATAAATTCTTCCAACCTGAACCTCCACTGGAACAGCTTAAGGCCATTACGTCTCATTTGCATGTTACTTGGGATAAGAGGCCAATCCCAACCTCACCACGACCTCCTTTCAGGGTATTGTAGAGAGTGATAAGGTCTGCCCTGAGCCTTCTCTTCTCCAGACTAAATAGTCACATGGTGGCAGCAAGTGCTAAAGACTCGGCTGCTACTAAAGATTGGTGGGCAAACCAGGTGCTGGTTCAAATAGGTGGTCATATTGAGAAAGATATGCTTTCTTTAAGCCTACACATTTTCTTGGATGGAAAATGTTTCATCTAATGCACCTACAGAAAGCAACTCTGAGACAACAAGAGAAGAGGATCTTTTCAAACTAACTTAGGATGGAGGCTCCACTGTCATTTCAGAAAGGGCACCTTCACCTCTGTCGTGTTCAAGAGGAAATCAAAGACTACAAGAGACAGAAACAGCACTGCTTCCTGCTTTTATAGAGATGTGCAAGTTGAAGAAGCAAAATATGGAATGAAAGAGCAGGGGAATATGGTCAGGTGGCACTGGTGGTCATCGTAACTTGTCAGCCCAATGCTGGATTTTGGACAGCATGTAGTAGAGGAGATGGACTGGCCCTGGAGAGTACAATCTACTGTGCTAGGAAGTCCTCAGTCCTTCAAACTACCTACTTCCAGGAGAGTATCTTTGCTCAAAACCAGGGCTGGTGATGCCTTGGGAATGAGTTCCCCAAATCTGGGTCCTGCCCACTGTGCCATACAGTAGCATCTCTGGCCCTAGGAGCGTGCATACCCAGAAGGAGCAACCAAATTTTTCTCTTCACATAAGTAAAGCATCTGCTCCAGGATTATTTCACACATTTTTGTAATTTCAGATACTGTAATGAACATTTACTACAAAACAATCAGTTCAGTCCCACTCAATACAAGCACTTCATATAAGCAGGATGGAGATAGTTCCTGGGTTTCTAGATAGCTCTTTGACAGGCACATAGAGCTTTCCTGATCCACGCACTGTGAGAAGCCCAGAACTCCTTTCTGTACAAAGGGGATGGCCAAGGATCTGAAATTTCTTTGTTTTCAACACTAATGGAACAGCAGGCTCTAAAGGAGCAGCCTGTCGTAGTACCTTTATTCTGATTCCATTCAAAAAAGCCTGCTAATAGGCTTCAAATCATTTTATTAATCATAAAAAAAAAATTGTTTGTAGTCTTACTTAAGACCAGAACCCTACAAATCTACAGATACTGGTGAATAGACTGCCTGCCCAAAACAGCAATGCATAAGAGTAACAACCTGGCCCTTGGTTTCCATAAAATGTAAGGGAAGCTGCAGAGTTTTTGACAGAAGGAGGTGAAGCAGTTTTTAGGATAGAAGCTCTCTCCACACTGGCCTATGCAGGGAAGAGCACAAAACCTTTTTCAGACATACCTGTTGTTCGTGATGAAAAGCGTAGGCAGCATCTCATCCTGACATGTCTTGCTTGGGAGGCCTGCTCAGAAAAATCCTTCATCAGAGCAGCAGCTGTCGCCTTCCCTCGAGCAAATTCCTTTAAAGCTGTCAAAGATGCTGTAATCAGACTAGGTCATCAAAACCTGTCCTCCTGAGGACTGGAAATAAGATCCAGAGATGAGCATTCAGCTGCATGGGCAAGGTCTAAAACACTAAAGTTTCCATTGAAATTAAATCAAGGGACTGTAATTGCCGTGAAAGAAAAGCAAAGCAATCATTGGGAGAGCCTGAAAGCTTTCAAACTACCTCCTGAAATGGTTCTGTCTGTAAAGCAGGGATCTATGTACTGCATAACAGAATCTGATAGCAGAGCAAAGCTTTTACCAAAAAGCCAGTGTAGATATCTAACTACTGGAGCATTTCTCTGTGTGACACTTGGAGCTAAAGCAAATTTTAATCAAGATTTCAACACACAGTTGAGCAGTTTTATTACTAGGCTAAATTTTAAAAAAAAGGTTAATAAAGTAATAAAAATGGATTCTTTGTCTTTCTTCAAAATATGAAGTGGTGGTCAATCTGTTTAATAATTTGTAAATAGAGTGGAATAAAGCCCAACAACCATGCTGACCACTGAGGGAGGACTGCTGTGCATTCGCACCCTCTCCTGTACTCTCCTGTACTTGGCATTACACCAGCTCTTTCCTATCACTCACATTTGGAAAAAGAAAACTTCTCAATGCCAGCTGTGATTGTTTGAACTACGGGAAAAAAAATTACAGGGGAATTGGACAAGATGACCTTTAAGGGACCCTTCCGACTCAAATGATTCTATGATTTCTGAGACTTGCTACGCTCTAATTGCTATTTTCATCCAAGTCCTTACGAGCATTTCACCCACCTGACTCTGTGCTGCTTTTTCCATCTGCCAGAAGGGGAAACTGAGGCAGCAGGCTGCACAGTGGCTCACCTGACTCCACTCTGCAAGGCAGAAACAGAGCTGGGGCTGTCTGAGTACTTCTGCCTCCCCGAGAAAGCCCTGTTTCCCGGACTCTGAGATGTGCTGCTGTCCAGAGGCAGCACACTGGGAAAAATCAGAGCACAAAAACTGAGGAAAATTTTGCTATAAATCCCATAATACCCAGGAGCAACCCTGCAAGGTCTTTGTAGCGAGGTAGAGAAGAGCATAGAGCAGAGCAAGTAGCAGAGAGGAATAGCACAGTGTGTAGAAAGTGATGTACTTGCCTGAGCCCCTGGAAGAGCAATACCCACCAGCAGCACAGCGCAGAGTGAGCCGCAGGGATTCCTCAGCTGCGTGTCCTGGTGAAGGCTATTTAACAACCCAGGCAACTGCCTGCAGCTCAGCTGAGAAACCACAGTGCCAAAAGTGCAGGAGACGGAGCCAGCACGATAAACACGAGGCTCCTTGACTTTTTCCTAAGTGTCTAATTATATATACATTCGGCATTCCTGGGGCTCAATTATAGCCTCAAAGTTGCTTTTCCTTCCTCAGAGGATTTGTCCCTGGGCCTATTAAGCAACCAAGAACAAAACAAGTGGCTCTCGTGCCACAGGAGGATTCTTTATTCCTATATCCATCCTGGCAGCCTCCAGTCTCCCCAGCACTATAATTAGAGCATTGAAATAGCACTGACCCTTGCCACAGTGCTCATCTGTCATGCACAGCATCTCATAAAGCAAGAGTACGGAAGGGATTTGGGGATTTTTGCATTTTGACTGTACAACCTGGGTCTACCCATCACATCTTACACTGTGTTATAGGATGCTGGCTGTTCTGGAATGGGGCAGCTAGGTGAAATGGTGAGCTGGAGGAAGGAAGCACTTAGATTTGACATCCCATCAGCTGGGCTGCTTCTTGAATTAGTGCACGAAACTCAGCTCTTCTGTCAACATTTTGTTCAGGCTTGATTTATATGAATGTGCAGGCAGGCTGGGGCTGACTGTACAGGTTGATGATTTAGGGAGAGCTGAGGCCCAGGGATGAATTAAAGCAGCCTGGATTCCTTTCATCTGCACCATTTGCCTGAGCTGCCAGCTCTGGGAACCATGCACTGGGGATCCCTGTTTGCTGCCTGGACTCCTCACAGGGCTGGGATGAGAGAAAGGACCAGACCCCTAGGAGTAAGCTTTGCTGTGATTTGGGTTGGTGAGCTAAATCTGTTCTGCTTTGATTCTGAAATCCCTCTTTGTTTATCAGAACGCAATTTACATTTTCTTTTACTTTTATGGGAGGTTTGCATTTTGTTATATGTCAGCAATACATGGAATAGCCATCTAAGTGGGTGAAGTAGAACTGTGATTTATTGGAGGAGAGTGCATTATCAGTAAATTCAAGAGACTAAATCTGCCGTTGTCAGGACTTCTTTGCTTCCATCATCAAATCAGACGTTACATCCTGTCAAATGTCCCAAGGGTTGCTTTTGCCCCAGGCACCAGGTAATAACTCTGCTCAGAAATTCACTGTATGCTGAAGTCTTCATCTTACAAAGTTTTCATTGCTTATTGAAACAGAGGACAAAACTGAATGAGAGAAAAAGTAGGATTTAAGCCTTGGTCATACCAGTCCTTTAGTATCAGTGCTGTTTTGGTGCAGGCTGTCAGGTTCTCTGTCTGAACACTGGCTCCTGGCACGATCCTATGTCTAAGCATGTTGTTGCTCCAAGTGTTATTCACATCTGGACACAGTGTCAAAATGTGGTGAATATCAGCTGGCAGTGTCCCATCAGTTCTGCAGTTGTCTTGGTCACTCCCTTGTCCTCAGACTAATTACAGTGCTTGTTGTCAGAAAAGGGATGGATCCTCTCCTGTTCAGATTGGTTATCAGGAAAAGGTACTTCATTAGGAGGGCAGTGGGCATGGAACAGGCTCACCAGGGCTGTGGTCACAGCAATGAGCTTGCCAGAGTTCAAGAAGCATTTGGGCAACACTCTCAGACGTAGGGTTTGCTTTTTGGGTAGTCCTTGTGGAGCCAAGAGTTGGACTCAGTGATTCTAATTGATCCCTCGCAACTTGGGATATTCTGTTATTCTATTTTATGATTCTCCTTCCTGCTCTTACCCTCTTGCCTTTTGAGTTCTGTGACAGAGATGTGACCTTGCCCTGGCCTTGCTCAGGTCCATTGGCTCAGTGCAGTGCTGACTCACACTGACCTCACACTGATGAACGCTGTGCTGAGTACTCCTGCCCCAGCATCCCAGCTTCAGAGATTCACTGCTCCCTACAACACAAACATCATGCAGGAGCCTGGAGCAAGCAGCAACGTTACCCTCCTGCTCCTCCACTGCTGTAGCCTTTCTGCTCTCATCAGAGGTTTGCTGGCCAACTATGGCTTTTAGAAAGTTCTCCTTGCCCCTTGTTAGGCTTCACAAGTGACTCAGTCATGGTACGTCTGAACAAAGCTCTAAGCAGAATGTATGGGATGTGTTTGGTGCAAGTTGACTACAGAAATACACTGTTTAGTGAGTCCCACAAAGCTGAGGGAGACTTGCTGAACAGCCATTTATGAATAAATATATCTGTCCAGAGGGGAAATTGCATAAAACAATGGGCTGGCAGTGGTTGGTAATTTAAAATGCAGCAGGCAGACATTAGTAAACCTATGAGACACATCGCTTAAATAGCACAATCAGCCCCAACCATCTCCTTGGGAATTACTGAACTATTTGCGGCCTGCTTTCTTCTTGAGAAATGTGCTCTTAGGATGCTATTGTATCTGTTTTTGTTATTTAAGCAAATTTGATAACTTCAAGTGACCATGGATTCCTTTAAACCATCTGCTTTTCCTGTATACAAAGCCACATATATACTGCTCATAGCATCATATGTACTACAGGCTGCTCATACGGTAATAATATTTAACAGCCCAGTAGTATTTATTTCAGTATTTTTGTTATTTCTTTTTATCTCTGATTCTTTTCACCACTAAATTTGGAGCTAAACTGTATGCCCATTAATTGATTATGTCTGGTCCTAATCATTTGGCACTTCTGTTATCCCCTTAATTTTACAAGTGCCATCTGTTGTACCACAGATACTGTAATAATGGACCATATTTCTGTGGTGGCCTCTTCTTTCTAAAAAAGAGACACATGGAAAGAAAGGTAAGATTCTATTTTAGAAGTAAGACTTGAACTTCTGTGAAGCAATTCTGTATATATTATTTGGCCTCAGCTACAAATAGACACATATCTGTTAAATGCAATGGAAAGTGCTAATGTCAACCAGCTTTCCCAAGCATGGATTTGAGTATGATCGTAGAGTAATATATTCACATAACTCAACCAGTCAGGATATTAAGAGGATTCACAAAGTCCTGAAAACTGCCAGTGAAACATGGAGATCTGCTGGATAGTGACCCAAAAGGAGGGGTGCAGTAGGCATTAAATCCAGTCCCGCTTCAGCAATGAGACCCATTTTTGTATGTATCAGCCTTAATGCAAAAGACAGTGCAGTAACTCCCAGCTTATGGCACCCATCAGAAACCTTGTCCAGACTTTCTCTACTTCTAATCATTATGTTTGAAGTTATTGATGGCCAGTTTATAGTCATTTATTCTCGGGGTAACATTAGCCCTCCACAGAAGGTGCTGCTCCACAGAAAAATATTGCAGTACCATTTTACTTTGATTTTTAATTATTCACATCAGAAATAATGCTGTTAAATGCTGGAGATCAGGACAAGACCTAATGTGTAGCTATGATGGGGAAAATCATTCCCAGATATCCTGCTGAGCCCATATGGTAATTTCTGTGTTTGAGTATGCTTGCAAATGTCTGATTCAGTGTTGGAGAGAGACAAGGGGCTGAGATAACAAGGAAAAAGAAATTTAGAAAAGAAACCCTCCCTCCTCTTCACTTTGCCTTCTCCAGGGGACAAGTGTGTTGCACTCAGTCCTACGGGAGTCACTGGAATAATTATTGGAGCAGAGGTTTTCTCATCCCTGTGTCCAGGTCAGCAGACACCCTGCTGTGGCATCTCGTGGCCATCACTCTGTCCCTGTCTGAACTAGAAGCTGAGACAAAAGCTGATCTTGCTTCATCCACGTATGATTTCATTTTGCCCTCACCCTGAATGAGTGACAAGATTTTGGATATGTTTGTTGTGCCAAACCTCTCCAACCAGCTTTTTGGAGAGGGGTTGGCCCACCCAATGTCTGTATAGTCCAGGAATTTTCACATTGGCTCTCTCATTCTACATAAGGCATTGTAACTGAAGATCCTTCAACTTTGCTTTCCTGGATAAAAGGATATTCAGATATTTAATTAGGAAGCAAGACATATAATCAAGGTTCTACAGATATAGTTGCAGTGTAATCAGTCTCATTCAGCTTCTTTGCATGCTGCTGAAGTACCAGCAACTGCTGAGTTTATCAACAGAGTTGTGGTTCTGGTGGCAATTTGCCCAAGGATTTCTCAATTAATAAATACAAAGCAGCAGGCATTCTGAGGACCGTGCAGGCTGTACTGCACATCTAACACAATGGCTTCTCTCTACTTTGTCAGGAAACCAACTCCAAAGAAATCAGGCAGAAACACAAGCAGCAATCCTATAAAGCTGTATTTAGCTTTTTATGCTTTCTTTTTTTTTCTTTCTTTTTTTTTTTCTTTCTTTTTTTTTTTGGTGCTGTTTCCTTTTTGGATTCCCACAGGGAATGTGTCATAATAGTGTAAATTATCCCAGTTGGCACGCAAGGCTGTTGGACTCTTGGTAAAAGGTCTGAAGTTCATCCACCTAAATCAAGAGGTGCATTAGGGATGCAGAAGAGTTGGGATTCCCAGACTGAAGGTCACATCAGTGTGGTGGCTGATATGCATCCCCTTGGGTCCTGCTAAGGCCTGTAGTTGCAGAAGGTGTTATTTATATGTTCAACCACATCCCTTCAGCTTGCAGCAGAAAAGAAAATTAGCTGATCTTACAAAGACAGCTGTTTCTATAGTACCATCTCTACTCAGTCCATCCATATTTATAGGCACAGGCTGCCCAGGAGATGGTGGAGTCACCATCCATGGAGGTTTTCAAGAAAAGGACTGATGTGACCGTGAGGGATGTGGTCAGTGGGCATGGTGGGGATGGTTTGGGGTTGAACTAGATGATCTTAGAGGTCTTTTCCAAACTTAATTCTTCTATGATTCTGTGATTATATGATCCCAAATTTCCACCAAGTCGCAGGCCAGGGAGGTTGCTGCAGAAGCATGCTCTTCCATGTAACTCACCGTTAATGAGGAACTGCACATCTGTCAAAGCAATGTGTCAGGAGTGCCTTCAGAGACAATTTCATGTTATTTTGGTTTGGCAGCCCTCAGTCTCTTTATGCCACTACTATTTTAACCACTGACACACTAATCCTTTTTGACACTTTCACTTCTTTACCACATTCAAGCTGCAGTGAAATGTGAAATGCCTCCCATGTCTCCACCACAGTCTGTTCAAAAGTCTCTGCTCTAGATCTCTCCTGGAAGAGAAACTAGAACTACCAGTGAGGGGAATAACTGGGATACAATCTTGTGGCTCCTATTTACCCAGCAGATTTTTAATGCAGGAGAATTTAGGCAATGGGTGAAGGAGAGGGCTCAGATACACCATGCAACTCTGGTATTGGGGCAAGTTACTGATTACCAGAACGTTCAGAATAACCACTCGTGTACTCTCACAGCTCATGGGAGATGCTCCAGCATTTTTGACACTGCTCTGGGAGATCTACACTAGGTCACATGAAGTTATTGTACACTTTTTGCACATTAGGAGCACTTACGTTCACTGTGACTAGAATTTACCCAATGTGTGGCAAGTTTTTAGGGGTTGTTAAAGTGCTCATATATCTGTGTGGCTCAGGCATAAAGAAAGCCAACATAAGTTTACAAGTTCTATGGAAGAAAATGCTGGAGACTGACTTTAAAACAGAAAAACTACACAAGAAAAATTATGTGTTGAAGTCGATGCACAAAGCAATATTTGAGCATTCACAATGGCATGAGCATGCCAGACAGATAACTTTCAAGGTATATAATAAGCCAATTATATATATATATATTTGGCTAGGATTCAGAAATGGAAATTAAGAATTTTTTTTTTAAAGGCTAAAAAGATCCGTACCATTTGATTACCTCCATAACACTGACCCACACTGAGCAAAATACCTAGTGTTTGACCAAAACACGATTTCCCAAATGGTGTCTGAGCGTCATTTGCAATGGAAAATAATTGAAAATCCCAAAGCCCCACTGTTATGTGATTACTGATGCCTATGTAATCCACTATCAATTTGACCATGTTTTTCTACATTTATTTTACACAAATGCTAATGACTTAAAGCATAAATCATTGGAGAAATAGCCCCAAAGTCTTAACAAGTGTCAATCACAGTTCAAAGGTCCTTAATTCCCTCATCTCCATAACTATTTGTGGTGTGCATTTCCCATCAACCACATGAAAGTGAATGTGACCTGACTCTGAAAATGTTCCATATTTAAGGGCTCTTACCTGCACATGTAACCCCACACCCTTCTTTGTTGCCTTATGCACTGCTTGTCACCAGCAGCTTTCCTTCTACTTTTGTGGCTCATGGCAGGAGGAATAAATGGTTGGCTGCTGCTCCAGATATAAAGAAAGCAGCAATTCTTTTTGACCATAAAGCCCTTTTAAGGATCTCAGTGGTCCTGTCACTCAGCGTTTACTTCTAACGAGCATGATTTGGTATGTCTCTCCACTGCAGGATCTGAAGGATTTGAAAAGGGTCAGTTTGTAATGGTTCTTGCGGTGGTCACTGCTACCTGCAAGATTAATGAAGATTTATTAAATTAAAAATGCATACTTTTGAAGTAATCCAAAATTCACACACACAGTTAATTAGGGTCAGATTCTATGCATGCACCAGCTTGGTGAGCTGCTTATACTTTGTATGTGAAGAATTGATTAGCTGCAGTCCTGGAATATTCATCTAGAACTTTTCTGTCCCTGTTCATAATCTATCCTATTATTGATAAGACCTTTTAAAAACTCAGAGGAGTGGTCCTGGATTTAAATCAGTGACTTCCACAATATTTTTCTATTTTTCTTTCTCAGCATATTTTATCATCCTCAAAATGTAGGTATGGTTGCTGCAGAAAGCACTTGGGGCTTGAAAGGGGAAATTGATTTCCTTTTTTTAACACATCTTTTCCCCTCTCAAGCAGTAAATTAATACACAAAACAATAGTAAACTACTTCAACAAAGTCACTCAGGCATTAAGAGAAGAAATGTCATCATAATACTTCAGGGAGGAATATTCATGTAACCAACCAGCCTGTTAATTATGTCTTTTGCTCACATTTTATCACCTCAAACAATATAGCTCAATCAAGGAGACCAGTTTTTTTCTTTTTGTGATATTCAAGGTTAGCTTCAAGGGAAGCATTCACAGTAGATGTGCAGCCTGGACTTGATATTTAGTAAGTATTTAATAACTAAAATTCTGCCTCCATTCATCAAGAGAAATTCGTAACACCTGATGCAGTGCTGTGGAACTTTGTATCTCCTACTTCAAATAAATCAGAGGTTGTCTTGCTTCTGTGGAATTGCAGTACATATGTGGATATTGTGAAAGGTTTGGAAATAATTCTCCAGTGTATTGGAAATTTTATTCCTGACTTGGACAACGTGCTGTCTCCGTTCAGACAGAGATAGATTAGAAGTTGTGTAAGTGGATTTAATGTTTTGGGTGGCTTCAGCAGTACAGGCTCCACTAATAACATGCCTGCTGGAAAGGAGACTCTTCCATCTATCCAACTAAAGTATTTCCATGCTTCTCGCATTACTGGCATTACATCCAAGCATCAATCTTAATGTGTTTTCCACCTGGAGCACTGGGTAAACTTTCAGTAAGTAAAACTCAAACCCCTGAAATTATAGTGATGAGTGTCCAGTTTAGAAAATATAAACTCGCCTCTGTATTGAATCTGTTGCTGAGGACATACTGTCAATCTCCTCAGTATTCTTTCCTATAATAAAGGACATGATAGACCTCCTTTTCCTGGCTGCTGTATGGACAAGTACATGAAAGATCATGAGGCTTCTCAGTTACTGTTGCCATGAATGCCATACAAATAATTGAGACAGACCCTGGGCTACTCTGCCGTGCCACTTTATGCAAACCATGGCAGCGACTGGGGGTTAAGGTAGCTCTGGTGTCCCATTAGATGGGTACCCTGATGCCTTTCATTTATAGGAATGAGAAGCTGTACTCCTGTTTCAGGGTTGACTTGCTGAACCTGCTCCCTGCTGCAGTGCAACACTCCTCCCCCCCCCCCCCCATCTTAGCCTGCATAAATGCACCACTGTTGGGACCAATCTCATAAGGGTGGGGAAGCAAAGAGGCTGACTGTCAGCTTCAGCAGAGACCCAGAGCTGTGTCTGTCTACCACCTCAAGTGTATTTAGGAACCTAACTTCTGTTTGAGAATGTAAATCCTACTGGTGTCACCTGAATGGTGGTGATTTATTTGCTATCCCTGGGCGTTTTGCTCAGGGGCAAGGCTTTAGGTGGATATGAGACTTTGTTGCCCTGTGGTTTGTCTTCTAAGAGGAGTAATAATATTGTCACACCTCACTGGACTGTTGTATGACGTGTACATTAAAGATTGTGAGATTGCTATTGTTATGAGGACTGTGGGAGTGCAGAGATGAAGTGATACCAGCATGAACAAGAAAACAAATATATAGCCTTGATTGATTGCTTTCTTTGTCTTGCAATAATATAGACAATCAGTGTTGATCAAATAATGAAGACTGTGGAAGTTGCCATGGAATTAGATATTTGTGCAGTGCTGATGCTCTGTGTTCAGGCTAGCAGCCTCCTGTCTCACCAGGTCTTTTAGGCCTCTCTGTACCTGCAGGATGTCATAAGTGATTGGTGAAGATGAAAATGCCAATGGCCTTCATCAACTATTGCAGAACAAACTGTATGGATGGGTCATAACTCTATCTATAGCTGGTTTGTTAATTCTTGTTTCATATCACTATTGGGCAGCACAGAGCGGTGCGGATTGTGGCTAGGCTGAATTCCTAAGAGGTTTTGGCTTATGTGCTTGTCTTCAGTGTCTTTCAGTCCTAAAGAAAAGATGTATTACTAGCCAGCGATGTCTTCTTATACACTGTTGACTCAGCAGCCTGCACTAATGGGACGGAGGCTGATGCACTGTGGTCACAACTTTTTTTGTTTGATTGATACTGTTGATCTACAGGAACTCATGACAAGTGACAAAGAGTTCACTGTCAGTTTCTTTACCTTACTGTGTTTGTCTGAGGCGTGTGAGAGGTGTTCAAGGTCACGTTGGATGGGCCCTGGACAACCCGATCTAGTGCCTGATTTAGTGGTTAACAACCCTGCCCATGGCAGAGGGTTGGAACTCGATGGTCTTTGAGGTCACTTCCAACACAAGCCACTTTATGATTCTGTGACTCAAAGTAAGACTGATGTGTGTACTGAATAACTGATGGATCCTGAACCTTCTAAACATCTCCTGGGCTCCTGTCTGGGCTGCAGAGACGCGGGGCCAGGAGTAGGGGCTCTCTGCTTTGTCCTGTGGGTGCCCAGTGGGACTGCTCCAAGCAGAGGGACAGTATCACAGTGTCACACTCTTGCATTACTGTGCATGGGTGCACACATATGCTCCAAGACCCCATATGTTTGATAGGGCAGAACTGCAGGTGTGAGACCCGCTGCCCCAGCACTCACAGGAGCAACGTTTTCAGCATGCAGGAGGGATGTTCCTGGGGTGGTGAGGATGTATGGGGGGACACTGAGTTTCACTTTCCAAACATGAGACCTGACAGGCTTTCTTTGCACTCAGAGGGGGGACAAGGACTCCAGAAATACAGAAAGCAAACCTCAATCTTACTGCTTATTAGCTGCAATTAAACTGTTGTCAAACGCCTGTGCAACAGTGAGCCTTTATGCAACCCACAGGTTCTGTTTTTGAAGTGGAAACCAGGCAAGCAAAAGCTGACCTTGTCAGAAAGTGTTTGGAAAGTGTAGGAGAGTACTTTGGAGTGGCCTCATCTCCCCTTGCTGGTGTTCAGTGGTTATTGCAGCCCTGTCTTTGCCAGCCTTAGCTCTGAATTTCATCTGCAAGTTTGCAGGATTTTCCGAGTATTACCAGGGAAATGATTGCACTTCTTGCCTGCATGCTTATAAAGTGAGAACTGAGCTCTTATCTTTTGATGAAGATTAGCTAAATAATTCTTTTTTTTTTTTTTTTCCCCAAAAGGCATTCATTCATACCTAGCATTGACATTCAGACGTCCACACATAGTAGGCTTTTTTTCCTGTTTATCTGTGAATAAGCTTTGGGAATGATTTTCCTCACCTGTAAATTATTTCTTGGCACAAGATCCATGTTTCTGGTTCTACTGGTTAAAGAGCCATGGCTCTGGATTTACTGCCCTCCCTGTCTCTAACCTGCTCTTCAAGGCTACAGTGATTGAAAATGGGCTTGCAAACCGAGCTACTGTATTTTTCATACCACAGGATTTTGTTGGTGGTATTTCCCTAATGTCCTGGGAGCATACATCATTTTACTAGTGAAATAACCACCCGTTTATATGTTTCTGTTGAGAGACAGCATGATCTGACATTACATTTAACCCACAGCAAGATATTTAGTTTGTTGAATTGATACTGAGAGGGAGCAAATGTATGCAGTGCAGTTCATAATAGACAGCTATTTACCAGGTAAAATACAGCTCCTATTAGAAATACAACAGCATTGAAACAATGACATTTTCAGTCTCTTCCTCCTTTTCTAACACGTGTTTTTTTTAATGCAATTTATACAAACAAACTTGATATGCCAGATAAGCCTTATCATCGGGTAATCAGTCCTGGGCACCAGTTCAGCAGGACAAATAAATAAAGATTGTTCCTCTGCTGTTCAGGTAATGCCCCAGCAGCAAAAGACAGAATTAAACCATGCATGTGCAGCCAGGAAATGTTGACTGAACATGGATAAATGCAGTCATGTCAGCTTTTCCCTGGCTTGCTAGATGCAGGATAACAGCCAGCATTTCAGTTTATGCTGACTGACTGAGTGTACATGATGTGATATACTGAAAAACCTGAAAATCTGTGCCAAAGGGTTTTCATGGGGCACTCCGTTTGGCTACCAGCACTGCAGTCCTTCCTGAGTCCAGTGCCCCGGAAACCACAGAAGGAATCATAGGATCGTTAAGGTTGGAACAGACATCTAAGATCATCTATTCCAACCCCATCCTATTGCCACCATACACGCTGACCATGTCTCTCAGTGCCACATCAGTCCTTTCCTGAACACCTCCAAGGACAGTGACTCTATCACCTCCCTGGGCAGCCTGTACCCATGCATTACCACTCCTTCTGAGAAAATCTCAGAGAAGAAAATCTCAGAAAGTTCTCCCCAGAGTCTCCAGGGAAGTGTGACCTGAGGCAGCCACCGAGGAAGGCACTCAGCATTCTGATGAATGAGTCCTCCCCAGTGGAATCCAAAAGCTGCTGAAGTCACCAGAGTGTTTCTGCCCATGTCAGAGGAGCAGGTTGCTCCTGGATTGAAATCTCCTATTAATGTAATTATTGTCTGTTAAGGGATGAAAATAGAAAAGTGAAGCTGGCATTTTGTGCATTATGGTCACACATGACAGCCAGCTCTCAGTATCCTAAATGAGACTGTACGGTGATTTTATTTTTTTCCAGACTTACTCGTAAGTGAAGCATACAGCAGCACAGCCTCCTTCCTGCCACTCAAAGTGCATTTTGATGAAGAAGTGAAAGAAGATGCTGAGCACCTCAGGCAGAGGAGCCATCTGGACACAGGACAGACAAGCACAGAATTACAGAATCACAGAATCGTTTGAGTTGGAAGGGACACTTAATGGCTATCTAGTCCAACTCCACTGCAATGAATAGGGACACCTACAACTCCATCAGATGCTCAGAGCCCCATCCAGCCTGATCTTGAGTGTCTCCAACATCATTATCATTAATATGACCTGAACAGAATCAGGGTCTGGGTCAGAAATTAAATAGACTTGTCCAGGCTGAGTATCTGGCAGCTTTCAAAGGCTAAGATGGCTCCATGGGCCCTGCCTCAGCCACACGTGTGACCTCTGCCAGGACTCACTCAAGTTCTTGCAACAGTGCACACCAAAAGAAGGCACATTTAAAATAAAAAAGTATTTCCTGATTTATTAAATGATTGTTTTCTTCTATTTTTTTTTTAGGAAGTGAGTCATCTATACTCTGACTGGAAGCATCAGAAAATCCATATCACTGTCTAGCTTTGTGTCTGTGCTCTTGATGAAATTATAGTAGATCAGTTTAAGTTCAAACAAGATTGGAGAGACTGATTCTTGAAAAACAAATAAAACATATAAAAAATGTGTCTGTTTCAAAACTTTCTATCCAGGGGAGTTTTGAATGGAAAGTTAGCTTCCCTCTAAAACTTTCCAGCAACAGACCTTGTCTGACTCTGCAAACATTTCTATTTATTGATTAGGTGAATCATTCAGCTCCTTAAAAAAAACAGACAATCCTCTCTGCCCTCCCCCACCTTCATTATGACATAGATTCTTATGTCAGGGTGAGTTTTTCCATTAACTTCAGTGATCTTTGGATCAAATATCAGAACACAATCACAAGAGTCAGGTGTTTGTAATGCATCCCTGCATGGCAAGGTTCATCCTGGCTCAGGGATCCTCATGCCTGGGTAGCACCAGAACACAGACACATAGTTGACACCTCCCATGCACTGAATTTATTTGAAGCCTTGGTAAATACAGTGAGGTCAAACACTGTGGGCATGAGATTGGAAAAGCTTTTTTTATTGTCGTAAGGCAGGTTTGTACCATGAAGAAAATGGCTTCTGTAACCAAGCAGCAGCCCATTAATTGTATCACATTATTACTGAAAATGCAGTGATTTAAGAGTGTGACTGAAGCAAACAGGAATTTCTGTTTTGCACCAGACCACTTAGGAAACCCTACCTTTATGGAGGGCATGAGGACTTCTCTGTGTCACATTCTATTTCCGCGTCTTATTAATAGCAAAATTGATTTCATGTGCCAGGGGCTTTCCATTTGCATTTCAATTACAGATTTAGGTGGCTTCTTAGGTTTTCCAGGCTTTAAAGGAGTAGTATTTTCTGTAAAATATTCTGGGGAAAAATATTTACAGGATGAGGTTGAAAGAAGATCATTAAAAATAAACCTTATCACAAGGAGTTTCATCCCTACAGTTAAATTTCTTGGTGATTGCTTATGTTTTCATAATTAAATAACGAATAAGAAAAAGTTGCTACTTTTGGCAGAGCTGTAAAACATTACATGTGAATAGATCACTATTGTGATTTTATAAGCTCTGAAATCTTCATTTACACTGACTTATCAGTGAGGTGATGAAGACCTTGGGATTGTGTGAGATAACAGGGTGCAGCAGTTGATAAAGGTCAAAGAGTTCAACTGCAGATCATCTCACCCTGCTCCAGCTCTGGCTTCTCTGACAGAGAAAAAGCAGGAAATGATCCTTCCATGAAACCAGACAGAATTCCTATCCAGTCCATAATTCTCTGCCATTTCCATCTACCACACGTACCCTTTCCTACTGTTGAAAAGGAGGTGAAATAATTGCACTCCCAACAAGAATGATGCTCTGTGGCATACATTTATGGTAAAATTTTGGAGATGTCACAATGAAATATCCTATCAATAGATTAAAAACAAAACAAAATCACTGGGGCAGTAAAAAGCTCTGATTGTATCTTTCATCTCTTCCTTTGTTGTGTTTATTTAGTGCTTCTATTAAAATATTTCTGTTGTAATACTGTTTTTAACATTATACTGTTTTTATAATTGTATATTTTTTATTGTAATATCACCAATTTAATATCTCTTTCTATTATATGTGAATTGCTACTAAAATGGAATTGCTGTTGTAATGGATGTAAGACCCTTGTAGGATGTATTAAGGACCATTACTAGTACTCAATTACAAGAGAAAAGCCAGGAAATTGCATGAGGAAAATGCTATCAAAATGGGATCTGTTTGCGACAGGATAAGCAAGATTGAATAGCAGAAGAGTCTGATGATCTGGAGCTGAGGAAAAATGTTTCAGAGAGAGAGAAATCATCTGAGTTGGACATCCTTTCTCATCTCAGTTCTTCAAGTGAAATTCAGAAAAGTGAGATAGACCAATTGTTGCCAACCCCTTTTCCACCTCAAGATTGCAACCCTGACTTTGGTTTCCTGGTGATGGTGCTTCACAGCATACTGTTTGAATTCACCAACTGCTTTTTTTTTTCTTTTTTTTTTTTTTTCTTTCTACTGTACAGGGGATTTGTGGAAAGGATTGAGCTCATTTAGTTATTTTGTTTTCACTGCTACTAATATCTTATGGTATATGTCCCTCCTGGAAGTTCTTTGGATGACTATTCTTCCTTGCTGGAGCTTCATCTGTTCATTCAATATGGATTTCTATTAGTTTCAACTGTAGCTTCTAAGGATAGACTAGGTTATCATAGAATCATAGAATGGTTTGTGCTGGAAGGGACCTTGAAGATCATCCGGTTCCTCTCAGCCAAGGGCTGGGACAGTTCCTACTAGATCAGTTTGCCCAGGGCCCCATCCAACCTGGCCATGAGCACCTTGAAGAATGGTGAGTGTACCACCAGAGAATCTATCTGCATATCAGGGACCACCATGCATCTCACTATGAAAGTCTGGAGAACCTTAGTTTCAAGGCCAGGCTGGATGGGGTTCTGAACAACCTGGTCTAGTGGGACTTGTCCCTGCCTATAGCAGGGGATTAGGTGGATCTTAAAAGTCCCTTCCAAGCCAAACCATTCTATAATTCTATGAATTTGACAGTACAGGTGCACCAGTAATGGAACACTTGTCTGAAAAGCTGAATGTTAGCTTACCCATGTACTTACAGCTATGGATTTAGATGATAAATCTGAGGCTTTCATATTTAACAGTATCTTCTGCCATCAAATGTACCATATTTTAGTGAAATAATAATAATAAAGTGAATCAACGACCTTAAAAGATCTACAGATCACTCTTGTAAGGCATGGATAAGTTTTCTTTTTCATGTGACATTTTGAGGGAGTAATAAAACCCCGTATGTTCACACAGTTCTCCTTTGGATCATTGAAACATATGGAAGCAGATTTATGGCAGTTTATCAGAAGATTTGTATATACGTGAATACAAACTAAATATGCATCTAAAACTGGCTCCTTTGCTCTCTAGCTAAAATTTATCTCAGGGTGGATCTGCAATTTCCATAGTGTGAATTATAGTTTGAATTCTGACTAGCAGGGCTCACTGGGTTGGTTAGCCCCATATCCAAGGATAATACATTTTAATCTCAACATCTCTCTGGGGTGGTGCAAATTAAAAAAACAAAAAAAACAACAACAACAAAAAAAACCCACACAAAAACCCTGAAGCCACTTTGATGAATTTCTATGATCTTATCTCTGTAGAGCGTTTTCTCTTTGTCAGGGTAGAGTTTTTTGCTTCAGCGGATAATATGGGAATTCAATCATTGTTTTCCAAAGTACATATTATTTGCAATAGTGTGGTCTGGGCGATTGCCTTTCTCAAAAAGCAGGACAATACTTCAGCTAACAGGGTGGAAATCAATAGCAAAAGATTAAAGCTTAAAGGATGAACAAGTGCACGTGAACCAAAGGAAGAAGTGACAGTGAGAGCTGCCTTTAAGTGATAGCAGGTGCTCCTGGAGAAGAACGAAGAAAGGCGCTTCAATTAGCCCATCCCTGTGCTCCCGACAGATTGCGCTTTGTTTTTAGCTTTGAAGGATTCTTTCCTTTCTTCTGATAGATTTGCAGCTCCTCACCAATTTCCTGTTGCAGCTTGATCCTATATTCCAGTCCAGCCCTGTTCTGTGTGTTTTCCTGCATGATAACTACTTTGCTAACTACATTCTTGTAAAAAAAACCCAAACATTTTAGCTCCCCTATTATGAGTGAGAAGAGTTTCATGCCTGCTCTTATTAGTGCCAGGGCTTCTATGCCCAAAAACAATACCAAGGTGTATTGACTGCCACCCTAGTAGCTCAGAACTCTGCAAATGCTAGGATCAAATCATCAGTGGCAAAGAAGCATATTACCAGCTAGAAATTATTAGGAAGGAATCAAAACCAAATGTTATTCAGCTACATGCTAGATGCTGCATGCAGCTTGGCTCTTCTCGCCTTGTCGAGGAGAGGGAAGGATTGGAAAAGGGCAGCACAAATCCCAGACATGGGGAGGATCCCACAGAATGGTTACACAGACCAGAATGCTTCAGTGTGGAAAAGATTTGGTCTACGTGGGGTATGATTAGAGATTATAAAACAAGAGGTATCATGCATGGCACACATAGGGGCACTTTGCTTTCCGCCGCCCTAGTCTCATTGACTGTTCTGTCACTGCCACTGCATCACTGCCCCTGAAAATGAAAATATATCAGCATCAATCATGCCCATTCTCGTAACACTTCTAACTCCCCAAACTCTTAGAGAACTGTAACTCTTGAACTGAACTGTGCTTGCTTGTAGATTGGGGCCCATCTGTTACCTGAAGGACAGGCGCCTTTGCCAGGGCTGGCTGCCTTTCTGCTGTGCAGACTGGCGCTAGAACTAGATTGTCTTTATTTCCCAGAGGTCCCACCCGTGAGCAAGTATGTGACAGTGTGGAGGCAGAGCTTTTGAATGGACTTTCAGTGTAACTTACAATTATAAAATATTGTTTTACAAGATGCAAAAAAAATCCCAAACAACAAAACCGGTGTGCATTGTACATTTGATTCAGTTGAAAAAGGTAAGTATTTATACATATATTTTGTTATTTCAAGGCCAGGTTGGATGGTGCCTTGGGCAGCCTGATCTAGTTGTCTGATGTAGGGGTTAGCAATGCTGCCTGTGGCAGAGGGTTGTAAGCGGATGATCTTCAAGGTCCCTTCGAATGCGAGCCATTCTATCATTCAAAAAAGCTGTTAGAAGTTATATTGTCATCAGCCTTGAGCTGGAGCTTTAAGAAAAAACTCTTGAAATGCCAGCCACAGGGCTTGAATTCCCCAGGCTTCCACTATTAGGAGCAAGTCTAACAAGTTGGAGAGCTAAGTCTGGCTATTTGGAGCTAATTCTAGCAAGAGACTGCTGATTGCTTTGCTTCTCAAGAAAATTAAATAGATTATAGAACTTCCCAGTGAAGTTAAATACATGAGCGGCTGCATTGCCTTCTCCGTATCAGGATGCTACAGTAAATCTGCTCTGCTTTCTCTGTGCCCAGGTTTCTGCATTGAGGTATGGGAGGAGGGCAGCTCTGCTTTTCTCCATCAGCGTTGCTGTTAGGACAGGAGATCTCCTCTACCTCTGCAGTTAACAGGTAGGTTGCTCCTGCACTTGTTCCAGTTCTTAAAACATATGTGTTTTCAAGGAAACAGAGAAATTACCAGGACTACAGAGATCTGGGATGGGGTCTGGTTCAGAGGTATTATGGCTTTATCTCAGCATCATAGAATTGTTTGAGTTGGAAGGGACCCTTAAAAACCATTTAGTCCAACTCCCCTGCAATGAACATGGATACCTGCAGTTCCACTGGGTACTTAGAGCTGTGTCCAGACTGACTTTTGTTTAGCAAGCTGGATCACAAACATTAATCTTCTGATAGCTAGAAAAAAGGAGGAAAGTGATTCCTTCATTGGGATGGCTTGGTGTTAAGTTCTTTGGGGCTTTCTGGTGGTTGTGAAATGTCTCAGCCCAAAAGCACCGAGTTGCTGGAGTAATACTGTGTCAGCCCTTTGAGAAAGCTCTGGCAAAGAATACTGCCTTTGATAGTTTGATCCTAGCAAAAAGATGTGCAGAGCAGATAGGAAGGAGCACTAGTGATGTCACATTACCAGGGCAACCTAAATCAGTATTGTTCAGTGCACTGGAAACCATCTGAAGTAGACTTAGAGGTTGATGGCACAGGTGGGGTGATGCCACAGCTGTGGGTAATCCCACAGTAGTTGGTATAAATAAGTTAAATGAGGTGAGGAGTATTGACAAAGGTTTTGTTGGCTCCTTGTAACTTTAAGCTGGGGGGACTTAGTCTGCAGTCAGTATTTGTAGAAAAGCTAAGGTGGAAATGCTCCATGCATCAGATCCAGAAGTATGGTGGAGGGAGTGTTGTTCTCTTCTTCTGGACCACATCTAGAACAAGAGGTACGGTGAATATCTGGGACAAACTGCTATTTGTTAGCATAGTGGCAGAGGTGTATGGTTCCTTACTAGGAGAAGCAGCTTGGATATGCTGTTAACTTCTTTTCAAGTTGAATTCACAAAGTGTACTCATGTTTTTTCTGGCTTCAGGCATTTTAGTTTTCTTCCTGTATTTTTCTGCCAGTTTGTATCAGCACTTTTGAATTGGTTTGCTAGCCTTGTGCATAGGGAGAAAAAGGCAATGGGGGAGAGTTACACCAAATACTTTTTCCTGTTATCTTCTTCCTCCCTCCCAATGTAAGTATTTTATGAATGTAAAACTTAAGTCAATAAAATTGCAGATAAAAATCCTGATGAGCCACTGAGATAGTTATGCCTATACTATGTTTCTTCCAGAGCTCTGCTGACTAGAATATGCCTCTAGAATTTTCCGTGTTTGATATCTGGTCAGGTTTGTTATTGCATATATCTTAACAGTATGTTGCACTGCTATTTATTTACTTATGTTTTATGCACTTAAAGTAGCATTGACTGAAAACCTTTCCTAAAAGCATGGAAGCACTAAAATTTGGCTGAAAGAAGAAAACTAGGGTAACTGTCACAACCTGGGTTTTGTATACCCCTTCTAAAGCGATTCAGGAGCAGAACTTCCATTTGCAGAAGGTGGACACTAATATCATTCTACCTTTGGCTCCCAATGTAGCTAGCTAATTCAGGTGCAGGGCTTCCCTGGTTCTCTTCTGCTTGGGGACCTCCCTAGTTAATGTAAGCACTTTATTTGCTGGACACAGTGCTCTTTGAGGGGTTGCAGGCCATTGGGGAGTCATTAGCACTGGGGGAAACTTATGGGGAGCCTGGCCTCTGATGAGTGAAAATCATCCAAAATCTAGCATTACCCCCACTGGCATAAATTCCCCACTTAGGAAGGAGAGAAAGGAGCATGCAGGAAAAAGTGGAGATGTGCTGATGAGAAACTGATTTTTTTATTTTTTTATATACTAACCAACTTGGAGACACCCCTGTCCCCTTCTAACATGTGAGCAAGGATATGCAGTGCTTAGATTGTATGACAAAAATAACACCTGTGGCATGGCTCAGGTAGCTGCTCTCCCACTCTGCTTTCTGACAGCTGTATGGTACCTCCCTTCTTCGAACTTGGCACTAGTGGGTGAATTCACAGCTTTTCATCAGCAACTACTGAGAAGAAACAGAGACATAGCAACCTGAAGAACAAAACATGCCACTGGTATTTATTAACATAGCCTTGTAAATCAAAACAGCCTGCCTGTCTGGTGTCTTGTCTAGAAATTATTGGCTCATTCATCTTAGCCATATTAAGCAGACCACATATATCTCTTTTTATGTGATCTTGATAAATAAGGACTATGCCTGACCAATAGTTACATGCAGGTACCGTGCTTAGAGTATGCCCAGAGCAAGTTGTTTGGAGGGAGAAAGAAAAGGTGCTTAGCTTTTTGCATCAGGTACATGTGCAAGGGTATGAAGAGAGACTTCAACTTCAAAACCTGGGTCAAAATAATGGCACAGGCTGAACCACGATGAATTCAAGGATATTATTCTGATTGTGTGAGTATTTTAGTAAAGATTTCAAAAACTAAATCAAATGATAGCAGTATTTTCTTTATTTTCCTAGTATGCCATCATAATACAGAATTATAGAATTGTCTGAATTAGAAGGGACTTGAAAGGCTATCTGGTCCAACTCCCTTGCAGTTAAGAGGGATACCTACAGCTCCATCAGGTGCCTGGAACTTCATTCTGCCTGACCTTGGCTGCGTCCAGGGACAGGGCATCCGTTACACCTCTGGGCAACCTGAGGCAGTGCCTCGTGTACAGGGAACTGAGAATTATACATATTTGTCAGATAAAACTGGAATAAGGTTCATTTTCTGGCACTCACTCATTGTTGGGGTGCTGGTCTGCTTCCATCTAAAGAGTTGGTGATGCTTTCATTTGAATGAGCTTCCCATGGGACATGGGCTGTGTCTCATTGGGCCCATCTTCCAGCCTTGTCTGCCAGGTGGCAAGTTTTCTTGGGTGTTTTCTTATCTAGCTCATGGAAAACAATGACACTTTTCTACTGGCCACCTCACCAGGCCAGTAGGTCCAGGACAATGATCTGAAGCTATTACAGAATCATGAAACCATGGAATGGTTTGAGAGACCTTGAAACCCATTCATTCTCTGCCATGGACAGGGTT
Organism: Perdix hodgsoniae; assembly: GCA_035772895.1. Classification (NCBI taxonomy): domain Eukaryota; kingdom Metazoa; phylum Chordata; class Aves; order Galliformes; family Phasianidae; genus Perdix; species Perdix hodgsoniae. Next base: position 48,690,529 of record JAPSGF010000001.1, on the reverse strand, counting down.
GTTACACACAGATCAACTAGCCCAGGGCATTATCCAACCTGGCCTTGCATGCTTTCAGGGATGGGATGCTCACAACTTCTTCAGGCATTCTGTACAAATGTATCACCATTGCTTACGTGTTGCCTTCCACAGAGAATTGTATCGTTCTGGGAGTATTTTTAAAATCAAATGTAATCAAATTTTAAATGGTCAACAGTCAACACTGCATTCATAAAATATATTTGTTTTTTTTGTTGTTATAATCTTTAGAATCTGGTGGGACTCTATCACAGTACAAAAACATGTGGCGTTCCCCCGTGTATGTGAATTCATGCAGTGTGAGACAACTATTTTCCCGAAGAATTTATGGTCTAATCAGACAAAGCAGAGGATGACTGGGAGATAGGAGTGGTGGGCTGCCATGAAACACAGATCAGTAGATCTTATTCACAGAGGAAACCTGTCAAACTGTTTAAATTACAGAAAAAAAAAGCTTCATTTTACTTAAAAAAAAAAAGTGCTTAAAAATCAGTATTTTTGAAATCTCTTCTTTCTGATCTGCTGTATTGAGAAGTTTTATAGGGGGCAATACAATAGCCTGTATGAAAATATTATGTTGTCTAGATGTCATTGTGAAAAGCATACTGTAACAACTATTCATTTCCAAGCTGGTTTAAAAAAAAAAAATACACATAATACACAAATACTTGCTAGCACGCAGCATTATGGAAAAAAAATCCCTTTGAGTTGCAGACTATTTGTACTTGATTTTTTTTTTCCCCCCACTTCACTCATCTGTAAAACCAGTCTGACCTAGTCACTGCCTATACATGTTGGATGGCAGAATAAATGTTAAAAACCTTTAAATCATCAGAGAGAGATTTTCCATAGATCACTGTCATAGCCTTAAGGCCTGAGAGCAGGCAAATCTCCAGGGCTTACTGGAGATGGTTATATTGTTAGAAATCTTAACGTTCTTGTTCCCAAGGTAGGTGTTTCTAGTGATGATGGGTAAAGCTATTACATCTTAAAACACTCACTGTTCCATGCTTGTATAGAGCTAGTAGAAATGGGCAAAGCACAGCAATTTGGGGAACAAATTTCAGCAAAAAAAAAAAAGGCACTGTGTCATACGCGTGCCATTCTTGTGAACTGGATCTTTTCTAAAGAGAAAACTTCACTTTAACAAAACATGTTGGACATTTCAGAATGAATGCTTTCTCTCTTGGAATGAAACCCAGATCAAATACGGCAAATGTCTGTGTCTAAGTTTGGGATGGTAGAAGGAAGTGTGCCTTATGAAAGCCCTGGCCAAGGGATGCAGATGATGGAGGGTCAGCTCCTTGCTCAAAGTCTATGGTGACTCTACTGATGCTCTAGCTGCAGGGCTAGCCTCACATGTGGCTGTTGTGATGTTTTCCACAGCAAAGAATCCTTTTTGCAGAAGGGCTGAAAGCACAGCAGGTAGAGCAAACACATTGTGAAAGATGTTCTAGACAGTGGTGGACCTCTTGGTCTTTGCTAGTGGGCGTGGTGGTGATGGGTTGATGGTTGGACTAGATATCTTAGTGGTCTTTCACAGAATTGTTACAGCTTGAATTCTAAGATCTTCCAAAGCTCCATCTGACCCATCAGTTTTACCTCTCTATATTTTCTTGTGGAAGTTTGCTGTCCCAGACAAGAAATTACTGTGCTATAAAATTCCAGATCAGCCAGGAATTTGCCAAGAAAATAGGAAGAAAATGCAAGTCTGCAGCGTCAAGCACAGACTCTGAGACAAGATGAGCACGTTGCTCCCAATCTGATGCTAAGCCTGCTTGGGGCTTCAGACTCAGGAGCTCTGCACCATGTCCATGGCCCTCACTGCCTAATGCCACATCTCCATCTGAAGTGGAGGGAAGCAACAAATATATCCTCTATGTATATCCACTGCAAATAAATCACACTGTATAAATTATAGAGTGAGAAGGGGTACTCAGCATGATTCTGCAGTGATAAATGCTGGCTTTATTGGTTGTGCTGGGGGAGACGGATGGGTGCGGATGGAGCTTGGATGTGTTATATGAAAATTAAGTGTGATGGATTAGGATTGCATTTCTCTGGGATCTCAGCACTGCATTGTGTGTGGCCAGGCAGCCACATAGATTGGCGGGCAGAAAATGCTGGAGAGGCAGAGGGGTCTGATGGCATTACATGAGTGGCTGTGTAGGCATGTACAGGGACTGTGATTCATCACACATGTTCCTTAATTTTGTTTTTCTGTCTCTTTTAAATAACAATAAAAAAAAGGACTTGAACATATGCAGGTCTGTGTAATCCCAGAACTCTCTGGGATAGCTGCTACTAAATGACAGGTAGAAACTGTGGCTTCAGCAAGCAGTTAGGAGGTTTATGGGCATAAGGGATATCATAATGTGGAAATGAAAGTCAGCAACAATGCCATGAATATGGACTGATTGCCTTTATATTAGAGTCTTTTGGAAGTAGTAGCATTACATGGTGGTTCTATGCCATCATGGCTGGCTGGCTGATCAATTGCACCTGTCTGAGCCATCAATGGCTGTGGATGGCACTGATCTTGAGTCTCCTACAGGTGTTAGGATGTCAGCAACTGTCAGACAGGAGAGGTTGTGTTTGATTTCTTTCACTGTAGTGCAAATCCCTGGGATTTAGTGAAATCTGAAGAAGAAAGTTGGAAGGAACTCATGAGTCTCCCATGGCAAGAAAATCAAAGACAGGCATGGTGGGTAGCGTTCTGCTTTGGGACTGCCCTGTTTCTCAACTCATCACCATTAGTTGGTCTAGTATTAAATAGGGAAGTTGGTGGCCCTGCATGTGGCAGGGGGGTTGGAGATTCATGATTTTTGAGGTCCCTTCCAACCCTGGCCATTCTGTGATTCTCTGTCTAGGCAGAGGAGGGGAAGGCCAGGAGATGAGCTGCCCCAAGACCTCATCTTTCCTTAATGGACTCATGCTTGTGTGCCAGTGGGCAGCTTGTGCTCAGGGACAAGTACCTGGAATAATGCAAATTGCTAAAATAAGCTCTAGCTGGAGATGTAATGGACTGTGTGGATTGATTCCAAATGGGGAGATGTAACAGACACTCAGAAATGAATTACGTCCCCAAACCCCAAGCAACTTTTGCAGATCTGATATAAAAAGATGCTTTTTACAGCTGTAGATAAAGAGTAATGTGGTAACAGCCTCAGCCTTTGGGAAATTCTGCAGGGATTCTGTGGGCTCTGATTCTTGTTGTACCCTAATTTCCATTCACTTCACTAGGGCTCTTTTGTGGGGAGAGTCTGGTTTCATTTTCTGTCCAAACCATGCAAAAAGAAAATCCTCATCGGCCCCTAGCAGATGTGATGGTCTGATCATTATTGAAGATGATATATTTGGGATTTGTAATTAAAATTAAAGCTATTTGGTGTAAAAGATTTAGAATTTAATTCCTTTCATTAGATATCTTAGGCTAATTGTTGCATCCAGCAGGGAGCAAATGGCATTGTAATTGCTTGATATCTCATGCTGGTTTGATTAGAAGATGATAGGAAAGGGAAAAAAGAGACAACTCCTATAATGGTATTATCTTTTTTCTTTGATTTCCTTCTGGCACCAAACATTTCTACAGAAGAGGGAAAAAAAAGAAAATCAGGGAAATTAAGGCACAGAGAAGTAAAGTGATGGATGTCATGTCACATGAGGTGTAAATGGTGAAGAGAGAGATTGAGCACCAAAAGCCTCTTTTTTCCTCTGGGATAAATAGTTCTGAAATGGCTGTGATGAAACTCAGAAAGGTGATGGAGGTGTGAACTACAAGTGAGCCACAAGGGACCTCTGCCACTCATGGTTATTAGCTAGTAAGTTATAGCCCTTGTTCTTCCATACAGTGTATGTAACACATAAGTCGTCTATTATGGGCTGTTGAAACTCAGCCATTTTGAAGGCAGGAACGCAACAATCCTGGGGCATGGAAGAGAAAATGCAAAATGAATGCTTACTCCAGTCTACAGGTTTTCTTTCTTTGCTGTTTTCTCCAGAGCTGTGGCTGGAGGATAAATGCAGGGCCAGGGGAATGGATCTCCCTTTCGTTGCTGTGCTCAAAGCTGGGAATAGCTGATGGAATTCAGGAGCTTTACAAGTGTTTCTTTTTTTCTTTGTGTTTCTAGATATTAAATGTACCAACTGCTTCTCCTGCCCTCCTTTTTATTTTACAAAGTGGTTTGCCAATGTTTTTTGTGTGATCCTGGTGAGACTCTACTGCTGAGGTTTTTTTCTGTTCAAGCTGCCCCAGCTTTACATGAACTTCTTTTGTGTGAGGTTTGTTCACACACGAGTCCAAACAACAAATCCGTAGCTAGCTGCTCTACACCAGGCTATACTAAGGCAAGGAATTAATACTTTTTTTAAGTGAGAAGAAGGGGGAGAAGTATCAGTGGCTGTTGTGCTGTCAGCTTTCCTATCCGCTTTAATTAGTTCTGTGGAGCTCCTTGACTAAATTTGCATATAATTTATCCTTCCTTCCCTTTCCTTGTTATGTGCTTTAATTATTTTCATGCGGCTTGCTCAGGGCTCACAGATGAAGCACAGATCTGGGCAAACATCTCTGCTTCTGGTCACCCCAGGGATATGCTGCTGTGAATTGGTAGAGGAAGAGAAAATTGGCTATGATAAATCTGAAGTTATGGGCAGGCAGGCTGGGAGGTGGGGATGGAGCAGTGGGAAGATGCTATGTCTGGATCTTCCTGAAGTCTGTGTGTATGAATACAGAGGCTGATGGAAAGTAGCTTGTTGAGACTGGCTGAAGAGGTGACCCTGCTCAAAATGTTGCTTTGAAGCACAGACTGAGGTATTAAGATTTGTTTAGCTTGGAGAAGAGAAGACTCCAGGGAGATCTCATTGTGGCCTTTCAGTACCAGAGCATGTAAGCATGGTGAGACAGACACTTAACATGTTCTGATAGTGATAAGACAAAGGAGAATTGGGAAAAAATTCCTCATTCAGAGGGCACTGAGGCCCTGGCACTGCTGCCCAGAGAACAGTGGGTGCCCCATCCCTGGAGGTACCCAAGACCAGGCTGGATGGGGCCCTGGGCAGCCTGAGCTGGTGGGGACAACCAGCCTATGGCAGGGGTTGGAGGCCTATGATCTTTAAGGTCCCTTCCAACCCGAACCATTTGATGATGATTCTACAATTTAAGAGAAACAGAGCTCTGACTTCAAGTGTTGTGGTTGGTGGTGCCAGGGCACACAAAGTGGATGTCATTACTAAGGAGAGTGCATGGGACAAAACCATTCAGGGGCTGAAGACTGATGCTCCTGTCACTTCTATCAGGGCTGCTGGAGAAATAACACCCCCTCCCTCAAAACCCAGTGAAACCTGCAGAAACTGGTTCTATTTATTTGTTAGATAGAGATGCATAAAGTGAACAGCTGACAGTTTCTCACTGGTGTCTGGAATCACTGAAGGCATCAAGCAGAACTAGGGTTCCCAGGTAAGTATTAGTTTCTTTGGGAGGAGGGATGGGCTGCTGCCACCCTCGGATGGATTCAGCTCTTCCTGTTGCTCCTTCAGTCTGGAGAAGACTGAAAATAAAACAATCTGCCTCCTTGTTGGCAAAATAGCAATTTCTCTCCTATAAAATCTACATTTACACCTGCCTTTCTGTTCCCATTTATTTGCTTATGGGAGCATGGAGGGGTTCAGAGGAGCATCCTCAAAGAGATGGGGGGCAGCTCACTGCTCCCCTGTGCATCCCAATGAAGGTAGCAGGGATCTAGTTCTGCATGATAAGCATAAAAAAATGGTCATTTTATGCCAGGTGATCTCCTGCTGTGCAAGATAAAATAGCTTCACATTACTCTCTGGCAGAAGCAGTACCACTGAAACCCAGTCCAGAGGTACATTTTGGTACATCCTTAAGTGATGATGTTGCTCATCATTAGCAGGTTATCTTGTGGGCCATAGTTACTTTTCAGTTTATCAGTGAGGAGGCATTTTGTAGGAGCTATTGCATCTTGATTTTGTTATTAATCCATCTGTACAGCCATGTTCTCATAGTAAATGTCAGATATGGGAATTTGCGAAGTGGACACAGGAAATAATATGTCTGGAAGGCACAGATTGTTGGCTAAATAAATCTCCCCCAGGAAAGCATTTGGAGGAATGAGAGCAAGGGGAGAGAAATAGGGAAATCTGATTTAAAATATAAAGAGAGAGTTTAGTTTAAATACCTAAGCGAATGGGGCAGAGATATTTAACATTCTAACATGAGCAAAGGATTTTTTTTTGAGTGCTTTGTTTACTACATGATTTAAAGAAAGATTTTTGTTGTCCTTTTGCTACATAATTGAATTTGTATAGTGCTGTTAATAAAAATATGCATCAAATGTGACAATTTTTATTCTTTAATAGATTTTTATATTATTTCAGTCTGAGAGAGTTATAAGAAAAGCATTCAGGGTAACTCTGAAATTATATCCTGAAGTCATTTCTATGATTTAATGCTTCTTAAAATTGGTGAAATATTTGGACATCTCTACTTTTGCAAAGTAATTCTTGGTTTTCAGAGAAAGTCAATGCATTCTAATAGTTGCAGAAGAGGGACCAATCCTGCAATCACTTGTGAGTAAAAATCCCATGTGTTTCCATGGGAATTTTGTCATGGGAAGGGAGGCGGCTGCATCAAGATGCATAAATGTACGCAGAAAAGTGTCAGCTCCAGTACGTCACTTGAGTGTTGAAAACAGCATTATCCTTTCATGTCCTATACAGTGAGGCAGTAAATCATTAAAAAAAAAAAAAATGTTTAGAGAAAAAGAAAAATGCATTTGACCCTTTGTGCTTGATCTTGGCCTCTTTCTTATGTCACTCCCTTGGTTCCTGTGGGACACATTACAGAAAAAGCTTTAGAATTTGGTGATTTGTGTCCACCAATGGAACAGTAGTGTACCTCATGAAAAGTAAACTGAAGAAATTAAGAAAAACATCTCATTTTTTTATTACTTGGGGGAGGATGACATTAAACATCTGTCATTAGGTTTATCTGGCACAGTAGTTTCCAGTTGAAGCATTTCTTAAAAGTGTTTTTACCCTTTGAAGAAGAAACATCATTATTTCCAGAATGTAGAAAATGATGACTTAAATATGTTTTCTGATAATGGGACCGCTTTGTTAATGAATAGCAATTTTCTGGCTACCTCCAGAGGAATTAAGCTCATGGATTATATAATACATCTGTGAAAGCTTATCTGATTGCCCAGTAATTGTGACCTCATTGTGGGTTGTGCAATTAAGCATTAAGCCACTATTTGGCACCGTGGTTAATTGTGTTTTACTTTTCTGATACGCTTGTTGACAATACAGAGCAAAATTACCGATAAGAGCACAGGGACAGGAGGAGTAGTGCTACCAGGGCGCCGTCCCCATGCAGCACTGCAGGTGCCTCTCTCCACTGTGGAGGAGATAATTAAGTAGGCAAAGAGCTAATGACAGAGGGAGAGGGTTACATCCACTGTGAAGGCCAGACACCAAAGTCCTTCTGCTTTTAAACCAATGTGTCATGCTGAATGAGACAGATGGGTTCATCAAAGGAGCCGTTTTGCAGGGCAAATATGCAGACATATTTTTTTGGATATTTTCCTGCACCAAGTTGTAGCTTCCCAGATATAAGTGGTTGTTAGGGAACGTGCAAAACGGCAGTGTTTTAGAGCAGTTTTGATGGAGATTATGCCCAAATATAATTGTTAGTCAAGTACAAGGCAGATTTTGAAGAAGTACTGAGAGATTGAGTAAAAACAATTTTTTTTTTTCAGGGGAAAGCTGCAGTATAAATGACTCAGCACTGGGAAGGGATCTGTATTCTGCTGATATTCCAACCCACTCTCCAGAATGTTTAGAAACATTTCTCCAGAATGTTTAGAAACCAGGAGATGTTTGTCATATTCCTCAGAGAGAGGGGTGTTTCTGGGAGTGTCTCATGGGCCATGACCTGTGTAGTCACAACATACTTTTCCAGAAGTAAGTGCAGATGTCCTTGTAGAACAGCTCATTATAGACGTCTTTGGTGACCCAGTAGATTTTCATGTGTGCGCGCGCTACGTAATGCTTGCTGCACCAGTGCTGCCCTCCTACTGGCTGTATGACTTAGCTGAGCCTGAAAGCCAGTCCTGACATGATAGAAAGCCACAGGTTGCCAGTGTTCAACCAGACTGTGTAAAAGAAGAGAAATAAAAAAGTACTTTGTCATGTCTTTCATATCAGCGGAATAAATAGCCACAGTGGCGTATCTCAAAAATGCAAAGTGAGGACATGCTAGAGGCTTTATATTGTGGTGTAGTCATCTCTTATCAGTTAAGCAGGGTTCCTCTTGGGTCTTCTCCTCTTTGGACTCTGACGTTGCTTGAGTAGTACATCAACAAAACGCCCTTTTCCGTCGTGATGTATTGCACTCGTATATCTTTAGAGTGAGCTTTCTTTCTAATGATCTATTAGTGAAATGCATCATTCGAGTGAAGATGATGATATACTACTCCACGTATGATGCCATTCAAAGGAAAGAAAAGGTCAGACAACAAATTCAATAGAGTTGTTGGATAAAAGTCAGGGAACACGTCATCTCTGAGGCTGTTTTCCTAATGCCAGGGAGGACTGCTGATACAAGCAGTGCATTTCAGAGGCCATTTCTTTTATAGCTGTGCCTAAACTGACCCCAAATGCCAAAGGAAAGCAGTGCTTTGTATCATCTGAATTGAGAGAGTATCAAAATATTTTTGTTTGAGACTGCCTATGGCAGCTTCAGCATGAAATCCCCAGACAGCATATATCTTTCTGCACTTCTGGTCATTCTTCTGTCTTCTAGGTGCACGTTGACAAACATCAAATGCAAATATCTCTGCCTGGGTTAGATTTAAACTGTGTGCATCTTTGTGAAACCTGATCACTTCCTTCACCGCAGTCCTAAGAGATGCTACCAAATAAGCTTTTCTATGAAGTGCAGTAATTGGTGAAGGATTACAGAATAGCACTTACAAGATTCATACTTCTTGCATTTATATCCTTTGTCAAGTCTGAAATTAATTTCAAGAAGATTCATTCCCTCTTTTATTTAGCATTTGACACTCTTGCTATTCTCAAGTTGAACAGAAAATAGCAACTTTTGAAGAATGGTATGCGGTTTTCATCTCTTTTTACGTGTCTATCTTGCTGGCTTAACATCCTCGAAATTTGCTGTGGAAGGACAATGAGAGACACATAAATAATGTACAGAGTTGGATCCCAAGATGGTTTAGTTGTTGAATATGTAGTGAAATATAAATGATGCTTACAAGAGCACTAGGATTCATTTATCCATCTGAGGTAAATACACTGAGTAAGGTGCTGTGTGGTGTCTCCCAGTGAATATGATTATTAAAAAAAAAAAGCTTCAGGCTGATTTCTTTGAAGGTTTGTATTTTCTGATAATGATGAACAGTTTTGCAGTGCTGAGATGTGACATCTGACTGCTTGATTTTTGCCATTTCGCATGTGAGGATGGCACGTGATGTAGCTGCTCAAACAGTGGCAATGTGACCTGGCACCGGCCTTGGAAAACTGGAGAGGATCCTTTTGAAGTCAGGGTCAGCTCAGTGCTGTACAGACATTATAAGAAGCTGGAGGTGAGCTGGTGCCAACAGTTGACAACACAGCACACTCCCAACTTTTCTACAGAGCTGGGGGTGTGCTGCAGTTGTATCATCATAAATGTGATCTGAAATCTCTCAGTTGGAGTCTGTGTATGATGAGCAGGCTTCCTAAGAAGTGTAGCCCATTAAGAGCTGGGCCTGACTGGTTTGAGGCTTGCTGCTCTTCCAGGCAGCTATGGTTCATGCAGCATTGGATGGGCATGATCAGAAATTAATTGCACCATGACAAGTACAAGTTTAAAGCAGCAAAATCACAGAAATGTACCAGACACTAAATAATTCCTGAAGAAGAACTTAGTCTTTTGACACTTCTTCCTGATTCCATAATCTTTATATCTTTTGCTTTTTTTTTTTAATAGAAATGTATGTTCAAGTACGCTGTTGTTTCGTAATTGGAGGATTTTCCATAGGATTGTTTGAATTGGAAGGGACCTTCAAGATCATCTAATTCCAATGCCCTGCTACATGCAGGAAACCTCCCTCTAGACCAAGTTGCTCACAGCCCCATCCAGCCTGGCCTTGAATGCTTCCAGGGGCAGGGCATCTACCACCTCCCTGGGCAACCATTCCAGTGTCTCACCACCCTCACAGTAAAGAATTTCTTCCAGATACTTGTTCAAATCTGTCCTCTTCCAGTTGAAAGCCATTTTCCCTTGTCCCATCACTACATGTCTGTCCCCAGCTTTCCTGTTGCCCCCTTCAGGTACTAGAAGGTCACTATTAGGTCCCCCTGGAGCCTTCTCTTCTCTAGGCTGAAGAGCCCCATCTCTCTCAGCTTGTCCTCACAGGGGACACTTTTCATTGATTTTAAATTGCTTCTGTATTATTAAAGCTGCTCAGCAAGCACAGTTTCTCGGGTTGAATTAGGTTATCTAACAAGATAGAAAAATTGGGAGTTTGGGGGTATTGTTGTTTTTAAAAGCTTGAGGAAAACTTCTGGTAGTGTTGTGTTAAATGCAGGTTGCAAATTACATGATGCCATTTCACAGCAGCGTTTTCACTTGTTCCAGGCTTGATACCAGTTAAAATGAAACTCAGAACTAATGCAGCATATAGAGCCGTGTGTCCATGAGTCACAGAATTAGCCATGAGAAGGACAGATCTACAATAATTGAATGCTGTAGTAAATGCAGCTGCGAAACAGGTGCTGTAAATGCATGTATGTGTATTTAGGAGAAAGATCCTATAGTATCTCTGTAAAAGCAACCTCTTGTTGTGCAGCTGAGACGTGAATATGTTGTGTGTCCTATCTCCATACCACTACCTGTTTCTAGCATGGGTACCTTGCAGCCAATAGTTCAAAGGATGCGAGCAAACAGCTCTATATTGTACAGTAATTTTCCTTGGAAACCACAGCTCATGCTTATCAGGGAAATCTTCCATTATGATGAATTAGTAACACTTCAGTATGAAATATTTGGAAAAACACATTTCTGCTTCTCAGCATTATAAAGTGAATTTCAAGCTAACTTGAACAAGGTTTATTTGCTTGCTTTTTTTTTTTCATTGTTTTGAAGTAACACCAACTACAGCTAAAAAATCAATTAAAACTCTTCTGTCAAGCCTACTTCTTGGTATTGGCTCCTTCCTTCATGCTCCCTGCTACCTCTACAGGCTGCTGATCTGAATCCCTTCTTAGCATGGACCTATAGCTTTGGTTCAGTAGAACTACTGAACACTACAGTGCCAGCATCTCCCTGACCCTGTGAGCTGGAAATGCACTCATTGCACTTGCAGACCAATTTTGTACTGTGACAAACTTCCTCTTTAAATACAAATAAATAAATAAATGCAGAGAAATGTCATCTTGTCACTAATGGTATTTGCGTCATTTTGCAGCTGTGTTTGCTTTGAAGTGAGCAGTCAGTGATTTTCGAGTTAGCTAGGTGAAGTGGAAAAATAATGATGGATTTGGTAGTCTTTTGTCACTTGGGGTCCTGAATTTTCCTTGTGTCTGTGTGAGCTTTGGCTGGGTATCATTTGCTGGTAGTAAAAATTAGATTCTGGTGCTGGGCCCACTGGATGCAACAAAAGTATGGATCATTTAGTTTCTCATCATTTCCCTCCAAATCTCCCTATAATGAGTGTCAATAAATAAGTTTTTGGAAAAAAAAGATTCATGTTCTTTTATCAATTAAATGTTTAACAGCCAAAATTAAAATGGAAAAGAAACCAATAATGCCTCATAAACATTCTTAACCCAAAACAATGAAAAATGAGAAGTGGAAGTGGTTCTTAATGCGAAGATTTGGACCAGTTTTTATTAGTCTTTCCTCCCCCAATTTGTTGTGCAGTTTATAACAGCTCTTTCAGGGCAGAATAATACAGGTCAATAGCTGACTTAAAAGTCTTTAGGAAAGGGAATGATTAGCTGTTTGTGCAGGGGCCGTTAGTGGATTCACCAATTCATTCTCTTTCAGGGATGAGCTCTGGGCAAGGAGCATAAATCTAAGACTCCAAACAACGTCTGTATAAAATAAATCAATACTCAGTCCTACCAAGGGATGCATTGATTTGGTCAAAAGGAAGGGGGTCCTGATGGCTACAAGCTCTTTAAAATTTTGTTTTCTTTAGGAAATGAGGTTTATGGTACTGCATGTGCTTGTCTGCTGGGTCCTCACTTGACACTTATTCCCAATTTCAGCCAGATTTGGCTTAACATTTGGCCAGTGTGCAGGATCTTAAAGCCACTGGGCTCTGACAAGTTTTGCAAAAAGGAGAGGAAGAGCTTGGAAGAAGACATTAACATCAAGGAGATATCCATTTGCAGGCAGCTGCTTACAGCCTTGGGTTGACTCCTCATCTCAGTCCTTAGCTCACTGCAAATTATTTAATGCTATTTTGGGCCAAATGATTTCATTTCTCCGTGACCCAGAATTCCTGTATGCAATCCAGAGAGAAAAGTTCCTTTTCATGACCTATGCCACCCATTCTGTATCTTGGTTCTCAGTGAAGAAAATTCATTTTTTTAGACTACTAAGGGACCCTGTCCTGATTGAAATGTTTGAGGGCCTCTGACATGTCCTCAAAATGAATTTGTGCACCTCAGAAAGAAACCTGTCTCCTCAGAATCTTAACATCCCTCCACCATATTGTGTTGAGAGGATTTGATGCCCTGGCAGGGTTGTGTGGTGAGAAGGGCCATGGGAAGAGAGCAGGAGGGATGGGGTCTGCACTGGAGCACTCAGCTTGTCCCACCTGCTGGGTCAGTGTGAAGAAGATGCTCACCATTAGCAGTGATTATTATCATCAGTCAAGCAATTCATAAGTACTCCATAAAACAGGGCCCTGTATTACAACAACAAATATTGTAGTGGATTTATTAGTGGAGCATGAAACACTTATATTTTTCAGATGACAGGGCAGTTGATGGCTGTATTATGCTAGCACGCAAGATGAACCTCATTCCAAAAGTGCCTTGTAGGTGGTGCCTAGATGTGACAGCAAGATGAATTAAGGTCTTTGAGTATCAAGATGGTGTGATAGACTCTTGGAACTGAAAACTGAACACAATGGTATCCTTCAGAAGGCAACTGTGCTTTGTTTAAGTCACAGCCTTAACTAGTGGTGCTTCAGTGACATTGCCAGGGATTGAATTTTCCTGTCACGTTTTAGCAGGGGGCCTACCAGAATAAATATTCAGTGCTTCAAATTAGAGTGATAGTTAGCAAGACATCAAGGAACACAGATCTGAACTTGGGCCAGCAGTTTTGATGAAGGGGTTTGGAACCAGCAGCAGCTTCCTTTTCCACTTCCACTGTTTATTAAACACATTGCTCCCTGAATCTGTAAAGGAGCTTTACTGGGGTGTCTTTGTGCCAAGATGATTGAGAAGGACAGCTGAAGAACATCTGGCTTTGAGCCCTTTGGGTAGGGCTAGTGGACAATATTCAGCATGAATGGTCAAGCTTTTGGGCTCATTGGTGTTTAGCTACAGCTCTTGAAGAGAAAGGCCGCAGAGCAGAATCAAATAGGACTTGCCCTCAGCCATCAGCTGCCCAAGAGGGAGAGACTGATATCTTTATTTTCTATATCTTTTATTCCTATCTAGATTCTGCCATTTTGAGCTGACAGTTTTTTGATATAAACACATTTGCAGATGACAGGTCTTCGCACCTTTCACTCTGTTACCAAATTTAAATACATTTTCTTGAAGCTGCCCAGTTTGTGGATGAGCTTTACACCTCCTTTAAAATGTATTTGCAGGTGAATCAAAACTATGCCTGACATGGCAGCTAGTCTGTCTTATGTCCTGCAAATATGTCCCCTGTGCAACTTCACTGTATACATCAAGGGTATTCACCTTTCATGCTCATAGTACTTTGAACTTTGCTCTTTCCTGACAAATTACAGTGGTCTCCATCAGAAAGATGAAGGAGAAGGTTTTGCACTAAGCTGTATTTTTCTTTTCTTTTTTTTGAGAGGAAATTAGTTTTGTCATATTTCTTAGTGGAATCTTAAAAAAAAAAAAAAAAAAGGCAGCAGAAAACCTTCTACCAGGAACAATAAAAATCCAACACCAAAGCCAAAATCTGAGCTCTTTCTTGTTTTGGTGCATCTTCTATCTCTGCAACTGCAGACAGTACTTCTTTCCTTTAATCAAACCTGGAATTTCTGTCACAGAAGTGCATTATGTCCTGTGTTTTATTGTAGACATGTTATGGTAACTATGGGACCATCCTGGTGTTTTGAGCTGACTTCTCTATCTCATCCCTGCTCTGGACTGAAAGCATGAGGATACTATGAGCTAAAGCTGATCCAACATTTCTTACTCAAGCTAGTATTTGTAGGAAGAGAGAATATATTTTAAAATTACAACATCTGGTAGAGTTGGGGAAAAAAAACAAACTTTTGGACTCTGGTTCTCTCTGGAGTGTTTGACATTGTGATGGGTATACAAATGACCAGCGAGCACAGCAGGTGGATTGTATGGATAATAAAAGTAGAATGTGATTTGGTGTCTTCAGGTTGGATGGTCTGTTTTAAATGGCAGATTTTAATGCGATGTTGTAGCAGTACAGTATTATCATGGTATGATATTTGGAGGTGAGGTTTGTTCATTATTCTTTCCAGAAATGGTCTGAATTCCTCTCACTCTGAGAGGTGTTCAAACCCTGATCCAGCTTCTCATGTCTGCAAAGCATGACAGAGATATGCTGTTAACAATATGAGATGAGATTTTTTAGCTGAATTTTCTCACCTGGATTTAAAAAAGCTTATGGATTCATTTATGTGGCTTAATTCCTTTTTCTGGAAAATGGACATAATTTTTTTTTTAAAACTTATTCTATCACAATGATACAAAATAATTTTATGTGCTTTTGAACAATGTTTGAATGGATGGAAAAGGGGGCTGAAATGGGTTTGTTATGGCACTTGAATCTTTTAGTGAGGAAAACTTGGTGTGAGTTGAATTATCTTTTGTGCCTTACACAATGCATTTTTCTTCACTTATACCAAAGAAATCCAGGACTAGAAGTTACATGTTTGGCAATAAGTAGGTCTCCTGGGAATTTTGATATGAGAGCAGAATGAGCTTTTATTTCATAATAAAGAGGAAAAAAAGACTTTTACCCAATTCTTCTCGTGGTCACGATATTATTAGAATAACTAGTAAGTTAAAACAATATCTGAAGTCCTGGGGAGCCAAGAAAGATCATAAAACTGCAAGGAGCAAGAAAAACTGCACACAACACACGAACACGTAAATTAAGACAAAGAAAATGACCATAAATGCCAGCAGTCCCTAAAACATTAGGGACTAATTTCTAACAAACCATTAGCTGCGTGGGGAATTGACAAACATTATTAAATGTAATTTGCTACATCTGTTTTATTTTAGAATTCATTTGGCACATATGCTATTTATGTTATACAGTATTTGTTTTTGCTCTCGGCTGTGGGGTTTTTTTGCTGTGTCTACTGTTAGTTTCTTTAAGCCTCACCTGACACCAAAGCATGGGAAGTGGATTAGGATTCATTTTACTCTTTCTGTCGGAATTCAATTTATATGTTTGCGTGCAGGCTTTCATGTCAGCCACTTTCCCTCCTTCCTTTGCCCTCCTCCCACAAGCAGCTGCACATGAACATTTCTGCATTACAATCAGCTCCAGCAAATGCACTTTCTGCGGCCTATTTCTGTGAATGCACGTACAGAAGACATGGTTTGCAGCTTCTGCAGGGATACTGTTACCATCAAAATCATTGTGCCATTAATATTTAAATGGAACCATGCTCTGAATTGCATTTTTTTAAAACCAATATTCAAGGAATAGCTGATAGTCGGTAAGCATCAATATCAGAGACATCAAGCAGCCAGTGCTGTAATCTTGATCAAAAATAATAATGTCATCCATAACACTGTAAAGATTTATTAGTTGTGACAGATCTATACATTAACAAATTGCTACATGGCCCTGAATGCCAAATAAACAGAGCCAGTCTCATAAGAATCTTTTGGAAACTCTATTAAGGAGTATTTCACGCAGGAAGATATTGCTCTGAAAACAATACATATTTCTATGTGTGTGAGTAATATAAGGCTGTCTTTCCACTCCAGTCAGGAGAGGGGATGGCTAACAGACCAAAATAAGCTCAATAGGTATTTCTGGGTGCAGTTCTGGTTTGAGTTCTGCTGTAGCTTGCACTTGTTCTGGTTTTGTTTCCCTTCCATTTCTGCGTTGTAACTCATACTGAGTTCTGCTTTGAAATAATATCACAATAGGATGACTTTTGATTTGACTCCTTGATTAAAATAGTCTAAAAAAAACATTCTTACCATGGTAGTAAGGTGATCTTTTCTGTCTCTTCTTTTGCTACCTTTTATTGGTTGGGTATGCGAGTCACAGTGGAAAAAGTTTTTTTGTTGATCTTCAGATTTTAACAAATCCAGGCCTTGGGCAAATGGAAATGCGAGAGAAATGTAAGTTGCTTAGATGGAAAAATAGGTATAAGATAAGCAAGAAGGCAGATTTGGGTTCTTCACAGTGGTGCATGAAGAGGGACAATGGGCATAAGCTGAAAAAGGATAAATTCAGGCTGGGTATACAGATAAACTTTTGGGAACAGTTGAACACTGGAACTGGTTGCCCACCGAGGTTATTCTGTTCCCATCCTTGGATATTTTCAATACACAACTAGATAAAGGCTCGAGAAACTGACCATCTCCCTGTTGACCCCTCTATGTGAAATGAGATGCAGAAATACACAGTTCCAAATAGAGTGAAGATGTACCAGAAATTACTCAGAAACTTTACAGTGGAACTAGAATCATAGAATCATTTGTGTTGGAAGAGACCATTAAAGGCCATTCAGTCCAACCCTCATGCAGTGAGTAGGGACACCTACATCTTCATCAGGTGCTCAGAGCCCTGGGTAGCTTGACCCCAGGTGTTGCCAGGGAATCCACCACCTTTCTGATGAACTTGTGCCAGTACTTCTCTACTCTTATTGTTATAAACTTTTTTCTCTTCCCTTTTAGTTTGAAATCAAGTCAGGATTTGGCCTTCTCTGATCAGCTGCTCAATATTACAACTTATTGGTTTTCTCTCTTAATCAATTTTTCAAGCCAAAGAAATCCCTTGTACTTCTCTATCCCACTCTGTCCCCTGTCCCAAACTTTGTGTAAGGCCAGAAGATGAGGATATAAGTCTAATAATATAAGAGCGTGTTCAAAAGCGATGGCATATAATCATATATGTCCTTCTGTGCCTGTTTTTTGCATATTTCTCCCAAACACTGTTCATTCTGCAAGCAGGACAAGATCAAATAGTGTACTGATATTCCATCAAATCAGTCCATGACATATCACCAATGGAAAAGTCATCAGTCTGTCTCTCTAATGACACATCTTCTTCCAAGATTCTTCTAGGCAAGGCACCAGCATGGAAAAAAGTCGGGAAATCTGTTTTTGTTATGCTGCAGACATTGTTTGTGTTTGCTTTTTATACTTCCCCCCTCCCCCCCTCCTCAATGTATTTTTGCAGCCATGTATGTTTAGGTCATTTTTTCTCTTTTTTGGGGTTTTTTTTTTGTGCACTAGTTCTTCTCTTGTATAAAGTGTCAATGGAAACAGCTGATGGGATGGAGCAACAGAAAAAAAAAAGACAATTTTTAAATCCTGGGCCCAAGGTAGCAACAATAGCATTTGCACATTTTTTTAATGGGGTCATTTAATAATAATCTCTCACCTCCAAACTCCCAGGACTTCTATATGTAGCTGGGGCTGAAATCCACTGAACTCATCTCTAATATTTAACAACCTGGACTAATAAATATGTCAAAGCTGAGACTTCCTCACTTATTTTACTTGCTTTCTGTCCTGTCCATATTAGCACATAACTAAAAAAAAAAAAAGAAAAAAAAAAAAAAAGAAAAAATTCTAGTGTTACTCATTGTAGTATTTGGAAGTTCTGAAAAATTGCCTGCCACTAGAGGTTATTCAAATTGTGGTCTTGATGTATTAGCCTAGACAGTTTTAAAGCCATATCTACAGCAAGTAGTTAGCCATACTGCTGAACTGACATTTTTTTAAATGAACTACAAAGAATAGCCTATTGTGGTTAGCTTATTTTATTTACAACATTTCACATGGTGTGAACATTAAAAATTTACAGAGGAATATTGATGGGCAGCTCCATCAAACCATCGCATCCCAAACTGCGCAGCCAAACTGTTTGAGGAGAGGTGCCTCATTCCGATGGCCGTTTGTGCTGCATGACGGCGGCTCTTTGCAAGGCAGCCATAAATCCACTGCCTGGCTGAAAGTTAAAGAACAGCTTTAGGAAGTGAGTAATTGCTGGGAAATATCAGGAAAGGAGCGATGTGTGAGAGTGGGAAGGGGCTGGTGTCTGTGATGGGGGTTTAATAGCTGCATTTTTGGGGCTGGTGGGACGCAGGGTGGCAGTGTTGTCAGCGCAGAAGCATCGCCTGTTCTCATCCAATGGGAGACATTTTTTTTGTCATTTCTGTCACTCCCGAGATAAAAAAGCTAACAAATTTGGGTAGACCAGCAAGCAGAGGATAGGAGGTAATGGCACATGGCTGTGTGATGACACTTCTGCCTCACAAAAGAGAAAAATAAACTCTTAAACTCCAGAAAGCTTCAGTGAAATTATTATTATTTTTTTCCTGGAAAAGCACAACCCCAAAAAGTGTGTGTTGGAAATAAATATGCCTCTTTCTACGCTATTAATGGGAATGTTATTTGTAATTTATGAAAGACATTGGAAACGTGATCTTTTTCCCATTAGGAAAATGCTGGGAGAGCTGAGTGAGATTGATGTGTAAAAAGATACATCTCCATCAAGAAAAATATGTTTGGAACATGTAGTAAAGCTCTTTGGCCAGCAGTGTGTACATCTTGAAATTGCATTTCATGCAGATGTATTAAACCAGGTTATGTAATGTTCAGTCTCTCTGCTCACAAGTCCTTATCACATTTTGGGACTAAACTGCCAGAATTTGGAAAGAAATTATGGAGGTGCATTGACCAGACTTCTCCTGTCAAGAAAAAGAAGCTGAAAATCCACATATTTGGGAAGTACTGATCTAACTCACTCACTGTTCATCTTGTTTAATGCTGCTGTACCTCGAGCGGTTCTTTTTGATTTGCAGCAGTGTAAGTCACAACAAGATCAACTTGAGCTTAAGTTATTTAGTTCACTGCTCACATTAACTCATCAATTCATTAAGGGCCAGCATCGCGATTATTTCATCTGAAAGAATCAAATGATCATTAAAACTGGAAAAGATCTGTAAGGTAATCTAGTCCAGCTGTTCACCTACCACCAATATTGTCCACTAAGCCCTATCTCTATGAGCAGCCAGACTGGAGGAGGAGATAAAGATGGGATTTGGTAGTTCTATCAAAGACATCTGAAATAAGTGCATTAGATGAAAACCTGGAATTAAGAGATGAAATTTCCCTTTAAGTTTGTGGTGGGTGAAATGTAGTGAAGGCATGAAAGCTACTGTATGTGGCAGTGGTTGTGAGGAATTGAAAAGAGATTTTGGAGTAATTTTGCACTAATGTGCATGCTTTGGTTTCTCACTGGAAAGGTGAGTACCAATAAAAAGAGGTAGAATCTTCTTTTCCAAGGCACTACCTATCACTTGTATAGTTTGACTGTGGAGAACCACTGTTGCCCTGTAGAGGACACACCGTGGAAAGGCAAGTGCCATGGTCCTTAAAGAAAGCAACAGACATGAGACAAGGATTGCTTTATGTGAATCTAATGTCAGTCTGTTTGGAGTCATAGAATGATAGAATCGTTTGAGTTGGAAGGGACCCTTAAAGGCCACCTGGTCCAACTCCCCTGCAATGAGCAGGTATGCCTACAGCTCCATTAGGGATTCAGAGCCCCATCCAGCCTGACCTTGAGTGTCTCCAGGGATTGGGCATCTACTGCCTCTCTGGGCAACCTGTGCCAGTGCCTCACCAATCCCATTGTAAAAACCTTTTTCTTTATATCCAGTGTAAATATCACCTCTTTCGTTTGAAACCATTTCCCCTTGTCCCATCACAGCTGACCCTACTAAAGAGTCTGTCCCTTTCTTTCTTACAGCACTCCTTTAGATACTGAAAGGCTGCTCTCAGGTCACCTTGGAGCCTTCTCTTCTCCAGGATACACAGCCCCAGCTCCCTTTGCCTGACCTTGGAGAGGAGGCATTCCATCCCTTGGATCATTTCTGTGACCCTGTGTCTGAACTACTCAGTGTGTTGCTCAGCAGCTTAGGGCCAGATCCAGAGTCACTTAGGCTCTCCAAATAAATGTAGGTGATTGACTCCATCAGTATAATCCATTATCTTCCCCAGCCTAATCTTTTAAGGCTCCGGTAATTTTTTTCATTTGTGATGTTACTTCAGCACCTGCAGTTTTGCTCTAGAGGATATAGAAAGAAGGAAAATTGCCCCTGTGAAAACAGAATTGCTTTAGACTGTAAAATGGGGCATCCTAGGATGGATTTATTATTTGTAATGTTCTTGTAAGTGATAGCAAGATAAAAGCAATGTGAACTACATGAGTGTTTTAAGGAATGAGCTGAGTGACAGGAGATAGTGAAAGCACCTCACTTCCCTCTGTTGGCATTTCAGTATGTCCAGTGAAGCAAAAAGGCTTTGCACTGTGTGAAGAGGAAAATAAGAAAAGAGGAAAAGAAAAGAAAATTTAAGATTTCTGTCATAATCCAGTTATACTGCTGATAAAATAAATGGCAAAGGCTCTATGCTGGGATTCTGTCTGCAGTTCCACTTCCGAAGGGGTAAAGTGGGGATGCTTAATTGAAACGCAGGTCATGCCACTGGGAAATTTATGCAGGAGGGAACTTCATCTCTTCCTGATGCCAGTTCTGTGGTTTCTACACGTATCTGTCTTCATGATGCAGCCTTGTGCAACCTTGTCACACAAACCATGAAGGGAGGAATGGGGGAAGGGATACAGACAGAAGTATGTCCATCAGAGAGGTGTTTAGGCTTTATAAGTAAGTCTATAAATAATACATTTCTATTTCTGCTGGTTTTATAGCTATTGATATGCAATAGAGTCCTCTGGGCTTAAATCTGCAGATATTTTTATTACTTGAGGTCACTGCTGCTTTGCACCATACAAACAGCACACTGCCTTCACCTCTGTGTCTGTTGATTTCTTTATGCTTCAGTGGGTGTTTTGAAAAGGCGATGCATTGGGTGTTATCCATCTCTTCTACCTGTCCTTAGATTTTGCTAAGTGCATACTTTTATGGATCAGTTGAACAGCCCCAATCACTCTGTAATTTAAGATTTTATGCCTGAATGCTGGACGTCATCCTAATAAATGCAGCATTGTGTGTGAGGAAGTGTAGAAGAAAATAACTCTTTGTTTCTCTTATGGGCTCCTGTGACTGTTTCATGATACTGTCTGCACCTTTTCTATCTGCATAAGGATTGTTTTGGGATAAGGAAAGCTGCAACAGCTGAAGAAGTTGCAATCAAAGCAATTAAAATATCCACATGGATTGCTGTTAAAGAGACATCTCCCTTTTTCCCAGTATACACAGTGTGGTAGGCAGTCAGCTACTGGCTTTTATTTCCTTCCAGCTTACAATATTGGATATCACCGACCTATTCCCTCTTCAATAATTCCCTCTTCAAATACTATTGTAATTGTATTGTTGTGCAGATCAAGTCACTGACTGGGACCACAGAACCTTCCCTGCTGGACAGCTATCTAGAACAAACTTACAGCCCCTTTCCAGATATCTGTGAAGACATCTGAAAATACAACGCTTGAACATGTATGCTGCAGTAAAATCCAGCTCTTCCCGAGCATCTTTGCCTGGATGGAAACTCGGGAGTAGTGCCATACTGCGGGCTGTGATGAGCTGACACTGCACTGCCATTTACAAGCAGTGCCCAACGAAACAAAAAGCTCTTCCCTCGTCCCCTGTCATCACCTCTGTCACATCAAACTGCTGAGACCAACCCTTGGCTCTCTCTGAAATATATTAACCTTGTCTCTCTCTCATGTCACTACTCTAATTGAGACTTAATGTATTTGCCTCTGTTTTTGCCACCCTCCCGCTCTCTGTTACTGGTTCTGTGTTGTGTCAGCATCCCTAAGCACGTGCCCTCTCCTACATGTCACACAGGCAGGGTGCTGCTGGTCAGACCTGTCGTTTGTTCGGGGTGTTCTGCATCATCAACACAGTGCAGTCCATACTGCTTTCCATAAAGGTTTTCCCACTGGCAAAACTCACTGCAGAAGTCTCATTTTTAAAAAGATGGCTTAAGCGCACATGTTAATTGCAGGATTTAATTATACAGCAGAGAAGTTGTGAATTTTTCCTCATAATTAACAGGGGAAAACTTGGCATGAGAGAAAGGATATAATGGGGAAATGCCTTTTGCATTTAGTCATTAACATTTGTGGCACATGGTTATGGCAGTGATGCATGCCCTGCCTCATTGAATTCCCTGGATGGGGCTGGATTTGGTGCTGCTGAAGGCCAAAATTCCACGCCAGACACTTACAAGTAAGGCTGAGGTGCAGGAGCTGTAGGGAAGCAGGGAATGGCATCACAAGAAACGTCCACAGTTCCAGAGAGCCTCTTCTCACTGACAAATCGACCTGCAGCAAGCAGGGTGAGCTCAGACTGATTTTACTCCGAGATCTCATTCCAAATTGGTATCTAAAGATTTGGGTCAGATTCACAGCCAATCTCCAGGGGCTACATCCCAGCATTGGTCAGGAATTAGAAACTCAGATAAAAAGAAGCTGCTTCCTCTTGATGGCAGTCTTTTTCTGTTTCCGCTGGTCTCACAGTCTGCCTGGCTGCCCTCTAATCTGCCTTCCCAAGGTGGGACACCTTTTATTTTGGGTTATGCTCTTAGTTTTATTTTGCATTTTTCTTGCTCCGGGAGCCTGCTCACGTTTTGAGCATTTTTGTTTGCTATCTTTTCCATTCCTAGGATTAACTCTCAGGCTGAAAGTGTGAACAGAGCCAGTGTCAGCACAGGGAAGTGTATGGGTTGCTCCAAAATTAATGCCTCCTATTAATTTCTTTGGAAACTACAAAGAGCACAATTACAGTATTTGATAGAGCAAATCCTCAGCTACAAAACACTGTCTTTCTACACAGTCACCACCATTAGCTGCTCATTTCCCAGTGATCAACGAAAGCTTGCATGTCCTGCTAGTAACAGTCTGCACCAGCAGAAATGAACTACTGTCACTCTTACCACTGCTGAAACCTACCACCCACTGTCTCACTGTTCTCACACCCACTGTTTGATCTCCATAAACATTCAGCATAAACATTTGAGCCTATTATAAAAGTTGATCAAGGTCAATAGGCTTGTTTTTTTCTGCGTGGAGGAATTCAATCACACACCTTTGCTTCACATGCACTTCCACATCAGATGTCATTTTTGTAAGAGTGCCCCTTGCTGCCATCTGTTACTCAGTGATAAAATGTGATGGAATGCTGGTGGGAAAGTCATCATCTGCTGCCACACCAACATCTTCCTCTGACCTCATGGGCCAACGTGATTAAATAGGAGGCATTGCTTTGAAACAGTCTTTTTTGAAGGGAATTAAAGGGTAAGGCCCATCTTAATCAAACTCAGGAGCTGAAGGAGTAAAGGGGGCACAGTTCACATCAAACCTGCACCTCCCCTCTTCCTATGTCTTATTTGCTTTTCCTCTATTATCCATCATCTCATTATGTCTTGTTTCTATCTCACATTAGTGCTCCTGGACTGAAGTGACAGAGGTTTTCAGGCTTTTGAACCACTCTGCTCTCTCTGGCAGTGTTGGATCCTTGCACCTGTAGGGGGTCTCATTGCTCACTCCTCTGTGACAGGGCTTTGGCAATCACATCTGGGAGCCAGGGGCAGCACTGGGAATCCCTGAGTGCCTGGAAAGCAACAGGACTGCAGGAACTGGACCTTCTTTTGCAGGAGCAGTTGAAATTTATCTTAAACTTGCATCTTGAACCCCAGGTTCAAGGTGAATATTGGTAGAAATCAACACACTTCCATAGAATGTCCTGAGACAAATAATGCATTTTTCTTTGCATTCATCCTTTTTCTTTGCAGTGACTTTATTTGATATTGGAATTTCACAGACTTTTTCTTTAAGGAATGGTGCATGGATACGTAATACTGAACTCTGAGACTTCAGGTAATGAATACTCATATTCACGGATCAACCTAATTAGGCATCAGAGATCATTGCCTGCAACAGTGTGAAAAAGTGTATATATTCACAGCTAGACAACTGTTCATTAGGGGCCTGACCTTGCAGCTATTATTCATGTTGAGTGGTACTCGCCTATGGGAGATACTCGTATTGTCTTCAGCATACATATTACTATGTAAAATATAATCTGCCAGTGTTATGACTTCCTTAACATCCCAATATTTTCTACGTACAATGACACCTGGTGTAAATTAGGCAAGAAAATTTTTGAAGAGAAGGCAGCATCGGCAGCAGTGCTGTGAATTTCATTGCATCTCTAAGAAAATCCCTCCTGCTGCATCAGCCAGCTACCACCCTGGAGCTGAGACAATCACAACTGGCCTTGACTCTGCGCTGTGTGTTGCTGCATGATTTCATTTTTGTTTACCTAAGGCTCTCGAGGAGTCCTGTCTGACTTTGTGTTGTAGAGCAGCAGAAGCAAATGGTCAGCAGACCACGCTCTGGCTGGCGGGGCAGTTACCAGCAGCTGGAGTACAGTTAAGGTATTAAAATGCACTCATGCAATTGCAAGCAGTTGTTCCATTAGCCCCTCAGGAATGAAAGGATTTGAATTGCAGATTCTTGTTTTTCCTTCTCTGTGGCTTTCTACATTTTTCTGTCCCTTTTCCATCCTCTCAGCCAGGAGGTCTAAGTTTGTCTCTGGCCTGCCCTGCTCCACCTGTAAGTGCTGTACATGCCCTGTGTTCTGGCCATATGCCACACAGCTCTGCTTGCAAGCAAGCCTCCGGCCAGGGATGGGTGGGAGCAAGCTGGTACTGCCTGATCTTTTCTCAGGAACAGATAGGGAATGGGTTGCAGAACTGGGGCAGTTCTCTCCTCACTGTGTTGGTGGTCAGCCTCTCCTCTGCTCAATTAGAGAATAAGCAGAAGCTATTCATCAGCAAGCACACCATTCACAGATCCGCAGATCATCACATTATTTTTAATTTCTCAACTAATCCGTTTAAAGGTGGAATCTCAATCATTAAGGTTGAAAAAGACCACTAAGATCATCCAGTCCAACCATCAAACCATCACAACCATGCCCACTGATCATGTTCCTCAGTGCCACATGTGCACAGTTCTTGAACACCTCCAGGGACAAGTGACTCAATCAGCTCCCTGGGCAGCCTGTGCCACTGAGTCACCACTCTTTCTGAGAAGAAATTTGTTGTAATATCCACTTTGAAGGAGTGTTTGGAGGCTCCTTCCTCAGAGAACATATGCTGGAACTGAGTCAGTAGAACAAGAAGAAGTTGTACTCCAGGGACAGACAATACACTTGAATGCCTGAGATCCTCTTGTTTTGTGCAGATTGCCTGCAGGACCTTGTGGAAATTCCTGCCCCTGTTTCAATCCTTTATGGCACTCTGGAGACCTTTGTGTCCTGACAGAATATTTGCTGCCTATATCTGCTCTGACTTGGTCATTTATAGAACCATAGAATCATAGAATCGTTAAGGTTGGAAAAGACGTCTAAGATCATCCAGTCCAAGAGTCAAACCATCACCACTGTGCCTAGTAAACCATGTCTCATTTAGTAGAAGCTTTCATGAGCAAGGTTATATTCCAGTGCTGTACTATAAAGAAAAATGTGTAATTCCCTGCTCAGCTGGGCAGGACTGTGAGAAATGGATAAGCCTGTCACTGCAGAAAGATAAAATCCATCTTCCTATGCCGGAATCCTGAGTGCACACTGTCTCTGGTGCCATTCCTGCACAGTGCACTGGCACAGTCATGCTCCTGCTTGCCTTAGCCTGCAAGCGCTGCTCTACTACTGACTATAATAAAAAGGCAGCCCATGTATTTAATGCTTGCTGTTTGACAGTTTTTCAATATAGGTAAGCTTCATGGAAGAAGCAGAGGTAATGAGCTTGTGTATTGGCTTAATCTATCAAGCAACAGCATTGGTACATACAAGTGCAGCTGCCGTGAGTGGTCTGTGAGCCACTGTGCTATCTGCTAGGAAAGAAGGCTGTTTTTCATATGTGAAGCATGTGTTGTTGTTATGTTTTTTCAAAGAAAGGATGGCCTGCCTGACTTACCTTGTGATCTCAGGTCCCAGGAGTTACATAGAAAGGACTTTGTTCTCAAAGAGGATCTTCGGAGGCCTTCAGCTCCCAGAGTAGTGCTGAAAGTTTGGCTATTACTATGCTTTTCTGTTTGATGCTCCATGTGCTTTTGACCTTTTACACTGATTTGTGGGGAATTGGGAAAAACCGTCAGGCCAGGTGATGTTAGATGATCACACTAAATCAGGACATCAGGAGATTAGTAACATATTGATACCTAGTCTGGATGAGTCAAGACTCTGTTTAGAAGTTCACTCAAGCACTGGAAATCTGCTTTAGATTAGAGGGAATCAGACAGTCAAGCTGCAGCCAATCTTAGCTAGGATCCTACCTAGCCAGACTCCAGACCCAAGGTGCTCTTGAACAATGCTATACTGTCAGCATCTTCTCTCCTGTCATTTTTGACCCTTTTACAGGATTTCTCCTCCCATTACACATGACTACCAGGTCTGTCTGAACATGCACAGACCTTATGCTAGGGCCCCGATATACACCATAGGAATGGAGATCCCAGCCAGCTGTGACAACTACCCACCCTATTGCTCCTCAGCATGCGGCCTGCTATGTCCACCACCATGTCTGACCTCTCAGCAGCCTTCAGAAGCTCCTTTCTCTCATTGAGAGGGGAGAGGAAATGCTTACAAGAATCACTTTGTCAGGGTTGATTTTTCCTGATTCTTTTTCCATAGTTTTGGCAATAACAAAAAGCAAAATAAACAAACCAACCCTACATACTATATACAGAAAATCTAGTCTAAAAAGAGCTGTTGCTGTTTGGTGGTCGTATGATGACTTATTGCCAACAGACATCTGAGTTTACTATAGATCTACTTTAGGTCATAAGTGCAAAAACAAATCTCGTTAATATTTAAAGATTCTTAGCACAAAAGCATGCATAATTAAACAGTGCATCAGAGCTGATAATTCCAAATAATTTGTCTTCTGAAAAGGGATTTTTGTAATTTGTTAAACTGGTTTGAAATCTGCAGCTGAGCAGCAGGAGTATGTTTGAATGATTTTAAACGTTGCACTATGTTCATCCTCTCTCTGTGAAGGAAAAGAGATGTGACATAAGGGAGGCTTTTTACAAATTTACTTGGGTGTGGATGCAGCACTGCACAAAGCTCAGCTCTATTTCATTTTTAAAAGTAAAACTACTCCTGACAGGTATAGCACTGCTTTCTCTCCGAAGATATTTTCATGTTCCAAGAGGAGCTCGTTGTTTTAACCATGTCTTTTTCTAGATAACTCAATGGTAAAGGTTTGCCTGTAATAACAATGATGTATTAGTAAAACAAGCGACATACAAGGCAAATATGAAAAAATTAATGCTGTCAAGTACAAGATACAATATACTGTAAGTTTTTCACTACATCCAAAAGGCTATCTGAGCATATTTTCTGCCTGGGTGCTAAAAATCTATGAGGAAAGAAAATACGCTTATGATCCATTGCAAATCACACTTTTCACAAGTGCCAAAATACAAATTGATGTGTGACCGCAGCTATTCTTTAATTTAATATAAGATCAAAAATTAAATGGCAAATATTCCGAGCACACTCTGATCATTGATCACACTGCAGAATTATTTACAAGGCAAATCTTAAAAAAATAATAAAAAAAATAAAATAAACCAACCTCTCTTACATGCTTCACTGAAGGTGTTTCCAGGAGTTACTGAAGTTATCAGGGTGATATTTACCTATGGGAGAGCTGATCACAGCACAACTGTTACTAACTCAGGACATGGCTTTTTGCTTACCTCACTACCACAGATGTATCTTCTGTTTTGACTGCTTTGTGGGTGTCAGGGAACTGCACTGGTAACTGTCATGGATTAATGTCCTACTTAGTGTTGTGTACAGAACTTCCTTGTTCGTGAGAGTACTGGTTAAAGACTGAACTGTGTGTGCTGAGTACTGGCCTTGCACCAAAAAGATCAACATTAGTAGTAGAGGGAGGAATGGCAAGGTAGGAATTTGCTTTCACAACTGGAGAATGAAGCCCAGATAGGTGTACTTAGATGGTACATGATGGATGTTGTGGCATCCTCCATGAATTTATGATGGATGCAGGTATCTAAATTCAGTAGATCACAAGTGAGCGTATGTCAGGGCTGTTGTACCCTGATTTAACAGGCAGTCATGGAGACAGATGAGCACCATATCACAGCTGCCTGCAGGAGTGACTGGGGCTACATCTCTCTCTCCTCTGAGGCTGTATTGGGAGCGTTCAGTACAAAGGTATTTAGAATGGGTCATCATTTTCTCCAACCTAACTGTCCCTTCTGTCTGAATACAACTCAGAAAGCCATTAAGAACAGCTCATGGAATATATGAATATATATAGGCATTCAACAAGTGCTTGAAAGCGTCTAAAAAAAAAAAAAAAAAAGAGGATATTTGGCTATGTCTTACTTGACACCTTGACACAAGAAGAACAGATGAGTAGATAAAAGGAGTTGGTTCTAAGGCCTCTATAACTGTGCTATACGTTGTTCTGGGGTTTTGCATTATGTTGGAGTTTGTTTAGTCCCAATGGATGAACATCTTCACCAGAACAGTGATTCATGGGAACTAGAACCATGGACTAGTTAAAGCCAAAGTATCTCCACTATGAAGTACATCAGTAGCACATGCAGAAGACAGCTTTTTTTTCATAGGAACACAACAATTGAATTGAAGAATTCAAAACTACTCTGTGAACAATACCAGCCCATAATAAGTGGGGATAAACAGGATTTGTTTCAAAACAGCAGCCCTACTCAAAACCCACCACAGGGGAGGACCCCGTGGGCACAACCATGGGCACCTGGGCAGAGGGAGACGAGCGGGGGCCCTGAGGAAACCTGAGTGACACAATCTTTGACTTTGGGCTTTCCCACAAAACTTCACAGCTCTGAAATACACACAGTCCAAAATCTAATTTGGGCTTTCTCATCCAGCCACTGTCATATATTCTTCCCTAATTCCTTGGGTTTTGTCTCCGTAAGTGAATCCTCTGGGAAGTGAATGCTTGGGTGAACCACCAATACAGCAGAGGGTCACCAAAAGACACATAACATGGCATGTACATTTGCTCTTAGAGCAGAGGATATTCTTCCCTTAGCAAGTCACAGAACAATGATAGTGCTATTACTGGGACCACTAAGTTTGTTTCTTTGACATTAATTTTTCCTTTACATGGGCAGTGGCTTGCTTTGACTGCATGATGTCAGAGAGGAACAGCTAACTGCTGTTCTGTGAAGACTGAAGACAAATACTAGGAATTCATCCTTTTAGCCTGTTTAAGGTAAAGACAAGAAACAACTTTCACATTCAGGTTTCTACTTCAGATCAACTTCTCTTCCATAAACACTTACGCTACGTGGAAGAATATGGAAAGAAATACCTCCTAGTCCTATTTCATGTCTGCTGAAAGACATGGAAATGAAAGGAGAGAAGATAAAAGAGTCTTTTCCCCTTGAAACTCAATGCTATAAACCAAGCCAGGACTTGAGCAATCCAGAATGCCCCACTGTTCCGATTAGAAACGTGGATTAATGGTTGTTGAGAAAGAGGCCCCGAGTGCAAACTTTGAATTTAGATCTACATTTAAGTTTTCTCAAAGGAAAACAGATTTTGTTCCCATTCCTTTCTCCATTGTTCTTAAGTTTGGGATGCTGCCAAAATGTCAGTATTCCTGTCACACTGAAAGATCCCCTGTACCTTGATGCAAACCACAGATCTGCATGCCACAGATATTAATGTGATACATCATTATTATTCTTCCATAAATCAGTATAAAAATAGCCCTGTGATGTTATATTTCATATTAAATTGTGGCAATAGGCTCATCAGGAAATGTTAGCTATTTAAGTTTCATTTTCACTTGTATTCTCCATTCCATTTGTTTTAGTAGCAAAACAAACCTTGAACTGGGGGCTTTAGGAAATACCACCGAGATGCTCAAAATGTGCAGGGTAGCTGTGGGATAGCTATTAAGATTTTGTGAGCCATTTACATTTTTGGATTCTAGGAGTAGGATCTAGTTTCAGAATAAGGCAATTCGATGTGGTTATGTTCTTGTAGATGTCAGCTTGCAAGCCAGGCATCTAAACACCTGTTATAGTCAGCAGAAGCTGGCTTCAGTTATCCTCTAGGATGACTGAAAGTATCTGTTTGGCCTTCAGTCGCTGCTAAAGTAAAAGGCATGTCCTTTTTCTTATCTAACCCTGCAGATGCCTTACGGATGCATTTTAGGATGTCTGAGGTGTTGTCAGGCATTCACATTTAGGGAATTATCTCCTCCTGCTACTCAAATCTTGCTAATAAATATTTAGATGCTTACACATAGACACCTGTATGCACATATTGTAATCTGAAATTGAATCTCAGATATATCATTGCTCTGTGGTTTTGCCTGCTTCCATTCCAAACTAGTGTGGAAGGATTTCTCTTGCTTAAACCTCATTTCCTCAGATCTGCACTAGGTAGAAAAGAAAAGCAATAACTAGAGGTTATGGACTGGTGATCACTTATGAGTGTTCACTGCTTTTTGGCTGCTTCTCCCTGCCTCTCTAGCTGAGGAAGAGTGAGAGGAGAGCATATGGGCACTGCTAGTCCACTGCTGTGCTGAAGCACACCAGCTGCCAGAGCAGAGGCTTTCTCATGCATGGGGCAGTGCTTTATTGCCAGGCTCTACAAGAAAGGTTTAGGGAAAGTATGGATAAAAGAGACTTGAGCAGAGGAATATTTTCATATACACCTCCTACCCTAAATGATAACTTTAGCCTACCATCAAGATAGCTCCCACTTAATACTAAACTTTGACTTCTGGATTGCAAAAAGCCTCACTGGGCTGCTATTACAGTCTCTCCCACTGCAGAACTTTCTGTGTGATTAACTGGCAAAGCACTGAGCAAGAATACTGCAGGTTGGGATGTGCTTTATTCCAGAGTTTACCTATCTAAAATGATTAATGCATGCTTAATAACTTCAAAGAGTTCCCATCTCTTCAGAAGGAGGGGGTTTCTTCAAAGCTTTCAGACGGAGTCTCCCTTTCGAATTGATGAAGGCATGGTCCCAGTGGAGATTTTACATTGCCAGTATGTACTCCTTCAAAGATTTCATTGTTGGCATGCTGTATTTGAAGATTTCCTGCCCTCTGTTACCCCTTCATTTCATTAAAAAAAAAAAAAAAGGGGAAAAAAAAAGAGAAGAAGAAAAAAGAGGATAAAATCATATCGTTGGGGTTCCCTTCAAAGCAATTGCATGTCACAGTCCTGAACACTGGAGAGGAGCAGTGTACACCAAATTTATGGGTTCACTATAGTATAATTATCATCTCTGAGGAAAAGTGCTGCCCTTTTCAACAAGATACGTTTTTGTTTTTTTTACTGGGAATTGTCTTTGATGTGCATTGCTTCAATTTCCAGATCATTTTTTCAGATTAAATGCTGAACAATGAGTAATTCTTCAGCAAGCTCATCTTGTGACTGGTGCTCAGATTGAAGAGACACCCATTCATGAGTCTAGAAGGATTTAAATGTTCCTGTAAGAATACCGAAGCAAAAACTTGGAGGATTTTTAGAAAATGCTTACCTCATGCAATTGCCAGGAGTGTAGGAACAGCAGTAAACTTGTTTGTTTCTTATTTTCATTAAGGGATGTTGAATAACATATGAACTCACGGAATGCTTATTTTTAAACTTTGTAAAGACCACAAAAATTTATAGCTTCTTCACTTCCACTACTCAGTCCTATCAATATAGTTTAAAGTAGATCTGAGAAAGATATAATTCTTCTAATGGTTTAATCAATTTACGAACACTGCTTTTACTCCTACTTTCCCCTGTGTAATAAATTGTTAATTAGTGTGTGTCAGAAATACATGAAAAAAAAGTCCTCGCCAGTATAGGCTGCTGAGAAAAGAAGCTTAATTTTGAAACAGTATATAAATCTGTGCAAATTGGTAGAGCTGAGATTCTAAAGTGTACTCAGAGGTGTCCACATCCTAAACAAACACTAATGCTCTTTCCTTTTGAATGCTTATTCCTTTTAGGTGTCCTTTGTTTTGCCCAGTGAATGTGTTCATCAGCTCTTCATGGCTCAGTAATTCATGAAATTCTCTTTCCATTAAGAATAAATACTGTGTTTTATATCCTTGAGATGGACCCCATATTTGATTGTCTTTTCTGTGGCAGTGTATATTGAAAACTATAAAATTATAATACAACTATTAATCCGCTGTATCTGCTTGTACCTAATTTTTATTAAAAATGTATTGTGCTCCAGCAGACTCATAAATTACAATGCGGTTGAAAAGGCTCCAGTTGGATTACTTCTGAAGGAGAACATATTGAAATAAAGAAAGGCTTACTGATTAATATTTTGACTTTATGTACACTGTCACTAAGGCAGCAGCTTGATTACCATAGAAAAGAATTTGTAGTTAACTATATTGCAGACCTGCTAAATGAAACAATGTGAAACTTGTGGAAAGTGGCATTTACCAAAGAAAGCACATTATCATCACTGATCAAATCTTTCATGTCATCTTCTTCTTTTATGAATGATATTAAAGAAACTACTTTGTTTCAATAGTAAATTAATACATTTATAGGAATGTGGCAGAATCTGGAATCACATACCATCTGTTCTCTGTCTCTCAACTGCTACCACTGAATGTTGATAGTCCTAAAAAAAAAAAGCCTAGAAATAGCTGAAATAGCTTTGTCTTTAATATGATGAGAAACAAAAATGTTTAATTATGTCTCATTTGAGAAGTAATGGGGAAGGAGAAATGAGGACATTTGGCTTAGAAACAGCTAGGAGCTTTCTTTCCCTTTTTTTTTGTGCTTAATGATCAACTCAATTTGGGAGGAAACTTGATGCACTAAAAAACATCCCAATGGAACAGATAAATTTCTGCTGAAAGTTGTATTATTCCCATTCCTACTTGCTGCCTAAGACTGAAAACACAAGTAAACTTCAGTGATGCCCCCAGTCATTGCTTTGGAAGATTGTGAGTGCTCATGAGTGGCAGAAGCTCACTGAGAGAAAGAATATTCTTCAAGTGGCAATGAGGGATATATTTAGTGAGCATGGTAGTGATTAGTTGACAGTTGGACTAGATGACCTTAGTGGTATTTTACAACCATGTTCTATGACTCTGTGATAGACCAATTGGCACACATGGTATTTGAACTACAGCCTCCATGAGGCCTGGTAGCTGCTTTTCCAGCCTGAAATATTTTGGTTTCAGACTTTTTTTCCTTTTTTTCCCAATTATAAAAAGCTCAATTTCCAGAATAGCCCTTTGCATTTTTTGTCTCACACATTCTCTCATTCTTTCTCACACATGCACAACAGGCACTGTTGCTCTTTAATCTATAAAATGACAGAAAAAGTGAATTTTTTCTTACATGTGAGTTAAATGAGAATAAAGCCCCTTTAATGTCTTTACTTTGTTCCTGAAGTTTTGCCAGCAATAATGTTGGCTTTAATAGCTGTGTAGGACTGAAGATACTATCATGGTGTCAGACCACATACCAAGATGCAGGGCTGCATATGTTTTTAATTTTCCAGTTATTTGTCTTGTCCTTTTTGGTCAGCCAAAGATTCATGAGAATACCATCAAGCAATGAAATAGAAATGAAGTATTGGAAACAGAAGTGGCAGCTGTGTAACAGAAAAAAAGATTGCATAGTGGCTGCCTTCCACATTTTTCTGGGCCAGCCATATGAGGAGATTTACATACACTCTCTTAAGATGTCTGTGCAAGAGCATAAGCATTATCCTTGATGTACCATAATGCTGACTGACAAGATATACACATGATAAGACTACTTTAGAGAGCAAAGTGGTATTCCTTTTGATCACAGGTATTTACAGTCATACATAAAGCCCAATTCATTCCCTTCTTTATCTGATAGCAAAAAGAAAGGACATGGGATTTAATGCAGAGTGATTACTGGGTACTGGAATACGTAACACTAACAAAAGGGATTTTGATGTGCTGCTGTACATGACCTTTCTGCGTGCTTGGATAGGCAGGCTCCTGAGGATTTGGTTGATCTGGACATGTGGCACCTGAATGAGACACCTCAGCACAGGGTACAGTCTTGTGTCACATATGAAATTGAAAAAAAAAAAATCATTTATTTGCACTCATGGGCATTCTCCACTTTTTATTCATGATTTTCCTCTTTTTACAGGCAATTTTTCTGTAGATTCATTCCTTTGTTGCTAAGTATGTCTAGGCAATATCTGAATACCTGAGCTTTGCTCACATCTGCACAAAGCTCTTTCTAGTTCTGAGGCTAAGAAAATGAAGAGCAAATATATGAATTAATATCAAGTAGTGTCTCTATGGCTGATCTACCAAGGTGAGGCTATTCGTGGAGAATATTAAGAAGCAATGTCAAATTATGGAAAACTTTGTTTTTCATTTCTTTCAGAATTTTCTCTGTAATGCACTTACCTCCTGCTTTTACTCTCTGATTTATTTTTCTGGCCAAAATAGGAGCACAAGGTGTGGAGAATGCAGCTCCTGTGAGACAAGGGAGTTACAAACCAAACTGAAATTTCTTGGATTTCTTAGAAAAAGAAGTGGAAGGGGATCCTATACCAAGAGAAAACATCTTAGCAGTTAAAAATCTGAAGGGAAAATTCAAACTAAGTTTAATTTTTAAGTGTTAAGTTCACTTAAAATTGAGTGTTGGTCTTAATGAATAAAAAGCCGATTAGATTTAGCTTAATGTACATCACTTCATCAACTTTCTAAGTTTCTACTGAAAAACCTGCTTGACAAAAGGGAGAATTATGACAGGATCAGCAGAGGAAATAGCCACCAAAGGATAAATTAGTATATTCCTTGAGAAAACCATCCCTTGATGGGCAGTGTCAATGAACTGTAAAGATGAAGACTGTCGTGGAAGTAGAACTGAAGTTAGGATTGAAATCCTTATCTGATATATTTTGCTGGGGAAAGATACTGAGAACCTCATTTTTTCCTCATCACTCCACTGAAGAGTTAGAACAGAGTGGATTGGTGCTTCACAGTGAGAGGTCCCCTTTGTAAGTCAACATACTCATGGCAGAAATAGGGATCTTGGGATTCACACACCTTCTTTACTTCCTGGAAATTGCCAGGAAGTCTGTATAATTCAAATCCCATCTCCTGTGCTAAGAGACTCATGAGTTTGATAGCAATTATGCCAGATTAGTGTCAGGGTGTTCTACTCTATTAAAGAAAGTTCCTCAGTATCACCCATCAGACTCAGAAATGTTGTTCTGTAGGCAGCTGTGCTGCCTAACTCATACTAGTGCTAGGATTTGGGCAATGTGGTGTATCAAACAGAAATATCTCCAGCACTGTACTGATTTTTATTAGATACAATCATTCTGCTCCGCTGAAAGAGCTGTTTCTTTTACAGCAGTCAGAAAACAAGGCCAGAAGTTCACTGTGTTTAGTGTTTTGTGATATTCCTTCCAGACAAAAATACAGACATGTCCAAGATTGTGAATGAGTAATGAACGATGGCTCCTGCAGCAATTTTTAGCAATATTTGGGCAAAATATTAAATGGAGGAAAGAGACCTGTAGGAATGTACATCAATTATTGCTTTAGTAAAAACTTCCTAAGGGATTGCAATCATACAGCTCTAGATCTGCAGATAAATGATCCTTAAATATATAGTGGTGTCCCTTGTGATCTACTATTTCAGTGATTCACAAACTATACGTAATGCAATTGGCCATGATAACTCTAAATGAGCCTTCTGCTACATGATCTGCAGGGTCTCTAGCAGATTTTAGAACAGTTCCTTTTAATTAATGTTGTTGTGTTTCAAAGGTGCAAAAAGACTCAACACACTCAGATGTACCTTAGAGCTTCCTCAAAACACCTTGGGCTCTGTCCTATACACATCGATTGATGGAGCCATTAAGACCTCAATCGACGAACAATAATGATTCCAGTTGGACCGATCCAATTTCAATGACATTGTCTCATACAATTCCATTAACATTGGAGCTGTTACAACCTCAGTGACAGATTATTATTTCTTTTAAAAAAGGAAAAGGAAATTAGCACAATATATTGAATTGTACTGAATTGAGACAATAAATAATGGAAGGTATCAGACACTAACCTCTCTCTTCTGTAATTCCAGGAGGAAAAATAGACATATTTACCACAAAGTTGATGACATATGTAGCACTTACGTTAAAATATGTGGCAAACCCTTATAACATACGGGTGGAATTAGAAAACCGGCTGGATCTCATATTGGCTGCAATATAATTTTAGGTGTAGAATTAGACAGCATCTATCTATCTATATCTATCTAACAGTGGTCATTGCTGTAGTCACTGAGCAAAATACATCTCTAATGGAATGAATTTAAAGAACTACCTTTTCAGAAGGCACAATAGGTCCAGTGGTAAAATTGAATGTGAACTGCCATTGATACACTAAGCTGATACTCGCGTACACTGAGGAAAGGATTGCATAAATAAGCGCACTCAGAAGACTCACTCTTGTTCTAGGTTTATTTGCAGGCATAATCCAAGTAGCTGTATTTCCCATTGCTGTTGACCAGTATTGCATAGATTTGTATTGTCTGTAGAATTTGACACATGAAATAACAAATTATCAATTGAATTGATTTACCAAATTCAACTTGAGAGTGGCCACTGGGATCTTTGAAGATTCCTTTCACAGTAGCTATTGCCACTGAATATCCAATACCGCAAGACACATTTCTTGAATGCACTAGCACACTCTGGGGATAAAAGTAAAGGGTATTAAGAGGGAAGCTGTATACTCGTATTATTTTTTCTAGTTTTCTAGACACCTTGAATAACTCCTGTGCATGTGTATTGTGGCAATTCACTCTGTATATATCAAGTGACAGTAAGTCTCATGGTCCTTTCCAGGTGCAGCCTCTCATTTCCAGTTTTTAATTCTGTGAGCATCTGTGGTTGAGCTCCAATTCTGCCATTTGCAGTAAGGAAAATAGGGAGATTAGATAGAAACAGAACTCTTCCTACAGCAATCTGGCGAATTTAAGACCCTTCACTGATTCTTCCTGTTCACTTTACTTTTACATAAAACCATTTGTTCTCAGTGAAGATAACCCAGCTTGCAGTATGAGAAAGCAGAGTCAGATGTGGAATTTGGCAATGGCTGGCAGCGCATGGCCTGGTGGAAATGTGATGTTTCCAGCTGTTGAGGGAACTCCCATAGAGATTCACAGGCTTTTCCAAATTTCTCCTTTCAATGCATTTGCTGTTTTAAAGACTGTTTCCCTGCTTTGCTCAGTAGTTCATAAGGGCCTGTAGTTTTTGTCTCTTCACAGTTTTTCCACCAATTTTCTTTCTTCTTGTTAAACGCATACAGTTCGATGTTAACAGGACACAGGAATTTTTGCATTGCCATTTGTTCCTGTGAGGAATTTTATCTGTCTTTTCTTACCTGCCTGAATCTACAGCCCTTAGAAACATTAAAATAAGTGAATTCCAGACCCAGACGTGTAGGTGATATGAAAGGGCATCAGAAAAAAAAGAAAGCATCAGAGATGCTTTCCCTTGTCAGACTCATGGAGATGGCTTCTGAAAATACCTCACTCTTAATTTTAACCTCTCTGTAGTTGAGGCCACAGTGCATTCAGATTCCTACAATGCCAGAACAGTTGCATGCGCTGAAAGTGCATCTGTTTGAAATGTAATCAGGGTCATAATGAGAAGCGAGTTTCAGCTTTAATTAAAATGAGGGAACTTCTTTCTTCTGTAATCTTGCAGGACTGCTTTGAGCAGGTCTGTCTTTCCACATGTGAATCTGTTTCCCTTTGTGTGCACGCAACTGTAGGTGCTGGAGAGAAAAATTGCATCTGCTATAGGTATACAAGGAAATCAGCCTTATGCCCTGCTTCCAGATCTGGCATCTCTTTGTCTGATATGATATCCAATCCCTGAATTGGACTGAGACACTTTCAAATTGTATTTCATGAAGTCTTTGTGCCGGGGAGGGTTTTTGGAGTGGGATGGGGAAACGGAAGAGCACGGTGGGTGAAGTCATGTTAGTTTTGGTGGAATACAACTACTGCTGTTGACTGTGAGGTGTTAACACACTGTGAGATGCTTTCAGATTGAATATTAGGAAAAATTTCTTCTCAGAAAGAGTGGCAATGCATTGGCACAGCTGCCCAGGGTGGTGGTGTAGTAGTCATGCCTGGAGGTATTCAAGAGCCATGGGGATGTGGCACTGAGGGATGTGGGCAGTGGGCATGGTGGAGATGGGTTGGGGCTGGACTGGGTGATCTTAGTGGTCCTTTCCAACCTTAATGATTCTATGATTCTACAAATACAAAACTTACATCCAGAGGCTTCGCAAGGCTGATCCTGTCCTCAGCAGTCACAGCTGCTGATTTCACACCTGCCCACCTCTGCAGCCTTATCTTCATAATTTCTACAGATTCATTTCCACAGGTGTGGAAATAATTAAAACAACTGGAACATTTGCAAATGGCTGTTGTCACTGTGCTGTCTGTAGGCTGTAAATGAATACTCTCATGGGGAGAGCAGTGGGGTTAAAGTCAGCTATAGATCTGCAAAGCCTTTCTTTGTAATATTAATCTTTTGATATTCTTAAGCCCTCTTTGTAGACTCATTGTTACTGTTTTGTAATCTCAGGAGTGCTCCACTGCACTCCTTTGTTTTTCAGGCTCTTCAGGTTCTATCAGTAGGAATAAGGCTTTTCACCATGCCTAAATTCACAGAGTAAGCGAGTTTCATTAGGAATTTACAATACTGTAAGGAAGTAGAACTAGAAGAACATCTCACAGCAGAAAAAAAAGTAGGCATTTAGGGAGATGACACGCTGCATTCTGGTCAGCAGGGGTCTTTGAGAATTCTCCTTGCCTTGAGGGAAAAAGAGCAATTTTCTATTTTCCTGTTCCCCTGCGACTGAACTCCATCTGGCTCCTGCTTGAAAGGCTTCCCCTAACCACTCACAAAGGGTCGTGTTCTGGTCCAAGCAATAACACTGTGCTTGTTTATTTGTTTTGTAATTTTATTTTTTAATTTCCCCTCATAAATCATTCCAATTTCAAAGCATTTTTATACAAATACCAGAATATTTAATGACATTTAGATACAATAGGAATTAGAATTCATGTCAAAAGGAGGAGCTTTGTCACACATCCTACTAGTTTTAGAGAGCTTGGAGTGTGTCCTTCTCAGGAAGCTGTAAAGATGATTTTATAGTTGGTTTTGTATTCAAACAGAAGGAAAGGAGAAAAATAATCAAATTGCATTGGTGTATCTTATCAGTTTAAAATAGGATCTTTTTTTTCTGCTCAAAAAGAAATTGGTGTATTCATTTATACATATTGTTAATTATCCTCACTCCTGTGATCAAAGTGTTTTTCACAGCTAAATGATTGCAGCATCTTAAATCATCCTGAATTTAAAAAAAAAAAAAAAATGAGTTGTGTATGCACAACACATAATGAGATTCCCATGGGCTTAAAGATGTCTATGTATATTCTGGGTTTCTATAAAACCATTTAAATGAAAAAAGTATTAAAAGACAAAAAAACAACAACAACAACAACAAAAAAAACTCCTTGCCTTAAAGATGCACACAGACATAAAATCTTGTTCCCCATGGAAATTGTGCCTTTAAATGACATTTCACTTTTATGAACAGTTTTATTACTAAATAGATTTCCTGCAGCTAATTTCGTCAGTTGTCCCAATCCGCTGCTTCTTTCCACTGCCTTTCCAACTTCTTGTTATCTAAGTAAGGGTACATTAATTGCTATATGATGTAAGAGGGTGGCTGCATGCCAGAGCCATAAGCAGGGAGGCACTGTGCCTAGCAACATCACAGAAGATGCCTGTGCCCAGCTGACTAAGGTAGTGGTATTTAAGCAATATTTCCATGTGATGGATTAAGTGTCATTGATGGATGTGGGTAATGGTATCTCCTGAGTGTCATTTTAACAAGACGTATATGTTGTTGGACGTATTTCACAAGTCTTTGTAATAATACATTAGTCTCACTGAGAGGGAATAAGTGATTAGTAGCACTAATTAGAAAGTTCTTGGAGACAGGCTTTGGCTGATAAAGTACGGTGTGAGTTTTCAGTCATTAACAATAATACAATGAGCTCAACGTAGAATCAATCTAAGAGGGTGATTGCGCAGATGACATTAAAAATTACACGTTCCTCATTAATATATTGATTTGCATTCTAAATTAAGTGATGGTGTTTAATAAAGAAGAAAAAGAAGATTTTTTTTCCGTATTATGTTTCTGCGTGAGTGATGTGTAGTTCAGTTTCAGAACGAGGAGTTTAATCTTCTGTTATCTGCAGGGATACCTGCATTTATGGAAAAAGAAAAAGAGAGAGTGCACAAGAGAGAATTACCTGGTACCAGGAAAAGCTCATTATCTTAGATCTGGGTGGGCTGGGAAGATATTCGCAAACATTGCATGTCATTTCTTTTCTCTATGTGTTGCAAAAGTGAAGAAGAAATCAATTTCTCATTCTTCAATTTCCATTTCCAATTACCAAAGCTGAGGGAATTTTGGAATTGGATGAGAAATGGATAATATTTATGGCCACATTCAAACTGTTCACCCATCTGGACCAGCCCTCGCTGGGAAATAACCCTGAACCCAGTCATCAGGAGACCGCATGCTGTCTTTTCTGAATTGGGCTAGGAGCAATAGCTAGCTATTTCTACTTGCAATCCTACGTGTTAGCATTGAGAGGCTCTACAGCCATCTAATTCTATTATATCACCTAAAAGCAGTGGCAGTAGTTAGAGTCCCTGCATAGAAGGAAGGGAAATCTGGGTGTATGGAGCGACATAGCTACAAAGTCATCTTGCCTCATCCTTGCCCAAACAGACTCTGTGGTAGCCATTATAGCCTTCTGCATTGCAGGGCTGGCAGCATCTTGCTATTCTTCTGTTTCCACTCTACTGAATGGCTGTTTTTGCACTATAATTGGGAACAGCAGGGAGAGTAGTATATTAGATCAATGCCTCTGCTGAAAAAAAATGCACCATTCAATGAAAAGATGTGTCAAGATCCTGATACAAAGTCTGTGTATCCATGAATTGAGCAGGGAAGATTAGACCACAGAACTGTAGTTTGACTGCCATAAACACCAGAAAGTCATGCAAGATTAAACTATTGGGTACTCTGACTCATATCTCTGTACCCATATTTATCTGCAGGGAGAAGTGGAGAAGACATGGAGGAGCCTTACACTGAGAAGCAATCTCTAAGTGGCTCATGGGTTTTATGAAGTGCAAGAGCAAAACTTTCAGATGCTTAACTCTGAACATTACAAGAAATCAGAGGCTTCCCTTTGACTGAAGAAAGGGAGCAGGCAGGTATAGAATCATGGAACTATAGTATCATAGAATCGTTAAAGTTGGATAAGCCCTCTAAGATCATCCAGTCCAACCATCAGCCCATCCCCACCATGCCCTCTAAAAATGCCCCTCAGTGCCACCTCTGCATGTTTCTTGAACACCTCCAGGAAGTTAGAGTAGAGGGAAGCTCACCTCTAACTACCATTAATGTAACACTGTGGGAAGCCATCTCCAGCACTCACACCGCCTCAAGTCCTTACTCTTTGGAACTGGTCTGTGACTGCATATATTCAGTGTTCCTACCTAAGCTTGTCAGCTGCCACTAGGCCATGTCACTGAGTTTAACCTATACTCTTTCTAAAACAGAGCTAAAAGATACAGATACACTATAAAAACCAATTCTATTTGTGATATAAATATATATTTTTTGCAACATAAGCAACTTGAGACTAATGTTAAAGAAATAAATTGAGTAATGCTCATG
This sequence comes from Perdix hodgsoniae, assembly GCA_035772895.1. Classification (NCBI taxonomy): domain Eukaryota; kingdom Metazoa; phylum Chordata; class Aves; order Galliformes; family Phasianidae; genus Perdix; species Perdix hodgsoniae. Next base: position 48,648,217 of record JAPSGF010000001.1, on the reverse strand, counting down.
GAGATGTTCAGCTCCTTTGAGAACTCGCTCTGAGAACTGATGTATTGAACTATTTTTTCAGTATTGGGATATAATTACATTATAAATGTGTCAAGTGGCAACTGAGTATTTGTGACCTTCACAGTTCCAGATATGCCACTGCTTTTAGTCAAAAATTGCATGCAAGGAAGACAACATGGATATATTGAAGGGGATGTATAGGCTGCAGGTAAAGTGGCATCCAGGTGTGCTTCAATCCCACTGATACAAGATTGTGATTCAAGCTGTAAACAAAGCTGGGATGCAAGTGAGATAGGCACCATGTGTGAGAGCTGCTTCTCTGTGTGTTAACAAGAGAAGATGCCACATTAAAAAATGCAGAGGCTGTGAGAATGATGACTGCCTCCCCGCTGGTCTGTCTCTGCTGTTATGAATGCATGTTTACAATGTGTATCAGGCTCAAATTCAGTCCTTCATATCATCTGTCCATATCATATGATCAACAGATGACTTTCTACTTCTCAGAGAAAACCATGTGCTTTCAGGTAAGTTCTGTCTGCGTGCTGAAGGAGGCTTAACAGCACAGCATGTAGCATCTACAGAGGTAAGAAGAGCTGGAGAACCTCTCAGCAGCACAGGACATCTGGGTTTCTGATGAGGAAAGTGATGGGCTGGGAAAACAGGTGTCCAGGAGCAAAGCTGAGTCTTTCAAGAATTATATCTTCAGCAGATGCTCAGGACTGAATTCCTCTGGTTGACAGTCAACAGGATGGGCATACAAAATCTCCTCTGGCCATGTGTGCCTTTTGAAGATTTTGCATTTCTGATGAGTTACTCAGATCGTTTTGAGAGAAGACTTTTTTTTCCACTAGTTAAAAAAAAAAGGTTGGGGGGGGGGGAAGGTGGAAGAATAAGAAACAGATGGTTTCTGTTATGAAAAAAAAGCCCACGCCAAAAAGCATCTGCTCAGAGATTTCCCTGAATATTTCCGTAGTCTATCCCCGGAGTGCCTGATTTCAGACCTGGCATGCTTCGATTTTGTTGCCTGAAGTTTATGACATAGAAAGGCACAGAGGTTTAACAAGTCATTCTCTGAGTGCTAGGAACAAATTAAAGACTGCACCATGCAAAGAAGAAAAACTGTCAGTAAATGTTAGCAAATCGTCTTAAAAAGGCTGAGTCAGAACAAAAAAAACCCTCTTTAATCTAAAGATTTCTCCAAATCTTGTCTTGTCCTGAAGATTAAGGTTAAGAAAAACCTCTCAAAGGTTATTTTTTAAAGTGGAGTTTGACTATATTTTGGATGCCAGACCATACTTAAGTCTCAGGTAGCTAATTCCAAGCATCTTTTCTGAAATTTCTGTGAACAGAGCTGCTTACTGGAACAACTGTGAGCAGAAGGTCTCATAAAAGGAAGAAAAAATATCTTTTAAGAACACTTTGAAGGAACAATAAGGTAGGACACTGGTGTGTAGGAAAGTAGTGGGAGCTATAAACAATTTTATGTTTGAACATAAAGAAGCTACAGGCTTGTTTAAGCATAATGGATGGTGTTTGGAGGATAAACTATGAAAGCATAGGGTATAGGGAATTTCATACTGAATGCTGTTTGTTTCAGACTGTTTATTCCTCTAGAATATCCTATACAGGAGGGTCAGTAAGGCTGCTGGGAGACTCAGGTTTGTAAGCATTTTGCCTCTGCTTGTTGCTGCCTTTGGAAAAATATAAATTCAAGGAAAAATAAAAATTGAGAAATTGAGAGAAAGAAGTGACCCTTCCTATAGAGTCTTCAATAGGTGGAATGGCAAGTGTTAGGCTGGACTCACCTGCTTCTCCCTGTCCGTGTTCCTCACTGCAGGATGACCCACTGTCAGTGGGAAGGGTAGAGAATTCCTCTTTGGTTGTCTTTTTCAGCTTCCTCCAGATTAAAGATTTCACCATGGGAAAAAGGAGCAGTAAGTTCAAACTGTTGTTAAGAAGAATGACATGACAATATGAATCAATCAACATTCCTGGCTCAACAAAGTCATACCTGGTAGTTTCTGTCTCAGAGGACTTTGTTTGCAAGAAGATGTTTTGAGCAGATATGCACTGGTGTGAAAAATGATCCTCTTCACCCCTGTTGTTCAGTCTCTGAATGGTACCTTTGTGAATACATCCATCTCAAAAAGTAGTGTTCAGCTTCCCAAGTCATTTGGCACTTGCATAGAATTTCATTTTATATGGAAACTCACTCTTCATTGTGTCACAAGTGCAAAAAGTATGAAGACTTTATTCATTAATGAATGTGTACTTCCTCAAGCCAATGGTTTTTGAAAAAAAACAGAAATAGATGGAAAGGTAACATTCATCACATGGATGTTCTCATGTTCTGTATAAGTCTGAACATACTGTGATAATCTCCTCTCCTGGTCGACAAAGATATCTATTTGTCTGTGGTTTCCTTTCATGTCAAACAAAGTGTCTGTGAGAGATTGGAGAATTGCATCCCATAAGCATGAAATCTCTTTGTTGGATACATGGGGTTCTTAGAGGGCCCATCTCAGACTTATGCATTTAGCATTTAGCACTTTGAAGATTTGCCTATCTTAAATTAGGACCAAGAGATCCAACCTATATTATCTGGGTCTGCCTGTATGTAGACATTTTTGAAAGAGTACAGGCACAGATGTTGATGTAATATGTATGATACATATATTAATGAATGCATCCCCATGATATGAAGAAATGAGATCCTCTTCATTTGATCCACTCGTGTTTCTATTTTCAGCTGCCACCAGCCACCACCCTTCTTACAGCAGAGTCAAAGGCCATCATTAGTGTTTGATGATTCATTCCAGGTATATTCTTTAGCTGTTTTGATGTGGATTTGGCTTTTTTTCTAAAACACGTATTCTGATATTTTTTCTGCTTACCACATTTTGGCTGACATTAAGGAGAAGTCTTGAAGAGTTTGGATTTATTTCTGGCTGACACTGAGCTACTATTTATTAAATAACGAAACATATTTCTGGACACACATTCCGGATGTGCACCAGTAGACAAATGCTAATAATGGTTCTGCCCATTGCAATAGAGCTCCACAAAAACATTGTAATGGGGGTATTGGGTACAAAGAACCACTTGCAGCCCATGTGAAGCCCATGGGCTGCACTACCTGATAATATGGAAGAGTCCATGTATTAAGATTAACTTAATGATTGGGATCTCCAGTGGTAGAGATAGATGGAGATGAACTTTCTTCATAGTAAAAATGGATGAACATCTTTAAGTCCCTCAGCACTGCAAAATGAAACTCTTTTTCCTCAACATCATATGGCACAAAAGCTTTGCTGAAATTATAGCAAGATTCTCATAACAAGCACAACTTGCAAAAGCCAATTGGGGAAAAAAAGAGAGTTACAGAATTTTTTGTTTGTTTAGTGTGTTTTAGGTGTTTACCCTAAAATATGTTTTGAAATGTGTATACAGGTTATATTTTGAGGTAAAGGTTATAGAAGAGGTCTGAGGTATTACTTCACCAGAAAAGACCAATGTTTATATGGATGCTGATAGAGTCGTTTCACTTCTGTGTCACCTACATCATACATACTACTGTTTTTCTGACAGAGGTTGTCATATTTGACAAGTATCAAGCCTTTGTTCTACTGAAATCCATCACAACCAGGTAGACCTTTGCTTTCTGGCAATTTCAGGAAGAATTTCCCTACATAATTTGAGTAGGGATCCACTTTTTCCTGAAAATTAGGGACCAATTTTTCTAAAGCATGGGCTGTGAAGAAAGGCCTGACTGCTTATCCTTCAGTGGAACCTAGCTGTGTGCTTGATATAAATTTAATCATTATACACGCCATTCTTTTTTATTAAAATAATAACATCTTCCAGGCAATCAAGCTGAGTTTCCTGAAAGTCAGCAGTTTTACCTGTTTATTTATGGTAACATCAAAGTGTGGGCACTCTCATTACAGTCTGTAAATAACCAGGGTTATGTCCTTGATAGGTGAAATATTAGAGTGTTGTGTGAGGGGGAGTGTCTGTCTGTTACTCCTGGGAGGCTATAAAGCACACAGAAAATAATTACCTTTTTTTTTAGTATTTTTGATAATACAGTCATCCCATACTGATAGGTTATTTATCATGATCCACTGGTCTTTTATACTGTTTTCCACATCATGTCAAACAGAAGCTGAAGAAATCATCAGGATGCAAAACACAATGATTGCCTGCATATTTAACTCTATAGAGAAGTCCACCCAGAGCAGAACGATATGACATATTTTGTGCTGGAGAAAGGGCTTCAGGAAGAGAAACAGTGTTAGCTGCTATTTCTGTAGAATAATACTTGAGTAGTTTTTCCGCCAAGCAACAGGCTGAAAGGCTTGTCTACATCAGATGGATGCTGAAAGGGGGCATTTCAAACTGTCAGCTTGCAAGAATGGCTCTGAAGTTGCTCAGTTCAAGTGGCAATGGCCTTAAGTTGTGCCAGGGGAGGTTCAGAGTGCACATTAGGAAAAATCTCTTCTCAGGAAGAGTGGCAATGCAGCGGCACAGACTGCCCAAGGAGGTGGTGGAGTCACTGTCCCTGGAGGTGTTCAAGATCCATGGAGATGTGGCACTGAGGAATATGGAGTGGATTGAGGCTGGACTACATGATCTTAGTGGTCTTTTCCAACCTTAATGTTTCTACGATTCTATGATTCTATAAATATATATAGTCACTGGTGGTACTGTGTTTTAATCTGCCTTTCCTTTGCATCATATATGAACATGAGTAGGAGTGTCCCTGCTCTCAATTACCTCAGCCAAGGGCAGCACTGCTTCACCACAATGTTCACTTTGTATGTAATTATCCATCACACTTGCAATTGTTCATCATTTCAGTATTTATTCATTTTTTGTCACTTATCCCTGGACCTGAGGCATTAAAGATAGAAATGTATAATCCACTGCTAAAATACCTATCCTGTCAATATATTTATGATGTATGGATGAGCAGTGTTTAGGTGAGGAGCACACATGGGCAAAGATATGAAATGACATGAGAGCTTCCAGGAGTGGGGTACAGGGTTTCTGCCACTCCTTAGCAGATCATTAGCACGTTGTGTACATAATTGTGTGTCATCCATCCTCAGAGTTCCTGGAATATTTGCAGGTTTACCTGTAGATAATGCTTAATTTTTGCATTTCTCTGAACGGTAGATCTATTGACACAGCACACTCTTACAAAATTGCCCCTGCCGCATAGAGATGTGTAAATTGCTTATACTATTATTCTTTCCTTTCTGACCTCTTTCTCTGTATTTTTGTTCTCATTTAGCTGTTCTCACGCAATGACATGCGCTAAGTGTTCCCTTCAGCATGTGAATGTCAAGATAACCTGAGGTTAAATTATAGCTTGCTAAAGAGGAGCCTTGAACCATTCGATATTTTGCTTCCATTTCTTTCTTTCAGAGGATTGGGGCAGAAAGAGGAGGAGGAGGTCTGGTGGCAGCATTTAATGAAATACCCAGATTCGAGCTTTGTGATTTTGCTCTTTATTCATGCTTTCACTTAAGGTGTACGCAATTGTTAAACAACAGCTGAAGAAGTTGGAATACATTAGCATTTTAAGTAATGTGAAAATGTACCAGGTACCACCTGGGACTGTGCAAGTTGTAATATGAAGAACAAGCTGTATTTAAAAGCTACATTTAATGTTTGGAGTAAAATCTGTGTTGTCTTAGCAGCCGATAACAAAACATTTTCCAAAACAAGGCTTTGCTGCCTTGGTTCTCCCCAATGGTCCAATGCATTGTGACAGGATAATGGAAGGTAGCCCTTCATATTGGTTTACTCACAGAAGCCATGGTGGCTTTTTTCATCTGCTTCTATGGGAACTGCTAAGAACTCGCATGCTACGCTACACAAAATCTGTTTCTAAAGGAAGTACACGAAAAAAAAACAAAAAACATTGTTTTGCTGAGTCCTTTTTAAGGTTTATTACTCATAGCTGGGTACTGAGCTTCTCCACCTTGTCTGGCACACCTGGGGAAGGAGTCCTCCCATCAGACAGCCCGTGGAGCTCAATGCATCACTTCATTTCTCTGTGCTGGTGACTGATTTTGTCATGGTTTTACTCACCTGTCAGGTGAGTTTTATTCTACTTCACTCTGAGGAAAGTACTCAGATCTACACGTGGAAGCAGCAGTACTAGAAAGAAAAGCAAACATTAAAGCAAGTATTAAGAAGCTTCTCTGCTCTGCTGTTTTCTTATGAGCTTTATCAAATCTATGTTCAGGACAGATGTGAGGAATCCATAAACTTCAGCTTGCCTTGGTTGCTCTCAAGGTGAGTTGATCAAAGCTGATAAGAGTAATGTCAAGATTAATTGAGGAAAGGCTATTTTGCTCATGTCATTATATTTACATATACCCTTGATTACAAATACACAGAGCATGATGGAAAATATCTTCTGACACTGAATAGAACAAGTGGGGGCTCAGTATGTGCTACTCAATTTCACTCCTGATTGATTCCAACAGGGTTTGAGAGTGGGCTTGCTTAAAGCTAAGCATGCTCTAATGCACTGCTAGCCTGAAATCTGGGGGGTCCCTAAGGCAGGTTGCTGTGAAATGTAACACACAGCAAGAAGGTGAAGTACAAAAAGCTTTACTATCAACCTGTAGGTAGCCAACAGAGATCTTGCAGTTGTAAATGCAGCTCTCACCACAGAAGGCTCCATACCATGGAGTATTGCTGCACAGCTTCAGTGTCTGCAACAAACCACACACTGCTTCTCTGGCTCTGGGTGTCACTCAGGTGGTGAGGATGGCATGGGCTGTCTCTTGTTTAGGGACAGTGTCTGTGCTGGCTGAGGTTGTGGGGTTTGGCTTGTGCTGCCAGGGAAATGGATATGGGGATGCTGAGAGCAGATTCCTGTTTCCCTGGTAGGTGATAGCTGACTGCATGAAACTGGTAGACCAAGGCTCCCTTGAAGCAAAGGAACACTGCATCCAGGAATAAATAACAAATAATAATGTTACTGAATAGTTGCAAAGCTGCAGTGAGTACCTAAGGGTCAGTTTTAAAAACCTGTATGCCAGATATATCTTCCGTTGGAGAGAATATTTACCTTAATGTCCTGTAATGAAAAATATAGCTGAAAAGAAATAAGCAAGTAAGAAAAATATAGCTGAAAAGAAAATAAGCAGATTTTTTTTTTCTGTGAGCATTCATTAAATGCTCATAAGGCACAGTGTAAGTGACAGCAGAGCTTCAAGACACAAATCACTCTCATCTATTCTCATGTTGGATCTTTCATTTAAATATGCACTTGTCTCTTTATTTTTAATGATGCCTTTTCTATTGCAAGAAGAGATGTTTGATTGCTCTTTACAGGTAAATTTTTTAACCCTCTTTTGAAATCAGTAACATAAAAGAAGAGTAACATTTCTCCATTTAAATCATGCACAAATAAGATAGAATTTGTAAAGAAGTTTTTGCTTTTGTTATTTTAATGGAAATATTTTTTTTTTTAAACAAACGGCTTGAAGTTAAAAGATGTTATTACTCCTTCCCCCAAGTAAACTTCTCTTTATGAGAAAAATGTGAATATAAATGAAATCTTTTAGTCTACAGAGAACGAGCAAAACTAGATAAATTGAATGAAAGTGGACTATTAACGGAAATTAGGAGCATATGCTGCTTTTTTGAAAAGGCTCAAACATTAGCTATAAGTCTTTCAAATTGTCTGATTGTTGGCGGAAGAATGAAATGAGGTAGGCATGACATGCATAAAGCAGACTCAAAATGCATTACTGCATTCATCACATGAGAGTTGAAGGGAACAGCAAGGTTTCTCCTAAAAGGAAAATGAGGCAGGGAGAACATTTACATTGCCTGATGTGAAGAAAAGGATGACATAAATTCCATTTAGAGGTCAGTCTGTCACTGCCCTACCACAGCTGCTCAGGGAAGGGGGGGCTTAGTGCAGTCTCTCCCCTTTTGCATGCAGCAGATAAGTTGAGTCCCATGGCATTGAGTCAAAAAAAAACACAAGAGACTTTTCTCTGACAAGGGAGCAAATAATCAATGAAACTGTTGCTTGGCTTGCCGGCCACCAACACAGAACATACACTGTTGTGTTTGCAGAGATGCTGTAGTTTATGCCCATGACATGATGGAGAAATAAAACTCCCATCCCTGGAGACAGCCAAGGTCAGGCTGCATGGGGCTCTGAGCATCTGATGGAGCTGTGGGTGTCAGTGTTCACTGCAGAGGGGTTGGCCCTTAAGGGTCCCTTCCAACGCAAATGATTCTATGATTCTATGAAGTCAGCCTGGCTCAGGAGTCAGAGACTGAATATGAATCCACAGAATCTTCTGGTATCTCCTCATCTCTGGGTCATCCAGAAGCATCTAAGTCCTCTGCTGCTCCAGGATGATGCTTCTAGGATTGCTGAGCATAGGAATATCTCTCGTTCATAGGAGAGGAAAAAGACAGGAACCCATTTAAACTTGAGGATTTGTATGAGGTCAGATAAGCCAGCCACAGACTCTGGACTGCTCAACTAGATACTGATCTGCTTGGACAGGATTAGTCTAGAGTAACTGCTGCTCTAATCCAAACCAGTTTCATCCATATTTATGCATATCAGAGTACAGGTGCCTCCATCCCTTGCCTCCTTCACTCTATTTTGCATCTGCCTCTCCATCTCATCCTTGGGGAGGAGCTGTACATCAGCAGAACACATAAATCAAGGTTACCAATGTCTTCTTTTGCATTCACTTACTCTCTCGATAGCAGTTTTTCCCCTCTCCATGGATCACTTTACTGTAATTTAAAGTCATCATACACTATCATCTATTTGCATTCCTGCAGTTTAGTGACTTTTAGAGGTTGTGTGTGAAGCAGCTTTAATTCACAGGTGTAGTTTAAGCAGCTATGGATCAGATCCAACTGCTGGGGCCACCTAGCGCGACGTTTCTGCAAGTCCAGTTTGTTTCACAAAAGGCAGATGACATGGTCAAGAGGGGAGGATGCTAAACTCGATGATTCAACTGTCACTGACCCGGAGATCAAGATACCAGACTTTATTTTCTTATCTGATGTGGCAACTCTCGGGAGAATTCTCTGAACATCACAATTCTGTTCACTTCTCCTTGAAACATGCCACATTAACTTGCAAAAAGAATACGTGGGCTGGAGGTTAAAATGAGTTTATATGGCATCCATGCAATATTAGCAGCAGAGTTCACAGTTCTGCTTTTAATTCCACGATAGTAAACTGGAGCCTGGTGAGATTGTGCCACATAAATCCAATATAAAAGCACGATAAGCCTAAAAATGTGAACTTTACAGAAAACATAAGTGATCAGATCTGTTTTTTTGCTGCTTGGGAGAAACCCATCTCCCTGTTCCAATGAGAAGCAGTATCTTATAATTAGAAAGCAGCCGACTCTGTCTGTCTTGGGCAGCTAATATGGTACAGCAGCATTTCTGATTGCTTCAGAAGATGGCCAGCAGTATGAGCAGTGATGTGAGAACCGAGGCCGTCTGGCTCTCTAACAGAGCCAGCGCACTTCTTCTCACGTGAGCATAAGTGAGCTTGATGTCCTTATCCTTTTTCCTCTGCTACAAAATGTGCTGTAGCTGAGAGGCCAGATGCCCTTCCATTGTACTCCGGAACTGATAACATGGTTTACTGGTATCTTTATGAACAAGAACAGGCACGTGTGCTATTTTCTGAAAACTGAGATAGTGGCAAAGGGGCTTAGTACTTTTAAATGGACTTTCACCATACTTGCCATTGTTTGCTTTTTTTCTCTCCTTGAGAGATAAAATGTTTCTTGAACATGTTGATTAAAAGATACTTATTGATCATGCTTCTACTTTTTTTCATAGGCAGCATTTGCACTTAGTTGCCATACAGCTCAAGAGAATGTTGTGTCAGCCTGGTACCCAGATTTATTGTACAGGTGTATATATCTGCACTTCAACATGCTGCTATGGAATCAATATGTTCAACCCATCAGCTCATTTTCCCAGTGACTATGATAACCCTATAGACCAATAAACTGGGAAACAGTTCAATTTTATTGTTTTCTCAGACATCTGAAGACATCCTCATCTTTAACAGTGCTTTACAATTGATTAAATAACCAACAGACTTTCCCAGCCAAGGAACTACAAGGAGAACAAATCAACCTTGTGCTCTGTTCTTGCTGCAAGGCTGGGAAACAGAAGGGCCGTGAGGCTTAGTAACAATGCAGCAAAACCTAATAACTCACTTCTGCTGCATTTCACAGAATCATAGAATCGTGGAATAGTTTAGGTTAAAGGGGCTTTAAAGCCCACCCAGCCCCAACCCCCTTTCATGGACTGTTTGCACCCCACCAGTTCAGGCTGCCCTGGGCCCCATTCATCCTGGCCTTGGGCACCTCCAGGGTTGGGGCACCCACAGTTCTCTAGGCACTGTGTCCAGACTGCTGTCCTCTTAGTAAAGAATTTCTTCCCAACATCTAACTGAAGTTTCTACTCATTTAGTTTAAAGCAGCTAGAATGCTCTACTTACGCAAGCTATAATCATGTCACTGTGTCTTGCATTTGCATTTGACATATTTCAGCAGATCAGACTCATTAGAAATTGGCATTGTATGGGATTGAGAGAGGTATATAGTTGGGAAGAACTGTAGAAAAATTCAAAATATTGAGAGCAGAGAAGAAATCTCCAAAGCCTCCAGTGACTGCGAGAGAGTTAAAAAAGTCGGTTTGCCTTTTCTGTTCTGCAGGACTTTTTTTCTGAAGGTTGAGGAAGATGTGGCTGGTGGAGTTTCTCCAGCACATACGTAAATAGTGTTTCTTTGCAGTGCTTCACCCAAGATGTCTGCCCTTGAAGTAAAGATGAAACAAAGAAAAAAGCCACAATGGAACACATTTCATTAAAATATCAAAACCTAGTGACAAGTCAGGTGTAGTTCAGTGCCTTCTTGGCTTTTTGATGCACTCTAATTATTGCACAGGGAAGATAAAAGCATTTCTTAGTGGTTTGGGAACAAATGTCTACAAGGTAAGGAAAGACAGTTTTGCCTTTGGGCCAAATTCCTTGTTTTTAATGGTGAAACATGGCTGAGATAAAGGAACCTCCATGCTTCTCCCCAATGCATTACTCATTTGACACCTTTGCATGGAAACAGTTAATATTTTCTCATTGTTCGGAATATGCTTCTTCTCTATGCCATGGAAAAAAAATCACTCAGTATCAAACAGCTGAAAGAGCTGACTGGGGATGAATCTGGTACCTCTGAGATATTCTATTGATTTGAAGCATGAGAAATCTGAAAAATAAAAAAATATGTGTTTGTAGCTTCTAATTATCATGTCTAGAGATGGTAAACTGTGAAATCACTGCTAGTTTGCAGAGCTGAAAAACACACCCACTCAAAGTATTATTACTTGGGGAAGCTTTTTATGTAAAATGCCACTAGAACAGCCAGAGAAATAATTATCAACATTTTTCATTCACTTAAACTGACTTCAAGACATTAAAGATGTTGATACTGGATTTGGTCTCAACATGCTCTATATCTATTATGTATGCATATTAATATTATATCATGGCATAATGAAATACATGTATGTGCTACATTTTGGGAAAATACTGGTAGTAGTTATTGAACCTACTCCAAATTTTAAAATCAAAATTACTAGATTATTTGGTTTTTCTCAAGTGACATTTTTGCTCCAGTAACTTCGTTGTGTTCAAAAAATGAGGCATATTCCTGACACACTGAAATCTAAGGGCTTTTTGCCTTTCCTTCTAGTGCAGATGCATCACCTTAGATTAATTTTCATTTCCTACCTTCTAAAGATCTTTTATAGCTACTGCAACAAAACACATGGGGGTTCCGTCTCTCTGTCAGAATAAGCAAGTAAACTTCTCAAGAACAACATGAACTTTGTTCTTTCTCCACAGTGCAGATCACTGTCGGTGACAATGTTTTATTTCTGAATCAGTCCATGCCTAAATGTGGGCTCCTCTCATCCAAAGGAAGTGCTTCCCTGATGTTTTCACAATATATTTGCCCAGGGAGGTATGGAAGTCACCATCCCTAGAGGTGTTCAAGAACCATGGAGATGTAGCAATGAGGGACATGGTCAGTGGGCATGGTGAGGATAGGCTGAATGATCTTAATGGTCTTTTCCAGCCCTAATCATTCTAGGATTCACAGGATGGTAGGACAGTGATCACACTCAGAACCGTAACCCTGTGGATTCATCACAGCTCTGCATCTCTGAATGAAGGATGTACGAGCTGTATGTAGAGAGAGTGTCTGTAGGAACAGTGTGGAAGGAAAAGATGTCATGGCAAGCTCTGCCATGAGGCAATTGTTTTTACATAATTAACTGAAATTTATATTTTTGTCAAAAATCTTCTTTTTCAAATATCTCACGGATTTTCAGTTCTAAGAGAGAATTTGGCATGCTTCCTGGCCACTTTTAATCCATACAGAATGGCTGCTCAGAACTGAATAGATCAGGAATCAAAAAGGTCACCACAGAGTACAGGAAGCCACACTATGTGGTGAATAAAGTGCTGCATCACCTGAGCACAAGTTGTAGCAGATTTCCTAAATCTGTGGTCCAAGCAAGGATACGGCCTACAGTGCACACAGGCACCAGCTTACTGCAGCAATGAGACCTTCTTTTAACATTACATCCTACATTCTGTCTCCCTGGAAGACTCATCCAGGAGGCCTTCTTCTAGGAAGAACACTTCACTGCAAGCATGCTGGTTTCTCCATAGCTGAAGGAGCTTGATCACATCAGCTCTGATGCTGTTAATCAGAGGGGTTTTGATGGAGTGGCTACACCACAGTGTGATGTGATATACAGTGAAAGTCTCTGGATCTCCCTTAATGAAAAGCATATCGTGTGCAATGGTAGTATACCAAAGTGCTGAGAACTGCTCTTTATTAATGTTGACTTGGGGTTTTTATGTGCAAGGTCCAGTAAATCGATTGACCATGGACCCCTGTGGTCATTTCAGCTGGGGGCCAGGGGGAACAACTGTCACAGGAATAACTGGGTAGCAAGAAAAAATAAAGAGCTGGGAAGGCACAGACCCAGCTGCCATCTTCTGTAACATTACTATATCACAGAGTAAGCTCAGCTCAAGCTGGATGTGTCTCTTCATGAGTAGATTTGCAAAGTGGGGATTTTCATGTAAATTGGTGTCAGCAGCCTTGGTAATAACCAGAGCTTGCAAAAGAAAAAGCAGATAGCAGGCGTCTTCAAGGCACATAGCTCTATGGATTGATGGATGAAGTTTGGGAGGATAAATTGCTAAGTGTGTGAAGATGAAAGTCCTTATTTGCACAGGTACAAAGTTTAAGTAGCTTTTTTGATTCACAGTTTTGAACTGCATAACAGCTGTGTACGTTGTGCTATGTGTAACTTTTAATAATCTGCCTTAAAACAAATGTGAGGCAACACCAATTAAGGCCATGTTTTTTAATGAATAGCTGCTCAGCCAGGTAGGAAAAAAACCCACGTACCGTCTTATGCCTTCCATTTTAAGTAGAACTTCACACAGACCTTCAAAGGCTTGTTCTGCCTAACAAATGGATGGAGCAATGCATCTCTGTTTTGCGAGGCAAAAGGGAATAATGTGGGCAATACATGATCTGGATGTGTGCGCGCATGAGTGCGTGCTCACAGTGTTGAAAGCACGAGATTATGCTGAACTGATTAAACAAGCTTGCAATTACATTACAGCAGACACTGTGACGAGAGCCAAAATATGATTGGCAAAATATACATGGCATATTGTAAAACAGATAAAATGATAACAGCTTTTTACTGAAGAGCATCTGCTATTCAGTTGGGAAATTAGGGTGGAATGCAACTGTTCTTATAAATCATAAAATAGCGTTGCCATCATCAAGATCTTAGTTTTTAATGTGCTGTTCTTGACTGTATGATAGACAGTTGGAGACTCAAACTTTTTTTTTTCCCTCAGAAAGGAATGGGTTTCTTTAACCTTTAAAGGTGAAGTTCTTTCAACCCTGTGCTCTTTGACAGGTAAGAGGACTAAGCCAGACCTGCTGGCTAACATAGCCTTACATTCATGGGTTTTCAAACTGTTCAGTGCAGTTGCATAAGGAGGGTGGGTGAATCTGATTACCCCAATGTTACCTGAACCTCTTTCCCTTCTCATTGCAATGCTTTGCCATTTGTTTCTTCAGGAATGACTGCACACACACACTGTTGTTCTGTGCATTGAGCTGCTGGGATTAGACATATTCTGAATGCAGTGACCTTCAAATGCTTCCATGGAAGATCTGTTTCTTAAACCAAATAATTAACCACTGCAGGATGGATGTTGCCTCAATATCTATTGAATTGCTTGCACAGGGTGTAATCACTCACTACTTAATTGCTATGTAATTTTATTATTATCTGTAAAATGTTTTTCGGAAAGGAAAGAAATAATTGTAAATGGTCTGATGTAAACTGACCTATTTCTAGTGACTTCCAGTATTACAAGTCCCCAGCTAGCATAAATCAGTAACTGCAAAGAGCTGTTCTGATTTAAGTGGCCTGCTCTACATTTCCAGTATAGAAGCTGAATACAAAAGAAAGTGTGACACATCCAGTGTGGTATAACTTCCAATGACATGGTGCTAGGGCAAATCAGACCCAAATTATCCACCACACTGCCATCTTTCTGGTCTATTCTGGCTACTCTGCTGCCTTCCAGGTCACTCAAGAGGCACCCATTTTGCAGTTTGCAATTTGCAGCCAAAATCAGGTTTTGTACCATCCCCTAGAGGCACAGTTTTTGGGACATACCTTTCCTGTCCTACATTATAGACAAGACTGATGAGGAGTTTTTGCATTTGTTCCAGTTTATGGTTATCTGCTTTTTATTTGTTTTTTCTTTTTTTAAGTCTTTCAACTAACTGGATCAGCTTAGTAAGCACCCATAGGCATTAAGATTTTTATAGAACCTGGTAGAAAGAAGGGATTCTACCATATAACAATTGTATTCCCAATGACTGTTGCTTATCTGCTAATTCTACTTCTACCTGAAGATCATCCCCTGAGCCTTCACAGTTGCCTCCCATCAGCTGGGGAGAGGCTCAGCTGAAGTGGATCTGGGTATCTTCATAGACTCAGCTGTGTGTGTTTAGACAGTAAGGATGGCCAATGGCATCCTGGGCTGTATCAATAGGAGAAGTTCTAAGAGCTATGTGGGAGAATGAGAGAAATTAGGTGTGAAATGGAACAGAAGTTCTAGTAAACGTAGAAGAAGAAACTTTTTACTGTGAGTATGATCACAACAATATCAGTTCTTTAGAGGTTTTGTTGTTTTCATTTTTGGATGTTTTTAACAGTTGACTGGATAATGCCTTGAGAAATGTGGTCTGATTTCATGATAAATTCCGTTTTTGGGTTGGACTAGGTTTTTTTGTTTGTTTGTTTGTTTTTGTTTTGTTTTGTTTTTTTGAGTTCTCTACCAACACGGACTATCTGGTCACTGTGTGATATTTAAAGTTCTATTTAACTAAAAGCTCAACATTTCTTCAAAGCACCTGTGCATTAAGGAGTCTTTTCTGACTTTGAAAACTCATTAATTGCAGTGATCTGTGCTGCTTGAATCGATTTATTTGAAGTGTACAGGTTTTCTGAACCTCTTCTTTACCATTATGATGATGTAATCACTGTCTATTCTTCCTGTACTGTTTCAAAGATGTTTATTTGGAGGGACTAATCAGATCTGCAGTATCTTCTAAAATCCTGCCCAGCTAAATTCTTTTAATTTCTCTTTTGCTCATTTATCCACAATTCATGGAGGTTTTGTTTTCCTTAAGCTTTGCCAAGTGTCCATTTCTAGGGAGATCCTTTACATGATCTGTAAGCCATTGCACTTTGGGATGTCAATCCATTTCATCCTGGGCCTGATGAAGAGGTGAAAGATGGAAGCTTAACTTAAACCCACAATTACTTTTCAGTGCTTCACAAATTGTTCTTATATAAACAAAAATGAAAGTCTGTGGATTGCTTTTGTCTTATAATTTTTATTAGACATTATGGAAGAGTTCAGAAACAGTAAGTTGAACTAGAACCAATTCTCATCTGTTGTTATGGTTACCAGGAGAAGAAAATAATTTCCTGTAATTTATCTTAAGATCATTTATGTCGGATACAAACACAGATTAAGCTGAATACCACGGTAATTTCTTCTTCAATTGTGTTAGGAACCATAAGACATTCATTTTTACTTCATAAATAAGGGTTACAGTATGTCATGCTCAGTCAAAGAAGATAAAATGAATCTAATTAAGTGCCATCAGAAGATCACTTTGCTGTTTTTATTGCAGCAATAAAAGTGCCCTTACCTTCTTATTCTTAGAGAAATGACAGAGATTATTATGGAAATAGGATGAGATCAAGTAAGTCTTGCTTGACCTAGACTTGGATACAACAGTATCCTTGTGTCAGTGATTGTTAAAGTGAATAAACAGTTTACAGAATCTGATGGGCCAAAGCTCATCAGAGATGCACTTGCTTTATTAGAATGAATGAAACCATATGTAAGCCTCAGACAGGTCATGTTTATTGGGTTTATATAAATAATATCTGCTTTTTATTGATCTATAAGCCTTAGTGGTGATGATGGCATTCAAACAAGCATTCAGATTGATGACTGTGAAGCCCAGATGTTGATTGGTTGATGTGTGCACATGTGAAAAGAGCCATTTAGTGGTATGTTAGTGTATGCTGGTACAGTTATCTGGAGGTTGCTGCAGGGAAATAAGAATAATAGAGAGCCCTGAAGGAGGCTCAGAGGTTAAGTGAATTGGATGCTAAGCAATATCTTGAAAACATTTCCAGGCGAGTTGCCAGCATCAAAATTGCCAGCAGGGAGGTTAAAACAAAATAATTTGAGTTAAAAGTTGCTTACAAACCTCAGAAAGTTGAGATGAGGTTGACTAAAGTTAAGTAAGAGAAGACTCATTGTCTCTTAAGTAAATAGAATTCAGGGGATGAGCAGTAATGAGACCAGGAACGTCTCTCACTTTTAGTAATTTGGTAACAACGGTAAATAAACACAGCCTTTCTGCCTACCAAAATCTCTGGTCACAGTGGAGCATGTGGGACTTAAACTAAGTTTCTGGTGCTTAAGTAGAGTTTGGGAGGTGCATTTGGTCTTCTTGGAGCTATCAAGTGCCTGACTCTCTCCCATTCTGGCCAAGAAGGTATTGCCAAGAGGTGAAATGACTCTGTTGTGTGCTTCCCCATTCACAGATGGGGTGGTCCCTGCACCAGGATGGGTTTGCTGGAGTGAAACATTAGACAACATTAAGTAAATTTTGACAAAAAAACCCATAAAAAATACTGCCTAATACAAAAGTTAACTAAGGAGGGAGGAAAGAAAATCCTGCACAAACACTGTAAAGATTCTTTTAGGTACTGGTGGTGCTGTTATTCAAATCTCTGTAAGACTTTTTATTTATCTTTTTCTGTGATTATACCTTTGTATAGCATGTGTTTGAAAATCCTTAGGAGCAGCTCCACTCTGCAAAAAAAGTTCTACATCTGTGTGGCTGACAGTACTATTTTGGTGCATTTGGGTCTGCCCTGGCACACTTGCAGGTCTTTTGGCATAAAGGTAATGCACCAAACTTGGCACACAGGATGAAATGTGCCCCAGATCCTATTTTGTTTGGTAGGCAGCTGACAGCTTATGTAGTGATGAAATGTGCAATAGAGGAAACATGCAGAATGCCACTAGAACAGTAATTATAACTGAGTAAAGGTAACTAAACCCCATGTACCTAATAAATGGTCCTGGAAAGTTTCTTACACAGACGCTATCCAGCTCAGCAGTTTCTTCATAAAAGAGACATCATGCCTTCAAGTTTATATTATCACATAGGTTTAGGGCCCGAGAGAAGACATCTCACTCAGAAAAATGTCTCTGCCATGTTGACTTTAGCTGATCTAGCAGAGATGTAAAGCACCACAAAAGCAACAACAACAACAAAAAAAACCAACCCAATAATGATAATTTATTTCATTTCCTGAGCTGAAAGTGACAAGGAGCTGAGAGCCTGGTATCCAGCTCACATGAAAGCTGATGTGTGAGTTGAAAATCAAAAATATTGCCAAGGAAACCACTGCTTGCATGGAATCAACCCTTATCAAATGAAGGCTTCTGAAATACCTAACCTGCTTCAATAAAATGACATTTCAGTGCTAATAAGGAAGCAGGAAATGAGGGGAAACATTTAAGATAAACATACTGTATCTGCAATTGCTGAGCAGAGCTGAGCCACTGCTGGTACAAACGCTGTTGGAGCAAATACATGATATAAAGATTAGCATCAGTTAGGAATATACCCCTTAGCACTGTGCCATTGAAGTGCTTGAGTGTGCAAGTTAACAAAGGACATTTAAGTAGTATTGGAAAATGATTTTTTCAGTTCATTTTAAAAACTCATTTCATGCATTGTTATGTCATCTACTTTTAAAATTACAGTCCTAGCAGAAAGACTAAAATGTGATACTGATCTTTTAAATCATGATCCCTAGGGCAGAAGTACATGATTGACCTGTAGTTATTTGTTAGGTCTTTCCAGTCCGTTCAGCAGAATAGCATGCAGGAGTCATATGAGTAGCTATATAACTAGTAAGAGGTATTTGATTGAGAACTATATTAGAGTAAATAAATAACAGTGAGATGGCTCCTGCTGTGAAGTTGTGACTGAGACTTAAATAGCCATTTCTGTTGCCTTGATGTAATTGGTGACCTACTGGAGCCACTTCTTTGTTGGCAATCTATATCAACGCTTGGACAATAGTACCTTTCAATTCATTGTTTCTCAAGAGATTTAAAGCAGTCATAGAAACATTTTCTTTTGCTGCATGCCATTTATTTCTCTGAAGGACAGAGCAGACTCTTCTAAACTCCCACTGTGCACTAAACATTGCAAATTAAAATAAAGTTCTCCCTGTCTAAATAAAACAGTAGCCATACAGGCAGGCTGGTATCAGCTTATTTTCTATCATTTTTCTCAATTAAGGGGAAAAACTTTGTAACTGGAATATAATATAGTGTTGCTTCTCATTCTCGGGAAATGCATATGCACATACAGAAAAAAGTACATTTTTTTTGAAAATGAGAATTAATTGTGTTCTGGTATGCTTAGTATGGGGAATGCTACATAGCTTTATTACTTAACTGTATAGATGGAGCTGGAAATGCCTCTTGAGCATGAACTCAAGATGATTAGACTTGCAGCAAGATATTGACTGGAAAAATTACAACTTATGAGAAATAAGCATTTGCTCATCTATTTTTTTTCTTGTGAATGAACAGAGATTTCTGGCCAATTCCATTTGGATTTCTTGCTTTTCTTGCTGTTCATAGCACATGCTAGGGGAAGTTTTAAAAAGGTGTCATAAGCCATGCATTTTACTCTGCTCATATATTTAGCTTTTTTACATTGAAACTCTAGTTTTCTTTTTTTCTAGCCATATTTATGGTTTTATTTCAGTAGGAAGTTTTCAGCAGTTTATTTCAGTAGGAACAAAAGCAGATTCTACATTAGGAATTTTCTGCTCGTGTTCAGAGTTTGTTCTTCCTTTGACCAAGGTTCTGGATTTTAACTATAGCTCAGGACTCTGCCAGGACTAGGCAGTCTGAACCACAGAAAATTCATTTTGCTTTTTTCGATTACAGTGTATCCGTCAGCTTCTGTTGTCCCCAGTATCCTCCACTTTTGTCATGCGTAGGAACTCTGATGTTTAAAATATTTGGTGGCCTTGGCTGGCGTTCTTGTCTTTTAAATCCAGCAGCAAACTGTCCTGTGCAGGAGGAGAGTTAGGGTGGGTTGCCATTTCCTGTGCCAATCCTTGCCTTGCGGAGCCACTGCTGTAAGTCAGAGGCACTTTAAGCACCTAAACATGTTTCCTTTGCATTCAAGCACCCAACTACCACTGAGATCAGCTGGGCTGTTTACGACCAATGTCTTTAGGAGTCAAGAGCCCCATACTTATACATGTGAGTACTTAGCTTGAATTCCTGATGAGTTACTGCAGAAAATGAAATGGTTGCCAGCTGCTTAGAACCATCAAGGAGGGTTGGAGGCAGGCTGGTTTGTGCTGGGCAGATGACATGAAATATTTCTACATGACGTTTGTGTCTGGGTCTGTCCTTGTGTCTGCTACATGTAGTACAAACCACAAGTATCTTATTTGTTGATCTATTTTTGATCAATCTTTTCTGTGTATCTACTTGGAGTTTTTGTGTATCCTGTTAGATATTTTGAGAAAATTGTTACACTCTAGCTCCCAGCTTCCTCAGCACCAAAGTCTAATTTAATTCCATCCTATCACTGCCAGTTCTTTCTTTGACAGAATATATATTTTCTCTGTGATACAAACAGTATATCAGGAGCTAGTAAACTTCCACTCAGCTGTGAAACAGTGAACCCAAGGAAAGAATCTGAGATGTTATCATTCATGGTTATTTACTATTACAGATGATGGCAGCTATGGTTGAAGCTGAGGTTCAAAGGGAGAAACATGGCACAAAACAAATAGCAAGATTATGCCATGGTGTGGAGTTCAGAAGGTAATCCCAAAGCATGTGCCCTGCTCATATCAACTTCCGGGCAGAACTGGAACTAGAGTGTGGGCATGCCAGTTCCCTACTAAGCACAGTAACAACTTGACCATACAGTTTGATCTGATTTCTGTTCCAATTTCACTGTGCCTCAACAGTTTGTAGGATCAGTGCAATCATTGCTGTAAGCATAAAGAAGAGAAAAGCTCCATGTTTGCATATCTCCAGGAAGGATATTTATTTTCCACAAAATCACAGTTCAACAAGAGAATAAATGCATCAGACAGAACTACAGTTAGATCTCTTTCTCAATATGGGATTTCTGTTTGCTTTTTAATGAAAGGCTCATTGAGAGATTAGTGGCAGATTCTGTAATTTTTAGATGCTGTAACTATTGTAGCCCAAAGCATTCTCTGAAATGAAGTTCCCTGATTAGATGAAAGCATACATCTGAGATGCAGAATTCAGAGTAACACAGTCTCTAAGACAATTCTTTCCCATGTCTTTCAACTAAGAGACTTTGGACGGAGGAGTAAAAACAACAGACAGTAATAAGATTATTTCATCAATGCAATGTTCCAATAGCCCCTTGTTCTCACTCTTATGGATTAGTTAATAGAGGAAGAAAACAAGGCAATGATATATGGATATAGGATGTGTTTGTGTCTAGTTATGGATATCCCATTGTGAAGCCAACCAAGTCTTCACTGTGCTGCAAAGACAACCATGAATGAGACGTTTCTTTTAAAATATTCTGTCCTTTCCCCTTTGCTCCCAGGGGATCCTGAGTTCAAGTTGCTTAATTACTAGTCATGTGTATGAAGTATTAGTGAATGTGTGAGGTATTAGTCTGACTTGTGGCTGAAACTGTACTTGTGTGAACAAAGTTGTGGATGAGTTTCACACAAGAACCTTGAATTTAGAATAGAGGGTAGAGTAGATTTTAGTAGAGTTGAATTTAGAACAGAGGGTACAGTAAAATTCAAACAATTGGGACTTAAGGGTTAGAAACCCAATGTCATAACGATACTAAGGAGTGAAGAAATGAAGTGAGGATGGAGCAATGCTTGCACTACAGCAGATCTTTGGAAGTGCTTCTCACTGTTAATTGGTCCTGACACTGTTTTCAAAAGTTGACTGCAAGACTTGCATGTCATGCTTGTAAATGCATTGGACTACCCTTGATCCTTCCTCATTGTCTGAATGTTTCAAGGGGCATGTAGTGACATGATGAGGGGAAATGACTTTAAATTGGAAGGGGACAGAATTAGACTAGATACTAGGAAGAAATGCTTTACTGTGAGGGTGATGAGACCCTGGAAAAGGTTGTGGATGTTTCCTCCCTGGAAGTGTTCAAGGTCAGGATGGATGGGGCTCTGAGCAGCCTGGTCTAGTGGGAGGTGTCCCTGCCTTTAGCAGGGAGGTGGAATTAGATGGTCATAAAGATCCCTTCCAACACAAACCATTCTGTGATTCTGTCATTCATTAGGGCCAGTTCTCCTTGGGCTGCCCTTCCGAAGCAACATCTATGGACCTTTTGGTTCTTCCCATACATATGCTGCAGTTTATGGGATACTATTTTACAAATGAATATTCAGTTAAAAATGTTTCAGGAAATTGAGTGAATTATCACCCATCCTTTCCTCAAATTCATTTTGTTTTTCCTTTGAAATGCTGTTACATGAACCAGCCTATGAGCCTATCCTTGTCCACTTGTGTTTTACTTAACTATATTACTCTTCATTAGACCCCACTTCAATCCTGATATCTCTAAGCACACTCAGGCCCCGTTTGGAAGAATTTTATCAGAGATCTTCAGCCTCTTTCTTGGCTTTTGTAGTTATAATTCACCTCCTTGTACTTCATTTGACTTTTTTTCTCTTGCTTTAATAGGTGGCACCTATACTCTGAAAAGATATAAAAATGAATATAAATGAAATACTAGACAGAAGCTGTGTGAAGAAGGTGTGAACAAATAGATTTTTACAGGCTTAAATAGGCCCTACAGCTGCTTTCATCTGTACTCTTTCAATGTATCTGGCAGAAATTGATTCATTGACAAAACGGGTTATTTAAATTCAAAAGCCCTGTTTCCCCTCTGCATTCTTTATCACTTAGGATTTATGTAGCTTGAGGTGTGTTGTTATGTTTTAAAACCGTGATATATTTATTGAAGCACATATTTGGAACAGCAATGGTTCGCCTACATAAGCGTAGGGATGCTTGGAATTGATACTGATGTAACTGGGAAAAAAAATGGATTATCAATCATTGTGATAGTTAAAATGGGACTTCTCCACATATTGGAGATTATATGAGGTATGTTCAATTTAGATCTTATGTTCAGAGGATGAACAATGTAAAATTGACCTATGGACGCTACAATAGTCTGAGAAATAAGCAAGAACAGATAGATTTTTAAGTTTCTGTTTGTTGGGCTGCCAATTCTTTCTCTTTCTAGACTGATTCCATAATGAATTGAATGCGTTAGCTGGCTTACATATGTGCTTTTGCCCATCTAAGACTGCTGAAACTGCAAAGTTGATGGGAAGAATCTATAACTGCCTCTTCATACATTCCCCTTTTCACCTTAGGACTAAAATTCAATTTTCAACATAAAGCCCGAACTATCGAAGATTCAATACAAAAATGACAAGGTCTATTTTTCTGATTGCAGTCTTTCAGTGGTTCTAGTGTGAAATATCTCTCTGTTCTGAAGCTCATCAGTGTATTTGCCTCAGTGACATTTTTTGGAAGGCAGGTGCCTCTGGGCTGGTTCACATAGAAACAGTGGGACAAAGGCAAAGTAACATGGGTTTGAATTCCACAAACATCCTCGAGTGTCCAGGGTCCCTCAGGTCTGTCAGTCAAGTTGAGGGGGTAAGCTTCTAGTATAGGAGGTGGAGAAAGCTGAGTGAGGCAAATTTGGAAACTCAAGAGGGTGCTATCAGTCAGAAATCAGTAGTCTGATTCACACAGCTCTGATGTGCTAAAAGATCAAGTCCCACAATAAGGAGCACTGAGATTCCTTAACAAACCTGAAACAGCGAGAATCTCTGATACAATCATGGTCGGAGATCCTGTTTTAATTATTATATGTGATTTTTATTAAAAATCAGATAATTGCATTAAGAGACATAATTACATTTTAAATCTTCTTAAGAACTCAATTTCACAACATTTTTATTACTTTCCAATGATATGTCATTGTTAGGAACCATTTTATGATCGCTAGCTTTAAATTTAACCTTTTTACTCTTTTGCCACTTTATCTACCATCATCTTAAAAATGCACTAGAAATGCTGCAAGCATTCTAAAAAAAATCTAGGTAAGATTCCAACAAAGGTGTTGACATCTTTGCGCTTTAGCTGTTGCCTGCTTTACAACAATAGTGAAGAAGCCTACAAAGCCTACAATGATAGAAGTAAGTTCAAAGTGAAACTGTAATTATGAAAACAGCTTTTGCAGAGGGCTTATGCTCAAGATGAGTTATGTCACAACTGTCTGTAGAACCAGGAATCACTGGAAAGGAGGTGGTTGCAGTTGTCTTTTGCTAATTGTTCCATTTGCTCGCCGCAACATGAACCAGAGGCAGTTAGATCAAAATCAGTGGCAAGATTTTTCTTACAGACATCTGAGACTGATTTCAAACCTGAAGTAGGCTTACAGTTATCCATCCTGCAACACCTAATGGAGAGGATGTATTCCTAAACCCAGAATGGAATGATTCAGTCTGTGCATCAGAGCTTGAACCATCTTAAATGACCTAATTCCCTTTACTATTATTTTTTATGATTTTGTATACATTTACTGTTTGCTTTCATGTGTTTTCCTTTGTGTTTTTTTTTATTTTTTTTTAGTTTTTATTAGATAAAGTGTCCTCTTTGAGTTATATTGACATTTTTTCATTGTTCTTCAGGGATGAAAATATTAATTTTTTTCTCAACTCACTCCCAAATCCTGTTACAAGCAAAATGGAATAAGAAAGGAGACTCTAATCTACTGCTGTTAATAGGTAGAAGGGAAGGCTGGGTAGAAATGTTTCCGCCCAGCTTTAAAGAGCTACTAACCTGAAAGACAGGGCAATAGTAAGTTTAACTGCTGCAGTGCCAGAGGTACACTGAACATATGCCCTTTGATGTCGTGAATACAATCCCTGTGGTCTGTGAGGTATTGCAGTAAGACAGAATTAATCCCTGGTAAAGTCGTCTCTAGCTTCACGGTTTGGTTCACTGAGTGAAAGCAAGGTCTCAGTAGAAAAACAGCCTGTGTGCTGTGGGCCATGTCCAAATGTTCTATGCCAACACAGGGAGCTTGATAATTTCATAGTCGTATAATTAGTTGAGTTGGAAGAGACCTTTTAAAGGCCACCTAGTCCACGTGCCCTGCAATGAGCTCATTCACAGCTCCATCAGGTGCTCAGAGCCCTGTTCAGCCTGACCTTGGCTGTCTCCAGGGATGGGGCATCCACCACCTTTCTGGGAGAGCTGTGACAGTGCATTACTGCCCTTATTGTAGGAAAACTTCCTCTTTATATCCAATCTAAATCTCCCCTTCTTTATTTTGAAATCATTTCCCCTTGTCTTATCACAACAGACCCTCACATACTGGAGTTTTATTATGATATTTTTATAATATTCTGGTGTGCAGTTCATCCTAGATACAAATCATATATTTTAAAACTCAAGCAATTGTTTCTCTCCTCGGTTTTTACATCTGTGCTTTCTCTCCTGGCTTCACTTCATTAATGGTAAGCACAAGATAAGAACTCAGTGGATCTTGATTTTTTTTCTCAAAAGTGCCTTGGTGATATTTTGCCTGCCCAGATATCACAAATTCCTTTTGACAGGAAATGATTGAGTGGAAATAATATAAAAAATTATTAGAACAAAAAGAAAACATGCTGACTTTTCAAACTGTGCAGCCTGCTATGCGGTGGTATCTGCACAGAACACTCAATTGCATGAATTGCCCTCATTTTGCTCCCTTCTGGTTTTTAACTGCTAGAAAATACGATCTCTATTTATTAATTTCCCAAACATTTCATAGCTGTTCTGTACCAGATTTCAGAATGGCATTAGAAGTTGTGTAACGTACGTGGTAGAGCAGTTGTCAAGTAGGAATTAATGTTTCTCAGAAAAGATCAAATCGCAGCATGCAGCAGAGAGTCACACTTCATCTCCAGCCATTCTTTCCAACCAAATGAGATTTTACACATCAGGACCCAGTATGTTGAGATACTTTCTCTGTTGTCACAACTGACATATGCAGGAGTATTCACGTCTATCAGAACCGTGCTTAAAAAGTGAGCAGACTCTGGTGTTGTATGTTTGTGCTTTTATCACCGTACAACCATTGCTCTGCTCTTCTCTAGAGCTAGATGAAATTTGAGGTCCCTTCCAACTCAAGCTGTTCTATGATTCTGTACATCTTTTTCTATCCTAACATGTCAATGACTGAGAGATTTGTCAAGCAAAAATGAACAACAAAACATTCTTTTGCTGTAAGATACTGCCAGCAATTTAAGCAAGGTTGTGTTTTTTCCTTTTTATTTATTTTTTTGAAGGTGGCTAAGTTGCTCTTAAAGCAGAGGTTTTTTTGTATGTTTGTTTTGTTGTTTTTTTTTTTTTTCACTAAAGCAACATTTATATTTGCCACAATAGAAGAAGATAAATTGCTATACACTGAGATAATGATAGTATGTTAGGTTGTGGGGGCTCAGTGTTTTTCTTTGTATCATTTCTGAACCTGGTGATTGGTTAAAGACAAAATACTGTAGAAGCAGCTCTGGATTAATCTTTTCTGGCTTATTAACCTGTCTTAGATGGATTATAGATGAGAGGAGTGCTAAAGTCAGAGAACAGTGACATAAAATTAACAACCTGGATGTACTCAGGACTCTTCCTTGAGCAGGGAGGTTGGTCTGGATAATCTCCAGAGATTCCTTCCCATCTCAACCATTCTGTGCTTCTGTGACTTTCTTACAGCTATTTTAGTGGATTTTTGTAACTTGAATATTTCCCACAGCATCCCAAGATATACAAAGCATCCTGGTACATCTACAGGTGAGCAGGTTTGCAGAAACACTTGTGAGTTTCCTAGACAACAGCAATAGGACAAGAGGTAACTGAATTACACCAGGGGAGGCTCAGGTTGGATAGTAAGAAATACTTCTTTTCAGAAGGAGTGGTGATGCAGTGGCACAGCTGCCCAGGGAGTGGGAGAGTCACTGTCCCTGGATGTGTTCAAGAACTGTGGAGATGTGGCACTGAGGGATGTGGTCAGTGGGCATGGTGGGATGTGTTGAGGTTGGACTGGATGATCTCTGGATGATTTTCCAACCTTAATTTTTCTGTGATTGGGATCACACTAATGCTCTGCACACACATGCACAAACACACTGCTGCACTGTACCTGGCTTCATCCAAGTGCTTCCAACTGCTGCGAGTGGTCCTTAATGGAGTCAAAGGGGCAGCCTATAAATTGATTCCAGTAAGTGCTGAATCAAGCAGTTGGAGAGGGCTCCAGGATATATTGCATACAAAAGCAGAAGTGAGTCAGTGAGGAATTTACTATCAGCAACATGGATCATTGAATCACATCCAGTTTTACTGTTTCAGCCAAGAGCAAAATAAAATAATCTAAACTCTGAATCCTCTTCTACTTACAAGTTGTTGTTTTCCTGAGTCTCCACTAATCCCATGTGAAGGAATCAGATCAACAAAACAGTAAGTTTTGAATAAATAACGGCTGACCCTAGAAAGAATGATCTCTGTTAACTCACTTTTTTTTTCCCCCAAATCAATCAACTGAAATTATGTCTCAGGTCTTTTTGTTGGTAGCACTGGTTTTGCTTTTAGTAGAGGGAGATAATTCTGTGTTTTTGAAAAGCTGAACTTTTGATTTTGACCAATCTAATACAATTAAAACTGCAAATTGCTTGGGGATTGTGTTCCAAAGCTGATTCATTTCCTATTTAATTATGTGTCTAAATTAGGGGCATTGCCAGTGACTGTCCTTATTTAATAAAAAAAGAAGCCTATATGTTTTGAAAAATAGAGTGAAAACTCCACTAGTGAAGAAAGATCAATAATGCTTCTTTTTTCCCGATACTCTGGAGACATATCTCATTCTATAATTGAGTGTAAGGGCCAAATTTTCAATTGCTAAAAATCAATAAAGTGCTTGGGGCTTATGAGGGGGTTACAGCAGTGAAGGAATCTATGGGGAAAAAGGAAGGATGAGATGGCAGATTTCAGGTATTCTTAGCCTTATTCTCCCTGAATCTGTAAAGACAAGGAATTTGTAAAGCTGTTCTTCAGCCATCTGATACTGGTATAAGGGCAAGAACTGTGTATGAAGAGTCCTGGAATCCAGAATTAGAGGATGAGGTTTGAGTACTAATAAAATGAAGAACTACTCATCTGCCTACGAGGTGGTATGGGTATATATAGCCCTGAGTGAAGTTATGGTCCAAAGCACACTCCCTCAGTTGACTAAGTCAAAATTTAAGCACATAAGGAGGGAAGGTGACTTGAGCATGTTGTTTGCTCATTTTCAAATGCATTTCAGCCTTTTTGCCTGACAACTGTATATTCATTGTGATGGCCAAGATGTTCAGGATCTGCCATAGTAATCAGTGGAACTTCACTGTAATGTGAATTCCATAGAAGTAAGAGGGCAGCAATGCCTTGTGCTGCCAGCTTCTTCAATATGCAGGAATTTTACCTTCTGGGCAATGGAATGATGATGGCAGTATCTACTCCAGCCCTCTCTTGTAGTAGAAAGCTGTTTATCAGTAAAGTAAGGGGGCTTATCTCAAGGGAAGAGCTGTGAATCTGAATTAGCCATTATCTATTATCTGCAGAATTCAGGTGGCATTTTCAAAACCAACCTGTATAACTGCTTCGGGTTCAGTCCACAGCCTGGACCTCCAGTTTCAGTGGGATACAAGCATAGGCAGGATCAAATCCAAAAATCTCCATCAGAGTCTGTCTATAGAATCAGGCAGTCTTTATATTGTACTATTTTGTTAGATGCCTGGTTTACTCCAGAAAGTGGAGAGCTAAGAATATGACTGATTTTTAACTCTTTTTCGATAGATCAATCTGCAAGGTTACAAGCACTGTGTGTGTGCATTAAGTACAAATAGCATCAGCGCATTTACAAAAAAATAAGCATGTGCAGGAAAAATGTCTCTTTATTCTCAAAAAGGATCTGGAACTTGCTTTTGTTCCCATTTCGGGAACATCTCTAGAAGGGACTGAACCATACATCTAGTGATAGGATGAGAGGTGATGGCTTCAAATTGTACCCCAGGAGGTTCGGGCTGGATGTTAGGAAAAACTGGTAATGCACTGGAACAGGCAACCTGGGAGGGAGGAAACTCATCATCCCTGGAGGTGTTAAAGAACAATGGGGATGTAGCACTGAGGTTAGTGGTCATGACAGGGATGGGTTGGGGCTGGCTTAAATGATCTTAACCTTAACGATTCTATGATTTACCTTAAGAGCTATGACAGTACATTGGTCTTTTGGGCCTCCAAGTCCATGGGCATGATGAGCTCCAGTCATGGATGTGGCAAATGTGAGGAAGACAACCTTAAAGTTTGGGAATTGTCTTTTACTACATCCAGAATTTCCTGTTTTGCTATAAGCCTCATCTGAAGATCCTAACAAGAAACTGGGATTTAAGGATTTTAAATGGATGTTGGTACAGGAGAGAAACAATATCTCCAACGTCTTTTGAGAGTGTGGGGTTAACACCCACAAGCAGGGAGACCTATATAAGTACGTGGGTGCTTAGAGTCACTGAGTGAAACATGAAATTTATATTTTCTAAAATTCTTTTCAAAACATTTGGATGCAGATCTTGTGTGTGTGCGTGTGTGTGTGTGTGTTTAAAAATGCTTCACTGTTTATTCAAAGGTCAGAAGTAGAAAAAGATATAGGTGTTTCAACAATCCTATACTACATGCAAGAGATACTTTACTTCCCAAAGGCTTTCCCAAGCCTCCTTTAAAAAGGGAGTAGAAGTGTTGTCAGGTTATACAAAATCCTGTGCTCTAAATATTACTTGCCTAACCAGAAAAGAATTGAAATTTCACGAGGCATCTCATTCTCATGACATTTTCAGGACTTCTTTGATAGCTGATTAATATGCAGTGGGTACTCTGCTGTTAAAGTTCACTGTGTTATGATATTGATGTTCTGCTTTTATATTTTGGGGCTAAACATTGATTTGGGGAGTTTAATGGATTACAGTAACCTATTCCACGTGCTGGTAGGAGATGTAGATTTTTCATTCTTTAGTAGATTGGAGCAAATCTTATATAGAACTGTGTTTAATGACAAAATATGAAAACATTCTTTAGTAGATAGTCTAATTTTATGTATTCCATGTGGAGGAAGTAATAAATATATGTATTTCTTCATCACAATATTTGTGTGAATTTTTCATTCATCCCTCTATTCCTAAATTAGTTTATTCTCCTATTATTTGCATTCCTGCATTCACAGGTTAATCTAGATGAGCTATACCTGTCAAAAATAAACAAACTCAACATGCCTTTCCATGTTTCCTTCCAGAACTGCAGCACGTTGCTCCTTTATCCTTTTCATTCAACAGAACAGTTTACAGCAATCAATAATGTTACTTTCATCTACATTTTTTTTTTCTCCAGCAATGTCATTATCGTTTCCTCTTTCAAGTCAGGGATATAAATGTGAAATAATCTCAAGCTTCCTCTCCCTAATGTATTTTTTTTTTTTCCAATTTTCCAAATGAATCCCTGTTTCTGGTTAAAGCCTAGCACAGTGTGATGAGTTCATTAGTTTGCTGGTGTGCGTTTTCTGACTCACATTAAAGAACTAAAGGTCTTTGAGTTAGCAATAATTAGATGAGGTCATTAAAGCTACAATGAGATCACGATTGCCAGAAATGGCCTCACATTGTATATAGTAAGGTCAAATCAGCTATAACCATTATTCATTCCTGATTTTTTTTTTCTTCATTATATATGCATTAAGTAACAGTAGTGGGTAATCCACAGTTTAACATGAGTGAGAAGCCCTACAACCTGTCATATGTGTGGTGTTGTACACTGAATGGAAAGTTGCATGGTGATATCTTTTATAGTAATTGTGTCTTATGCACAGAAGCCACAGCAGGGTATAAATAAGGACTGTTCAAAAAGAAATGGCAGGGGTTGTCAACAACATTCTAAGAAGAGAGGCAGGAAAGCATGAGCTGCATTGTTTAAAGCCTCCAAGAGGTTTTTCCAGGAATGAGCAAATTAACAGGTAGCAAAAAAGGTTCCCAAGCAGGACAGACTCAGATGCTTCTAAAGTCTGTGGTGGAAGCCATGATTCTACCAAAGTCCACAACTACTCTGTGGGACAAATCAGTCCACCTGGTCACTGGGCTGCCTGGAGAAACTGTGGGTGCCCCATTGCTGGAGTTGCTCAAGGCCAGGTTGGATGGGGCCCTGGGCAGCCTGAGCTGGTGGGGGCAGCCAGCCCACAGCAGGGGGTTGGAGCTCAATAATTTTTTGAGGTCCCTTTCAACCCAACCCTTCTGTGATTCTCTGATTCTGTGATCTTGCTAGAAGTTAGCATGGCCATCTGAACAGTGCAATATACAATATGCCTCTGTTCCTCTGTCACAGTTACCTTTGATCCACAGACAATACCTGTCCAGACAAAGTGAAGTCAGCTCAGCCAACAGAACACATGGATCACTTTTCTTTTATGTAGGAATGCATGCAGTGTCCATCCTCTAGGGACAGTTGCTCATTATGAGCACGTAATAACTTGATGGCTGAACCCCTTCCATTTATTTCTCATTTTCTTAGCTGCCAAAAAGCAGCCGCAAAGCCAAGCTTCTCCATGGCAATAGATAACAGGAATCAAGCTGAACAAATAGTTACATGGGAGAATAGCCAGAAGAGAAGAAAATCAATAGACTAATTAATGTAGCAGTAGCTTCCAGATGTGTATATCACAGAAATCTAAGCCATTTTTATATGGTTTCTGATTGTCTCTCTCCTCCTCTTTCTCACACTCTGATTAGAAACACAATGGAAAACTGACCTTTCTAGCATAGCTGTGCAACAGGCAGCATGCTCAGTCTGCTGAAGTGCAGGCAGCTCACTGCACAGCAGCTCTCAGCTCTGATGCACCAAAGCCTGCAAGAGATTTAAGGCTCCATTTCATCTGCTTTCACTGTGAAATGCTTCCACCCTAGATTACAAGTGACAACCATGTGGGTATGTCAAAGCTGAGCAGGCGCATGAAATTATGCCTGTTCTGGGTCATGCCAGAGGAAGGAAAAATGTCCTCTTTGACGACTACAGTCCAAGCACACATACAGGCCAGAGGGTCAGTCTGGAAATGAAGCACTTCAGTGATCACAGGGAAGCCTCTGCTCTCTTCTGTGTACTCAGGCTGTTACTTGCTCTAAAGTTCACTCTTCTGTTTGTTCTCTCTGCCTGTTTCTGTCCTCTCCTGGCTTTGTCTGAGTATAGATGCCTGTTATTATATGTGAAGACCACAGTCCTTGACTGAAAATATTGTTTGATGAAGATTTTAAGTTGTGCAATCAATTTTGGCCCGTTTGTGGATTCTGGGGGATCTGGAACTATTAATTACCACCTGCAGACCCCAGATGTTATGGGACACCTCCTAGCAGATGTCCTGGTGTCCTCAACTGGAGATTTTGCAGTGATGTTCTACAAAAATTTTTCAGAAATCTGTGCCTAGCAATTTTCCCCATTTATTTCCAAGCTTGCTTTGCTGATAGGAAAAAGATGTGGCAATGAAACCATTAATGGAGGAGGCTGTGAATTTGGCATTCCCATGTTTTCCTAGCATTCCAGCTGCCCTGAGGATCTACTTCTTTGTTTTCTCAAGACAAAAGCTATTGTTTGTTGGTTTTTTTTTTTTAAAATGGGAATTTTCTTTCTGCTGAGAGGTTAAGTCATTAACACTAATACTTCCTAAAACATCTACTGTGATGGAAAAAAACAAATAAAGGTTTTTTTTTAATATTTGCAGTAGAACTGTGGAAAGAAATAAGGAACAACTAGTTTCATTAGCAATTATGTGTTAGCCTGAAAGGGAAAAAGAAAACATAAGCAGCTAATGTTGTTTGTCCTGCATTTTATCTTTCATGTCACTGAGGGGAAAGAAGCCTTTCCTAACTTTTCTATCGATCTTCCCGACCTTTTTTTCTGTCTATGTCATTTGCATCTTTAAACAGATTAGATTGTGCTGTGAAGTTTTTCCTTGGTATTATACTTAGGAAAAATAATAATAAAAAAATTAGAAGAAGCTTCTTTTTAATAGAACTCTTCTTCAAATGTCCCAGCCTCTGCAGGTGCCTTTGGAATGGCCTAAAGTTGCACCAGGGGATGTTCAAGTTGGAAATGAGGAAAAATTTCCTCTCTGAAAGAGTAGTCAGGCAGTGCAACTGCCTAGGGAGGTGGTGGGGTGCCTAGGTGATGGAGTCACTGCTGTCCCTAGAAGTGTTCAAGGAACATGGAAACGTGGTGCTGAGGAACATGGTTTATTGAGAAGCGTTGGTGGTAGGTGTACAGTTGATCTAGATGATTTTAGAGGTCTTTTCCAACCTTAGTGTACTGTGATCTTTTAAATACTCCATAGGATAGCTTAACATTTGCCATTTGCCTCATGGAGTAGTGGTTCAAGACAATACAAAAACTGGACCTGATACATTGTCCTGACATCTGTCTCACTCTTCAGTCTACCTACAACAGGAACTGAAGGGTGCCTGACGGACCTACCTGGAGCTGACGACACAATTTTTTCTTCCCCCCGTCTCATCCAGACACTCTACATAATAGCTGTAATGACTCACATGGCTGAAGAACCGGCAGATGGCTGGGATCACTCACACATCCATGCAACACCAGCAATGATCACATGGCTGGAGTCAACCTTAAAGATGCAGCTTTCATGTTTCTATAGTTTGACTGTTGTTATTTTGTGGCTTTTTGAAATCCGTATCTTGTTTACCCAGCCAGTAACAGATAAAGCAATTCATGATATCTTTACTCCAAAATAGAGATACACGAGATACAGAATAGCAAAGTTAACAGAGATGGTTGGTATAACAAAAAACACTAACATGCTGACTCATTCAGCACACCCCAACTTGTAATATGTGCACAGCTCTTGTTGGCCTATGAAAGTACACAGATATATAATCAAAAGATGTAATCAAAGTATAATAATGAAATAAACAAGAGAGTTATGCAAAGCGAGAACAAAAGAGAACAGATGAGATGAGATGCTTACCCATGCCATAGGCTCACTCAGGAAACTCCAGAGGAGTGGATCTCCAGAAGAGAGATCCTTCCTTACTGGCAGTCAGCACTTAAATGGGTCTAGGAGAGGTGGAGCCTGGCTCCACCCCTTCCTGCAGCACAGGTGAATTGCTTTCACCTGTGCTTCCAGGGCTGACATATTGCTCGCCTCAGGTGAGCAATCAGAGGTTCAGGCTTTGACTCAGTACTTCCCATACAACAGATATTTAATTAAAGGTGGAAGAATAGATGAATAAGTTACAGAGTTTTACTCACTTTCTGTGGGAAGTTGCAAGAAGGAAAGCTTTGCTATTTTTGAAGGCCAGATTTCTGGAGGGTAAGAAGCAGACTACTGAAAAGAAAAAAAAAAACACGAAGCATGACAATGTGCTGTATTTGTGATTCTTATCATGTTGCTGACTCAGTGCTCAGGTATTTTTGATGCTGTCAAAGAGATGAAATTGGGTGAGCCAATCCCCCCACATGCTGTTCCTGCCTTGATACATCTCCAGTTTCCTCTGAGTGAGAAGAAACTTGGGAAGTGGTTGAGCAAGCCTGACATGCAAAATGTATCCCATGTTGCAGTGTGATGTGGAAAATGATCATCATTAGAATTATACATGCTGTATTGCCTGCTGAATCCCCCAAAGCAGTTAAAGAGCCAGGAGAGTAGGAGACTGTCATTACTCTGTCTCCCTCCCTCTGCTGTGGAGCATAAACCTCTGCCAGACACTCAGGCAGAACAAAACACTTAATCAGTGTTAAGGATGCATCTGGTCTCCCCAGAGAGATGGGCTGTTCATTTATGCTTGTTTACAATATGTTTATAAACATCAGTGGACAGGGATAGATTACCCCAGTTTACTGCCACATAAAGGAGTCAGCTGCTTACGTTTCCCATCGTATCTATGTGCTTTTCTTTTACATTACTCAAGTGGTACCTTATGGCAAGTAATCTCTGTGAATTAGGCCAGAAATCAGAAGTGTCCCTGTAGGATTTATTCCATTTTCCTTGTCATTAGCTCAGAAATCTTACTTTTAGATCAAAATACTATCTAAACTGCATAGTTTTCTGTGCCATATGAATAGTTTTACTTATTTTTTTTTTTTGCTTTAGATCCACAGAGGCACATTGATTTAGTGATCTAGGTGAAAAGCATATTTATTTTTTGCACAGATGTTGAAAGGATATTATTGTTATTACACTCTCCACTCAGCATGGGTTCACACCCACGCAAAGAAAGCAGTCTTTGTAAAGGAAATATTCACTTCTATTTTTCTTATTTTAAAAACAAGTTATCCACGCTTCTTCTGAGTTACAAGTGATGACTTTACAGAGCTGTGGCAAAACAAAGAGAAAATGTGCTGCTTAAATAAGTACTAGACCTCTGGGTCCCTTGGAAGGAGTCGACAAGATGGTGCC
This sequence comes from Perdix hodgsoniae, assembly GCA_035772895.1. Lineage (NCBI taxonomy): Eukaryota > Metazoa > Chordata > Aves > Galliformes > Phasianidae > Perdix > Perdix hodgsoniae. The sequence continues at coordinate 48,612,875 of JAPSGF010000001.1, read as the reverse complement.
ACCAAGTCCTGGGAGCAGCCTTGCTCTGCAATTTCACCTCTCATTCTACCTTCCAGTTCTTTTTCTTGTCCCATATTTTACTTCCTTTTATTTGATGATGAGGTTTTTAGAACTGGATTGTTTCATTTTGAGCATTTGAATGGCAGATCATAGAATCATTAAGATTGGAAATGAGCTCTAAGATCATTTAGTTCAGCTGTGAACCCATTTCCGCCATGCCCACTAAGCATGACTCTCAGTGTCATATCTCCTTGTTTCTTGAACACCTCCAGGAATAGTGATTCCACCACCTCCCTGGGCATCCTGTGCCAGTGCCTCACCACTCTTTCTGAATAGAAAATTTTCCTAATATCTAACTTGAACCTCCACTGGTGCAACTTTAGGCCTTTACCTCTCATCTTGTCTTGATCTCCTAGAATCATGTTAAAGATAAGAATATCCTGGGATATTTGCAACACATGATTGCAAAACACTCATATAATAGAGGATGAAAAAATTGAAAGAGGAACGTACAACAGATTTCACAGGGGGAGATTTTGATGGGCCAGGCAACCAGCTGGGTGTACGTTAATACAAGCCAATTGCTTTGGGTGAGGCTCCCTTTATTGGTGAGACAGCATAATGGCAAATATTTGACTTGAGGTTGCTGTGTTGTGTGCAAACCCATTTATAGGCCTGGAATAAAAAGTTATAGCCAGCTGTATTTTCTTCTGCCTGGTCTGATGCTTATTGCAGATGCTTCCAGCATAAGATCATAATTTTCATTTCGTTGGCTGGAAGTCGTGTACTGGAGGGGATAACACTTCTCATTAGATCAGCATTTCAAATGATACAGCAGTCCCATCGATCGATGGATATGTGAAAAATGTCCACCAGCCTGCTCTCCTCTAATGGAGCTCCCTGAGATGCCATCAGGCATGACTTGCATAACAAACCTGACTCAAGAGTGAGACTCACAGAAAACCACATCTATCAAATTGCAGAATACGGCTGTGTCCTATATATGGGAAAAGCAACCTAAGAAAAATACACAGTAAAATCCTCCCCCTTATACACGCAAACACAGATAGAGCTCAAAATTCCTGATATTTGCACACTGTCAGCTGCCTTTCCAATAAAGCATTGTGATGCTCATTTTCCTAGCACAAATCTGCCTGAGCAGCTCACTATCAGAGTGCTTCATGTCAAAAATCAGTCAGCAAAGACCCAACAGAAGGGATTTCCTGGCCTGTCTGCACTGACACACAGAAAACAGTGTTCCTCATGCAAGCTAACAAGCCTTCATTGTGCACATCTTCATTATTCTTCATACTGTAGTGCTAAGTATGAGATACAATCTCCTTCCCTTTATTAAGACTTCAGGTGGGAGATTGAGAACGTTATACTTGCTTATATGTGCTTCTTGAGGGCTCTATTCTCCTAAGAATAAAACAGATATTAGGGATGAATAGAGATGTCTGTATCCAACTGTCCTATACACATGCAAATGGATTTGTTTGCAGGCTGAAATAGCTTATAGACAACATGAATTAAAAAAAAGTGTTGTGGATAGATTCTTGATTTATTATTATATGGCACTAATATTTATGCAAAATAAGCCATGCTAAGTCTTCAATTCGCCAAGATTTACACTAGGAAAAAGGCAAATAAGCTTTCAAGCACAGCTTAATTGTACCTAAAATAGTATTGTACTCAGCTTCACCACATTAGAAATAACATTGAAAAAAGGCACTTCATAATCCAAAGTCAGAGATATTCATTTTGGGATACAATGGCATATTTCAAAAGACTAAGATATGGAAATAGTGTGTTGTTTTGTTGTTGTTGTTCTTTTTTTAAAGAAGTAGAAAACAAAGTCACAGAATGTCTTTTACAATCCTATTTTACGTACCCAGTTTTTCAAATAGTAAAGATCAAAATACGTGATGCTATCTACCTGAAGGGTGTGTGTGAAAGAGAGCAGATCTATATAAGGCCCTAAGAATTAAAATTCAGTTATACCTTAGAAGCAGTACTTGTCACATTACCAGAGCAGAACAAATGGTTGCTAACCTGTCTTGCTTTATAAACAATGTTTCTGCCATTGTCAATTGATAGGCAGTTTCACTGATTCCATTTTCAAGTTTCAGATATGAATGGCAGAAATCTGTGTCTTGATGGATTTTTTCCTCCCCTTTGTACAGACTGACCCTTGAGACAAGTTTCAAAGCAGTCAGATGAAATTATCATTCAGGATTACCCAGTGGAAGAAATATTCAGTTGGTCTGGGACTTCTCAGCCTGCAAAAAAGACAGTTTGAGGAATAGGAGCAGTCTGGAAAAGCAGAAAAAACACTCAATGGCCACGTCCATTACCAGTTCAGTGGCCATCAAAGCAAAATAGGGAGCACTAGAATCAAACAAAAGCATGTAGTTCTCCATGAAGCTGATGACAGATAAATGGGAGTCCTTGTTTAATGACACTGTGGATTCAACAAACTGATTGGTAGAGTTTACTTTCTTAATGGAAGCACACAAAGCATACCAAGCTCGGGAAGTTGTCAGAGCTGAAAATAGCTTGAAGCTCAATGGTAGCTGTTCATGCTCTTACTCATCCTTAGAGGTCAGGCTTTGGATCCAGACAGAAGACTAGGTGAGCCTTTCGTCTGAATATACACTCCTCATAGAGTCTTGTGATCTGGAGCACCGTTCCCTATTTTACCAAGGGAAAAATTTACTCATGACTTCTCTACCAGGATTTTTCTGTATTTCAGAATACATTTTTCTGTATTTCAACCAGTGAGTATTTATGGAATAAAATAGATGTGCTTTCAGCTTCACTGCCAACAGTATTAGGAGGATAAAACACCTGCTTATTGCAAGACATGGTGTAAACGGATGATTTCTGGAGAGCTTTCCAAGCACAGGACGTCAAACAGCCCCAGGAAGCGTCTTAGATCCAGAGAGAGGCAGCAGCGCCCTGTGCGTCGTGTTCCCTGTTGGTTAACTCAGAACGGATTCCTAAGCAGTCTTCTATTCGTTTTGCATCCTATTACTTTCAGACTGCCTAACTCACACAGGGAGTTCAATCAAACAGCTGTATAGAAAACCAATATATTTGCATCAGGACTCTCTGATTCAGGTGCCTAACTTTGAGTAGCTTTCATCATACATGGCAGGTCCAGCAAGGAAATTCACATCTCCTCTGTGTGGATGCAGAAATTAATTTTCTTCTGTGTAATTTCTAACTTGTGAAATTAGAGAACTGGTTACAGGCAGGCTTAGTTGGTAATTCCATTTTTAAAAAGCTGTGTTAGCTTGACACAGATTTTTTAATGAAGAAGTAAAAGAAGTTTAAAGCATGTTTTAATTACGGCAACCTCCTTCATGCAGTGTGCTGATAATTTAGGCAATAGGACCACCTAACGTGTAAGTTATTAATTCCTAGAAGCACCTTGCACATTTCAACCATATCTGCATGATTCATTAAAAAAAAAAAAAAATCCATACCCCTGTGTTTGCTCTCATTTTCAACTAATAACAGCAATAGCAACCTCAGCACAGGGCATTCTCAGGGATTAATGACGAGCTGGGTCTAATGGCACCCTTGGCTACATCTGTGGCCATAAACACCTGTCAGTTGATCATCAGTTCTCAGAAAATGCCTCATCATTAGTAGTTAGAATGAAAATGAAAAGTAGATGTAAGGATAAGCTATGAAGAATTTCCACCTTTTATACCTGGTAGAGTGTGTTTGCCTTAGTAAGACATCGCAGCAATCTCTACTGGCTAACACACATTGAATGTGTTTCTGTGATCAGTCCTGGTGCCATTAACCTCTGTGACAGTAAGTTCTGAGATAAGAGGAGTGAGAATTCCAACTGGGGTGCACTCTCAGACCTCTTCCTCGTGGACATGGACAAAGTGACAGACAAGTTTTGTTGCTGTTGCTGATCTCTGTTTTTAACAGAGTTTTGCATGATGAGCACATTCAACAAGGTTACCATCTTTTCATCCCAGTGCTTCGTATGATGGCAAAAGTCAAGAGCCTAAGCATGGGTAAACCACTAAAATGCCACTGGCATTAACAGCACTAATCTCATTTTTGAGTAAACTGTAGGAAGTGCAACCTTGGTTCAAGCCAGTGGTCAACCTTTCTTCTTTATTTATTCATAACAACTTTCAGAGGATGAGAAGAAGTACTTAAAAGACATGTTGAAGATTTGACTGAAGGAGTATCTAGATGTTGTGTAAATTTTCAACATAAAGCAAGAAAAGCAATCCAAAACACATGCCTCTGAATTTCTAGAAGTGCCAGAAATGTCTGCAAAGGCAAGAAAGAAAACATGGGTGTGATTTGACTGACAACCAACTGTTGTCATTTGTATTTTACTGAGTAGATGACCCCAGGAAATATTTATGCTGGCAAAATGGTAGGTGCAAAATGGGTAAAGGAATTAAAGTTAAAGCTGGCTGGAAACTGCTTTTTCCATTCCCCTTAGGTATGCATGGATGTTCACATATTTAGAAATTTAATTAATAGCTCTCGTGGACTTTCCCTGGCTGTTTTTCAATGAAGCATGCTGACAGTTGATTTTTGTTTAAATTTTTTCTTTTTTAATTTTTAGATTTCCATGTCTCTAATTAAAAATGATAAGTTTTGGTTTAAGAATACTCAAATGGGAAAATACGCGATCTTTTCCCTTCTGCTTTTCAGATTGCTGAAATCAAAAGATATCAGAAGATAGTCAGAAATGCTGGATGTTTTACTTTCTAATGCCACTCATTTCAGCTGTAGATTTTTCATCTGTGTTTCCCATGAGCCAGACTGATCAGACCAGTCAGTCCTTTGACCCTGAATTTGTCACCACTTCTAATGCACGTTCAGCATTACTACCCAGTTTCAACTTCAGGAGATTAAACAAAATATCTAAGTATTTATTGAGTGGAGATTTCAGGGGGGATTCCACTGCTCTAGCTTGATTATATGTAGGTGAAGGTGTCATGAACTGTAGCTTGTTATAGAGAGGTCACATCAGAAGTTCTTGTGTGTCAGTGCGACACAGCACCAAGAAATGGCCCGGACAGGAACAGAAAATGTGCTCACTCTGTTTACTGGTGTTGTTTGAAGCAAACTCTTGTAGGCTTTAGCTATTTGAGTATGCGGGAACGAAGTTACTTTCAGCAGCTGCAAATTCAGAAGTTGTGCACCATCCCTCCATGGGCATGGACCTTCCATCTGCTTGGTGGGAACTTAAACCTCTACAGCCATGTTAAACCTAGCCTGAAATAAAGCTCCTGAAATTATTGCAGTGTTGGTGATGAGCTTCGGGACCAGCAGCTGTGATTTACAGACAACTTTCTTCTGTTGCCATGATCTCTGATGCCACTGTAGAACATCCAGTCATGGTACATAGCCACACTGTACTGCACAGCCTGATCAGAGGAAGATGAGAAGGGACACTGAGGTCATTAATAATGTTCTTTCTGAGAGAATGGGTATTTCTCTGTTCCAATTATCTTCTGATTATTTTAAATTTTATCTTTGTTTTAATAGCACTGTTTTTTTTCTTTCTTTCCTGTCTATATATATGCTACAGACACTGCAGAAATAGTTACTGTTTTCCCTCCCAAGGACAATGGCATTTGACAATTGTTGAATCAATCTATTTTAGGAAATCCTGAGTCACTAAGTGCTGAACTGGAATAAAAATGTGGTGGCTTCATAGAAAATGATTAATCACAGTAGAGTGCTAAGAGAAGAGATCTCGGTGGCCTTTCTTCTCTTTTGCATGTGTCACTGTAGTTCCCACAGTATTGCCCATATGTGGACAGATTTTTTCTAATGATTTATCCTAGGAAATATTTTTTATTTTTTCATTCCCATAATTATTAAATATATATGGGAGAGTGTGTGATGATATGAGTTCAGTGTAAAGCCAACATGGAGGGTAAAACATCCAATGCTCTTACAGAGGTGTACCTTGAAGAATACAAATACATTCTAGCTAAATCTGTCCAAAAACCTCTGAATGGGAGTCCATCATCTCTATAGTTTGCATTCATTCATCTTTTCGATTTATGGGGAAAGAAGGAAAATAAACTATCTAAATCAATAGGATTAAGCAGTATTTTGCCAATTTACACTAACACCTGGCTCCTTTTAGATAAGACTCAAATGAACATTAACTCATGCCAAGGCACACACTCAGACTGTTGACCTAGCTGTTTAAGCTATCATTCCTGAGATTTGGATGAACGAATGCTGGAACTAATCCTGCCTATTTCATGTAACCTTATGCCCAGGCAGGCATTCATGAAATGTTATCAACATCGTGTGTCAAAGGACTTTTAAATATATTTTTTCTGATTATATTTAAGGGTAGAAAACAGAAATGAGTATCAATCAAATTGTAAACCAAGTAAGACTATTGCATCCTATGTACACAATAGGTCTTTAACATTCATTAAAACTGATGTAAGCATTACATTATTCAAGGAGTAGAATGCTCTGGGGAAACTATAATACACAAAAGTATAACAGAAAATAAAATAGTAATCAATGACAGAGTGAGGATTGGCACATAATTGCCTGTTATAGTAAGCTTTGCTATACCTTGGGAACTCTAAGCCCCTCTCTAATATGAACACTATGAGTAGACATTTGTATGGCAAATGTGAAACAAATGTGCCTTATCCTTTGGTTGCGGAATCCATCGAGGTCCTTTGAGGCTAACACATTGCCCTTGAGAATTTCGAGGCTGGGTCCTGCAGTTGCTTCCAAGCAAGGAGGTTGTTTCATTACCATAAAATCAGCATAACCTTCACCCAGCTGCCCTTCATCATGTTTTAATCTATACCTGGCTGGGTGCACAAGGCTGTCCTAATACACGAGGTGCAATCCCTCACTGAGCAGCATTGAGTCTGAACATCCATGCCCTTAAATCACAGTAGATAATGTTTGAATTGATTAATTTTTTTGTCCAAGCAAGTGGCAGCCGAAGGGCTTGTGAATCATATCACTGCCTGTGAACAGCCTGTAGCGGCAGGTGGGAGCGTGTGAGGACAACGGGGAAGGTTGTAATCACTCCAGTAACTTGGTGTCAAATAAAATCAAGAACAAGGGCAGTGTTAGCTGCCAGTGAATGTTTGGCCAGTGCTTTCATTTCTTACAGTGCTGCGCAACTGTGATTAACAGTCATATTAGTCTGAAACTACATTTGCTTTCTCCCCTGTCCTCTTGCCTATTCTCTGTAATTGGGTTTGTTGTGGGGAGAAGCTGTTATCGCTGCAATAGTGCAGAAATGGCTGGATATACGCAGAAATTTGTGTTCTTCTAGTTAATTACTCCTAGCAATTAGACGTTTACTAGAATGGCACTACTGTAGGAATAAAAGCCTTGGTCCCCCACAATCAAATGGCATATATTAATCGAGCTAGGACTACCGCTGAACAGCTGTACCTCAATTAGAAATTGATATCCATGAAGAAAGCACTGTTGGCTAATTATGTTAATAAGATATTAGCCACCATGTCGACAAACTGCAGTCCTGTCACGTCTCTCAGTGGTACCTTATTTTATTGCAAACCATATTGAGGAGTATTATTTACTTTCTTGCCACAGTCCTCAGGGGAATGCAATACTCAACTGCTTACAAAATCTGCTTTCAGAAGCCAATCTTGCTAGCTTTTGGAAGCTTCAGGCTCAGGACTAGGTCTGTTAGAACCTTAAGGAGATTATTTCGTTTGAATGTTTTAAAAGAAAATCGAAGGAAAACTGCTTTTCAGGGGCTGGTTTGAGAGAGCTGCTGGAAGTTCCACTGCCTCAGCTCATTATTCTGAGGAATGATTTGATGTTGTAAGGAAAGAACTGATGCTGCCCTTTATGTTAAAGAGACCATTTTCATTTAATTTATACAAGAGTAATTTAGAGCCGTAAGTCATGGATTTAATTTCTTACTTGTTGGAGACAGTGGTCTTCAAAAAGTGCTTTGAATATATTGTCTTGCTAGACTCCATTAAAAATTGTTACCATTGATTAAAATAACTGTTCCTCATCATTAATCCTTTTAGAATTATACATGGAGATTCAATATGGAATATGATTACAGTGGGTTTCTGCTCAGACCAAGTAGAATGCTGTCCCTTTGCAGCTGCTTAGTTTCCAAGAGGCTCAGCATGGGAGTGGTAAGTTTCTTTGATTTGGGTTCACATTAGAAAGTTGCAATAGTTGTTTATTGTTACTGGTGTTTTGTTTTGTTGGACTTGATAACACCTTGTTGATGCTGATTAAAGTAACTATTCCTCTTTAATTAACACTTTTCAGAGTCACACACTGAAATTTGTTATTTAAGTATCATCAATGTGTATCTCTACTCACTATTTAGCTTCATAGGAGTCTTACAGCAATTGCTAGTTTAAGTGTTTAAAACCTCTAATAACTTTAAGCACATATATGCGTTTAATTTTCTCCAGTTCACAAAGATCTACCACTTTGACGATATCAAAGGGACTATCACTTCATTCAAAGACGTAGCCAAAGATCATTAGACCCAGCAGTCTAATTACTGTTTAGTTGCTAACTTCCCAACTACTTAAAACAGGTCCTTCAGAAGACCCTTCCTTGTTACTCTGCTGTGATATGTCTAATAGCACTGCCTGAAGCACTGGAACTCAACCATTTGCCTGAGGCCTACAGAGCTGGAAAGCACTAGAAGTTGGACCAGCATGCAGTGCAGAAGGGAAGACCCTTATAGTTGATGGGGTGTAGAGAAATGCTGAAAACAAGAAAGTCTGAGAGAGAAAAAGTGTCCAAAGCCCAGTTTAGCCACAGTATTAAAGAAGCAGAGAAGAATGAAGGGTTTCTCAATATGTGTCAAAAAGTGTTTGCTTGAGGAAGGAGAAACTGCACTGTCCACATTATTTCAATTATCAGCAGGAATTTATTCTTGCTGCTTTTAGAAATCTACATAGTAATGAACCTACCTATATCTAAACAGTCCATTTAATATTAACCTTTTCCTAGAGCCTGAAATATGAAAGTTTTTTAAAAAGATGCGCCTATTGAAATCTGAACACAACTGCTGCAAAGTGTAATGTTTTCAAATCTTCTGAGTAAGCAACACTGAAGTATCTACCTGTATTTTAAAGAGAACAAAATTATTCCTGAAGTTAATTAAAAACGAAAACCTACCTCTATTTGCATTCATAAAAAGCTAACCTGACATCCCAAAAGCAGTTATTATATGTCAGCATGTCATGTGCGTTGGGAATATCTGATCCAATTCACAGCTCATAAATGTCTAATTAAAGAAATATATGTACAACAATTTTAATTGGTTCATTGCATCATTTGTTTTTATTATGGTTTTAAACTCTTGCTCAATAGTCAGAACGGAAAAACTCTCTCAATTTCCAGGAAAAAAAAACGACACAAACAACAAGCTATGAAAGATCCTGAACAATATAAAGATAAGTAGGAGTTCAGTAATCACCATGTGTACAATGATGGGTAAATGGCTGAAAACTAGGTGGAATATAACTCTTGGGTTTGATGCACTGCTATTTGGATTGAAACTATCTATCTGTTACATTTTAATGCGCTGAGTAGAACTAAGAAGAGTAGAATTAAAAAGAAAGCTGAGCTAAGTTTTAGGCTCAGGCCAAAACTTTATGTGGATGAATGCAGTAAGCTGTGAGAGGACATGAGTTCTGGTTTAAAAAACAAGAGAGAGAGAAATCAGAAAATTATGATCATGGTTTGTTGCTATTGATTTTTAGAATGTTGTAGGAAAAAAAAAAGTTAAATAAGACATATGGCTAACTCAGCTTTTATTTAATACTTGATAAAGAAAATTCAATTCATAATTATTTACGAACCAAAATCAAGGAGTTTATTACTTTGATTACTCACTAATCATTTGCTGTAAATGCAGTGACCTAAAAATCCCATATAATCAATAAAGTAGTAAGTTCCAGATTTAAATCACTGCACCTTGTATTCTTGAGTAAACCTTCGGGTAATTTACAAAGGCTGTTGAATTTTATAGTAAGTGTTTTTCAAACCAAGCTGGATTCTAAACAATAATGACTTTTTAATGTGGATCTGTGATTACATTGTCATAGTGAAATACGACAGTCTTTGACTGCATTCGAAATGAGGCAGAGGGTGAATTACTCCAAAGGCATAGATTACCATAGCCTCAGGTAAAGCAATCTTCATAAATTAAACTCCAATCTAAAGTGACCTGTCACTACAAACCTGTTGCTACTCCCAGTAACTTAAATTTCAATGTTCAGTTTGTAAACAAGTTTTTTTCTTATTACCACAACAGGGGAGTGTTAATTGGCTAACGTGCTGTGAAGTGAATGTGGAAGGGGGAGAATTCTACGTAAGCACTTTATGGGTTTCTCTTTTGTAATTTCAAAAAGCTGCTGGTTTCAGAAATGCAACTTGTTGTCTGCTAAAATGTTTATGCCTTGAAGAGGCATATCTAAAGCTGTCAGCTGAAGGAGCCTTTGGCATAAACAACCACTATAGCACTTTCCTAGCTCATTCTTGACAAACTGAGAATATATGACTCATATGCTCAGCAATCACATCTACAGTTCAGTGATATTCAGAACTGCTTAGTACATTTAGCTACTTGAGCCAACATTTCCCAAGGGGTATACTGAGTTTCCCATATCTCAATCCAGGGAAATTTAGTCCATAATTATTATTTTTTTTAAGATATAACAGAGTGTCTCTCTTCTAAAAATCATGTATTTTGCATTGTGACCAAAGGTTGAGGGCTTCATTAAGAGGTAGCTTAGCTGACCATAACAAATGGTAAACACTCTGCCCTGCACATGCATTTGTATACATTTGCACTGATGCAGCACTGGCAAAAGTTTCATGTTCCACCTAGCATTAATGGCGCTCAGCAAACCTTTCTGTACAGAGTTGTCACTGCAATTAATTCCACAGCTCTCGCTGCTCCATGAGCATGGTTAAGTCATGGTTCATGGCAAAATCACCAGCAAGTAAAATGGAATTAAAGGTTTTGAAGGTGAAACATATAATTTCATTGTTACAAGAAATAGAATGAAAAACTATATGAAAATATTTTTAACTGATTTTTTAGACTTGCATTTAAAGATGAAAAACATGTGATGGTTGGTGAAGTCCAATATTTTCTTGTGAACAGCTAAATGAACAGTAGTTATCAGTAGATGCCAAGTTCATTTTAAGTAAGAACTTGATATTCATACAACATAGATTCTTTCTTTCATTTTATATTGTTTTCATTTTTAGTTTTTCAGATTTTATATTTTAGCATGGTGTCAGAACTTGTGCAGTTCTGATATTTGTGGATAATTTGATGCATAGCTCATTATTCAAAATATTGCAAATCCCCAAAGATTTTTCCCCACCAATTTTGCTTCAGATCAAGTACATGAGATATAATTGATTGTATCTCAGCCTTTGGGGAATGTCTTGTAAATTAGAGCCCATGCATTTTCTAAGGAGCAGGTAAAAGAGCTTCTATCTACAGGAGGTGCCTTACCACTACTAAGGCAGCAAATACTTTTTGACTACAGGCACTTGCCTATTTGCTCTGCTGCCAAGAATATCAATTGGATACTACACTTGCTATTGATCCAGAGGAAGATTTTGTTTTTGCTGTTGTTGTAAAAAATGTGAATGTATTATGTTATGTCATGTAATGCTATAAAGCAAAGTAAAAGGCGCGGGAGGGAAAGCAGCAGAATGGCAGCAATGTTAGTGCTGCAAATTTTCCAGACTATAATGGAACTCTTTGGCAGATGGACAAAACCCATTACATATCTAAGGCTGTCTGAGTCTGGACATGATTCAGCTCCTCTCTGCCTTGCCCCACTGAAATTGCTTGTGATGACTAACACTTCTCTGTCAACCTGGTTGATATCACTACTTACATCTTAATTAACCAACAGGTGTAACTAGAGATCCCTGGGGTGTTCAAGGAAGCATTTGGAGGATTTCACTGTTCTCTCAGCTCCTCATCCAGCTCAAGCAGTTGCACATAGCCCAGTGAGCTGTGAGATGCTAAGCAGGTTCTGTGAGTCCCTTGCTTTTCCCATATATTTACTCTTTGTGTTTGTATCTTAAGGGGAAATTACCTCACCTGTGTTAACAGTTTGACCCATGACTTGTGTAGATCTTTCATAACCATAAAGTAGATGAGACAATGACAAAGCAGGAAAAGGTGCCTCTTTGAGTGGGAATAGGTGTTTTGTGGCTCTGCCTTCGTCTGCTATACTTGCCATGGGAAAGCAATGACTCTCCAATCAGCCATAAGTGTGTTTTGCACTAGTGGCTGCCTCCTACAAATATAGAAGCAACTAGAAGCTAAGTTTCTTCATCTTGTAAGGATGGATGTTCCCACCTAGTTGTGAGCCAGCCTCTCATAATTTGTCTTTTACCAACAGGCACAAGTGGGGCTGCTCATATCAATTTTAGTAGAAAAACCTAGGGGGCTCAACAACTCTGATTCCCATGTATCTACTACTTAAACCAGTAGTTTCGTGCCAGAAATCTATCATCTTCTGTGCCTTTGGAGACAACGGAGAATCAATGACTCTCATGGTGTTTTTCCACTTGTGATAGTCATCAAATGAGAAGACTCCCCAGATAAATGCTCACTCAGAGAATTAAAGAATGGCCCAGGTTGGAAGGGACCTCAAGGATCATGGATCTCTAACCCCCCTGCCACAGTCAGGGTCACCAACCTCCCCATATAATATTAGACCAGGCTGCCCAGGCCCCCATCCAGTCTGGTCTTGAACACCTCCAGGGATGGACGGGGCATCCACAACCTCTCTGGGCAGCCTGTTCAGCACCTCACCACTCTCTCTGTAAAGAACTTCCCCCTGACAGCCAACCTAAATCTTCCCTCCCTCAACTTAAAACCATTTTCCCTTGTCCTGCTCTTATCTACCCTTTTAAGAGTTGATTCCCCTCCTGTTTGTAGGCTCCCTTTAGGTACTGAAGGCTGCAATGAGGTCACCCTGCTGCCTTCTTTTCTCCAGGCTGAACAAGCCCAGCTCCCTTAGCCTGTCTTCATAGGGGAGGTGCTCCAGTCCCCTGATCATCTTCATGGCCCTGCTCTGGACCCTCTCCAACAGCTCCCTGTCTTTCTTGTACTGGGGGCTCCAGACCTGGACGCAGTATTCCAGATGGGGCCCAACAAGAGCAGAGTAGAAAGGGGCAATCACCTTTCTGTCCCAAATGGCCACCCCTCTTCTGATGGAGCCCAGGATACCATTTGCTTTCTGAGCTGCAAGAGCACACTGCTGGCTCATGTTAAGTTTTTCATCCATCAGGACCCCCAGGTCCTTCTCTGCAGGGCTACTCTCAAGTACTGTTCCTTGTCTGTATAAATGCCTGGGGTGCCTATCACTCACATGCATTTCTCTGTTGTGGATGTGTGTGCTCTTGCACTCTGTGATCTTGGCAGCTCACAGTGCCACCATTTTGTTCAGATGCTCAGCAATATGTCCTGGGCAAAAAGTCTCAGCTTTTTATGTGGTTAGAGTCCATGTCAGGACTGGCTGATCCCAGGAGGACAAAATGGTTTATTCAGTCTTTCCTTCAGAATTCCTGCACACTGGATATTTTGTGTTTACGGAGTTCTTGCAGGGGCACATAATTACAGAAGCAAATCACTCTTTTGGCAAGGCAAGAAACAACTGTATTTTTAGGTAACATACAATATAGTTCATGTTACAGTTGCCTTTTCCTTGTGGTGCTCTTAAACATTCTTTTTCCTTAAATCAAAGTTTGAGATGCCCTGCAGAAAATCTTGGTTTCTCCTTCAGCCTCCTCTTCTCTCTCATGCAGCAGTTACCTTTGTCCTTCGCTGTCACACAGTTCTCCCCCACAAACCCATTTTTTCCTCTCTGAACCTTTCTATTCATTTTTCAGAGAAATGCAAACAATCATAAGGACATCTGGCTATATTTGTAATATGTGCATGAATAAACTTAGAGAAAACAGTGTAATAAGTTAGCCACTGAATGGAAAATAAGTCTAAACACTCAGTAGCTTACATCTAGCACAAGTATCAATCAGTGTGGTTCAGTGGATCCGCTCCAACATACCCCACTGTGGATGTGAGCCAAAATCCAAACAGCAACAAACAGCCCATTATCAATCCATTAGTCCTCTGACTGAACTGCACACATAAAAGCTTGTTTTACACGGGTACTCCTGCCATTCCCCAGCAGAGATAATGAGATTACATGCCTTGTATCACTCAGCCCAGAAACTTGTCACATTCTAATGAGTTTCTTCTTTCTGCCTATAGACATAAATAGTTTTTCTTTTCCTACATAATAGGCAGCCAGCAGCTGGGCTGAAACTCACTCAGGAAAACACCAGCAGCCACATAGCACTAAGCTAACACAC